>OY728156.1:263647173-264897173 GCA_963277665.1 Viscum album | reverse complement strand
ATAGTAGCTCACCTCCCAGTCCAAACCCCTACGTCGCATGCCATGACTGGAATCACCATTTGGACCTGGGAAAATCTCGGTGATTCCGTCCTTCAGAATAACCAAATGGTGAAACACCCAGGAATATATGATCAACAAAGGTTTCAAAGTTGATGTCCCACGACCCAGAATCTCTTGCACACTCGGAGAGCAAAGGAGTCGACACCGTCGACTAAATAAAAAGGTCCCACGCTTTCTACTCTACTGACCCAGGGTTACACCGACACCCTATGTCAACCTGGTAACATCTCAAGCATGGAGTAGGGAGAAAATAATTTCACACACGGAGTCTAACAATTCTAATTACAGAAAGTAGAAGAGCTGTAGAGCGTACCTCTTATCACCACATGCTCTTTAGGATGGTAGAAATCAAAACCTCGCAGCTATCTGTGGTCCAACTGTCAGCTCTCAGAGCTTGACATGGACCACCTAGTGGTGATGGTAAGACCTTGAAAAGTCATCCCCCACTACCAGCTCCTCTCTCTCCTCTGCAAGCACCACCTCTTTAGGTGATACTCCGATCACGACACTGCCTCTTCTGTGGTGGTGCACCTGCTACTTGCCCGATATTCTCAGCGTGCCTGGTTGGGCAGTCCCGCGCTAGGTGACCTCGCCCATCACAAGCCTAACACCTTCGCTCTCCAGGCGGCCCTTGTGCCCTCCAGTACCACTGTGGTTTATGAACACGCCCCTGAGTCAGGTTATCAGAAAGCCAACTGCGTCGAGGTTCTGTCAGCTGATCCCCACTAGCTGTGGCAGACGTCTCGGCTCTATTGAGCATGCGACCCCCACCAAATGTAGAGTGTTACATGTAACTCTTTGTCACTAGAGCCTGCTCTAGCACCCATACAAAAGTGGGAATGACCAAGGGTACCATGATAGCACAAATCTCTCGGCGGAGACCCTGTTAAAACTTCAGCGCTCAGAAGTTTCTGTCATGGACCAAGTCCAGGTAAATGCGTGCACGGTCTGCGAAACATGATGCATACTCGGTCACCGTCATCCCTCCCTACTGAAAATGCAGTAGCTCCTCGATCAGAACGGAGCGTAAGAAGGAGGGGTAAAACTCCTCATGAGACAACAGCTAAATGTCTCCCCACAAAAGCAACAGCTCATCGAGTAACTGAGTCACCAGACTCCACCAATGCCCAACTACTTTGTGGAAAAGGCTGGATACCAAATCCACCCTCTGATCTTCCGGTGTCTGCACAAGCTTGAAGAGGTGAAACACTATCTCAAGACAAACATTAACAGCCTAAGTATCTGGCTCACCACTAAACATTAGCATTCTCTGTTGTTGGATCTCACGGAGCATGCTCAACAGGATCTCAAGCTCTGCCTACTCTGACGGAGCTATCTGCTGCTCACCAGGTGGGGGTGCTGCTACCGACCCACCCAGAGAAAGGGACTCGCATAATGGGTCTTGGTCTGAGGCCTTGTAGTTCACAGGGTCATCGTCACGAACCAAAGCTAAAGTCTTGACTGGTTGTCTTGACGGAGACATCCCGAATGTTATCAAGAAGTTCCATGATCAGATGAGCATATATGTATATAACAGTAACAATAATGGGGAGCTGACTAAAGAAGTACATTTAAATACTCAATCCTATGTGATGACCAAACCCATTTTCCCTAGAACGGGTGTCTCTGCAAACTGAGTAGATAAGCGGTTTATCAGGGTCCTGGTGAATGGATATGTTGGCGTCCAGACCATCACAGGACTCCCGGGTCTGAGAGCCGCTCTCGAGACATAGTCACACTATTTCCCTAAATCCTAACCAATTCGTTTTAGGGACGTCCAAACAACATCTTAAGGAATGAAGCACCTCTGATGCCACTTATTTATGACCCAACCCTACCTGGGCTGGAGCTACAACTTCCATAGGCCCGCCTCCATAGGTCAGGGGCTGGCGACAGGTGCCAAAGGCTAAACTACTCAGGTCGCCTATGCCTGATTAACTATACACACACACGCAGCCCACTCAATGCAGAAGTTCAGAGTAAAAAAGAAATGTAAAGTACCAAATACTATAAATAAACCCCAAAGTGAATCGACCACTAAACAGTAAAAGCAAGTGCTGAATGTAAACTGAATAGAAAAGGGGCAAAACACGCTCCCAACCAGGAATGTGCCACACCCCGGTAAGAGGTAAAAAAAAGTAAAATAGTTGGGAGAGTCCCACAACTGGAACACAACTACGACCACCGCACGAGGTCTACGGTCCTGAACTCCTATGATCCTTTGACATCATCACTAACCTGCCTGTTGTTTGCAAGGGCACACCAAGTGCAGGCAAAGCCCAAGCAGGGGTGAGTATTAAAATACTCAGTAGAATTCCCCGAAGGCTTGAGGGGGCAACAAATGAGGTACTAAAAAGGTGAGAAGTAGATCAAATAGGTAAAAGTAAATGAGTATATCTAAGAGTGTATTAAAGAGTAAAACATAGTATTAGCTCAACCCAACAAGAGAAAGGATGTAGACACATCCAAACACAAGGATCTAGAAACTCTGAGAAGATGAATCATCTCGTCAAGTCAGAAGTACCTATAGGAGGAGAGTAGAATCATCCAACCATGAGAAGCGAGACACGGAAAGAATGTGGCATGACCCTCAAGTCTACGCCTCACATGGAAGGAGAGTAACCAATCCTAAGGAGTGGGTACTGGAACACGGTATATACATATCTATATGCCCAATCAAGAAGCCCGAACAAGATCGTAAGGGGATCTCCATCTCGTAGCTAATACCAAGAAAGTGCGTAGCCAACAGTTTTAGAATTAAACACCATTGATTCCTAGTATCCATATTCCTGCCCCGAACTACAATTCAAGGGGATCAAATCACCGCACCTTGAAACTATCCGATTTGGGTGGCACTGACTCACCCGAACGGTTTTAGGTCGCTTCCCAAGGACACATCTTCATGGAAAAAGATCCCCTTGTACTTAAGAGTTCCGGGGGAGCGTCAAGACACACCTCATCACTGTCACATAGTCGAGATGTCTTCTCAAAGTAGATGGGTTCCCACTACCCAGCCTCGCGAAAGGGTAATCCGCTGGAGGGAAACCCGAATATGCTCTGGCCATCCCTGCTGTATGGTACCTCACTAGCCATCCCTGCAGGATGGTACACCACTGGCCATCCCTGTTGGATGGTACTCCACTGGTAAATAGAACATGTAGTGGAAAACATGCCACGATAGATCGAGGAAGGAAGATATGATCTCGATACACATCTAGGGATTCTTTGCCCATGGCTCACTGGGGGCTCTGTACCGTACTAGAAACAACCTCCTAGGTAGAGGATCGGTGCCCGCGTAATGTAATGGTCACACCGATACCCAAAGAACCCTATCAGGGAACATGTAGAGATGTGAGTATCTCCTCAGGCCTCTCGGGGTGATACATGCTCCAATATACTGAGTCTACTGTCGAAGCAGACCGAGACACCACACTCTAGAATGTGGGAAAACACCCACCCTAAATGAACACACGATGTCGTAAACGATGTAGTAGCCTTGTGAAAGGGACCCAACATTGAAAACCCCCTTAGCTGGAAGAACATTGGAACCAAAACAACTCTGCCAGTCAAACCATCAAGAATAGATCAAGGGGAACCCACTCAACCCTGCTGGTTGAAACACTGCTAACAGAAGGGCTCTCTACGTCGTGAGAGGTCAAAGGTACGTAAAGTAGAACACAAAAGGTACAAGGGGCCCACACGACGTGTGGCCCGATGTCATATCCGAACAAGCGCACAAAAATTCTTGGGTTCAATCCACAACATGTACCTACAGGAATTTCTATATACTCCCAGAGTATACCACATTTCCAACCCAAAGTCTATCGTGCACATGGCACCCAACGTCAATGCGAAGGGCGAAAAAACAGTTTCACCAACCTGATTCTTACATGTCCCTAGAATGGAAAACCCCATCTATCTAAACATCAACTTCACTCACACGGGAGTGAACACGATTACACACCAATGGGTTCCCTACAAACACTGTTGGAAGAACCACCAGCAGAGCACCTTTCATGCTTCCACATTTAATAAGATCACGTAAGAGGCTCCACTCCCATGAAAATTACACCCCTCCTAGGGTAAGAGGAACACTCCCGAATCAACAACGCCCTCAGTTTTCAAATCCAAGATACCGTTTAAGAGACACATAAGTTTAACCATTTAAAGAATTAATTAATTATTTTATTTATCCGTTTAATGTTCTGTTAATAGGAGAGGGGTCCCGATGCCCCGCACCGACATGTTCTATGTCATTCATAGGTTAAACACCCCATTTCGGATACATCCGTACACTTAGATTTCTGATCTGAAACACCATTGAGGTGTTATTCCATTTATTTGGCTTTCCTAGTGTGAACACACTAAAAATTTAATTCTGGCCACACCAGGGCTCAGAATCGCACACCGTCTGAAGGCGCTGCTCTGGAATAACGTAAAAAATATTCCATAGTCTTTTAAAGAAAAAACAGGGTTCTTACATTGCACATTTCAAAAAATATTACGAATAATAAAAATGTTATCAACCATATCTATAATGACCATATAACAGCAAATTACCATATTATATACCTATAAATAACATCTTCTACTAATGTAAAATATATTCTTCATTTTTTTATAATATATTAAGATATTTTATATCATACAATAAGATAATTTAATCATTAAATAAATATAATTTGGTCTATAGTCTTACTATAACACCAAGAGGATTGACACATACTCGGGAAAATAGTTTATTAACTTACGTATTTATTCTTCTTCAAATTTTCTTAAAAATTTCAATAGATATTTTACCTAAATGTAATTTTTAAAAAATTTAATTTTTTAAAATTATTTCTTAAATATATAATGTGGTTTTCATTTTAGTTGTGTATTTTTTATGTGACTGATCATTAAAAAATTTATAAAAATATTCACATTAAAATTTGGTGGTTACGTATTCCATCCCAATAAAATATTTATATGATAATAATTTATTCAATTGGTAAGACTCAATATCTCATATTATATCTTTTTATTCCCATGTATCTTCCAAAATAATATGATTTATTAAAATAATATTTACAAGGATAGTTTCCATGTCACATAGTTAAATATTTATATTCCATAAAAACACTTCACGTTTCTCCTTTTTCGATAGATCATGTTCCCATTAAAATTACTTCGAGTTTAGTAGGTCTGATTGAAATAGTATATACTAATTAAAAAGTGATTCAAAAATCCTCTTATGAATTAATTATATGTTTTTATTTGTATTTTATTATAATAATCTACCCCTAGTGATAATAAAATTTGATGAGGTAAGTGTTAAATTAGATAAAAATTCATCCCATCCAAAATAACCTAACCACTATTCAGGGTAATAATTTAATGAATTTGGATCCCCATATATTAAGTCCAAATTATATTAATAATTTACAATTTATCCATAATATAAACTTTATAATTAATCAATATGATGTTGAACAATAAGATTATTCAATGTTATTTCATGATAAATATGTGATCTCAAAATATTCCACACTCCACTATCACCTTAAAATGAATGAGTTTGACACATCATACAATATAAAGATTAATATTTTTAAATTTCAATTATATAGATGGATAATTTTTTTTGATAATATGAAAATTTAATGGTCAAAATCACATATTCATTTAATACCCATCAATGGTGATATTGAAATATATATTTAATTATTAGTTATACTTCTATATTGGCCATAATTTGGAGGATTATATTTTATTCCAATATAACGACCCAAGAATTGATGTACATTGATAATAGATCATTTTAATGGAAATTGAATAACACACCCAATGAACATGCTAACTTACTGCCTTTGTATACATCGAACACAAAATTTTAGTCCAGTGAAATATCATTAATGGTTCCAAAAAATATAATTGCATTTTTAAAATCCTATATTAATCCTTTATTTATAAATTGGGAAAACAAAACTTAATAAATAGTGAGATTAAATGATCATTAAGGTTAAATAATAGGTATATCAATCATATCATAATCCTAATAATATATTCATAATATTTTTTTAAAAATCATGCATATAAAAGATACTGAAATAATTTGAAGGGTTAAATAATATAATTTTGTCAATGATTATATTCATAGAGAGAATAACAAAATAATTGGATTTTTCTGAATACATAAGATCATATAAAATCATTTTCATTTTAGACAAGCCACATTTCCAAATAATCATTGTTGAAAATGTACATTGCTGAACCGAGCTCACTCCTCATTCCAGCAATGTATTAGTGAATCATGATATGTTCTAGTTTCAGCCCTATGATACTGAATAGGGTTCACATTATATTTCAGCATTGTATTACAGAAGAAAAATTATTCATGTTCCATTACGATATTACTGAACTAATAATACTCTCATTATGCTCCTGTATATCATATGAGATATAAATTATTACACAATTCACTAGAGAGAGATATAGGTACCTCCGGTCAAATAATATAAATTTTATATATTTTTTCCACAATAACGTAAATAAATAATCAGATAAAAAACCCATTTAATGAAATGGGCATTTTAAAAATCATATAATCATATAATAACCAATAGAAATATTGGTTTCCTAGATATCATTTAAAAAAACAAAAAAACCCCATATAGAATAAAAATACTATATTCGAGTAATATCCTCAATATAACATATGTAGTATCCTATAATTATATCTATGATATAAAATAACATTTATAGATCAATTGAGATCTATTTTTGAGTAAAGTATCATTTATGTAGTGAATAAATTTTATTCCATTAAAATTCCATGATAATTTAAAAGAAAGAAATTTCTAGAAAAATAAACATGTTATATGGTAAGTGAATCATACATTAAACAATTAATTATTAATGAATTCACATACCTTCATGTCAAATTAGTTAAAAGAAAACATTATTCTAATAATTTTTCTGAAAAAATTAAAAAGATCCTCATTTGGGAAAAAATGAATCCTTTTAAATTGTGTAGTAAAATTAAAATATGATTAATACTAAAAATTAAAAAAACATTTGATAATATAAAAAATACATTGAAAATATTTTTTGAAATTAAGGACACTGATGAAAAATATTATCTAATATATATATATAACATGAAATAATTTCAAATATTGATAAATTGTGAAATAAATATGTATCACTTTATAATCTATAGAGAAAAATTATTCATAATTGAATAAAAATTTTAAGGACATGAAATATCATAATATTCTTTATAATAATTACATGATACATTCATTGGGTGTATATAAAAGACATAAAATTAACAAGTACTATATAAGGCATGTGTCTCACATTAGTTAAAGTGAAACACAAATCCCTTACTGCTTGAATACCATTAGAATAATTAACCAAGTGAAATAATAACATCAATTAATGAATATAGAATTATTAATTATATGAAATTAATGATATAATATGTCATAGGTCAGTATATACCCCACACAATTGTTGCTATTGGTGAATATGGCATGTATCCTATGAAAATAAGTTAGATTAAATCCCCTTACAGTAGGTCATATTTCATTAATATGTAACAAAATGGAATTTATAATGGTTTAAATAATGTTATTATATTTTTATATAACAATATTTATATTTATCCAAACATATATGATCTTTTTATCACTTTTTTGTTAACAACATTTCATTATTACTCTTCTTTAAAGTGTTAACTATTTCTTTTTCTTATACATATTTTATAGTATATGTCCATGGTAATGAAAAAATAATATAGGTTTTTTATATATACAATTATATTAAGATAATATATATCATATTACACATTCTATAAATTTATTTAATCACTCTTGAATGGTGATCATGGAGGGTAAATCACATCATGTCATGGAGACGCTATGGCATACGTACCCATGAACAACAATAACTTTCTTTGTATTATGAATTGTTAAGAAAGTGGATAGTGTATATTTTTTTGAGACTCTATATCATGTTATAATAATTATATATATTAATTATATCTATAATTATACCCATCCAAGTAAAGAGGTGGTGGAAATAGATTACATCACAGTGTGGAAACGATAGGTCCTACATACACACTCATGTTGATTTCAATTTTTTGGACTTATAAAAGGCAGAACATTGTTGTTCCCAAATACCAATAAAATATAATCATATTGTTTTAACATATGTTTTTAATTTATAATTAAAACAATACATTAATATATGTTCAAAGAATAAATACTCTTCGGGGAGTTCGTAAAGGATATATCCTCTTCTACGACATGCACCCTCTAGATCTCCCCTCAAGGACACCAGAGTTGGGATTATGATAAAAATAGAAACTATATAATGTAGTTAGGTATGTTTATATGATAATTTTAAAGGGGATTCAATATCATAAAGGAAATTTTTTTTCAATAATTTATGTGGGAGGTTCCCTTTTAAAATTGATGTGAGGGGTTATATAAATTCTAGAAATACTAATATACAAAAAATCCAATATAATTAAAAATACCACCAAAAATAAAAGTAATAAAAAATTATATTGGAAAATGTTGTAATCTCATGAAAAAGTAGATTTTTCAGAAACATTGGTATTAATTTAAAACTTTTCATTTTGATTAACCATTAGATAACATATTATCACTTTAATAAAGATAAAAAATTTATCAATATTAAGAGTTTAATTTCTATTTATATGATTTCAATTAGAGAATAAATATATATATTAGATCATTTTTAACCTTGTCATAATTATTTGGTATTTTTTAAGATGTTTATTGTTTTTACATAATATAATATAACATTATTTGGATAAAATATAAATAATTTCAATTTTGACACTATTAGTTTCTTGTATTTTTTAAAATATCAATACAAGAATTTAAGAATTTTTTTTTATTATGTCCTTAATGGTTCAAAGTAACACAATAAAATTTTTTGTTGCATTAATTATCTTAATTGATGTTTACTTTGATATTTTTAATATCATTAATTTTATTTAATTATTAATTAAATAATAAATGAATCTTTGCTGATAATGAATTTTTGGTAACAATTTCTTCCTAAATATTTTAAAAAGGTCCATTAAGAAGGAAAATATATTATCTTTCAAATGAATATTTTTTTTAAAATATTTTCAGGAAAAGTATATGTCAAAAGAGTATAAAAATTAAAAATATAAAGTGTGAATAACATGACATTTTTTTAAAAAATATTTAAAAGGTTTTATTCATTTCCATGTGGATTGAAATGGTTATTAATACAAAACATTTACAACCAGGTATCATATATAAAAATCCAAAAAGAGTAGGACTTGTTTTATGGTCATTTAATTATTCTTATAATTTTTATTAATATTTTTTTTATTTTTCGTGTTCTTGTACAAGGACAACACAAACAGTGCATATGTAATTATGTTTAATTTCTCAAATTTTCCATATATTTTTTTTAAGTGTTACATGGACTTATTTTAATAACAGACCTTTCGACGACATGTAATTCTGAGGCCCAGAGTGCCTGGAATTAATGATTGAAATAAATTCATATTTTAAACATTGTGAGTGAATGATTTTCCTATAAAAGAGAAATGTCATATAAATGGGTTCCTTTATCAGAAAACTGAGGGAACTGTTGCATTCACAGAAGTGACTTTACCTTCGGTGGTGCCTAACACAGACCAGCATGGGTCAGCTGCAATAGTTGCTTTCAGGATGTTTTTAATGGAAATAAAAAATAATAATTTATTTCATTTCATTTTAATCTGTTCGTAGTGATCTAATTCCTCTATTTGAAATACCTATTTATGTATAGTTCATTGGGTTATATTTATAAACCTACTAATTGAGAGAGAGGCTCTTGGAGCTTCGGAGGAGAACCCAGTGATGGCCGATGATGACACATCATGGATCCGATGAACCCCACCAATGAATGTGACACGATAATCATTCTTCATCCAGATCGAGGTAGAGGTTGTTATTTAAATTCCACTTTCCCCATTTTGGAATTAGACAATGAATGTGGGTCAACCATGAACATGTTGATCCAAGGATCATGCGTTCTTGAGAGAGGCTGTTATTTTTATGTTTCTTTCGGGGTTTGATTTGAGAATTATAAATTGTGATAATTTTTGGATTATCATTTTGATTATCCTAGTTAATTCCTTCTAATGAGAGAATATCAATGACATTTCAAACGATGGTGGATGTTCATTATTAATTTTGGACTGTTGGATTTTCTTGCTCTTTTTTTGTTTGTTCACCGCGAGGCGATGAAAAACGGATCATTGCACATCCGTTTCATGATGAAAAGATCCCAAATTGGATACCCAATATCGTGGTGACCTAGTGGAGGTGTGACGATGATGGTAGTGGACTAATTGACACATTTCATGAATTATCGTTCATTGGTTTTTCTTTTCATGGATGATCAAAATGCGTTTTTGGGGTCGATCGGAGGCCCGAAACTGATGAAATCAACTTCATGATGTTTGGTCGATAAAACCCTTGAGTTTCATGTTGATCGGATGGTCATACCAAAGAATGGGGCAGCACAGGAGGTAATATTGTAATGGATTGCGATTTTGTAAATTTCATCAATACATGGCGTCTATCCCAATGAACACACTATGTGGTAATTGTGATGTCAACTAGGGTTTCAGGGGTTAGATAGGAATCACAGGGTTTGTGACCCCAGTCACACTACGTGTTGGACCTTCCTTGAATATCAACGTGTATTCTGGGAAGTACACAGACACGAGATATAGTATACGACCACGTACTCCACCACACGACCATACCTGGTCCGCAACATGGGTTACCCCGTATACCGGTTACATAGGATGGTTCACATGAGATAAATCCATGTACGGGCACACATCCATGTACACAAGTCCAACCATATCTACTCAGACACGCCATGTGATCAGTACTACATGCATTGTACTTACATTCATACATGATTATCCTTGGAACATGGGTCGTAGTGCACGAGCAGTACTCGAGGTCAAAAGACATGGAATGTGTCACTTCTAAACACCATATACTTTTCAATAGAAGGATTGATCTTCTTGACCACCATATATTAGAAATGTTTCATTTGGATTATTTCCCCTTTATCTCATTCCCCTAAAGGTCAGGTATTGTTTCCATATACAGGTGTATGATCTCTTCAGTAGAACAGTCCAAGATAGTTTTTGTTATCCCTCCGAGAGGCCCAAAGCGAGATCCTCTATCCATTACTGACCCTAGTTTGAGTCATGTATTGACCTGAATATTTCTACAAGGAACCGTTCCTCTACTTATAAGGTGAATCCAGATGAGTGGTGGTATCCTTCAAGGACCTGGTAGTGATCCTCAACTGTGTATCGAGATCTTTCCCACTCAAGAGCATGTTCTTCTAGAATGAGTGCATCTATCTCTTGTAACTATTCCCGATGGACATTACTACTCTAACGGACATCAGCAGAGCTATAAGACTCATGTAGTGAGTTCTCCCAAGAGAGTGCTTTGTGGAATCTTGGAAATGAATCCCTAGTGGGGGTATGTTGTTGTGTAACTTTTCCCTAGACTACGGGTCTAGGTTTTGAGTATATCTGCATTGTGTTCTCCTATTATATGTTTAGTAAAAATATATAGTTCAATGCTGATTATACCTTTTCTTTGTGTTTTCTTTGTGTTTACCAGGGTCCTCTACTAGTTAATTTTATACTCACCCTTGCATGGTCTTTTCCTGCACGAGTCATGCCCTGTGCTGATGAGCAGCCTTTTTGATAGAGTCCAGGGTGGATCGGGATAAGACCATGATTTTCGAGTTCCCTATAGGCCAAGGTGTTCCTATGGCTATGAGAAGTAGTACCGGTACTTCGTTGTCTTTACAGATTGTACTTTGTAGATTTCAGACTCTTATTTATAAGGGGCTTGTATTCGGCACCTATTTAAATTTAGTACATTACTTTCTGTCGTACTCTATTGTCGGGTTTAGTTGTATGCATGCATTTGGATCTTAGTATTTTTTTACATTTTAGCATTGTGGGCATAATGATGTTTATGTATGTACATGTACTTAGTAAATTCCTCCCATGTTAGAAATATTCCTACTCAATGATAGTCACTCACCCCTGGCCTATTGGAGGCAGGGTTGGGTGTCCCAACACAAGCCCCACTTGGATAGGTCATGTCAGAGTGGTATCAGAGGTTGTCAGTTCAACATTAGGACCAAGAGTATATGAGATTTTATTGGGGAAATAGTGTTAAGTATTTCGAGCTCAGCTTCCTGCCTAGAGACTCTAGTGTTGGTTTGGGTGGCCGACGTATCCCCACACCAGGAATCCGATAACCTAAATTTTTACTTGATACATGAAACCATAAATATAGGGAAATAAAATAATTGTACATTCATCATATAGGAATGGGTTTTGTTTTCCATGTACTTTATGTTACCTATACAGATATACTCGTTAACCATGATACAACTTTTTTTCTTATAGGATGCCTCTATGATGCATAACCGCTAGGATTCAGTTGCATGATCATGAGGATGACCCCATCAATGACTAAAATTCGATTCATGGACCAGTTCGCCAGGCGTTTCCACCTGGTGGTGCACCTGTTGGACCACCACCAATGGAGGAACTCGTTTTAACTATAGTACCGACCGACGATGAGCACAGACTGAGAGCATTCCATGAGTTTCAGATTCCTTGACACCTCAGGTTTCGAGGTGAGCCAACCCCTTAGGCGGCTGATGACTGGCATCTGTAAGTGACCATTGTCTTCCTTCCCTTGAGGACACCAGCGGACCAGATGGTGATCCTTGGAGCGAGCCTTCTTCAGAGATCAACATGATGATGGTGGATTCTGAACACAAATACTCACTATGAGGAGGCTATTTTGGGGATGGAGTTTGACCGACTCTTTAAAGAGTATTTCTCTCCCGTTATGCTGAGAGTAGTGTGTATCTAAAATATTCTTCATCTCTAGCAGGGTAGTTTGACCGTAGCATACTATTCATCGAGGTTCACCAACCTTTCCCAGTACTTGATGGATATGGTCAAGGATTAGTACATCAGAGCTAGGACATTAGAGAAATTTCTACAACGGGACATCCAAGATAGTTTTGTGCCTCTATGTATTCTGGAATTATGAAGGAGTACTTGAGCAGGCCTTTGTGATCGCTATCTTCTGGGATGATAAGAGATAGCTGACGATAGTATGTAGCAGGAAGATAGGCATGAAGACCTCAGAAACAGGGAGAGGACGTTAGAAATAGGGATTAAGATGTGGGAGACTTCATAGGACTTAGAAAAAGGGATAGATAGTCCAAGACTCTTTGGAATTATCTAATCAGCCCAGGGAGAGGCAGTGATACTCTTGAAATAGTATGGGACCTCTCGCTAGAGTTTTCCTGACCCATCCAGCTGCTGAAAGGGAGGCAGTGGTTGGACCACAGGGAAAAGGTTAGAGAATGGAGAAGAAAGACCCTCCAGGTGGTGGATATGGCAAAGGATCTTGGAGAGACACAAAAGGTGGAAGATGGTTCTATTTACTTCCACCACCACCCTAGGAGGTCCGCACAAGACTCAAGGAGATGGGGGACAGGGGTGGCGACAATTGCATGCAGTCAAGGCATACGACTCAGGAACTCCAGGGATGATTCATGGTATTATATATGTATTATCTACTGTAGTTTCCCTACATATGGACACATGTTCTAGTAATTCCATCATCTCCACATGTCTTGTCAAAACATTGAGATATAGGTAGTGTTGTTGACTTGATCCTTATGCTTGGGGAAACCTATGGGAGGAGACGCCACGATCACTCACCTTTGCAGACAATGTGATATTACCCTTGGAGTTGAGAGTATTAGTTGGATCCTCTTAGTGGTAGTTCCTAGACGGCACTCATGAGTTTGCTAGCCTTTCCCTTAGAGTATTAGTTTTTATGAGCTCCCAGTTTCTCAGAAGTAGTGGTGGAGATCGAGGATGACTTTCCCAAAGATGTTCCCGGACTACCTCACCATCAGGAAATCGAATTCTCTATCTACTTACACCCCACAACAACACATATTTCCTCACCCGAATATAAGATGGATCCTGTAGAGATTCACGATATGAGGGTACAGTTAATGGATTTTCATATTAAGGGTTTCGTGAGACCCATCATTTAACCCTGGGCGACCCTAATCTTGTTTTCCAAGAAGGCAGACAGGAGTATGAGGATGTGCGTAGATTATTGGCACCTAAATTTGTGAACATTGACGAATAGGTATCCATTTCTGAGATTCAATATCCTATTCGATCTGCTAAGAGTGTCACAATGGTTCTTAAAGGTTGAACATTGATCAGGTTATCATCAGTTACGAGTATGGGATGAGGATCTACTGAAGATGGATTTTAGATGCCTTTATGGTCACAATTAGTACATAGTGATGCCTTTTGGCCTGAAAAATTTCCCTCAGTGTTCTTGGGAACGATGAACAAGACATTCCATCCATACATAGACCAGTTTTATGTGGTATTCATTGAATAAATACTTGTCTACTCAGCATTAGAGGAAAATCATGTGAGACACCTGCAGATGGTTTTAGAAGTACTCTGACACCACCAGCTTTATGTGATGCTCTTGAAGTTCCATTTATGGATTCAAGAAGTCCATTTTCTTGGTAATTTCATCTCTGCGGATGGGGTAGCTATGTACCCAGCCTATGTGTGGGAAATTTAAGCATAAGAGACACCTTAGAGCGTAACAGAGGTTTAAAGCTTCCTTGGGGTGGCAAGATATTACCAGAGATTAATTCCTGATTTCTCCTGAATATTAGCACCGATGAAAACCTTGTATAGGAAGGGGAAACCCTTAAAGTAGATGGATAAGTGCCAACAGGTTTTTGAGTAGTTGAGGTAGAGTATGATGATCTCCCTGGTCTTGACATTACTGGTGGAGGGTGTTTAGTATGTAGTTTTTTGTGATGCATCAGGGATTGGGCTTGGCTATGTCCTGATGTAGAGACATGACATCATTTCTTATGATTCTAACCAGTTTAGGCCACATGAGAAAAACTATGCAACCCATGATCTCGATTTGGTAGAGGTAGTATTCACGTTGATGATGTGGTGACACTACCTTATGGGGAAGTGGTTTATAGTCTACTCTGACCACAAGAGCCTCATGTACATCTTCTCTCATAAGGATCTGAATCTAAGTCAGAGGAATTGGCTAGAGTTCCTCTAGGAATATGATTTTGAGATCATCTATACTCTTGGGAAGGGAAAAAATGTTGTTGATACTCTAAGTAGAGGGTCGAGAATGCACCTATTGAGTGAAGAAATAGAACAATTTACAACATTCTGGTTATCTTTCGTGGATAGAGAGGATCCAGCTTACCTACAGTCGATGGTTTTCACCCCTCTACTCTTATAGTGAGTTAGGGAGGCACAACATGGAGATGTCGACTGTGAGGATTTACGTGATTAGTTATCCACAAGACATGCTCGAGATGGATATTTGCATTGTGGTGAGCACATACATATTTTCAGGGGATGCACAGCTGTACTAGTGGAATTACATGAAGTGGTCATGAGGGAGTTTCATTCGAACCCTTTGGAGGTACATTCTGGAGAGGCGAAGATGTACCAGGATCTCCGATGACAATTCTGGGGGTCATTCATGAAGATGGATGTAGCATAGTACGTTTTTCGATACCTTACATGCCAGTAGTTGAAGGTTGAGAACCGGGTTCTAGTGAGATTAGCTCACCACCAAGAAGTTCTAGAGTGAATGTGGGATATAATATTGATGGGCCTCTTGAGTGGCTTACCACAGACCTCCAAGGGGAATGATTCTTTCTGGGTGATCATTTACCGACTCAACAACTCGGCCCACTTTCTAGATATCGGGGAGCATAGTTCCGTAGAGAGCATAGGGAAGCATCTACGTGCAGAAGATATTTCTCCATCATGGTGTCCCTTTGAAAATAGTCTCAGATCGAGACACCCACTTCACATCCCATTTTTGGAAGGGATTACAGGCGGCTTTAGGGACTCAACTACGCTTGAGCACAACATTCCATCTCTTGACTGATTTTCATATGGAGAAGAACATTCAGGTTCTAGAGGATAGGATATGGGCATGTATAGTTAACTTTGGACACAGTTGGGAGGACCACCAAACACTAGTGAACTTCATGTACAACAACAACTACCACTCCACCATTAGTATGGCTCCGTTCTAGGCCTTGTATGGGAGACCCTTCCGCTCACTGCTTGGTTGGACCGAACCAGGAGAGTCAATACTCATGGGTCCATATAATGTATGATCTACCACCGAGAAGGGTCAGATCATCCGAGATCATATTGAAACGTCACAGAGCCAGTAGATTTCTTATGTTTATAGACCACAGAGACCTATGGAGTTCTAGGAGGGAGACTGCGTTTTTCATCAGGTCTCACCTAAATGAGGGTTGGATTGATTTTACCGAGGTGGAAAACTATCTCCAAGGATCATAGGACCTTTCCAGTTACTATGAAAAGTTGGTGAGGTGGCGAACCACCTAGCTCTATTGCCACAGTTTCACCAAGTACATGATGTCTTCCACGTGTCATTGCTGAGAAGGTACGTCCATGACCCATCACAGGCCCACAACATGGGAAAGTTGGACATTGAGGATAAAGTTAATATTGCTAAGTACATAGTGGAGATAAAGGATTGGGAGGATAGGATACTTCATGGGTTTCAAATTCCCTTGGTGCATGTTCGGTGGTAGTACATGAGTCGTCAGTAGAGCATGTGGGAGCGGGAGACTCAGATCAGTACCGAGTACTGATATCATTTTTAACATCATTTTTTTGGCTTTTTGGGGATGTAGAGATCAAAGGTGGGGATAATGTAATGTCTTGTATTTTCCATGAATTAATTTTTAAATATTATATGGAATTATGTTGAGACCATACCATTCCCGTCGTGCGATTCTAAGTCCCGGAGTGCCCAGAATAAATTATTGAAATAAAATTGAAATTTTAAACAACGTGCATGTGCAGTTTTACTGTAAAATTTGTATATCATTTAAATGGGTCAGTGGATCAGAAATCCGAGGGCATCATTTTTTTTAGTCTAGCGACTTTACCTTAGGTGGGGACTAACATCGATCTGTACGGGTCAGCTACAAGAGTTGTTTTCAGGACATTTTAATGGAAATAAAATAAAATAATAATAATTTATTTCATTTCATTTCCTTTTACAGAACTTCCTAATTCATACCATTTAAATAACTTCTTATGGAATATTCGTATGGTTAGCCTCTTTTCCCTGTGAATTGAGAGAGTGTATATTGATTCTTTGGAGGAGAACTCATTGATGGACGATGATGATGACACATCTCAGATACCAGAAACCTCGCCAATGAACACAACATGGAAATTGTTCTACAATAGGATTTAGGTAGGGGTTATTATTCCAATTCCTCATTCCCCATTTTTTGATTTAAACAACGAACACGGATCAACCATGAACATGTTGATCCTTGGATCATGAATTCTTGTGGGAGGGTGTTATTTTTATGTTTCTTTTGGGGTATGATTCAGGAACAATATATTGTGATAATTTAAGGACTATAGTTTTAATTCACCTTGTTTAATCCATTTGTTGGTATTAGATGAATGTTGTGACGAACGATGAAAAGGTTAGTTTATCATTTGGGTGTGTTAGATTTTCTTCTTATTTTTTCTGTTCTTCGAGAGGTGAAGAAGAACAGATTATTGATCATCTATTTCATGACAAAACGATCTCAAATTGAAGATCCAAAATCTTGGCGACCTAATGGAGGTGCGACGACGACGGCGACGAATCAATCGACATTGTTTGGTAATTATCATTAGTCGACCATTCCCCGAAAGGATTCTCAAAACGCTTTTTTGGGGCCCATCGGAAGCCTAAAACTGACAGAACGTACCTCGTGATTCCAAGGTGACCTAAACCCGTGAGTACATGGTGATCGGATGGACGGATCAATGAACAGGGTAGCACGATAGGCACGATGGCAGAAGTTTTCAATTATAGAAATTTCAACACTACACGACATATATCCTGATGAACATGCCATGTGGTAACGGCGATGGCAGCTAGGGTTTCGTGGGTCAGACAGGAATCACATGTCATGGGACCCCAGTTAGATGGCGTGTTAGACCTTCCCTGAAGCTCGGTGTGTATTTTGGGAGTTAAACAGACACGGGATGGAGTACACAACCGTGTACTCCACAATACATCCAAACTAGGCTGACGACATGGGTTACCCCATGTCTCAGTTAAACGTGATGGTGCACACTAGATAAAGCCGCGTACGGGTACATGACCACATATATTGAGCTGACCCCAGCTACTCAAACATGGCATGTTATCTGTACTACATACCGTGTACTATCATTCCTACATGACTAGACTTGCAACATGGGTCGTAGTACACTGGCAGTACCCAGGGTCGGAATATGTGGCTTGTGGCACATCTACACACCATGTAATTTTTAGTACATGGCTTGATCTTCTTGTCCACCATATCTTGGACATGTTTTGATTTGGTCAGTGACCCATTTCCTCATTCCTATGAAGGTCATGTATCGTTTCCTTCTACTAGATTGTGATCCTTTTAGCAGGAAATTCTGAGATAGAGTCAGGTATCCCTCCGTGAGGCCCATAGTGAAATCCTCTATCGATTATTGACCCTAGGTAGTGTCAGGTATCAACGTGACTATTTACATAGGACGCTGATACTCAACCTAGTAGGTGAATATTGATGATTCATGATATCCGCCACGACCCTGGAACTGATCCTTATTTGGGGATCGACAACTTTTCCACTCAGAAGTGTGTTCTCCTAGAATGAGCGCATCTATTGCTCTTGACCTTTCCCGATAAACAATACATCTTGAAAGGCTGTCATCGCAGCTATCAGACTCCTGGAGCGAGTTCATTTTGGTGATTGCTTCATGGAATCTTGGAACTGAATCCCTAGTTGGGATATGTTGTGGCATGACTTGTCCATAGACTGTGGGTCTATATTTTGAGTATATATGGATTGTGTTATCCTATTATATGTTCATTAGACATATAATATGTAGATAAAATAGTACATTTACATTACATTTTATTTTTGGTTTTTAGGGTCCTCTACTGAGTATTATTATACTTACCCTTTCACGGGCTTTGACCTCACCTATCGTGTCTTGTGTAGATGAGAAACCATTTTAACGTAGTCCAGGGCGGACCAGGACAAGACTGAGCTTTCTGAATTTCCTACATGCCGAGGTGTTCTTACAACTACCAGTAGTTGTCTCGTGACCTCTTTTTTTTACAGGTTGAAATTTGAAGTTTTCAGACACTTATTTTTGGTCGGCTTGTATTCTAGACCAATTTACAATCAGTACATTACATTCTATCATAATATGATGGTTGGGTGTTGGGGAATTCATGCATTTTCTTCCATAATTTTTTTTTACATTTCAGCATTGTAGGGATGGATATGTGTGTGTCCATACAGGTACTTAGGCAATGCCTCTAATGGTAGTAATATTATTACTCATTGCTTTTCAGTATCCCTTGGAATATTGGAGGTGGGCTTGGGGAGTCGCTTCATGGGCCCCATGTTGGTGGATCGTGATGATATGGTAATTATATATTTTTTGATTTTTTTTAAAAAAACACTGAATATGAAAAATATATTATTCAAGTGACAATTTATAATAAAATTTATCTCCTTTTTAACTATAAATTAGAAATGGTTTGGTTTTTAAAATATATGTATGACATGTTCAACATTTCATAAAATAAAATATATTAAATGTCCTAATCTCATCCAAGTGGCTTCAAAATTGTACAACTTCAATCCAATGATTAATTTTTTTGTAAACAGTCTTTTATAAGTTTAAATTATTTAAAATATTATTTTTTACCCTTAATTACAAGAATTACCTTTTACAATGACAATTAAAAATTTCTAATTTTTCTACTTAATGGTCTCTCGGACTAGAATGTCAAACGGAGAACTGTCGATAGTGACAACCATTCAACCTCTTCTGATGATTCCCCTTTTTAGTTTTTCACTCCCACACATGAGATGAATTCTCCTACTACTTTAATGTATCCACCATAATATTATACTTGTTAGGTTTTGGAAGGGAAGCTCTCCTCTATCTGGTCATCATGAGGTTTCATGTGGAATCCTCTAGAAATATTTTTGATAAAGGCATCTTTTTATTTTCTGTTTGGTTTTTAGATGTTCGTTGGGATTTTCAGTGTCCTAGAATATTTCATAGTGTAGGTAGAGAAAGGCGATGATGGAGGCAAGCTTAGGAATATTGTTAGTGTGGTAGGGCATGAATGTCATCAATTATTTTATTGGTGACCTACGGCTTTTATGGTTTGTGGATCATGGTGCAGGGATATGAAGGAGATGACTTGATAAATCAGCAGGATCTGCAGGTAGGGTGGGTGACATAAGCATGTACGGGGAAGCGGTTTTTAGGCACTTTATTAGTGGTGTGATGCAATGGGTAGACCAGTATAGTTTCTATTGTGGTGTGCTTCTCAGGAATCACAGTTCTCATATGGAGATTGACCCTTTATGTGTTGTGGTGTTTATTTTTCTGGCATGTTATTGGCTATGACGATTGTCATCTGGTTTTAAGGGAATGATGGAGATCATGTTTGATTTCATACTTGGGCCATTTTTTTCTATTTTGTGACTTCAATTGTGGATCTCCTTATCAATGAACTTTTTTTCTTTTTGGTTCTTTAGTTCTCACCTTTCCATAATGTGATTTTATGTTAATATATAAAAATATCACACGAATTAAATTTAAAATGTGTATTATTTTTAATATTCATAATAAAAGAAAAAAATTAAAATAATACCCAAAATTCAACCAAATTAAATTTTTATTCTTCTATTTAAAACATGGAGATTAGTTTCTCATATAAAAACTATAAAAGTGTGAAAATGATGATTTAAAAAGGGAATTGAATTACAAGGAGGTAAAATTACCCTTTGGGGAAATATGGATTTTTATGCATAATAGTGTGGTTTTTATTATGTTATGCCTTTAATAACTGTTTAATGAATATAATAAATATTTTATTGAACTTATATCATCTATATTTCACTAATATCATTAATTAATTTTAATTAATTTATCTTATTAAGACAAAAACCTTGCACGTATGAAAAAACTATTTAGAGTATAATCCATTGGAATTTATTTTCATATATAAATAATTTGTAACTAATGAATTCATATTATAAACATTATATTTTCATTAGATAGATATTTTTTAGAAAAATAATGTCTCGTTCAAAGACCAAGACACCATTTATGGAAATGATAGAATGGTACTACAAGAGTCCAAAGGGCGATATCTCATTACAATCTTTTTCATAAAGAGGGATATGATCAACTAGTAGATTATCGATCCAAATAATGTTATAGTTTATTATTTTATTGGAAAAATCATCAGAAACCATGATCGCTTCACAATAAGTGACGCACACCTGTCATATGGCATGGAAAAACAATTATTTCCTATTTTAAAATGTAGTAATGTGGTTGACCTATGATGTCTTCCGAAGAGGAGTTATCACAAAATAAGTTGTCACTTTTAAATGATGGCAAATATGTTTTGTTTTTTAAATGAAATTTGAAATTTAATTTATTGAAAATATATGATATTATAAAGGTTGATTAGTTCGGGGCTGGTTTCCTAATTGTAATTCTATCCTTCTTCATTTAATACAAACATATTCTTCATTGTTGATTAAAGTTAGTATCTATAATCATTTCTTCTCACTTCCTTTGTGAAAATTTGATGGTGAGAGAAAACCTTACCAAGATCTCGGATTGGTCAAATCTTGTTCCATGTGTAAAATAGTTGTACTGAATATAATGAATTGAAATGGACAATAACAAATCGGGTTTTTTTATCCCAAACAATCAAGAATATTAACTACACCTTTTACACGTACTGACAATTGTCAAGTACTTCACCACTAATCCCTGGTCTAATCCATCGTATATAAAATAGAAATCAGTGGAGGGAGATTATGATTATTTTACCAAGGAAAAAATAAATAATAGAATTAATATTCAAGAATGATCACACTTGAAAACAAAATCCTCTATAAGAAATTGAAAAAAACATTTAAGAAGAAATAAATTTATTCAATTGCGTCCTAGAACTAAACCATTACAATATAGAAAACCAAACCTTCCCCAATCACTCCAAATGATTACCCCACCTTGGTATGGGTAATAGAGATTAATAGGGAATAAGAAAGAATTTAAAAACAATGAAAAAGAAAAGAAATAAAAGGGGAAGCCGAAAAGTTGTCCTTCTTGGTGTCTTGAAAGGAATGGGATGCCTTGGAGGGTGGAGCTCACCTCCATTTATAACCAGAATTTGTCCCCCGGATGTTGACACATTTTCCCCATTAAATGACATCTTCACGCATTTATCCCTTATTAAATTTTGGTCGTATTTATCTTTTCCATGTCCCCTCAAAATATCATTGGATTTGGACATCTATTCCGAGAGTTATGGACGTTTTACTCTGATCATTTATTCTATCAAGTCAGACTCTCCAAAACGCAATCCCCTAGATTAGGGTGTTTTAATGAACCTTTAAACGACCAATTAACTCCGCCATTCATTCATTAAAGATTCTAAAAAACTATGTGAGAATCCAAACACCGAATATCACAACATTTGGGCCCACCATGGATGAGTTATAGAGCCCACACCATAACAAGGCAGAACTGCAAACAGTTTTCTTGAGCCCACTTGTGAGATTATTCGGAGCTTTCATATGGCCGATTAAGCTATTTGTCCAAAGAGATTAAATTAATAAATAGATTCTTAGGATCTATAAAAGAATGAATTATTCAATTTTTAATAGTTTATCATATGTTATGGCCAAAATAAATAAATAATTTAAAATAGTTAAAAACCCGATATGGCCCTTTTTTACTATTCAGCTCAAAATAACAACAATATCAAAAAAATGAAACAATTAATCATAAATAAACACTTAAGTGGGTTTAGAAAAATTATATTAAATATAAATTAATTGAAAAATTTTTCTCTATCAATAGTAATGAGATAAAATGTATCTGATCTCCAGAAGAGAATCAAGAAAGCTCATCCAACGCGTGGAATGCGGCCATGCAAGGTGAACCACCTGATTATAAATAGATTTCAAAATATTTGTAGAATAAATTCAATGAAGATGTTTTTCTAGAATTTTTTGCTTATCAATTCCATTATCCAAAATCACAGCCATCATTTCCATAGCTAGGGAAGTGGCGGTACCACAACTGCTAAAGAAACAACTATATCAATGGCCAAGAATGTCTCAGAATATGTCACCAAAGACCACAAATCAAAAATTTTCTTTATAAGATCCATAAAAATTAAGTTTGATCCATCCTAGAAGCAGGGTTCTCTAGGAAACCTCAACGTAGTGCCTACAATGTCTTTACAGACCTTAAATCATTAGATTATGAAGGATCACAATGTTTTAATTTTGAGCAAATAGAATCAAAGAATACCCATCTGTAGTCAGACATATCATTAATATAATTCTAAAGTACTAAAGTCATATCACAATAAAAAAATATATGGTTAGTATCCTCTATATAGTGATGATAGAAGTTACATTTAGAGTAGATTTGGATACCAAAAGACTAAAGATATTCCTTAGTAGGGATATGGTTATGAGAAATACTCCAAACAAGGTTATGTGTTGAGGGTTAAATCCAGGGTTTGTCAAAGAGGTTCAAATAAAAAAACTAGGATCATGTCTTGTGAATTTATTGTTTTAAAATAATTTTTAATCAATAATACCTTTATGGGATGGTTCCGATAAAATAAAATCACCAATACTAGAGAATGGGTAATTATCAACAACAAGAATGATGGTATCATAGTGATTGAAGCTACAAGATTGAATCTCCTTCTTTAATGAAGCATATGGTTTTTTACAGGATGAGATTAAGAAGGTAACAAGGATATGAGGGGGGTTCCCATCCAGTTGCAAACCAAAAATTCATGGTGAAATCTACACTAAAAATCCATCAAGGGATATTCAAGATGATTTAATGGAAATTCTAATGGAAGGAAATATTAATGAGTAAACATACCTCAAGATTCAATTTTCTATCATATCTAGGAACCTATTTCTATGAATGGTAGTGGAGTCCGATATATTATTTATTTATATCCATGTGAGACTAGATTGAAGGGCCTCATTAAAAATGATGTGATTCATGATGCCAAGACCACCCATATCTAGAGGATTGTAGTAGGGAGACAAGGGGAAAATAACAAGTTTCCATTCAATAATTTTGTGAGTCCAACCAATGATTTTGATGTAAAAATTAATTTTCAATGGAGATAAATAGGCTATTTATAGATAATCAGTGAGTAAACTATTTTGGAGACAATGATAGATTTCACAAGACATATCATGTATGCCATGGAGAGGGATTTTCATTTCCAGGAGGCTAGCTGGTTGATTTGTTTTTAAAAATATTTCTAATACATGGATTTGGGCCTTCCCTAAAATATGGGAACACCCAGATAAGTAAAATGGAAGGATCCTAATTTGATACCAAGACTATCGATGATGATACATTTCCTAATAAAGGAAAAACAATTTCCATGAATGATGAAGTATGTTTTCCAACTAATAGATTGGCCAGTGATCTCATTATAGTGATAAATGACATTTTTAGCTTAAAAATATTTCATCTTCTCCCATTTCAAAGCAGAATTGGGTCATAAGAATATAATAGATAGGTCGGAACATTTAGGTATTTGGACGCTTGAATATGATTGAGTTTATTATCATGAACATGTCGAGTGAGAAATCTGCTAAGATAATCTTCCACAATAGAAAAAAATAGCAGATAAGGGATCAATTTGTCATACCCTTTTTATACATTTAAAACATAGTTTCGGGATATCCATTTACAAGGATAGAGATAAAGTACTATTTAAATAAGGATTTTATCTTACATATAATAATATCATTGAAATCAAAACCCTAGAGAAAATTTAAAATAAAGCTCTAGTATATGGTATCAAAGGCTTTCCTTTTATCAAGTTTAATGTAAAGATTTCCTCCTCTAGAATATTTTTTAAGATAGTTGGTGAATTCTAAGGCAAGGGAAATCTAGTCTTGTATGGAATATCCATTGATAAATCCAAATTGATTCCATGAAATTATTTTATTACATAGAGAAGAAATTATATTGGCTATGAACTTAGTAATAATTTTTATAGAGAGTTTATGAGACAAATTGGTCAAAAGAGATGAATTTTAGAGAAATTGGCCTCATTGGGAATTAAGGTAAGAAATTGGGTATTAAGGAAACGGGGGAGAACACCTTTATAAAAAAGAGGATTCGACATGTTTACAACCATCTGAGTGGGTGAGAACCCAGTGATGTTGAATAAAACAATTGTTGAAACCATAGGGTCCCACGATACTATTAGAGTTGAGACTAAAGGCAATGTCTGTGGTTTCAGGGTCATGAGGGGTGATCAAGTGAAAGATATTGTCATTTTCTTATACTATCACTAGGATAACCTCACGGTGGAGGTCCTTGCTTATATTTGTTCCATTGAAAATATTTTCAAAAAAAGATACCACATTATTCGCTATAGACGCTTGAGAGTCAAATAGGATTTCATTTTCCTTATGAAAAGGCAATATTCTGCAATCTTTTCTAATTCTTTGTTGGGAATTGTAGAATTTAGTGTTTCTGTCACCATATGAGAGCCATTTAGTTTTGAATACATTAATTCTAATTTTGTCTTTGAGAACCAAAATATAATTGAATTTTATATAGACATTCATTTCATTTGGTGATCTAATGAGAAATCAGAGTCAGTGGGGGTATTTGGAATTTTAGAATGATCATTATTGAGGGTGGATATTTCATTGTCAAATTGTTGTGATCGAGTCCAGCACCAAACCGGGATACACTGTTGAAGATTCTTGAGATAGTAATAAAATAAAAATAATAAAAAGGCGATTCAAAGATTCCCATCAATATTTTATGGGAAGTGAGCATTCCAGGTCGACAGTCCAAGTAATAATAAATTTGAAAGGTAGACTAGGTTTGGTTCGTGTTGATAAAATACCAATAAAACTTTTGTGGTGGTGCGTATTTAGTTTGGGAAAGGTGATGCTAGAGATGGTGTCCCGAGCATCAGGAGATATGATATTGGTGAAATACCTATAGAGTTTACATAATTTAAACATAATAATCAAAAAAACAACTAAATGAATGTATTCTATTAGTTCCACTGTAAACATTGTCACAAAAAATTATTGTCTAGTGAATGATTTTTAATGATTCCCACAAAAATAATCCCATTTTTTACTCATTTATATAAGCATTAATTTTAACCTAGGGAAATGAAAACATAACAATGAGGGAGATTAAATGATTAGTAATAGTAAAAAGTGATATATCATTCTTATAATAATCATAAGAACCTAAAAATAACATTTAAAAAATTAAATAATCCATATCAAAGATCATGAAATCATTTTATGTGATAAATCATAGAAATTCATCAAAGAACAAAATCCATGAGAGTATAAAAATGAGTATATTTTATATCATATAGATAATAATAGAAACTCAATTATATAATAGTCATGGATAATTACAAAAACCATAATAGTAGAAAAATTCCATTACTAAACTGAGTTCACTCTTCATTCAAGTCCTATATTAATGAACCAGGTTTAAATCCCATTCTAGAACTATATTATTTACCTTGTTTACTTCTCCTTCTCTCACTAAATAATTGAACCAATATTACTCTCGTTCTATTCATGTATCAATGAAAAAATATTACTCATATTACAATCCTGTATATCCCATTAGATAGATATATATAATTGAACATTGTATTGGAGAGAAATATAGTTATCATGAATCAAATAATGAATACCATATATATGATTTCTATAAGGAAATAAATTATTCATTGTATCAAAACCCATTGAATGAATTTTTTTCATAAACATAATTCAATCATAACATAAATTATGAAAAATATTGGTTTTATAATTTCCCCTCCATCATACACTTTAAAAAACATTTGATTTTTTTTTCAATTTTTAATAAAATACCATGTAAAACCATAGTAATATAAAAGAATGATCTCACAAATTCAAAATAAGTTAGATTGATCACATGACTACAATTATTGAGAAAAACATCCTTTCGACTTCGAAAAAAAATTAGAAAATGCTTTGGAATTTTAAAAGAATTTTTTTTATGAAAATATAGTTGAAATAGTTGAATAGAATATTTATGAAAATAAGACATCATGGAATCAATAAAAAAATATTCATTCTATATATGTTAAAAAAACATCATTCTCATACATTTTCCAATTAAATGTAAAAAAATAACACATTTGATAAATCAAAACGTATTCTTTTGTAGATATTCATTTCAATTAATAAATATGTAAAATTGAAATTAAACATTCATATGATAATTTGAATACATTGTTTGAAAAAAAATTTAGAAAATGTGGACATTGGTGATAAATATTCCCCAACAGAGACATAAAATGAAACAATCATAAATATTGATAATATTTTGAAATAGACTATTATCAATTTATAATTAGTATAAATGAATTAATTATAAAAGAAAATGAATCATATGGATATGAAACTATCATAATATTTTTGATATGACTCATAAAATTCTTTTATTGGCAGTATATACATCATGTTGAAAAACCATGTAGTGTATAAGACATGTGTCGCACAGAAATAAAAGTGAGACATAAACCCACTCCAACAAGAGTAACATTAGAATAACGAACCCATTGAAAGAATAAAATAAATAAAATATTTTAATATCACTAATGAGTGAAAATTATTTAAATACATTTTTATATGTAAGTATATAAACCACAAAATAAAAGTCACTGGTGTATATATAATATATCTGATAGAAATAATAAGTGATATTAAATTCCCTTATCTTACTTCCCATTTCATTCATAAGTATCCAAAACACTTGTATAGTGGTATAAATAAGGTTTTTAATTTTTTTTACAGAACCATATTAATATTTATGAAGTCATTAATTATCATATTATTACCAATTTGTGAATACCATCTCTTTATTACGACTCTTTCAAGTGTTAACAACATCAATATCTTGTGCAATTTTAGACATATATGTCTTAGTTATTGCATGTAGAGTACTTATATGTCATTTTAAAATGATATTATAAAAATATATAAAATGTTAACATTTTATAGATTTATATAATCATTCTTTAATGGTGATCATGGAGAATAATTGACATCACATTGTACAGATGGTAGGTCTTATGTATACACAATCAAAGATAACATTCACTTAATTTTGAAATGGTATAAAAGTGGTTAATGAATATATATTTTCCATCAAAACATTAATGTAATATTAATTATATATATTAATTATTTCCAAAATTATACTCATCTATATAATTTTTTGATGAAAAATAGATTACACCGTGTTGTGGATACAGTAGGCAGTACATACACATTTGCGGTGATTTCATTTTTCGTAGGATAGATAAAATGAAGAATATGGTTTTTCCAGATTCATAATATTATCTCATAATATATTTTAAATTTTATTTATAATTAATAAAAAATGTAAATACAAATTCAAAGAAGATATAATATTTTAAATAGTCGGTAAACGAGATTACCACTTCTTTGGAGACCATCCATTAGATATCAAAATAATGACACTAGAGATGGTCTTATGATAAAAACCACTAAAATATGTTTAGCAATGCATATATGTGAAATTTTTTAGGTATGTGTGAGATTTAAGTCTCAATTTGATGTGATTAAGTGCAGAGGTGGTAGCCTTTTAAATCTTTGGTGTGGAACACTTTTAAATTTTCAAAAAAATATTAATTTATAAAAATCATAATATTATTTCAAATACCAAGAATATTACATTAATTATAGGGTTAGATTCTATAAGGTTTTAATATTATAAACCAATATATTTTATAAATCATTTTGTACTAATTTAACACATATCTCTTTGATTAACCATTAACTATCATATTTTAATTTTTATTAAGGTATGAAAATTTTTTAGTTTTAAAATAGTATCATTATTTATACATTTGATGTCAACATGACCATAATTAAAACATAATTATTGTTTTAGACCGTTTAATAATTATTTGGAATGTATATTTTAATTTTTATGTTATTTAGATAATTTAATAAAAAATTATTTTGATAAAATATCAATAGTATAAATTTTGACAATATATATTTGATGGATTTTTATAAATACCAATTTAAAATAATAAATTAAAGATAAATACTTTAATATAGCATATAGGGTTCAATGACATATATAATATTAATTTATTACATTAATTAAAAACTCATATTTATTTTAGTATTCTTAATATAAATAATTAGATTTAGTTTTTAATTATTTATGTATTTTTATAATTGTTGTTAAATCCATTAAAGTAAATCAACTGTTTGTTAAAAATTTAAAAAATATTTCCATGATAAATATTAATTTGTTATCTTTTCAATGTCTTTTTAGGTGTAGAAGCCACTTTTCTATAACTATATACTAAAATACTAAACTTATTTAAATTTATAGTGGGGGCAACTTGACATCCTTTTAATTAAAATATTATTAGGATCTTATTCATATAAATGTGGATATAAATAGTAATTAATTTTACCCTTGGGAAAACATGGAAAATATATAAACAACATAAAATATATATCCTTGTTTTGGGATGTTTAATAGTTTTTGTATTTATAAAGATAAACGTTTTATTTATTTTTCTTCTACATGTTAAAGAATTACATAAGTATTTTAAAATTCGTTAAGTTTATTATATATATCATAACAATTTTAAAAACTACCATGATATTTAAAATTAGTTTATTATTCCATATTATATTTATAGAAAAATTTAACTTCTATAAAAATCTATCTTAAAAAGAGATTAGTTATTAAAATATGAGTATGAAATCATTAATTTTTCCTTAAAAATATAAAATAATAAATTTATTACCCTCATCAAATTTGATTCTAAAGGATATAATTTCATACTAAGGAATATTTATTTTGAAACACATTCGTTTAATCAAAATAGGACTTGTGTTAGAATAATATTTAATTATTTTAAAAATTATTTTAACAATAAAGACTTGATTTACCTTCTACGCTTTTATTAAAAAATAACAAACAATTACTATTTCAAATTCACAAAAACAAAAGCAACCTAATTATGTAATTATTATAGACATAATCTCAATATTGAATCAATTTTAAAAAATTCATAACATAAAAAATTCATTAATTGATTTAATATTAATCCCTGCATTGGGGTAAGAAAATGGGTTATTATATTTAAAAAATGATTAAGATTGGAATGTTTTTAAATAAATATTCAATGTAATATTGATGTCAAAGAACTAAATTATATTAAATGAAAAATATATTATTTAATTTTACATTTAAAACATTTATATAAATAACACAACATAATAAATTAATTTAATGAAAATACAACATTCAACTAAAATTCCATATTTTCTTCTATTCAAAAATACATCCATCTTCTCATTAAAATAACCAAAATTAAAGAAATGTACATTTTAATATCCCCATTTGAAATAATATGTTTAATTTTTCATATAAAAACTATAAATTTTTCAAAATATATTTTTTAAAATGGGTTCTCAATTAAAATGTTTTAAAATTATAATTATTGAAAATATATATTTTTATTCAAGAAAATGGCGTTCTTCATATGTTTTTCATATAAAATCTTTTATAGTAATATAATATAATTATAGAATAACTAATATATATATTTCATTAATATAAATGAATAATTTTAAAGAATTTAATTTATTAATAAAAAATTGTTTTGTGATCATAAACATAAAACTCATTCCTTTGTAATCAATTTAAATATATTTTCATTTATAATTAATTGGTAACAAAAGAAAAAATATTTTAAAAAATATTTTTTAATATTATAATTAATAATAAAGATAAATTCTAATTTAATGGCTTTGTAATATATTATTATATATTTTTAATAATATATTAATTTTCTATGTAAAGTAGTTTTCTGTGTAATGAAAGCTATCAAAACAACTCGACATATTATGTAACCACACAAGATAATCTATGTGTTTTGTAAAGAATAATATGGAATTAGTTTTGAATAAAATATAGTACAAACATAGTGTTTTCATATGAAAAAATATATATTTACTATTGTATTAAATGAAAACTTTTAAATAGAAGGTATTAAATTGAAAAAAATAATTTCACTATATCTCTGGCTGTTACAATCAATGTGTAGAACTGTGTGAAATTTATATTTATTAATCCTATAAATGTTTAATACAAACCCCATATACCAGTTAAGTATAATTGATATTTTAAAAATATATATCCCATCAACTTTAATGATTGATATACATGAATTATTATTAAGAGGGAAATACTTTTTATACAAGTTATGTTATAAGAATATTTATATTAATCACTGAGTACCCAAACCTGCATTATTTCATTTAGATTATTTGAAAGGATCTATTTCAAAGTATATCAGAAGAGTCTCGTATTACGATGTCATCATATTATAGGGATTCATCATCCACATATTATTAAATTATTTGTTCACAATATATTAATTTATGATATCATTTTATTAAAACCATTTAGTCTCCCATTTAATCTTTTCCTGCAAAAATATTTCATCAAGATCAATATCTATTTTTACAATTAATTATAGAATTAATAATTAAAAATTATTTTAATCAAAGAACATATTCTTATTTAGTTCAATACTTCATGGTAAAAATTATAATTTCATGAATATTATAACTATTTCATAATCAAAATCAAACTCTATATTTTTATTAAAATTCATTTATAGTTTTATATGCTCATTTTATGCCTCTTTAATAATGATTTCAATTTGACTGTTGGGAGTTCATTTGATTATGATATGGTTTTAACCATTTTCATTTCAGTTTACCAAACACCATTCACAAAAAAATGGATAATGGGTCACATTCCATCATAAACTTGCGTAATGGGGCTTAATCAATTTATTGTGTATAACACATGTTATTCTATTTCCTAGTATGGTAATATATTATGAATTCATAATCCATGAACATTATTAACTATATTTTGTAGTTCTTATTCTACTATAATTATATGAATTTTTAATATATTATTTTATGATCATTGAATATATCATAAATATTTTAAAATTGATAATGCGTCAAAATATTTAATTGAAATATTAATCCTACTTAATTTATATCATATGTATGTTATTTTTATGATAGGATATTAATTGATGTGTGGAATAAGAAAATATCATTTCATTTTACATGATGAAACACAAAAAACTATCTTTCAACATGTCACTTTATATCTAAAACCATTATATATATTATTTATGATAGGGAAATGGTTTATTAAAAAACATTAATAGACCATCCATTACAATATGTTCACATTTGTCTATCATGATAATCATAATACTCAAGAAATATAACATGGTTAGTGATATTATAAAATTTTTGACTCATCCTCTAATAGCTACACAGTATCAAATGAATTCATTAAAAATAGTTATTTATAATATATATTAATCTTGAACATTAGATAACACCTTTTATCATTTATGGATGTAATAATATAAAAACATTCGTGATTACATGAATAAGTAATGATTGATTTGGTATCTAAAATTGAAACATATAGAAATTTTTATTGTTAAAATTGGTACACTAATATTTCATTATTCAAATATATAATATAAAAGGTTATATAATACACATCATTAATTACTACGATAAATTAATTATATCATGATTTAATATCATCCATATATATGTAACAATATTTAAATTCTAATATAATAATACATAAATATGAGTAAGATGATTCACATCTAGTATTACATCCTAAATTCTAGACATCCAAATATGGTGATGAAAACATGAACATTACATTTTTGTCTTTTATACCATTAATAAGGACACATTTGTTTCCTTCAAAACCATACAACATTAATATGGGATTTTTTTCTCATTAAAAATAAATGAAATTTAATGTTATCAATTTTATATAAATTTTCTAAACAACTACCATAACAATACACATATTCTTAAATGATCATTTATCCCACATTTCCAAGGATTTTATATTTCAATTTTATTATCATCACTGACCATATGAAATCACTTCAAGACATAATTATTTCAGAAAATTATCATAATAACCGCTGGAAAAGGAATCCAATGATGGTTGAGCTCAAATTTTTATTATTTAAAAAAAAATTTATATAGTGAACTACATCGATGAACATAAAAAGTTCATATGGGAATAATGAAATAACCAGATTTCATATGTGAATCATAAAATTACTCATACTCATAAATTCTTAAATAATCAGTCATAAAGCATGAAATAAGTCTTTAACATAGGAAAGATAGTTAATATTCAATAAATATGATGCATTTGATATTAATCTATATTAAAGGAATCATTATTGACCCATGGAATGCATAAATAGATTCTATTGGTGTATTGTGATATCATCTTAATCAAAAATCTACAAAATCATCAAAGAACCCATATAATTCTTATAAATGTATTGAAAGCAAACAATTAAACTTTCTAGTTGACATAATTATTAACCTATGCATTAGAGTGCTATCTGGGATCACTCACCGTATATGATTTAACAGGTTCACCCAGTATGTTCTTGTTGCACACATAATATATAAATTCCCATATTGAATACATGAATAAACTACATATATAATTGTCAATAAAAGTATATAAAAATGATTATTATTTTATAAACATTTTATACCATGGAAAATAAATGGGATTCATTTAAATTTCAAGGAATCATTATTACATTGTGGTAAAGAAATTACATTCATAATAGTCTCATTGAAATATGATTAACTGGCCTAAAATAATAATATTCCAAAATGGTATCATTTAAATGATGTCGATCAATCTAAACGAACAATAAGTATTGTAACAATACAACATATACCCATAAGAGTAAGAATAGCGGTTTTTTATCATTGATTAAAAAATACCATAAATATATCATTTAAAACATTGTCGGGGAAACTATCTTTTTTATTTTGAAAACTATTTTTTTGAAAAATTAAATTTAAAATATAGTGTTGAAAATAAATATTGGTAAACATAATATTAGAATTAAATATAAATTTTTATAATATTTGATTGGTCATTAGGAATATCAATTTCCATTTAAGTCATAAAAATTAAAAACATATTCCTTTAATATTTGTTATGAAAGGTAAATTTTAATTTTTGAAAAAAAAATGTGGATTTATATGAAAATAGTTTATAAAAATATATTATTTGGTAAAAATAAATTTAATAAATTATTTTTAAAAGGATAAAAATATTTTAATAATAATTTTTTGAATAAATATTTTTACAACAGTATATATTTTTCAATGATGAGAGAAATGAAGTTTTATTTCTTAATAAAATACCAATATTATATAAATTAAAAATTATTGGAGGAAAAGTAATATTAACTATAAATGACATGTATAGACATTTCATTAGTAATGTATGTCACACCCCGACCTAGTTAATTATTTTATGTCAATATTATATTTGGATTTTAAATTTTTTTTGAGTATCTTGTTAAATCCCAAACAAGATATTTGAGTTTTGTTAAAAAGCACACATTTTTGAGTTGACGCCAGTGGGCCCACGGGCTGAGCACGTTTTTGAAGCCCCGTATGACTTCGACCAGGCATGGACATGATCCTCCTGCCTTAAAAAATGAAAATGAGTAATGAATTTGAATTATTGTTTTATTTAAAATTTATATTCTTTTTAATAATTTTATAATTATTATTAAAGATGAAATGATAATTAATAATAATATTATTATTTTAGGTCCGTGTGCGGGCACCACATGACTGGTGGAAGTCATGCAGTTAGTCCGGGTACCATATGATTATGGCATTGGAAGCGAACAAATATGAATAAATTGTATTAGTTAGAAATTAAAAAATATTGTTTAAATAAATAACTCACAAAGTAATGATAATATTATTTTTCATGAATAATAATATTATATTATTAAAAAAATTATTATAATTGTTTGTATTTTTATCATTTCTGTATTATTATTAAAGTTATTTCTATTATTTGGTGTATTATTAATATGAGTGTTATTAGTGTTATCATTATAATAGATTAAAGCTATTTTTATTTATTATTAATATTGTTTTCGTTTTTTTAATATTTAATTTATTTTTTGTCTTTTCTATTTTTACTAGACCTCATGCCCACCCCCACCATTTTTTCTCAATCAGCCCATGTAGCGCCGCCTCTCTCATCTCTCCCTTCTCCATCACGTCACATTTCCTCCTCCTACATAGCAGCTCATTCCCTCACACCCTTCCCTTGTCCGCAACTTTATTAGATTTTTTCCAACCTTGCATGCACACAATTCCATAGCCCCTTGCTGGCCTATCCTCCAAGCCGCCACATGCTCCCCGACCTGGCGCACCTCCAGTGCACCACCTTAGCAGCATAGCCTCCCCTTCCCTATAATGAACGTCCAACCCACTACCACTTCCTTGCATGCGCAAAACACCCCCTAGCAGCTTGACCCTAACGAATACCTCCCCACCAGACCGTCCTCTCAGTGAATCCCCCACTCTGGACATCAGATCACGGTGCGCCACCCCAACTCATAGTTGGCCCCCATCTTGTGCATAACACGACCTTTGGCGCAACCCCCTTACCTACCTTTCTAACAGTTGAGACCTCATTAGTTCTATCTGATCTAGACATGCACCACCTCTCATTCGACTAAGCCCCTCGCCGGCGTTGTTCGGCTACCATAGACCCTTCTAGCCGAGTCGCACCCTCTTCCAGGGGACCACCAAACCCCTGTTTGATAGCCTCCCCTTTTGGTATTATTCTCATCCATTATTTTAGTGTAAGGTTAATCATGGTTGGAGTTTAAATTTCCTTCTCAATCCTAAAACTTCTTTACAAATTTTGGTGAGTTGGTTCATATTTCTCTTCATGCAGGGGAAATTTTTGTTCGATCGGTGTTTCGCATCGGGTTCCATGTTTTCTTTGATGGTTAAGGTAGGATCAACATGTTTTTCCCTATTATATTTAGAAACTCTTTGATTTATTGTATTTTTTGAACCTTTATTGGTATTAATTTATATTTTTGTTTTCTATGGTAATTGTCTTAGGAGAAATTATTATCATTTTCAAGGAACAATAATGTTCAGTTATTTATCTTACCTACATAATAAATTTTGCATGATTTGTGGTTTATTTTTTTGGTGAGAAATATTACTAGGAAAGGATTCATGATGCACACGTGATGAAAATTATTTTTATAAAGAAATGTGTCTATGTTTATTCTATGTTTTTTGGAGTTCGTTAAATATATTATATGCCTTTTGTAAATGTTTCAAAGCGTGTTTTATAAGATACATAAAGGTGAAATTTTGTTGAATGTGGATTTTTCAAGAGAATCTTGTATTATTTCTCGTTGGATTCCTTGATGTGTATATTAAATGAGTTCATTGAATGAATTTTTCTTATGGAATGTTTTGGTTACTCCTAAAAAATTGTTTTATAAATTATAAATTGGTTTAGTAAATAGTTTAGATGGTTCATGTTGTGTTTTGAAAACATGTTGAGGTGGTTATTTCACATTGTTTGTTAGTTTGGATTGTTTTACGTCTGTGTTTGAGTAATTTTAGTTATTGTTCTTTGTTGTAGTGTGTTTGTGAGGAAAACCTATGATACAACAATTATCAGCTTGTGCATGCTTGTATGCCCCTACGAGGCGTGTCGCGTCATCACATTCAAGCTGTAAAATATGGTAGGTCCCCGAATGCACTCGACTTTAATTTCAGAATTTATTAATTGTTTGATATTTTATTAATTTTAATAAATGGTAAATAATATAAGATAATTAATTATTAAATGATTATTTGGTGTATAAAGAGTCTTTTATTTTATACACAACACATGAAATATTAACTGGATGAACATACACCCTATATTGAATGAATGATCATTTGGACATTAAATATAAATAACAGAATTACAAATGTAGTTCTGGTTTATTGATAAATGATTTATTTGGAAGTGTGAACACGTGTTTTGGTTCTCTTGAGAAATGAGGATATTCATTAAAATTGGTGAATGCCCGTTTGGTAATTTAATAAAATAAATTATTTTGGAAAACTCTATTTGGGGTGACTCAGGGGTGATCTTTAGTATAGGTTGACTGTATGATTCATGTGTGATGTTTTTGCTACTTGATTGTCTTTGTTGAATCACCCCTATTCTATTTATTATACGTTTTGATATGGGAACCTTACATAGTAAATGAATCTTCTGCGAACGATTTCTGCACTAGTTTAGATTACGTACTTTCTAGGGTCCATTAGTACATATTATACTCTGCTAAAGGATTTGGCCCCTCCGTTAGGCCAGTTAGGGAGATACCGATCATTTGGGAGTTATGACTTCATCAAGATTAGGAATTCTTTAAGGATGAGTCACATGTATTATATGTTCTGGATTTTTCACAAGCTCCTAGGTTCTACCCATGTTTTATTTAGTGTTTATTTGTACGTAGAGGATGATTGAGAGGTCTAGTTCTATTGCTAGCTCATGTGTCCCACTTTTTCAATTGAGATTAGTGTGTGTTGTGTGCTGTCTGTGGTTTTCCATTTGACTAACAACTAAAATTTGGATTTCTAAATTGTACGCCAATTTTTTTTAATTTCAATGCACTTGTTTATTTCAAACACTAAACATGTATTTAAAATAAAAATTGAAATGGATAGTTAATTGTTTTAGAAATGAATGTGTGTGTGTGGAAACCAATACACTATATAATTTAGTTCAAACCAGAAATTGTTAAATTCTTTATTTAATGGTAGTGCATTGGGAATAGTTTGTTGGGAGAGCCTACTGAGTTTTAATACTCACACCTATAGTGTTTTTCTGTTTTTGCAGTTTTGTTGTAGGATTGACACAAGCTTCTTCGTCATGGGTTAGACTTGGTTGTGGTTCGGAGAGTGAAACTTGAGGTCACGATGAGTTTTTGGATGTGTTTGGGTTAGTATGTGTTGTTGGACATTCTTCTTTTTTCTTGACGTTTCTTTACCTTGTGTTGTTCTATTTTCTACCTACTTCATTATTTATTTACATTGTGTGAAATCATTCCCTTTTTACCCTGTTGATGAACTAGAACTTGTTTTTAGCCCAGGAGGATCAGGAACACCTCTCGGGCCATGTCTCTGACCGGCTCGGGTGATCGGTTCAGGGTCGACACAAGTTGGTTCATAACAAAATGATATCGGAGGAGGTCTTCTCTTGAGTGGTATTTGTTTTTTAGAGCACCCATTGTTATTTGGGTTTGTCATGGTAGAAGGAGTAAGATTTTTGTGACATGAGGTGTAGGAACAGGATGGACGTTATGATCCCTTGGTCATTATGAATCTCGAGTCACCATGGGATGTTCATGTTGTTGGTGTATTTTGTTTATTTTCAATTGTTTTATGTTGGGTAATGTAATGGAAGCCAGGCATGTGACCTTCGTGAGATCTCATGGTCTATTAAGACATGTGAATCCAGAGACACTACCCTAGAGTTCTTCTTGTGACAGTGGTGTGACTGGCGTATGGCCGCCAACCATATGTATGAGTCACCCATCAGCGCTAGTTTGTCCTTATGGGTTTGGGGTCGTCCTTATTTCTATGAATTTTTTTTCAATGTTTAATTTTGGAAATTGTGAAAAGTTTAATTTTTAATGGCAATTACCATGTTTTGATCTTGTTCATTTTTTTCTTGTTCCTTAGTGTTCGCCCCCATGAATGTTAAATGGATGCCCAAGGTGCACCTTTTGGTGGTTCATCCTTATAAAATCCACCAATTGATCAACCCATAGACTACGTCCTCGAGGTCCTTATGTTTAACCCTCCATTGTTTTATGGTCATGATGATCTTCTTAAGGCAGAGAAGTGGTTACAGAAGATTGAGAGGAACTCCAGTTTCATTGGGTTGCCTACGTAATTGAAGGTGAAGATGGATACCTTTATGCTTGAAAGCCCAACCTGGGAATGGTGTAAGTCCGTGTCTCGAAGCAAGACTCGAGATGATCTCACATGGGAATTCGTCATGTTTTCGTTCATCCAACAATACATATCTGAGTCGATGAAGCTGAGGAAGAGGATAAAGTTGTCATATGTTGAACAAGGTGTGGAATCAGTACTAGAATTAGATCGATACCTCATAGACCTAGTTCTGTACGATATGTGGTTTGTTGTGAATGATCCCGGGAAGGCTCGAAAATTTGGAACTGGACTTTGACCTGAACTATGGTCGAATGTTGATGAACTCAACCTAATAACCCTAACGAATGTTGTGGGGAATGGATTTTTGGTTGATGCTGGTGTAGAAGGGGGGAGTTGAGGTGGTAAATCCGCCTATCCTTGAGAAGGAGTGTAGTAGATAGAGATAAGAAGTATGGGATGCAACCTGACATGAGTGGATCTAATAGTGGAATCAAGAGGTCTTCAGACCTCCAGTCATCTTCTTCACAGTGAAATTCCTTGATATGTCACTATTTTAGTAAGGGGGGAACAAGATGCTGATGTGCCCGAATTATCCAACACCCTTCCACACATGTGGGTGCCTAGGTCATGTGCAACGATTATGTCGAGGTGTTTCCATGAAGTGCACTGAAGTCAGACCTGAATCATTGAAGGTCACATCAACCCGTCCCTAGGATTTGGGTGATGTTTGGGAATCCGTTTAGAGTTTTTCTCTTTGTAGTGATCCGTGGATGTAGTGATCATCTCTTGTAGCATTCTGTTGTATTTATTTTAGTTGTAATAATGGTTTTTGTTGAACCTCTTTGACCCCATTGTTTTATTATAAGTGTATTTGGTGAAATTTTTGTTTGTGTGTTATGTTTGGGAATTTCTAATGCCTGAGTATGAGTCAAGAGATGATTCAATAATTAGTGCTCTAGCTATATATCCCGGAGTGAAGTTGGCATGTAGACAGGTGAACCCCAATGGTGTAAAACGACCATTGCTTATCCATTGTCTTTAATGTGGCATGGTTTGTGTTTTTCCTTTGGTGTGACATTGTTTATGGGGCGATGAAGATAGTTTTTATGCCCTATCAGTGGGGACATTCCCTTCTCTCCCCATGTGGTTGGGGTTTTTGATCCATGTAGAATGTTTTCATGTTTGGTTAGTCTACTAATTTATTATTATGGGGAGACCCAAAATGGGTCTCAACAAGTTACAACTGATTTTATTTAGTGTTAGTCCAATACTTATGGCAGGGAGACCATTTGGACCTCCCTGTGTCGGTATTAGAGTTTATTTTCATGTATTGTTTTGTGGTAGGTGGTCTCGTGCAGAACCACCTAATTCAATGTTTGTCCTGTTGAGTAAATGTTGAGATTAGAGTACACTCAAGGGTTTCGTTTTAATATGATTATGGGAATAAGTGTTAGGGGTTGTTTAAGATCGTTAATTCATATGTTTAAATAAATGGTTTGGGTTCTGCTTGGTGAGGATTAAGGTGATCTTATTTTAAAGGATGAGTTATGTGTAATGGGTTTTTGGTGTCATTTTGGATTAATCATCTGAATCCACTTAATCTTTTATAGGTGGGTGACACATGATAAGTGTTATCATTGGGTCTAGATATTGTTTTTGATTTTAAAGGAATAAAGTGGTATGGTTCGGAGAATTGTCACACCTTGACCTACTCAATTATTTTATTTCATTATTATATATGGATTTTAAATTTTTTGTCGAGGATATGGTTAAATCATGAATGAGATTTCCGAGATTTTCCCAAAAGCATACATTTTTGAGTTAAATTCACTGGACACACGGGCGGAGCACATTTTTGTAAACCCCGTGTGGCTTCACCCAGGCATCTACATGATTTCCCTACATTAAAAAAATGAAAATGATTAAAGTTTATGATTTATTGTGTTATTTAAACTTTTAATTGTCTTTAATAATTTTATAATTCTTATTAAAGATGAAATGATAATAATAATAATTAAAATAATAATTAATATTATTTTAGGTTGATGCACGTGAACCACACAACTAGTGGAAGTCATGTGGTTAGTTCGGGTATTGTATGACTAAGGTATTTGAAGTGAACAAATAAAAATAAATTGTATTAGTTACAAATAAAAAAAAATTAAATAAATAACTCACAGAGAAATGATAATACTATTTGTCATGAATAATAATATTGGATTATTATTAAAGAGTTATTATTAATGTTATTATTTTTTATCATTTTTATATTATTATTAAAGTTACTATTATTTTATGGTGTATAACTAATATGAGTGTTATTAATGTTATCATTACTATAGATTTAAGTTATTTTTCTTTATTATTATTATTGTTTTTTTCTTTTAATATTATATATATTTTTCTTTTCTATTTTTTTCTAATGCTAGCACCCCCTTTTTTCTCACACGGCCCATGTAGCGCCGCCTCTCCCATCTCCCCCTACTCTATTGCGCCGCGTTTCCTCCTCCTACCTCTCTACACATTCCCTCTCACCCCACCCCTATCCACGACCCCTACCAGCGTCTCTCCAACCTAGCATGCATGCAATTCCCGAGCCCCATGCCACCCTCTCCTTCAAGCCGCAACATTCACCCTGACTTGGCGCTCCTCCAGCGCACCACCTAAGTAGCACAACCTCCCCTGCCCATCACTGAATGTCCATCCCCTCCCCCTTCCAGGCCTGTGTGAAACACGTCCGGGAGGCCCGACCCCTACACACACCTCCGTATCAGAATTTCCCCCCAGAGAAAACCCCAATCTAGCCATCATATCATAGAGCACCACCCCAAATCGTAGCCGACCTCCCTCTTGTATGAAACACGACCTTTAGCACCACACCCCCAACCTACCTCTTATACTGTCGAGCCCTCTCCAGTGCTGTCCAGTCTGGCCGTGAACCACCTCCCTTCCAGCTGAGGCATTCGCTAGAACTTTTCGGCTTCCAAACACCCTTCCAGCTGATTCATGTCCTCTGCTAGTGGACGGCCAATTCCCCATATGATATCCTCCCCTTTTGGTATTTTTTACGTCACTTATTTCAGTGTAAGGTTATTCTTGGTAAGATTTTAAATTTTGTTCTCAATCATAAAATTTCACTAAAACATTTGGTGACATGAGTCAGATTTATCTTCATTTAGGTGAAATTGTTCTGCGTTCGGTGTTTCACACTAGGTTCCAGGTTTTCTTCGATGGTTTAGGCAGGACCACCTGGATTTTCCCAATTAAATTTAGAAAATATTTGATTGATTGTATTTTTTCAACAACATTTGTATTAATTGTTTATTTTATTTCAAAAATAATTATTTTAGGAGAAATTATAATCTTTTGGGTAGACCTACAAAGATCAGATAATTATCTTACTAGGTTATTTTATTTGGCATGTTTTGTGGTAAATTAGATTGGTGAAAAACCTGACTAAGAAATAAATTATGCTGTAAATGTGATAAAATGTAGTTTTCTATAGAAAAGTGTTTACGTTTCATGTTTGTGTAGATTCATTTCTTAAATATGTTTTATATCTTGTGTAAAAGGTATAAAGCATGTTTTCTAATATATTTTATGGTGTAGTTGTTTTGAAAGTGTATTTTTCAAGATATGTTTGTTTTGTTACTTGTTGGATTCCTTATTCTGTATCTTAAATGTGCTAGTGGAATTAATTTTTCTTATGGAATGTTTCGGTTACTCTTCAAAAATTATTTCAGAAATATGAATTTGGTTTAGTAAATTGTTTGGATGGTGTGGGAAGTGTTTTGAAAACATGTCGAGGTGGTTCTTTCACATTATTTGTTCGTTTGGATTCTTTTAAGTCATTGTTTGTGTAATTTTAGTTATTTTGTTTTGTTGTAATGTGTTTTCGAGGAAAACATGTGATACTGCGATCATGGGCTTGTGCATGCTTGTGCACCATTGTGAGGCATTTCACATTGTCATGTTCGAAGTACAAATAGAGGTAGGCCCCCACTACACTCGCCTTTAAATTCAGAATTTCATAATTGTTTGATATTTTTTTTATTTTTTAAAATGGGAAATAATATAAGATAATAAATTTTTAAATGATTATTTGTTGTAAAATGAGATGTTTATTTTATATAGGACACTTGAAATATTTTTCTATTGAACGAAAACCTAGTAGTGAAAGAATTCACGTTTGGTCATTAAACATAATTCACAGAATTTCAAATGTTGTTCTAGTATATTGATAAATGATATCATTGGAAGCGCGAACAAGTATTTTGATTCTCCTCTGAAATGATTATTTTCTATAAAATTGGTGATGTCCCTTTTGCAACTTTAATAAAATATATTATTTTGGAAGACTTTATTTGGGTTGACATAGGGGTGATCCTTAGTGTACGTTGATTGAATGAGTTTTGTGTGATGGTTGTGATATGTGATTTATAATGTTGAATCTATTCTTTTATTTCTTATTATATGTGTTAAAATGGAAACTTGGCATAGTATGTTAATCTTTTGAGAATGAGTTCTACACTAGTTTAGATTACACACTAGCTAGTGTCACTTAGTATGGTTTATAGTCTGCTAGGGGATCGGGCCCCTCACTTAGGCCAGATAGGGTGATATCGATCATTTGGGCATTATGAAGGCATCGAGAGTAGTAATGCCTTAAGGATGAGTGAAACAAATAGTACGTTATGGACTGTTCACAAGATCCTAGGTTTGACCCATGTTTTATTTAGAGTTTATTTGTATGTGGCGGACAATTGAGAGGTCTAGTTTTATTTCTATCCCATGTGCGTCAATTATTTCCATTTAACATAGTGTGAGTTGTGTTTTGTGTGTGGTTTTACTTATGATAACAACTAAATTATGGATTTTTTAATTATAGGAATAAATTTTAAAAAATTTAATGCACATGTTTCTTTCAAACACTAAACATGTTTTTAAATTAAAAATTGCAATAAACTATTACTTGTTTTAGAAATGAAAGTTACTGTGAAACAAATATTTTATTTAATTTAGTTCAAACCTCAAATTGGTAAATTATTTATTTAATGGTAGTGCATTGGTAAAAGTTTATAGGGTGCGCCAAATGATTTATAATAATCATGCCTATAGTGTTTTCCTGTTTTTTTATTTTTGTTCCATGTTTGAATCGAGATTGTTCACCATAGGAGAGACTTGGTTATAGATAAGAGTGTGACACCAAAGGTCATGATGAGTTTTTTGTTGTGGTCAATTTAGTATGTGTGGTGGGCCATTCATCTTCCATGTCATTTCTCTACCATGTGTTGTTCTATTTTCATCCCACTGCTTAATTTATTTACATTGGGTTAAATCGTTCGCTTTGTACTCTATTGATGCACTGGTGGTTGTCGCCATCTCGGGAGGATCCGGAACGCCTCTCGGGCTATGTTGTGGACTGGCTAAGGTGATTAGTTCAGGGTTGTCCAGGGTTGGATCGTGAAAATGAATTTAATTTGTTTACATATGGATTTAATGATCTCTTAATTGGTTGAAAAATAATAAACAAACTCGAAAAATGAAAAGAGTATAACATAGAAATCACAACAATATCATATTTTTCAACATTAATGCACATGAAATAATTACGTTAAATGAATTATAAGAAAAATAGTACTAAAATTTATGATATAATATGTAAATTGGTTATTATATATACTGAATAAAATAATATAGGTGCACAACATAACATGCGTCTCAAAGAAGGGAAATTGAAACAAAAATAACTTATAATTTCAATAACATTGATATATAAACCCACGAATGAGATATATTAAAATATAAATGTAAATACAAAGAAATATTATTATATAATTCAGAAAATACATTCATGGGTTTTATATATTTCACACAAGAAAAATAAGGTGATAATATAAAAAATATCTCCCAAATAAAATTACATCAGAAAACCCTAACATCACACATCCTTTAGGATGAACATGATTAACAATCTTATATATTTGTTTTAAACATGTTATTAACATATTTATGAGTAATATTATTATTTATTATTTTATTTATTGTTCTTAATTAGATCATAACACCCGTTCTTTAGAAATATTTCAATATTTTCGATGTTTTGGGTGTTGATCGCCTTGTTTTATCATTTGTTATTTTATATTAGTTACTCAATTACTATTCATATAATAAAATTATATAATCTCTAGAAAATTTATAATTACTTATTTATCATATTCTTATTTCAATTATACTTTTAAAACCAATCATCAATTATACTTAAGAAAAATTAAGTATGTTGGGATCATAAATATGGTTTGTTATACATATGCATGAGTTGCATTTCAATTTTTCAATGATCATTATGGAAATGAGTTATGAAGTATCTCATAGTCCCATAATGATAATTATAACATGTATATAATAATATTTAATTATATATACTTATATTTATTTTCTATATTTTCGGGTTATGAAAATAGAGGCACATCACCTTTTGATAGTGGTGGTCCAAATATACACCATTGATGTTATTACCTTTTTAGTTTTAAAAATGAGAATTATATTTTATATATTATGAAATATAAATATATAAATATATAATGAAAATAATGAATATATAATTTATAACACATATAGTAATTATATTCATCCTTATCACCTTCCCTGTATTGTAGTGGATAGAAAAAAATTCATATCTCATTGTGAGTTGCTAGACTTCCATATACAAGAATGATGTCATTGTACCATACATATTGTAATGTGAAAATATATTTATTAAATAATGTATCAAAATGTATGAATATGTTATAATTATCAATTATATATACTTTAATGTATCACAATAAAAAAAAATTAATGGTTGTAATGGAAGAGATAATGACATTGGTTTGTTGGTGTATTTTGTTTATTTTCAATTGTTTTATGTTGGGTAATGTAATGGAAGCCAGGAAAGTGACCTTCGTGAGATCTCATGGTCTATTAAGGCATGTGAATCCAGAGACACTACCCTAGAGTTCTTCTTGTGACGGTGGTGTGACTGGCGTATGGCCGCCAACCATATGTATGAGTCACCCATCAGCGCTAGTTTGTCCTTATGGGTTTGGGGTCATCCTTATTTCTATGAATTTTTTTTTCAATGTTTAATTTTGGAAATTGTGAAAAGTTGAATTTTTAATGGCAATTACCATGTTTTGATCTTGTTCATTTTTTTCTTGTTCCTTAGTGTTCGCCCCCATGAATGTTAAATGGATGCCCAAGGTGCACCTTTTGGTGGTTCATCCTTATAAAATCCACCAATTGATCAACCCATAGACTACGTCCTCGAGTTCCTTATGTTTAACCCTCCATTGTTTTATGGTCATGAAGATCTTCTTAAGGCAGAGGAGTGGTTACAGAAGATTGAGAGGAACTCCAGTTTCATTGGGTTGCCTACGTAATTGAAGGTGAAGATGGATACCTTTATGCTTGAAAGCCCAACCTGGGAATGGTGTAAGTCCGTGTCTCGAAGAAAGACTCGAGATGATCTCACATGGGAATTCGTCATGTTTTCGTTCATCCAACAATACATATCTGAGTTGATGAAGCTGAGGAAGAGGATAAAGTTGTCATATCTTGAACAAGGTGTGGAATCAGTACTTGAATTAGATCGATACTTCATAGACCTAGTTCTGTACGATCTGTGGTTTGTTGTGAATGATCCCGGGAAGGCTCGAAAATTTGGAACTGGACTTTGACCTGAACTATGGTCGAATGTTGATGAACTCAACCTAATAACCTTAGCAAATGTTGTGGGGAATGGATTTTTGGTTGAAGCTGGTGTAGAAGGGGGGAGTTGAGGTGGTAAATCCACCTATCCTTGAGAAGGAGTGTAGTAGATAGAGATAAGAAGTATGGGATGCAACCTGACATGAGTGGATCTAATAGTGGAATCAAGAGGTCTTCAGACCTCCAGTCATCTTCTTCACAGTGCAATTCCTTGATATGTCACTATTTTAGTAAGGGGGGCACAAGATGCTGATGTGCCCGAATGCTCCAACACCCTTCCACACATGTGGGTGCCTAGGTCATGTGCAACGATTATGTCGAGGTGTTTCCATGAAGTGCACTGAAGTCAGACCTGAATCATTGAAGGTCACCTCAACCCGTCCCTAGGATTTGGGTGATGTTTGGGAATCAGTTTAGAGTTTTTCTCTTTGTAGTGATCTGTGGATGTAGTGATCATCTCTTGTAGCATTCTTTTGTATTTATTTTAGTTGTAATAATGGTTTTTGTTGAACCTCTTTGACCCCATTGTTTTATTATAATTGTATTTGGTGAAATTTTGGGTTGTGTGTTATGTTTGGGAATTTCTAATTCCTGAGTATGAGTCAAGAGATGATTCAATAATTAGTGCTCTAGCTATATATCCTGGAGTGAAGTTGGCATGTAGACAGGTGAACCCCAATGGTGCAAAAAGACCATTGCTTATCCATTGTCTTTAATGTGGCATGGTTTGTGTTTTTCCTTTGGTGTGACATTGTTTATGGGGCGATGAAGATAGTTTTTATGCCCTATCAGTGGGGCCATTCCCTTCTCTACCCATGTGGTTGGGGTTTTTGATCAATGCAGAATGTTTTCAACTTTGGTTAGTCTAGTAATTTATTATTTTGGGGAGACCCAAAATGGGTCTCAACAAGTTACAACTGATTTTATTTAGTGTTAGTCCAATACTTATGGCAGGGAGACCATTTGGACCTCCCTGTGTCGGTATTAGAGTTTATTTTCATGTATTGTTTTGTGGTAGGTGGTCTCGTGCAGAACCACCTAATTCAATGTTTGTCCTGTTAAGTAAATGTTGAGATTAGAGTACACTCAAGGGTTTCGTTTTAATATGATTATGGGAATAAGTGTTATGGGTAGTTTAAGATCGTTAATTCATATGTTTAAATAAATGGTTTAGGTTCTGCTTGATGAGGATTAAGGTGATCTTATTTTAAAGGATGAGTTGTGTGTAATGGGTTTTTGGTGTCATTTTGGATTAATCATCTGAATCCACTTAAACTTTTATAGGTGGGTGACACATGATAAGTGTTATCATTGGGTCTAGATCTTGTTTTTTATTTTAAAGGAATAAAGTGGTATGGTGTGGAGAATTGTCACACCTTGACCTACTCAATTATTTTATTTCATTATTATATATGGATTTTAAATTTTTTGTCGAGGATATGGTTAAATCATGAATGAGATTTCAGAGATTTTCCCAAAAGTATACATTTTTGAGTTAAATTCACTGGACACATGGGTGGAGCACATTTTTGTAAACCTCGTGTGGCTTCACCCATGCATCTACATGATTTCCCTACATTAAAAAAATGAAAATGATTAAAGTTTATGATTTATTGTGTTATTTAAACATTCAATTGTCTTTAATAATTTTATAATTCTTATTAAAGCTGAAATGATAATAATAATAATTAAAATAATAATAATTATTATTTTAGGTCAATGCACGTGAACCACACAACTAGTGGAAGTCATGTGGTTAGTTCGGGTATTGTATGACTAAGGTATTTGAAGTGAACAAATAAAAATAAATTGTATTAGTTACAAATAAAAAAAATTTAAATAAATAACTCACAGAGAAATGATAATACTATTTGTCATGAATAATAATATTGGATTATTATTAAAGAGTTATTATTAATGTTATTATTTTTTATCATTTTTATATTATTATTAAAGTTACTATTATTTTATGGTTTATTACTAATATGAGTGTTATTAATGTTATCATTACTATAGATTTAAGTTATTTTTCTTTATTATTATTATTGTTTTTTTCTTTTAATATTATATATTTTTTTCTTTTCTATTTTTTTTTCTAATTCTAGCACCCCCTTTTTCTCACACGGCCCATGTAGCGCCGCCTCTCCCATCTCTCCCTACTCTATTGCGCCGCGTTTCCTCCTCCTACCTCTCTAAACATTCCCTCTCACCCCACCCCTATCCACGACCCCTACCAGCGTCTCTCCAACCTAGCATGCATGAAATTCCCGAGCCCCATGCCACCCTCTCCTTCAAGCTGCAACATTCACCCTGACTTGGCGCTCCTCCAGCGCACCACCTAAGTAGCACAACCTCCCCTGCCCATCACTGAATTTCCATCCCCTCCCCCTTCCAGGCCTGTGTGAAACACGTCCGGGAGGCCCGACCCCTACACACACCTCCGTATCGGAATTTCCCCCCAGTGAAAACCCCAATCTAGCCATCATATCATGGAGAACCACCCCAAATCGTAGCCGACCTCCCTCTTGTATGAAACATGACCTTTAGCACCACACCCCCAACCTACCTCTTATACTGTCGAGCCCTCTCCAGTGCTGTCCAGTCTGGCCGTGAACCACCTCCCTTCCAACTGAGGCATTCGCTAGAACTTTTCGGCTTCCAAACACCCTTCTAGCTGATTCATGTCCTCTGCTAGTGGACGGCCAATTCCCCATATGATATCCTCCCCTTTTGGTATTTTTTACGTCACTTATTTCGGTGTAAGGTTATTCTTGGTAAGATGTTAAATTTTGTTCTCAATCATAAAATTTCACTAAAACATTTGGTGACATGAGTCAGATTTATCTTCATTTAGGTGAAATTGTTCTGCGTTCGGTGTTTCACACTAGGTTCCAGGTTTTCTTCGATGGTTTAGGCAAGACCACCTGGATTTTCCCAATTAATTTTAGAAAATCTTTGATTGATTGTATTTTTTCAGCAACATTTGTATTAATTGTTTATTTTTTATTTCAAAAATAATTATTTTACGAGAAATTATAATCTTTTGGGTAGACCTACAAAGATCAGATAATTATCTTACTAGGTTATTTTATTTGGCATGTTTTGTGGTAGATTAGATTGGTGAAAAACAAGACTAAGAAATAAATTATGCTGTAAATGTGATAAAATGTAGTTTTCTATAGAAAAGTGTTTACGTTTCATGTTTGTGTAGATTCATTTCTTAAATATATTTTATATCTTGTGTAAAAGGTATAAAGCATGTTTTCTAATATATTTTATGGTGTAGTTGTTTTGAAAGTGTATTTTTCAAGATATGTTTGTTTTGTTACTTGTTGGATTCCTTATTCTGTATCTTAAATGTGCTAGTTGAATTAATTTTTCTTATGGAATGTTTCGGTTACTCTTCAAAAATTATTTCAGAAATATGAATTTGGTTTAGTAAATTGTTTGGATGGTGTGGGAAGTGTTTTGAAAACATGTCGAGGTGGTTCTTTCACATTATTTGTTCATTTGGATTCTTTTAAGTCATTGTTTGTGTAATTTTAGTTATTTTGTTTTGTTGTAATGTGTTTTCGAGGAAAACTTGTGATACTGCGATCATGGGCTTGTGCATGCTTGTGCACCCTTGCGAGGCATTTCACATTGTCATGTTCGAAGTACAAATAGAGGTAGGCCCCCACTACACTCGCCTTTAAATTCAGAATTTCATAATTGTTTGATATTTTTTTTATTTTTTAAAATGTGAAATAATATAAGATAATAAATTTTTAAATGATTATTTGTTGTAAAATGAGATGTTTATTTTATATAGGACACTTGAAATATTTTTCTATTGAACGAAAACCTAGTAGTGAAAGAATTCACGTTTGGTCATTAAACATAATTCACAGAATTTCAAATGTTGTTCTAGTATATTGATAAATGATATCATTGGAAGCGCGAACAAGTATTTTGATTCTCCTCTGAAATGATTATTTTCTATAAAATTGGTGATGTCCCTTTTGTAACTTTAATAAAATATATTATTTTGGAAGACTTTATTTGGGTTGACATAGGGGTGATCCTTAGTGTACGTTGATTGAATGAGTTTTGTGTGATGGTTGTGATATGTGATTTATAATGTTGAATCTATTCTTTTATTTTTTATTATATGTGTTAAAATGGAAACTTGGCATAGTATGTTAATCTTTTGAGAATGAGTTCTGCACTAGTTTAGATTACACACTGGCTAGTGTCACTTAGTATGGTTTATAGTCTGCTAGGGGATCGGGCCCCTCACTTAGGCCAGATAGGGTGATATCGATCATTTGGGCATTATGAAGGCATCGAGAGTAGTAATGCCTTAAGGATGAGTGAAACATATAGTACGTTATGGACTGTTCACAAGATCCTAGGTTTGACCCATGTTTTATTTAGAGTTTATTTGTATGTGGCGGACAATTGAGAGGCCTAGTTTTATTTCTATCCCATGTGCGTCAATTATTTCCATTTAACATAGTGTGAGTTGTGTTTTGTGTGTGGTTTTACTTATGATAACAACTAAATTATGGATTTTTTAATTATAGGAATAAATTTTTAAAAATTCAATGCACATGTTTCTTTCAAACACTAAACATGTTTTTAAATTAAAAATTGCAATAAACTATTACTTGTTTTAGAAATGAAAGTTACTGTGAAACAAATATTTTATTTAATTTAGTTCAAACCTCAAATTGGTAAATTATTTATTTAATGGTAGTGCATTGGTAAAAGTTTATAGGGTGCGCCAAATGATTTATAATAATCATGCCTATAGTGTTTTCCTGTTTTTTTATTTTTGTTCCATGTTTGAATCGAGATTGTTCATCTTGGGAGAGACTTGGTTATGGATAAGAGAGTGACACCCGAGGTCATGATGAGTTTTTTTGTTGTGGTCAATTTAGTATGTGTGGTGGGCCATTCATCTTCCATGTCATTTCTCTACCATGTGTTGTTCTATTTTCATCCCACTGCTTAATTTATTTACATTGGGTTAAATCGTTCGCTTTGTAGTATATTGATGCACTGGTGGTTGTCGCCATCTCGGGAGGATCAGGAACGCCTCTCGGGCTATGTTGTGGACTGGCTAAGGTGATCAGTTCAGGGTTGTCCAGGGTTGGATCGTGAAAATGAATTTAATTTGTTTACATATGGATTTAATGATCTCTTAATTGGTTGAAAAATAATAAACAAACTCGAAAAACGAAAAGAGTATAACATAGAAATCACAACAATATCATATTTTTCAACATTAATGCACATGCAATAATTACGTTAAATGAATTATAAGAAAAATAATACTAAAATTTATGATATAATATGTAAATGGGTTATTATATATACTGAATAAAATAATCTAGGTGCACAACATAACATGCGTCTCAAAGAAGGGAAATTGAAACAAAAATAACTTATCAATTTAATAACATTGATATATAAACCCACGAATGAGATATATTAAAATATAAATGTAAATACAAAGAAATATTATTATATAATTCAGAAAATACATTCATGGGTTTTATATATTTCACACAAGAAAAATAAGGTGATAATATAACAAATATCTCCCAAATAAAATTACATCAGAAAACCCTAACATCACACATCCTTTAGGATGAACATGATTAACAATCTTATATATTTGTTTTAAACATGTTATTAACATATTGACGAGTAATATTATTATTTATTATTTTATTTATTGTTCTTAATTAGATCATAACACCCGTTCTTTAGAAATATTTCAATATTTTCGATGTTTTGGGTGTTGATCACCTTGTTTTATCATTTGTTATTTGATATTAATTACTCAATTACTATTCATATAATAAAATTATATAATCTCTAGAAAATTTATAATTACTTATTTATCATATTCTTATTTCAATTATACTTTTAAAACCAATCATCAATTATACTTAAGAAAAATTAAGTATGTTGGGATAATAAATATGGTTTATTATACATATGCATGAGTTGCATTTAAATTTTTCAATGATCATTATGGAAATGAGTTATGAAGTATCTTATAGTCCCATAATGATAATTATAACATATATATAATAATATTTACTTATATATACTTATATTTATTTTCTATATTTTCGGTTTATGAAAATAGAGTCACATCACCTTTTGATAGTGGTGGTCCAAATATACACCATTGATGTTATTACCTTTTTAGTTTTAAAAATGAGAATTATATTTTATCTATTATGAAATATAAATATATAATGAAAATAATGAATATATAATTTATAACACATATAGTAATTATATTCATCCTTATCACCTTCCCTGTATTGTAGTGGATAGAAAAAAATTCATATCTCATTGTGAGTTGCTAGACTTCCATATACAAGAATGATGTCATTGTACCATACATATTGTAATGTGAAAATATATTTATTAAATAATGTATCAAAATGTATGAATTTGTTATAATTTTCATTTATATATACTTTAATGTATCACAATAAAAAAAATTAATGGTTGTAATGGAAGAGATAATGACATTGGTTTGTAGGGAGGTAGTCCACCGTACACACGAATGAGGATTTAAAAAAAAATTATCGATGTGGAGATTTTTGTAAGTCATGAAATTATCATAAAAAATCTTATTTTATAGATGAAAATGGTGTTTTTATATCATCTTGGTTTAATATAAATTTACCAATGTGGACTATTAAATAAACTGAAGACCATCATCAAAGAAACATTTCCACTTCTTCAGTTATCCACCTTAGCATATCACTAAAGACATAAAGGCGGAACATCATCACAAAAGAACAATAATTGTTTTGGTGGGAGGATTTATTATTATATTCTTTTTTTAGATATCATGTTGTTGGAATTTGTAAAAAAGGGAGGAGATTGGGTGGACTTCTCTAAATGGGGCACCATATGCACTAGAAATTTGTTAAAATAATTGAGTGATACCATGATTTACAAATGAAATAAGGTTCCAGAATATATAATTATTGAAATTAAAAGATATAATTGTATAATTATCAAAATAATGTAGTTTTTTAATATTTTATTTTTTATAATAACTGTAGTTATCATAGTTTAACCATTGATATATTGGTTATTTCATTAACAACAATAATAAAATTATACATTTATAAATATTCATTTTTTAAAAAATTATTTTGAATTAATTATAAATTATAAATAATTATTCATCATAATTTTTATTCCATTTTAATATATTAAATTCACATATGTGTAAAACTTATATTTAAAATTTATATCATAGAAGCGATGAGAATGTGTGTTTTTACCAAATATTGTTGAACAAGGAGACGCTCCGTGGCCCCTGAAATTATTATAAAATAAATCAGTAAATAAACAAAGGATGTTTATAGTAAATGTGTGAAAACACCCCACATACAAAAAAATGAGATAACAAGCTCACCCATTATTTTTTCCACCCAATCCCGGGAATCCGCCTCAGCATCGTGGGTGCCTTCACATTCTTTTTTTCATTGGTGTCTTCCAAAGACCACCTTAATCATAAAATTCCACCAGTTGGTCAAATATATCAGAATTCATAGAAATTTTATCATCCATTGGAGTAGATATATCATATTTACCCCTTTTCACCATTAACTAGAATCCACTCATCTGGAACTTCTTCAGTTGATACCTATCATTTTTAAATTTATTTGGTTCCAACCCACTTGAAACTAGAATCATTAGTCATAAGAGGTGGAAATGATATTTTAACTTCACTTTAACATCTCTCCCTATATAAACCATAAATGTTTGGAGTCTTGGTATACTATATCATGATAATGAAGATTGGACTAAAAGAACCAATATTTAGTGTATCTGTATGCAATGGAGTTTGAAAAGGTTTTGGGATTTCAATGGATGATGTATGTGCATACAACACATGATATTTGGATGGTTTTAGCCTGAATACCAGATGTAGTAACTTAAATAAAATAACTAGTGGGAGATGCAGGTGCAAGAAGACCATGCTTTTCATTGTTCGAAATCACCATGGAATTAGTGGGTTCAAAATAAATAGATTCATTAGTAATTATCTCCTTGAAACAGATTCATAACCTCCAATAATAGAATATAGTACATAATGAAAATAACAAATAAAACACACATTATAGAAAGAATGAAACTCATAGGTAGCATCTCCCATGGATTCTGGTGCAATGGTAGGAGCATTCCTGGAGGTAGTAACATGCTCTTCAGAAGTTGTAGTAGAACTAGGAGCATGTGCAAGAAATCCCACATGCTCTGAAAAAGGAACATCTCTCACAGAACCATTAGAGATTTCATTTATAGGACTAATAATTTTCTACCCATGAACATGAATAGTGACCTGTTTGACAACAAATAATTCTATTTTTCCATTAGATATTATTTAATGTTCCTATAAATTCTCAATATCATCATAATCACCATCACGACTATCTAAAACACCCCATTTAGATGTTCTCTCCCTCTGAATCATATGAATAGAAGGCAGTGTGGGTTGTACATTAATCACACCCCTACTACATTCCCCATCACAATATATATGATAATGCATATTCCTTGTTACCACATTATCAAAAAAGGTGTGTCCCAAATTCAAAGACACATCATTAGTATTACGAATCATATTTATATTAAAATAAGGTCTAGAAATTCCCTTCATATTTTTAGAGTCAATCTTCTTCATAGGTCTAGAGGGATCACCAATACGTGTTTCTTTATACTTATATTTATCCTCGCTGTGAAGGAGTCTATTTAAAGAAAATTATTACCAATGTTTTTAAAATGTTTCTGTAGAGAATAAATATTTAAATTAATAAAATGAATCAAATTAGAATAATAGATATATTAATAAATGAAGTTTACAATAAACAAAAAATAAATATATTTTTTCTTTTTAAATATTTAAATAAAACTTTCATTTTTTAAATTAATAATTTGTAATTTTCACTATTTATTTGAAAATAAATATTTAAAAAATGTTTTAAAAAATAAAAAAAAATTTGAAATTATGTTATAATAAAGTATTTTAGTTTCAAAATATTTTTTTATTGTGGAGAATATAATTTTCAAACAAAACTCATCGATGTGATGAAGAAGAACGTTTTTTAGAAGAGATTTTTTCAAGAATAAGATTTCATTATAGTAATTCTATGTCTCATGATAATCAATTTATGAGACCTAATTAATATTTACTGATATATAATATATATATTTCATTTATAAAACACATTATTATTTAATAATTTAACTATATAAAATAGAGAAACATTATGTACATTAAAATTATTTTCTGATAAATAAAATATTCAAGCACCATCAAAAACATATACTAAAATACAATTATTATGGTGATAAAAATTAAATTATGTAACATATTATAATAATATAATTATAATGATACATAAATTTTTTTAAATGTTACAATTTAATTATATATTTCATTAAAAAGGAAAGACATTTTTATTAAATTTGATATTGGTCACTATTCATAGGAAAATAAATATTTTCTGATAAGTCTCAATAATTAACCAAAAATAAATTTTTATATTTTTATTCATGAAATATAAATAAATATATCAAATAAATTATATAAGTGTTAGAATAATTAATTATAATATTTTTTCATGAATATAATTAAATATCAATTTTGGAAAATAATTATTATAGATTAATATATTCACATAAATAAAAAATAAACGAATATTTACTAATCATTTATAAGTTAATATAATTAGTGTTAAATTTTTATATATTTCTATTTATACATTTATAATTCGTCATTTATTTCATAGTATTTATACTATGAATTTTTTTTCTAGGTTATAATACTTATATATATCATGTATCATTAAAGAAAGTTGTTTCATGTTTAATATGCTATTTAGAATAAAATAAAATATGGAATTTGCACCAAAATATATTGAAGACTATATATTTATTAATAATTAGATATATCATAATGAATCTAGGTGTTACACAAACATATGTGTTCAGTGTTTTTGGATTTTAATTATGTCAAAAATAATTTTATGATTTTAAAATCTTAGGGTGTAACATACTACCCAAGTAATAAATTATATCTTTGGTATTTGTTTTTAATCTCTGTAATCAAATGATGTAAATATAAAAATAATATTGTTTTGAAACCACATCATTAAAATTGATATTTATATATCCACTTAATAAGAGTGAATAAGAACTACAAAGATAATCTATAATAAAACATAAAGAGGTTTCTAAATAAGAGAACATTTGTAATAAATCATGATATTGGCCTAGAGAAAAAAATTAAAATTAAAATATATTAGTATATTTTTTTCATCAAATGAAATTTAATGTGAAATTGAATGTTATTGGCCTCAAAATAATAAATATATGATGATAAAAATACCATCATCTTATCATACTTAAGAATACTAGGATAACATATTTTGTACAAGATACATTTATTATATTTTTGGAATACTCTTTATATCTAGACAAGGTTATATTTTTTTAATTAAAAAAAATATTTATCAGAAAAATTATGATAAATGTTAAAAATTATTAAATTCATATTAACATCTTGAAATATTCAATTTAATATATTTTTTAGTTTGATACATAGTTTGTTTGTGATTTTGAGTCCCACAATGTCCTGGTGACAACTGAATAAATATATTAAATATAATATATTAAGTGCACACATTTCATTCCAAATAATTTATTAACTAAAAAATATAGCATCATATGTGAAATCTTAGAGAACTATTGTGTTCGTAATAGGGTGATAACAATTAGTGGTGTATAACTTTTGTAATAAACAAACATTTGGACATCTCACTTGTGAATATAATATTTTTATATTTAATTTGTTTTGTAATCTGTTTTTGATTATTAAATAATTGATACCTTTCAAATAGTAAATAATATTGCAAATTTGAGACCATAGTTGGGTTCGGGGGGGGGGGGGGGGGTTACCGTATTTAGGGTATACATTTTATGCACAAAGAGAATTTGATGTTATTAAATAATGAATTTAAATAATTAATTTTATTTGTTTAATAATTAATCTCAAATAAAAAATTATAATTTTGATTCTTAAAATTATTAGTATTTTTTAAATTATGACATCATGCTTATTAATATTTTCCACATGGATGAAAGAAATATTATTAATTATCAATGTATTTTTATTATTATTGTTATAAATATTCAATCAAAATTATTGGAAAAGTAAATATATAATTAAATACATTTTATTCTCTTAAATGATGTATGAAGATTATTTATGTATGATTATTTGTAACATCCCCCCCTACTCATTGGTATGAGAAGGTGGTGAGATGCTACTTAGCCCAAGGAAACGTTTTTGTGGTGCCTAAGGCTGGAAATAAATGTCGAGGGATTCAAAAACAATTGGGGAATGATTTTCCTGTAGAGAAATACCAACCAACCAAATATTTTCTAACCAACAACAACTTCACGATGTATACAAACAAATAAAACCTTGATAAAACAATACCATGATTTTTCTAGAAAACCAAACTCTTCAATAATAATTTTGAAAATCCAATAAAATTAGGACACAATAATGAAAAAATTAGAATACCAAGAAGAATACTAATCAACTTGACCCAAAAGAATTCATGAAACACTCCAAAACCCTACAATAAGCTCCGTGATCCAAGAACCCCAATACATCCCAAGCAACATGATGAACCTCTAGAAATATAAGACACTTTACCTTTTCCTATATCACGAAATACCACATCGAAAAAAGAACCTAAGTGCCAAAATCAAGGGGTGAGTAATAATACTCTCCAGGTTTTTCCTAAATGACATTCATACACACACTACTCAGATAGAATCATTATCAAATTAATATAAGGCAGTTTATAGAAAAAACCAAACAGTTCAATAATTTCTAGTATGTCAAACAGAACCTTATCGAGGCATTTTTTCACCCAAATTCACAGAATAGAAGGGAAATCCATCCAAAAATCATTTATCCATTTTTCCATAACATATTAGAAAAAAAAATTCATCTTCCACATATAAAAACATAAACAAATGATAACAATGTTGTTTTAAACACTCACTATTGTTTATGTATCCCGGTGGGACATCCCATCCAAGACTATTTAATACATTCCCAATCTAATGGTATGTACCAACCAATTATAAAAGATTGTGGACATTATATTCACTTTATAACCCCTATTTATAGTGGTAATCCTCTCCCACAACACATCCATTTCAATAACATTCATAAAATACTTAACTAATAAATGAGAATATAGCACACCAAGGCCAATTTTTTTTGAAAACAATCATTTCCAATAAAAAAACCAAGTAGGATGTTATCCATGCCACATTACCATCTAATAAAATAACTAAGATTTATTGAAAACCAATTCTCACAATCAGTTTTCAAAAATCAACATGTGAAATTTATTTTATCATTTAGATTTTAAAATCCAACATCATGAACATTTCCCCAAAATACCACATTTTCTCCAAAATCCCCAAACCATCAAAAATTGAATTTCCATAAAGATTCTCACATCATTATAACTTCAAAATTAAATAAAACAAAACAAATTGAATACATGGATTCTAGATATAGTATAATGGAGTCGAGAGGGAAACAATTTCCTTAGGTTTTCTATGGGATTGACCAACTCACAAACACACAACATATTCGGGCGAAATTTCATCCAAAATCACCATCGACCTCTTTTCATAACATCAAAACCCCATCTCTCATCATTTTACGAAATAAGAAATCTATATCTAATTGCAAAAATTGTTGACCTAGGAAACTAAGAGAGTGTGAGAACTAGATCTAAGGATAACAAAGAAAAAACAAATAGATTATTCTTACAAGAAGTGAATCACCTTCAGTGCACATTGAATAACCTTCGAATCGCCTCCACAATTATTTGGAGAGCCCATATAAAAATTTAGAATAGAAAATACTAAGTGAGGTTTTTGTTTTTTATGAATGAAATGGTTTAGGAAAATTCTATAGAGATCCTGAATTTAAATGTTCAATTTTTAATGTTGGTTAAGGTTAGATCACAGGGTTAGATAAAACGAGCTCTAACTGTGCTCTTATTAATACCTCAAAGAGAAATCCACATGGTCTCCCCAAATCCTAAGACAAGCTATCTGAAAACAGCGTGATTCCCACATTCCCATGTTTCATGGTAACCTAGGATTATTTCATTGTATTCCCTAACATTATTGCACTGTGATCCTCTAAAAACCATCCAAACATTTCCAAAACCATCTCAAATTCTCCCAGACATTAAGAAACAACATTTTCCAGATAAAAAAGTGATTAAAATGGTTACATAACTCAAACTGGTGGTTCCACATTCTCTCAAGCAATGGAATTTACATCATCTAAAATTAGAAAAAAATATCATTACTAAAATCGTTTAGTCCATTGCTAGTCATTATATTTCTCACATTCCCCCTTATGATCATGAATCTGACCATGCACTAACAAAACCTGAACTAGACTGATTATTTTACAATGAAAAACATTATCTTGCATATCCGTAATATACATTGTATCATTAACCATGGAAGAATCATGTCTAGCTCAACATGATCCCACTGAATCACGTGGTTTGGATCCGGTAGATAATTCTTCAATTGAGAAACATTTAAAACATTGTGAATCGCACTAAAATGTGCTTGAAATTCAAATATCCTACCCACTCTTGTATCATAAAATACCGAAAATACCTTGGATATATATTTCCAAACATTCCAAACCAACAAAGTCTAAGACTATGTGATATTTTTAATAACACGTGATTTCCCACCGCGATTGAAAATTGTCATCGACGATGGACCAGATAATATTTTTGAGGACTTTGAGTAATTTTTAATATTTATGGATCTAATTGACATTATTTATAGTCTATTAGAGAAGGATGAGTCCCACCATCAATGTCTTATCCTTTTCCTGAGAATAATGTGGAGAACCAAACAGACGTGCATACAATGCATCAAACCAAACCATATGTATCATGGCCTAATAATTGTAATTATTGATAACTCCACCAATATCAAGTGATCCTCACATATATAACTGAATTCCACCACAAAATTTGAAACATATCTCCCAATGTATGGAGCATAATCTCAGATTTACCATCCCTCTAAGGATGGTAAGCCGTACTCAAGGTCAACTGGGTACCAAAGGCTTACTAAAATGATTTCCAAAAATTAGTTTTGAACATTAGATCTATATCTGATACAATCAAAATTTTAAAATAATTCTTCTTTTCAACTTCATGGATATTAATTTTGGAAATATCACCCACTATAAAAAATTCATGAATGGGGATGAAATTAGAAAACATTGACATTCGATCCACTATAACACATACAATTTTGTGATATCTAACCATCATAGGGAAACCTATAAATAAATATATCACTATTTATTCTTGTATCCCAGCATGGATAGATAAATACTACAACATTACTTCTGGTTTCTAATGCTCAGCCTTGACTTGCTGACATATCATGCATCTCAAAACGAACTCGGGAACCATCATTTTCATACCTGCGCACTAAATTTTATTTTTTAATAGTTTGTACATTTTTTGAATTTTAGAATGATCAAACGATCATGAATGATGATAACACCTAATAATTTCTACATAAAAAGACATCAGTACAACCATCTGATTCCGAAAACATAAAACTGAATGCCCATTTAGTTTCAAAGACTCAATGGTCAACCTACCATTGAGTATCATCCTCATCACCATTAACTCAAAATTGGAAACAAATGCCTCTTAAACCAACCCAAACATGTCTGGAACCAATGATACAATAAATAAATATCTAGACACCTAAATAGTCACATTCTAATAGATAGTTAGCTATAACCAACATGAACTCCAACTAATCTGATGCATATTTCGCCACCCGATCACACAAAATTTTACATAGTGCATCGACCATTGGTTATCCCTCACTAGGTGTGTAAATTATGTAAAAATAAAACCGATGAAGACACTCCATCAATATTCAATTCCTCAAGTTCCAAAATATCAGTGATAAAATATTCTTTGAACACTTTTTATTGATAAACACCGTAAATTTCTCACTGAGGAAATTATGACACACCATTTTCTAGTGATGAACGACAACCAAAAACTCCAAATAATTAATTGGATAGTTCTTATTGTGAAACCTCAATTGATCTGGTCCATATGTAACCACATGACCCCCTTTCATGAGAACACACATTTACCATTATCTTCATGCGTCACAAAACACCACGTTCCCTTTTCCTGGTTTTGGAAAAACCATAATGGGTGCATATTTAAGGAGACTTTTATGATCTTTAAAATACATATGACACATATAATTACATCTAAAATGGATAATTATTCTGTGTAAATTATTTAATTGGTGAGGACAATCATGATTAATCACAAAAAATATATCGATAATTTCCAGCTAGACAAATGAAAATCCATATCTCGAAAATATTCATTTGGCAGTTACCAAGAAACAATACCCCTTATAATTTCCAAATCATGTAAAATTCCCATATATAAAATATATTGGCCCTATAAGAGGTTCTTTTGAAATAAAAAAAATCCCACTTGGACAATTTGGAATAAAACTGATGATCTCTCAAGATCTCCAACCCTATCACCAAGTGCTGATCATGCTCTAATAATGTACTATAATACACCAACATATCATCAACAATTATCACTAAAATGACTCAAGATTTTTCTAAAATATATTATTCATCAATTCCATAAATGTAGTTTGAGCATTCCTCAAACAAATGTGCATAACAACATACTCATAATGGCCAAATCTACATCTGAAGTATGTTTTCAGAATAGCCTCCTTCTACACTTGTAGTTTGTGATGTCCTAAAAACATGTTAATTTTGGATAAACAATCCTCTCCCATAAACTAAATCAAAAATTTATATATTCATGGAATTTAATATATGTTTTTCTATCGTAACTTGATTAATCCTATTATTTTTAACACAAATCAGTAATGTTCCTCCCACATTTTTATCAAATAAAACAAGCAGTACCCATAGAGACATGCTTGGCCAGATAAACCCTTGGTTTTATATATCCTCAAACTGCACTTTATATTCAACTTGATTCTATTGGTTTTATATGGTAATATTGAGTTGAGAAAAGATTGGTCCCCTAAAAGAGATCAATTGTAATATACAGTTCTCTCACGGTGTGTAACCACGATAATTATCTGGGAATAAAATCTTGAAACTATTCTACAACTGCTGAAAAACACTATGTTGAACTCCTTAAATTGATTCCAACAGTATCCCAACTAACTTATTTGATATAGTTCCATGATTTGGTGCTAATAATCCTACTGCACCCAGCAATTCATTCTTATCTCTTCTAAAGAGAAGTTTGACACCATCATCTATCATGAAACAAGTGGGTCACACATAATTGTTCATTTGGGACTTAAAATTTTCCAGAAAATCTATTCCCATGATTATATCATAAGAATCCATCATAAGCATTGATAAATCCCACATCTACTAAACCACATCCACAACTATAGAGAAATATTCACATAGGAAGGATAAAAAATCTCACGTACTAAGAAGAGTTTGATGTTTTAAAAACGAAGGTATCAATTCAATTTTTAAACCCATCAAAATAACTGAAATCAAAACAATATAAGAATATGATGAACCGAAATCAAAAAATTCATCCATCAAGGTATAATTTAATTTTTTTTACCTAGAACCATTGATGATCCCGGCTGATCATCCATCCGAACCGTTTCTTATCCAAACAATCGCTTTCTTACAACACTCTGCACTTATATCCTTGATGATAAGTCGTGGTATTTCATGAATCATGATGACTATATATACTTAGTTAGGGTGTGTTATAATACTTCCCCTTCCTAGTAGAGTTATAGGAAACATATAAACCTTCAGGATTATCCAGAACAACTAACCTTCAAAACATTATGAAAATAACATAGAAGATAGCCCATCTTCTTATAGTTATGACCCGATTGAGGTTGTATCATATGATACTTCTTGATGTGGCCTGTAGAGACACACTAAAAACATCTCAGTTTATGCTGATGCTTTAGAGGAAGATTTATCGATCATGTTGTTAGATTCTAAGCCATACATAGTCTTTGGAAACATGTTTCCCTCTTTCACTTGATCCCATCGTTAGAGTTCCCACCATTTCTCGTGGGAACAAACATGCTTCCCCAGCATATAGACCCCAAATATCCCATTCATATATTGTTTCTATGTTAACCATTTATGTATTATCAAATATTCATAACTCTAATATTTTAAAATGAATTTTTTAGCTGAAGTGATATTAAAAAATATGTGACTTCAACAATGTACTACATGCCACCTCATGTGAAAATAGGACTACGTTAATCAACATATGTGCATATTCTACTACCAATAGTTTATCTTTATTTAAATCAAATGAATCTATTTTGAAAAAAAATTTAAATATATATATCGGTATAATTTTTTGTTAAAATTTTATTCAAAACCCTCTCATGTCACCCCTTGGTCTATTATAGCTTGGACTTCCAACACCCACCACTAATGGTAAATAACTATCAACATGTATGTTTCTAGATTCACCTTTCGCACCACTACAGTTCCCATGAATTAAAATATCCTATTCATTGTGTTTTACCATTCTTTGTCAGTTTCTTGTTCCGAATATCCCAACAATATGTGTGGATTTAGATTTTGAAATAGAACCGCATGATTCATAGGTTTTGGATCATCCTCTTTATTCCCATATCTCACTGGATAAAAAGAATGCACTATACATTGTAGTAACTACTTCTTAACCTAAGGATCATGTACAATAACATTTTGAGATGCCACCACCGATTGGTTTCTACAATGCCTATCTGGTTCCATTTACATCAACATGAAAGAAACCATAAGTCTCATTAATTTATCTTGAGAAGGATTACAATTTTAAATTCAATGAAATTACATCTATCAAAAGTTATTTTTAAAAATGTTTACAAATCCCATGTTGCACCACATTTGAAAAATCCCCCAGATTTTGAAAATTGACACATTTTCAAAATAACACAATTATCCACATTTCAAATCCACATATTTGATAAAAATATTCAAATTAAAAAAAATACATATATATCTATAGAACATTATAAGAGATTATGACAATAAGATAACCATCTTAGTGTAAATTAATTTCTGTGATTCAGGCCATGATCATCTCAATGAGTACACCGACTAAAATGATATTTCCAATTCCAATTTGTGTCTCCAAAATGATTATGTAAGAAAATCCTTATTAACATGGAGTTTAGTATAAAATGTTTAGCACCATCCTTTTATGATATACATTTTATGTTCTGATATTCCTATGAATTTATACTATCCTCACTCATGGAATAAAACATGAATGAATTCGAACACCATGACCAACAATCAATACTAAGGAACCAAAAAAACATGAGGATCAACGACCGAAAAATCAAATTCCACTTATAACTTCCCACCCTGAGCTCATTGTCGCGAGAATTTGGTAAGATGCTACTTGGACTTAGGGGACATTCCCTATGTTTTTATGGATGCAAATAAATTTAGAGGGCTTAATGAAAAACTGGGGAAACATTTTCCCTTGTAAGAAAAACATATAACCAAAAAAGGCATAATAATCATCAACTACACAATGCATGCCAAAATAATAAACCATGATAAAAAAAATTTCATGTGTCAACCAAACAACCAAACTATTAAATAATAATTCCCAAAATCGATTACAACTAAATCAAAAAAAAATACTTCAATTAGAGTACCAATAGGAAGAATCTTCAATAAGACCTAATGAAGATCATTACTTACTATACAGAACCACGCCAATATTTATGATCCAAACACCACAATAACACCCAATAATCATGATGAAACACTAGAAAAATGAGATTCAATACCTTTACCTCTATCCTAGAATTCAAAATCAACAAAAAATCACCCATGTTTTAAAGTAGGGGTGAGTATTAATACTCCATAGGTTTTCCACTATTTAATTCCATAAACATACCACTAGGATATATCCTTTACCACATTAACATAAATATGTTTATTGAAATCATCAAATATCAAAACAATTTCCATCAAGCCAAATACACTATTACCAAGCAATTTATTCACCCAAATGCGCAAAAGTCACAAGAAATCCCACAAACAATAAATAATACATTTTGCCATCACATATAAGAATAATAATATAATCGTTCTCAAACACATTAATCAAAAAAACATAGCCAAAAGGTATAAAACAGTCAACCTAGTGTATTAATCATGGTTTAATGTCATGTCCAAGCCCAGTTACTACATTCCCAATCTAGTGGTACTTCCTGCTCATTTATCCTTAATGGTGACCCATACATCCACTATCCATCCAAATTCTTTTAGGGGTACTCCCTGATAACATCACATCCATTAGAATCACAGTAATAAATAATTTACCAAAAAATAATAATATAGCTCCCAAAGGCCACAACATTATGTAAACAACCATTTCCAACCCAAAAAAATTCATTAGTGTATTATTCAAGCCACATTACCCAAAAAAAGACAATCTATTTTTAAAAAAAATATTTTTTCAATTTATAATTCCATAAATCATCAATGGAAACTTATTTTAAATTCTATAATTTAAAATCATTCATATAGAACATTTTATTACAAAACCCAATTTTCACCAAAATCTAAAAATCCTCACAAAATTAATTTCTATTAAGAACCACACAACTTAATCACAACTAAATTCAAGAAAACAAATATAATTGAATACTTGGATTCTAGTTATAGTGATCTAGAGTGGATAGAGAAGCCACATACCTTACGATTTTGGTGGAATTGACCAAATCGTGGCCGCACCAAAAATTAAGGTGAAATCTCAATGAAAATCCCATAGATCACATTGAAGAACATTAACAAGACCTACTCTCAACATTTTATGCATGAAAAACCCTTGATACACATGTAATGGAAGTAGATCCAAGAAAATGGGAGAGAGGGAGAACTAGATATAATGATAACCATGATATATCCAATAATAAAGGATTATGGAAAGGGAATCACATTCATTTAACCTTGAAAACCCTTCGAATCAAATCAAAAAAGAATGTGACAACCCCTATAACCATTGAGAATAAAAAATATCTAGAGGGAATAAAGTTGGAGATGAAGGGAGAGGTTTGAGGAAAATCTTGAGTGATCCTTGATTTAAATCTCTAAAATTTTATGTCATGTAATGATTTCATACACCGTTAGAAAAATATTATAGTCACAATACTCCTTATACATCTTATATGGTCACACCACAAGGTCTCCTCACATGGTTAGACAAATGTTTTTCAAATTTGTGAAAGCCCACTGTCCAATGTTGCAAATTTACATAGGTTTTTTTTCATGGATCCCACTAACCATGATCAATCAATTATCCTTTAGAAATCATTAAAATGTTTCCAAAACATTCCAAAATTCTCAAAACCATTACCAAACAAAATTATCCACATAAATAGGAAAAAAAAGGTTACATACCATAAACTAGGGGTGCTATGATATTTTTGGTTGATCTATGTAATATCAGGAAAATTATTATTAAACACTTAACAAATGTAAATGTGGTGTTAATATATGATTATTAAATTTTATCAACATTTAATGAGAGTTTCTGGAAAAAATTAATGGTGAAAGATAGTTTATAATAATTATTATTATTACTTTTTTACTATTATTATTAATAAACATCAAAAATATATTTCGTCTAAGCACTATTGAAATCATAACTCATTCTCATCATGTCAAATTGACTCACCGACAGAGGGATCGTGACCCTAAAATTGAGGTAGTCATTTCAAAATCATTGTTGAAAAATTAATTCAAGCACATGGTATAGTTACCTAAAACACTGATAATGGTAATGAGATGACCCACTAAATTAATAATGGGGATTAATAAATAAATTATTTAATTAATAAATGTCAATAAATTAATTTATGAAGAGGTTTTTTAAATTAGATTAGGTGTGGTGCATATGGCAAGGGTTGGAATCCCATTCTTTATAAGACACCCATCTCTCATATAACAATCTATTCTTTTATAATTCAATAATCAATATCATTTTCAATATTGATCATATTGACACGTCGTCAAGAGAATAAGATTATACTTGATATGAGGATGGTGCATATAAAATATTTTCATAGAAAATGAATTATTTTGAGATGATTTTTATTGAATCATATATGCTTATTTATTTAATTTCTCCTTCCATATTAATTGGAATAATTCACCATTAGTGATGTTGGAGTCATATCACATGTTCATCATAATTTTTGTAGGTGGTATAAAATTAAGATCCAATAGTACATATTATAAATTATGTGCATGTGGTTGTGGTTTATTAGGGTTCTTCTAGCAATTTAAATTCCAAATTAAATTAATTAATGTATTCAATTATGTAATTTAAGAATTGATTATTTGAGTTGATAATGTAATTTATATAATGTAGATAATTAATTGGTATAATTAAGTGTCAGTGAATTTATTTGGGAAATTGGAAAAAATTAGTATTTAATTAATTGAAGAATTATTGAATTAATTTAAATTGATTAATTAATTTTAGAGTAAGATAATGTGAATTGTATGACTTACAAAACTTTGATATGGTGTAATTAATTTTCATTAATTTTAGAGGAATATAGATTGTCGAAATTTAATAATTAACTCTATTATTATTGAATTAAGTGAGTTAGATTAATTTATTGGTGAATTAATTACGTGGTTAATGAATTAATTGATTTGTAATAATTAATTGGTGAATTAAGTGTGGGGTTATTTAATTAGGTGAGTTGGAAAAATTAATTCATGAACTAATTCATGTTATTGAAATTATTATGATGGAAGAATTAATTTTTTAATTAATTTATGATATTATTTTAGATTAATTTATTAATTAAAAAGTTAAGGGAGTTAATGTTAACAATTTATAAGTGATTTAACTATAGGGATTGAGTAAGATTAATTAACTAAAGAATTAATTATCAGTGTTTCATTGAATAATTAATTAGTGATTTGATTAAGGGGATTCAGTTATATTAAATAATTATAGAATTAATTAACTAAGATGTTGTGAACAATTAATCCGTGAGTTAATGGATGTGATTTCATTAGATTAAATAATTAAGGATTAATTAATCGAGTTGGTGTAGACACTTAATAGTTGAGTTAATTGAATTTGATTAATTAATTGTGATATAATTAATGAGTGTTGACATAAAAATTAATTATTTAATTAATTTAAGGGATTTTGTTACGTTAGTTAATTATGGAATTAATTAATATATATGATTTGGATGAATTAATTTGTTAATTATTTAATGTTGATTTTAGAGATGTTGATTTGATACAATTGGATAATTAATTGATTAATTAATTATGAGATATTGATATTTGATAATTGATATAATTAACAATGTAATTAATTATGATCTATTTAATTTTGGAAGGAGATAATTTGTTAAATAATTAATTATAAGTTGATGTGTTAGCTAATTGAGATAATAAATTGAGTAATTTATTATGAGTAATAAATTATTTAGTGGTTGGCTTAATTAAAGAGAATGAAATACTTAATTAAATAGGGAATTAATTAATTTATTTTATGTGAAGACGAATTAAATTATTATAAATAATGGTGATTTGATTAATTAATTTATAAATTAATTTGATATTGGGGTGAGAGGTTTAATTTTTATTAATAAATCATCATGTTGTGATGTGACAATGGGATTACTAATTGAATACCCATGATAAATGAGATATATGTGACATGTGTTAATTGTAAATTATTTAATATTAAATTGTTAATGGGAACATGATCATTCGAAGAGATAATAAGAATATTAACACCGACATTCATGTTGCATGAGAATGGATTAGTAACATGGAAATTCATTGGTGTGTGAGTGTGTAATTGTATCATGTAAATTCACAGGTGTTTAAGTACGGAATGGTAACATGTACATACCTAGGTTCATGAGTGTGGAATGATAATAATGAAATTCATGGCTGTGTGAGTACAGATTAGTAACATGGAATATCAAGGGTGCATGAGTATAGAAGTGTAACATGGAGATTCATGGGTGAGTTAGTATGCAATGGTGACATTGAAATTGATTGGTGCATGAGTACGGAATGGTAATACATACATTAATGGTTGCGTGAGTATCGAATGGTAACATAATTATTCAAATGGATGGTAAATAAGAATGCTAACATGCTCATTCAAATATGGGGACGAACAAAGATTATTAAATAATTTGATAAATTTTTTAATTAGGCAATTTAATTATATTCTTTATAAAAATTAATACACATTTTTTTGACTAGTTTTGTTTTATACAACGTCGGTGGGGGCCTTATTAGATTTAATCACACCCTATTCTTGATGCCTAATCAGAACCTCAATAGACTATAATTCTATAGGATAGGTTAAGGGAAAAGGCCCAAGATTAGATATGTTATTGGGGAAAGATTATGAATGAGGGAACTGGTAGTGGTCCAGGACCAAAATGATAGTACCTGGTATCTTTATTTTCTAGTTATTTATTTTGAAAATCTATTTGTCTTGGTGTGTTTTTCTTTCAATTGTGTAAAAAATTTGTAGATTTGTTCTGGGGTGATTATTATTGTTATGAATAGATATGCTTCTACTATTTCATTACTTAATTACATTAGTTTTTTACTCTAACAAGAGAGGGTATGTGTCCCCATTAATTAAATTTCAGACCCCCACTTCAAGTCGAGCTCCTATAGTGTATTGGGGTATGCGCCTAAGGTTACGTGGCGAACTGGATCAGGGAACCAATGTGAGGAACCTGAGATGGGACGCAACAGTTTTTTATTAAATATGTTTTTATTTTCTTCTTATTTTGTCTTACTATATGGGAAATATAGACCTGAGACTTGAAAGAATCAAAGAAGGGTTATGATCATATGAATAATAGTAGTAACCTCATGTACGAGGGAAAACAAATGTACCCAAGGTGATATTTTTGTTATTATTGTCTGATATTATAATTGAATAACATTACACCATGGGTGATGCACTTAATGTGTGTTGTGATTTTTTTCTTATGGGTTTTTTGATATTGTCTTATCGCCTGGTATGGAATGAGGGGTGTGTCATCATGCATCATTCTAGGCACACTAGACTATTTTGTAGCAATTATCTTTGTAGGGATGAAAATCAAAATGGGCTTTGGGTATGTTATAGAAATTGAGTTGTCTTTCCATTCCTGGGAAATTGAAATGAAAATGGGGAACTTATTTATGAAGGAATTGTGAAATTGTTGATTTGAGGAACAATTAATTAAAAAATTAATTTTAGGTTATTGATATCATTAAATGGGGATAATTAATTTTTTTTATAATTATGTGATAATAATATTATTATTTGAGATAAATAAAGGTGGAGTAAATTTTTGGATGATGACATCTACAAAGAGATTATCAAAATATATAATTAATTATTACAATTTATTAATTAATTATATGATTAATAAATTAATATGAGTAGGGATATTATACAATATTTGAATTACATAAATCTATTAATTCATTGAATAATTAATTAATGATTTTAAATAGATTATTAATTTTTTTAATTAAAGAAATTTATTAATTAGTTGATAATATTTATAAAATTATGAATGTTGAGAATAATTCTTTTTCTATATGATAATCATGAAAAATCAAAATGTGATTACCATTGTCAACCATGACCTGGGTATATGATTGTTGAGGGTAGTGATAATGCATCAGTTTTGACTATGTGGTATGAAAAAGGGAGCAAACACTAGTAATGAATAATTGGTGGCATTATTCATCGACAAAATTTTAACGTAATTTTAATTATTGAAAATCATGTACCCTATTATTATATCATACCAGGTATGTTAATAATTATTTGGATTTATGCCTAGATAAATGAATTTGTTTTGGATTGATATGTGGGCTCATGGATGTTATGATTATGAAGAAATATATATGTGGGGAATTATAGAGTGAGTTATGACATCTAAAATTTACAGATGAGGTTCGCATGACTAATCAGGGGTCGAAAATACATTGTTGATAAAATTAACAGGTGGGGTTAATGAAGCACCTATGGTTGGTAGATTGTGTGAACATATTTTTCATTATGTTTCTTGGGAGTAAATCTTTAGGAAGAGATATTATAATAAAAAATGATTTTATGATCACATGATCTTTCTAGGTATGAATCTTTTTGTTTTATTTGTGAATATAGATTGACTTTTTTATATAAAAAATTTGTTTTTCAGCAAAAATTTTATAATTGTGTTAAAATTTTCAAACTCATTTAACATCTTGTAATATTCAATTGAATATTAATTGTTGTTTGACACTAAGTTAGTTTTAGTTTTAAACACCAGCAATGTCTCAATGTTGACTGAACAAAATATTATATATAATATATTGAGAACTAACATTTTATTGAAAATAAATGAATATCTCCAAAATGGTATATCATATGAAAAATAAGAGAATATAATTGTATCTGCAATAGAGTTTTTACATTAGGGGGTGCAACAATTTTTTTATGAATCACATATTTTTATGGCTCCATCAATGATAATAATCATTTTATATTTAAGTATATTTAAAATATTTTTTGTATATTAAATATTTAATATCTTTTAAATTGTAGATCATATAAAAAATATGAGGCTACCATTGAGTTTGAAACATGGAATTTACACTATTTATTGTATATAATTTATGTGCAATGGTTATTTGATATTATTTAATTTTTTATGTAAAATAATTAATTTTTTATATTCAATAATTAAACAAAAATTTTAAATAACAATTTTGAATTTATCTATATTTTTTTATAAATTAATAATAAATGTGTTTTAATATTTACTAGACGGATGAGAGTAATAATAAAAATAATACGTTTATTTTTTTACTATTTTTTGTCAAAAAAATGTATAGAAAATTACATGTTCTATTATATACCTTCTTTTCACTAAAATGACCAACAAAGTTCCCCCATGTATGAATATTAATGTTTGATCAATGTAATAGTGGTAAAATTATTGTTCAATAAAAAAATTGAATATTTGGGGTTTGTATTAATATAGTAACTATTATAACCCATTAATAAGTGTTGTTAGTCAAGCATTAATGGAAAAAGATAGCTTATAATATTAATAATTTTATTCCTGTTGTTATTATTAATAAATTAAGAAAATAATTATTATCAAAACAACATTTTTTCCATAACTGTTTCATATGGTGTTAGAGTGAAACACTTTTAGTAGGAGTGTGACCCTAAAATTGTGGTGGTCATTTCATGACCAATGTTTAATATTTAATTAGTTCTCATTGTTCTGGTCCATGATTGTAAAAAATGATGATGGGTTGATGCATGAAATTAATATCATATATTAATAGATAAATGATTCAATTAATTAATGTAACTAAATAAGTTAATGAAAATTTATTATAAATTGGATTTGGGGTGGTGTTCGTGGAGTGGGTAGGATACCCATTATTTATGAAATTCCTCACTCCCAACATCAAATATATTCACTGACATTTCCATAATCAATATCTTTTTTAATATAGATCAAATTGACATTCTGTCAGTGGAATTGAATTATTATTAATAAGTGGATAATCTATATTAATTTTAATAGATAAAATGATGTATATTGAGAAGTTTTTTATTAAATTTAATATGCTTATTTATTTATTTTCTCCTTTTATAGTCTTCATAAGAACGTGTCTTCTACGATGTTGAATTCATATCATGCTTTTATCAAATTTGAGGAATGTGGTATAAAATTAAAACCCATAGACGTAATTATTAACTACATTTATGTCATTGTTTAATTTACAGGGTTTATTTAGAAATTTAAATTAAAAATTGAATTAATTAATGTGGCCATGTAATTAATTATGGAATTTTATATTTGAGTGAACAATTTAATTTTTGGAATGTGGATGATTATTTGGTAAAATTAATCACCAATGAATTGAATTGAGAAATTGTTAATATATAGTTTTTGAATTAATTACATAATTATTGTGACCATTGAACATGATTATTTAATTGATGTATTAATTAATAGTAATGGTTCTAATTATGAAATTATTATTTGATATAATTAAAATTTTAATTATTTATTGACATATTGAGATTGTTGAAATTTTAAAATTAACTATTTAGTTATGTAATTATATGAGTGAGAATAATTAATTTGTGAATAAATTATACAGTTATTGAATTAATTTAGTTGGAAAATTTAATTGGTGAATAAATTATTTAGTTTTATAATTATGGGTGTCGGACAAATTAATTAAGGAATTAATTTTGGTTATTGATTCAATTTTGATGGAACAATTAATTTTTTAAATAAGTGATGGGATTGGCTAATTTTAATTATGTAAAGAATTAATTAATTGATTTTATGTGAACAATTAATTAGTGAAATAATTTATGGGATTATGTTAGTTTATTTAATTATATAATTATTTAATGTTGTTGATATGAAAAATTAATCTATGAATTAATTGACTGAATTAGGATAGACTATTTATCTTTAGAATAAATTAATCATATTGACGTGAACAATTAATTAGTGATTTAATTTAATAGATTAATTTGGATTAATTAATTTTAGAATTTATTAATTAATATCATGTTAAAAATTACTATTTGAATTAACTGAATGGATTCAATGTGATTAAAAAATGATGAATGAATTAATGATTGTTTTAACGAAAAATTAATTAGTGAATTAATTGAAGGGATCATGTAAAATTAACTAATTGTGAAATTAATTAATGTAATGAATAATGATTAATTAATTAATTAATTAATTGACATGGGATATTGATATATTTAATAGATACAATTTCATAATTAATAGATTGATTAATTATTAGATATTGAGAATTGAGAAGTAATATAACTAATTGTAAATTTCTGATTGAGATAATGAATTCAAAAAATAATTTTCCGATGTTAATTTTTTTAATTGAGATAATTTATTGATGAATTAATTTTATGTACTCAATTACTATATGATTGGTTTAATTAAATAGTATAATATTTTTAAAGTATTGGGTAATTAATTATAGATATTTATGTGTTGACTAATTATTGAATTAACAATTATTGTGAACATATTAATTAACTGGTAAATTTATTTGATATTATAGTGAGTGTAATATTATTGTTTAATCATAGTTGTTGTGATTATTTCATGTATGTGATAATATGATAAATAATTGAGTAATCTTGATAAATGAGATACCTTTGATATGTGTAAATAGTGAGTTATGTGTTATTAAATGGCGAATGGTAACATTCTTATTCAGGAAACTATTAAGAATGGTAACATGGAACATCCTGGTTGTGTGAGTATGGAATTATAACCCTGTAATTCATGGGACTATGAGTATGGAATTATAACATGGCCCTTCATGTGTGAATTAGTATGGAATGGTAATATGAACATTCATGGGTGCGTGATAACTGAATGGTAACATGCACATTCATGGGTGCGTGAGTATGGAATGGTAAAATGTACATTAATGGGTTCATGAATGTTGAATGGTAACATGACCATTCATGGGTGCATGGTTATAAAATAATAACTTAGACATTCATTGGTCTATGCATATTGAATGGTTACATAGTCCTTCCAAAGGGTGGAAAATATATTGGTAACATGAACATTTAATTGTGGGGTAGAGTAAATAATATTTACTAATGCGATAAAATATTTAGTTATGAATTTTAAATTCATTCCTTATACAACTACATCCACATTATTAATATTGTATTTTTTTACATTGTTGGTTGTAGCCTACTATGTTGTACTCACAACTTACTTAGAATGCCTGGTCAGTACCTGAATAGACTTTGATGCTACATGACAATATAAGGGAAAATTCTCTAGATTAGATAGCTAATTAAGGATTAAGCAAGGATAATGTAACCAGACATGGTTCAGTTCCCTCTATGGAGTCATTGATATCATTATTTTCCAGTTCTTCTTCCTGATAGTCACTTTAGCATGGCGTGTTTCCCTTTTCGTAGTGTAATGTATTTGTAGATTTTTTACCCTATGACATTAGTACTATTATCTTGTTTTATGATTCCACTATTTAATTATTTACTTCAGTAATTGTTTTAGCTTGATATGAAGGGTATAGTGTACCCATTACTGACATTCAAGTCCTATAATTTTAGTTGGCCACCTATAACATACGGAGAGGTGTGCCTCAGGTCTTGTGGAAAACCCGCTCGGGGAACCTGTGTGTGGCTCTCGTGTAGAGACATTAAAAAAATAATATTAAAATTTAATAATATAAATAGTATGATTTAATATTTAGATAAATATAAACTCAAATATTATCTTTTTCAAGAAATATGTTTATTCAAAATTATATTTTCATTACTTTAGTACTAAAATAATAATTTAATGGTCCTCATTATACCCAAATTCAAGATATTTTTTCAATAGTTAGACAATGAAAATAGATAACACAATGTAATAAAATTCATAAAAATATTTATTCTTACAATAATCTACATTTCTTAAATCTAATACCCAATGTTTGAACCAATCCATTCCATATGTTTATATCCTGAAAATTCACTATTCTGTTTCAAACTATTTTTGAATCACAAAAATATAGATGTATTTGATCATATATTATTCAATGAAATATGAACCGTTATTACTCAACTAAAATTACATATGTTACCTAAAAATCATAATAATTACCTGTTAATATTTATTACTAAGATGTATATTGTGTTGGAATTGGTGGGTGTTACAACCTCGTTTCCCTTTTGTTATGGGTTCAATCCCTGTGACCATTCCTGATGAGACATATTTTTACCCCGACTATAGGATATCCAATTTTTCTGTAAACAAGAAAAAATAACACCTCTTCAAAATAAAACTATATATCGATATGATGAGATACAATTATACATAACCAATAAAACATCTCCCTAAATTTCCTTAATTAAATAAAATATTTTAATACATAAAACTCTCAAATGTGTTATCTATGTTATTTAAAATATGATAAACCATAATATTATAAACCTATGATGTTATCCATAACTCTTATAATAACCTCACATGAATACATTATAATCTAATATTTTTTATAAATCAACCATTGAAACAAAATATAATATCCCACAACCTGCACTCTTGGATTTAGTGTTGGAACCGTATAAATTACATTTCATCAATTTTTTAATAATGAATGTGCCAAATTTTATTAGATCCAAACCACACAGTATGAGAAGAAAAATTTATAACATTAACACTATCAAGGACCTTTTACGTTTAGTGTATTATATAAATAAAAGTATTATATAAACAATAACTATCTTTTTACATGATAATTTATCCCACAAAAAATAATTTCTTATTTAAATTAATCTAATAACCATAATAAATGTGAAATGACTTATATACATATTTCACTCATCATTTTTCTTGATAACCTAGGGAAATGGAATCATAGGTCTATTGATCTCAATCTTTCAGTAATGGTAAACATAAGATCCAACTAGTGAATATAATCAATGATAATAAGATGAGAATAATTTTGTGGTTTAATAATATAAATGCATGTAAAAATCATAAAAAACATATACCCATTAATAAATTAATAATTAATCATGAAAAAAGGAATAATAATTTATGAATGTAATGAGTTATGAGAATAAATAATCACGAGTCATGTGATATCAATCTTTATTATTGGAATCATTATAAACCATGGAATTAATTTATAAATCATTTTTTCATATAGGGAGATAATCTTCATAGAACACATACTTAACCCATAAAGAACCAACACAATTGGAATAACCAAATAGATGAAGTAAAATATATTTGTCTATACAACATAAATATAAACTAATTCATTAAAATGCTATCTGGGAACAGACATTATATATGCAATAATGATATCACATGGTTCTACCTTGGAGAAGTAATAATTTATAACATCCAAGAGCCCCAAAATGGAAAAAAATAGTTAGATAAGTATTCATAAAAATTAAAAAACAATTGTTATTGTATTATAAAACGAGTCACCAATAAAAAATAATTGGGTTTCATGTCGATTTATTTGAAACATGATTAAACTAAAGAAAAGAAATGGGTTGCATAAAAATCACATTAAAAATGGTTAAATAATGATTTTTCCCATAATAGTCACATTGAAATAAACATAATAAATCCAAATAAAGTATTGTATCATTTAATAATATACACATTTAATTATTAATATTTTTTCACTGATGAATATAAATACCATATAAAGACCATTAAAAATATTATTAAGTAAAATTTTCTTTTTATTTTGAATAATGTTATTGAACTACATGACAAAAATTCATATTGAGAAATTTTTTTTAAATAAACGATAAATTTTATTAATGATGCTTCTAAAAAATTGATTTCCCCTTAAGGCTATAAATATTTTTATATCTGTATACTCTATAACAATGATTCCTTTAACTTTTTCATTAAAACACAAACATTATTTTTATGAATAAATAATAATGATATCTTGGAAAAAATTTCTCAAAATATATATATTCATAATAATTTCATTAATAATTATATTTATATAATTTTTTTTGAAAACATGGTTTCGATAAAATATAGATTTTAGATCGAAGATATAAATGATGTCAAATTTTAATAATAACTATTTGCTAATTATTTTAATAACCATAGAATTAAAAAATGGTAATATTACTTGATTATATAACGAATAACCATATTATTTAATGATTAAAGATTTTCATGAGAGATGGATCATGAAATCCCTTTATTAGAATCATAATCTTAAACAAATCAGATAAATGATGACATTGTATCATTATAACATTACCACATTAGTAACATTGAACCATAATCCATTGAAAAGAATAGAAATAAATAAAATATATAATTCTATAAAAATAACGAGATTCATGATATAACATCTAAAGTAGGAACCATATACAGTACATAAAGTTTGACAGGTTTCTAAAATAACAATTCATGTCAATGAGGAAAAATTGAGCTAAACACTCTTATCACATTTATATCTTTGAATCAATAAATATCATAAAGGATAAATCCAAAATTGGATATATGAACCCTTATAATTTTAAAGATATTAATTGTTATATAAATTTGTGAGAAATATATACACCACATGTCACAAATAACACGTGAATATGGCATATATCTCAAAAAAGTAAAAGTGGGATGATAAAACCATTACCACATGATTCTTTTTTATTGAAAATTATTTATCATCTTCTATTTTTCATTTAAAAATGTTATTAAAAAAATTAAAGAGAGTCATTAATATTTATAATATCATATATTAATATTTTATAACTTATTGTCATCCGTTCATTATTAATCATTAAATATTTTCATTTTTTATGATAATAACATTATTTTATCCATCCTGATTTTTTATGAGGGTCACAATACTACTTCACAATTATTTTTATCATATATATAATATTTATCACAGAAATATAAAAAATTTATCATTTTTTATGTTTAATACCAATAATAAAATATAGTCTCGAAAATTGAATCAAGTTACGATCATGGAGAAGGTTGGATCTACATATGCATGAGTAATGTTTCCTTTTTTTAGTGATCATTATTAAAATGATGTATGTTATATATATTTTTATATAAATAATAACATAATATATACCATATTATTTCAATAAAAAAAAATATATCATCAATGTTGTGTGGTTGTTAAAAGAGTGTAATCGCTATGTGATGGTAGTAGTTCACACATACATGAACAATGCTATAATATTTTTAGTATAAAAATTTAAAATATATATTATAATTTTATAATGGTAATTATTATTTAATATAATAAATAAATAAAAAATATAACTTATATTTTTTAAATTTATTCTTATAAGCTACAATTAAATGTGTTAGTGAGAAAACGAATCACATCGCTTGTTGATGTGGTAAAATGATAGACACTTGAATGATTTTATCATATCCCCCATGTAATCGAAATTAAAAAGGTCAATATGGTATAATTAATTAATATGTATAAATAGGTTATAAATATCATATACATACTGTATAAACATCATCATACCGAACATTTAAATGTGGTAATGGATGAATGAATGACATCAATTCATGAGGCATTAGTTCTACATACTCTCGAAAAATGGTTTCGTAACCCATTTGATTAATGCTGAGAGGGTTATAGGTTACTAACATGTTATGAAAACATACATGTATATGGAATATACTTATTATATTATATGGTAACATTTTAACATTAAATTAAGGAGGATAATAATTAACCAAAATAATGAAAAACATTAAAGAACATTACCTCATATTGGTTCTCCCCATTATGCTAGCATTGAACCCTTTCGAGAATGACATTATTCACAACATAAGGCTTATAATATATGTTTATGGGTGTTGGTAATTTATTTTTTTGTTTAATGTCAGACTCCAAGATGTTGTAATGTGTTATGAATACAGGATAGATAGTGGCCTTTTATATGTGGGGGATATGACACAATCGGCTTTTTGTGAATGAAATGATCTCTGCCACATTTTTCCTATGAATAGCTTGTCAAAATTGACCATAATATAAATTAATTGGTTTAAGAGTATAAATAATTCATTAAATTAGAATCATTAAACTATATAGTTCATTTATAATCTTATCTTTATAGTTTAAATGCCTGATAAATCAGTTTTCACCAAAACCATGTTAAATGTTTTATTGTTTTCATTCTTTATTTTGGTAAAATGTTAATTTAATGTTACTATAAATTATAAATTATTATGATTCAAAATTTTGATAAATTTTTTTAAAATTAAATTATATCTACAAAATATTAATTTGAAATTAATCTTATAGACGTGAAGAGAAAAAATGGTTTTAATATAAAATGTCTAAATGTTTAAAATAAATTATATGAAAAATTAATATCAAAATTATTAAAATTTATTAAATTAGATAAAATTACATATATTTTATCTCATTTTAATAAAATAAATTTGAAATTAAATTTAACTTGTGAAATAATTTAATTGAAAACATGTTTTTTAATTAAAATTCTAAATTTTTAACTATTTATTTGAAAATCGTTCTACTTAAAAAAATCAATAAGTTTACCAAAATATAATTTCAAAATGGAAATGTTGAATATTATTATTTTTTAAATAAATTTTAATAACATTTAAATTATTTCATTTATAACCAAACCCACACCCATGATAGAGAAGAGTGTTTTTGAGAAGTGTATATTTCATAAACTAGATGACTTTATAATTACACAATGTCATGAAATAATAATTATATTAAAGTAAGTTAAAATTTATTGATATGTAATATATTTATTTTATTTAAAATATTTCTTAATTTTTTTTTATTTCAATTAGTTAAAATGGAATACATTATGTAATACAAAACAATTTTTAGAAAAATAGTGTTTTTATACACAAAAAAAACATATACTAAAATAGAATTATAGTGATGATTATAATGTAAATAAGTGGATTAAAAATAAATAAATTTTTAAAATTATACATTATATAATATTAATAACTCAAAATGAATATTAAATAAAATATTTTGTTGAAAATTAATGGAATTTTTACAAAACAGAATATTAATAACTACTCATTGTAAATTCAATATTTTTTAATAAATCACATTATTTTAGCTCAAATAAATTTTGATATTCAGATTCAAAAAATTTATTTAATTTTTCACAAAATATTTTAAAATGATTCAAAATATAAATATAATATAATTTTCCTGAAAATTAAGAACAATAATTTTTTAAGAAATAATTTTTTGAAGAATAAAAAAACATTACTGAAAATTTATTTAATATTTACTAATAATTTATAGATATTATATAATTATATATATATATATATAAATATATATTCGATAAATTACATAATAATATTCACAAGATATTATTTAATGTCTAGGATTAATGGTAATATATATCGATGGTTGTTTAAGATTATTGTTGCATGTTGAATATGTAATAAAAAACAAAAAACAAGTGGTTATTAGTACATAATGATAATGAATATATTATATTTATTATAAAATAAATATATCATAAATTCTTTGGGTATTAAATTTTCATGTAATTTTAGTATTTCTTGTGGTTTATGCTATCAAACATAACTCAAATCATTTAAAATATCTGGTTGTTACATTCATAATCAAGATTTTCTAGCTATATAATTATCACTCAAAATGTAATGATTTATCTATCTTATTAATAACGGTTACTATACTAACCTGTGGTGATTCACCTAAATTCCTAATCTAAAAGTCTAGTCACGCATAAATTTACTTCATGATTTCGTCTATTTGAAAATAGGTAAATATATATTGAAAAATTGATATAATTATAACAAAAGGTATGCAATAAAATGGCAACTCAACCTCATGATCTCGGGGTGAGATGTAGAATCCTTTAAACATTCATCAATATAATCATTCACACTAAGAATATTTGAATTTTAGGGTTTATTTCTTACTATATGATTATAAAATACATCATATTTTTTACAATTTATGGGATGTATTTTTCATATGGATATCATAATAATTCATGAATCAATATATGATCATTGGATGACTTAGGTTATGAAATTTAATTTTCTATCATGTAGATTGATATTTCCCTTATAAATAGAGAACACATCCATGCCCAGTATCACATCATATTTCATGGAAGGGATAATAACATTGTTTTTTGTATCATCCCAATACAATGAGTGTGTTAAAACTTGTTTAATTAGTAACTAATCATTAGTAATCAAGGATTATAAAATAAAAAATAAATATCTAGTATTTTATGGGGTGATGAAATCATTTCATAAAAATTATATGATATATATAGTTTCAATAAAAATAATTAAACATTATCATAAAAATTATAATGTAGATGATCTTAATAACTTCCACAAAATTATTTTTTGGATAAATAAATATGATATTGATTAAGTATGATTTTAATTTCTAAAATTATTAAAACAAATATTGTTGGTGATTTATCAAAATTTCACTTTAGTTAATGTAATGTAGTATATAATTACACAATATTATAAAATAGAATGATCAACTACTTGGGTGGAATTTTTATATACATCCTTCGAAAATGTTTATATATGTAGTATATTAATAAGACATAATTTTTTTGACTTATGGGGGCATTATCCTAATATGATAAATTTCTTCTCTCATTTAATGAATCATTCTCGTTGATTCATTATAAATTTTTAGAATAGATAATTATAATATTGTTTATTCAGTATAATTTACCATTTATATTTTCACACAACAATATTCTCCCATTCACATATCCAAAAAACTATGTTAAATAGTATATTTTGTTTTATATATCCCCCATAATATCTAATTCAATAATCTCATGATTTATTCTAATTATTAGAGTAAATAATTGTTTTTTATAATTTTTTTAATCCACTAAATAATCAAAACATCTAGTTTTATAATAAATGATAAAAATAAAGTCATAACCCAAATTTAAAATAAGATATTCTTCATAATAACCAGTGGATTCATCCTAATTGTAATTAATATTTTTGGGGTGTCTATCATTTATGGTCAATAGTTAATGTAATATGGGTAATGATAATCATTATCTAGAAATACACTAACATAATGGGGTAAAAATTAACTAGTTTTCATATATTCATCATGTTAGTGAACTATTGATAAATTTTAACTTCGATATTATTATGATTTGAAGATATTAATTTTGTATAAGAACACTACAAATAAAATATAACATTTTTTATTTGATCATTTTACAAATAACTACATGATTTAAAAACACATATAAGAATGGTGGTTATGGACTCATGATGGACTAAATAGTGAGTTTATCCTTATTTAAATAATTTTAAATGATTATATGGCTCAATAATTTAGATAGTTCATGGGAATATCGATGATATTAAGGTAAAAAAATGCACATCAACATTAGTTCCTAAAAATGATTTCCATTTCATTGTTTATTTAATTATTTTCTCACACGGTTTATCATTTTTTATAATATAATTTTTTTTATTTTATTTTTAATAAAAAGTATTTAAAGAAAATTATTATAAGATAATTAAAATCAATATATATATATCATAACCATTAACAGAATTTGTCAAACATAAATAAATTTTGGATTTACCAACGACACATAAATGAAGATAATCTTATTTAACCAAAATATTCATGAAGAATAATTAGTCCTCATCTTAATAACATTTATATTCGCTAAAAAATATATATTTTATACCGACATAATTTATTATAAATATAAAATGAAAAAATCACACTCCAAAAAAGTGGTTATTTTCCTTCAGAGATTAACTACATTTATATTATATTAAATAATATTACATTAATAGCATCAATAATATTCTTTATACATGATAATCAAAAAAACATATCATTATTGTTAGGAAACATTATTACAATGGAAAATAGGAATAATAAAAAAAATTTCTCATAGAAATGTTGAATGGGGTAAAATATATGTTATATGCATTATTTCAATAAAGGTTATCATAATTGAGATTATAATGAAGTAAAAAAAATAAAAAACAAAAAATAATTCTGAGGAAAATTGCATGATATCATTTTTCAGTGGATTAAATACACATTAACATGATATGAATAAAAATACATATATTTTCATTAACTATGATTTTTAAATAAGAATAAGTACAAAAGGGTGAATCATTGGACTTTCCACACTATGAAATCCATTACAAAAAACAAAATTATATTCATCGTGTACTTGCATACCATTATGAATATAGATAACATCAATATGTAATTTCATATCATTTTTATCTCATGATAAATTATTATTTTGTTGAATGAAATGTAATGTAGTAAAATAGTATTCTCACTGATACATACATAATATAACCCCACATTGGATAACATAAAATTCTCTCAATGAATAACAAGTTATTATGAATAATATAATATGCACAAAATATAAATTAAAATAAAAAAAACCAATAAAAATTGAGGGTGTATGAATCAATTTAAAAAATCGACATAGTGGATCCTATTAAATTGAAAATGAATAATAAATAATTTATATTGATATAGGTTGTAACCCTATTTTGGGTTGATTAAAATGTTTTTAAAAATAAAAAAGAAATGTATTTCATATTTAAATATTTTTTAGAAAATGTAAATAAGTTATTTGTGGTGAAGAATATTTTTCTATACACTTATTTTTTATTTTATGACGTGTTGATTTTTTTTGGTAATAAATGATATATTTTTTGTAATATAGATGTTTTGGGAAGGTAGTTAATCTATGAAAACTAACGGTTCTTTGATCGAACCTGATTTCATCTTCTTCTATTAACTATTTGACTTTGGTATATATAATTTTAGGTGTATTAGTCAATAAGAATGCAGTGTTATTGTAGTCATAATAATTTCGGAATGATGGGTATTATTAGGATTATTATTTAATATTATTTATAGAAAAAAACTATAACATCTTGAATTAGGAACCTCAGGATGGTGACCCAAGCCGATTTTCTTCATGTCCTCAATCATAACCTATTTTATACTAGAGTCAACCGAATAGTAAAGAGGGACTGGTAAGTAAGTCAAGGAGAAACTATACCCACTTTAATCAGAGTAAAACACCAACCGATATTGATAAAAAATAGTTGAAGCATATGTAAATCATAAGTAGTACCAATTTCATAAGATAAACAAATCAACATGTACAATATTCAACTATAATAGAAAACATGCTATGCTGATATAATTATCAATGTTCTTATAATAAAACTAATACTAAAGACACATCGAGTCCCCAAGAGGATTCTGAACCATGGCCATGTCCTCTCATAAAATCTCTACCCCATATCTGGAATCCATCCCAAGGACTATTCCATTATCTGGTCCTACAATAATTTATCCAATTCTCAGATCGATTTGGATCCCTGAATGGGGTTCTTGTAAAAATCAGTAGTTTGTCACCAACAGTGTCTAACCAAAATCTATCCAATTGGTATATTATGATTTTTAGTAATAAGTTTTTACAATTCTTAAATAAATATTATTTACATTATTATTTATTTGTATCTATCTACATTAACTCTGGGGCTCCCATAGTGACCCATACCCCAATAATAGATTTGTTTCATGCCAGATACTAAAGGTGTCCTTGGGTATTATCATATCATAATGCTTGTTTCTTTCCATAACACAAATTATTCAAAAGTTCTAGGATATTTTTGTACCTATTTAATAGATTTCGGAGTTAGAAATAATCTCGGGTGAGGATATAAATTCGAGTGCCATTATTTTCATTTTATATTTACATTTATAAGACACATTAAAAAAGTTAACATTATAACAAACATAATAATGATTTCCATGTGATCATGAACACTACTCAATAGAAGGATCATGTTCCATTATCTTCACTCATAAGTAAGTTACAATGTTTCCATGCTTAATAATAAATATAATGGCCATATTTTCATTGTCTTTAGTCATAAGTATAATTATCATTTTACTAGTTATACCTCTAAATTTATAGTGTCCATTCTCCCATTCATGCAATAATAATTAATTCATAATTCATTATCTAAATCAATCTATTAATAATCCAATAATTATTTAAATACATCAAACCCATTATTTAACTCAAAAATTAACTAAACACCTCAATCCCCTTCATCCATTTGATAATTAATTAACCAATATCACAATTATTGTCCCAAAATTATTTTTACATAATTAATTTTCTCATTCCAAATATCAACTCTTCATAATTATTTCCACTAAAATTTACATTGATAATTATATTATAGAACAAAATTAATACACAATTAATTATCTCAACTTATGGAAATCTATAAATGATCATTAATGACATGATTAATTATCTATATTACAATCCCTAAATCTCATTATCAATTTCCCAAATTAACATTCTAACACGGAATACCTGTAGTTTCATGAATAATTCTACAATTATATATTTAATTTAACAATTAATTGATAAATAAATTGTTCAATCTAATTATCCCAATTTATAAAAATAAATTGGTAAAGGAAGATACAATTTATACAATTTTGAATAAATGTATCAAATCTACATCTATATGATGTTTATTTTCAGCCACCTATCTTGATTCATTGATGGAAATTCGCTCAACGGAAATTCAAAAAAAAAAACAAGTAGTGCATCGACATAGAAATGAGTTCAGATATAAATAAATAAAAAACCATGGTATCATTATCTATTCAATTTAGATCTATATATAAAATATTATATGTTGATCTCACCAAATATGTTTATATATATATATATATATGAGGAGGATATCTTCCATTAAATGATCCTCGATGTATTTGATATTGAATTGGAAATGCATTGGGATGAGATCAACATTTCGGTCGAAGTATAGTTCTTCGATCCTCGATTTTGGCTTTCAATCTCAAAAAAAAAATGTTCTATGGACTTGGAATCCTCCATGTCATTGGTCCAACCATCCTTTACCCACTACAATGAATGAAAATCTTATGTTAGGGTTGCATATGAGAATAAACAGGTAACTAAAAGGTAAGAACAAGTGAGATCCACAATTTTGTTATCTCACATATAACCCACACATGGTTTAGATGGATAGTTAAACAAACTATGTGCTAAATCTATATTAGCCACTTCATCAAGGGGACATCTCATGGATTCCTCACAAAAACTCCCAAAACTAGGATTTAACAATGCTCAATCTACTACCTGAAAAGGCTAAAGTGGGAACAATTTATCATAGATATCTACATGGTATATATAAACCATGAACCAGCCATGAGTGTATTATTTTCTATAAATATTTCATAGACACCACCCAAACACTTCACAAATAATAACTCCCTTAAATGCTACTTTTGTAAAAAAACATAAAGTACATGAAATCAAACCCAAGAAAACTCTAGAAAGGATCGAGATCTTACAATACAAATAGAATATAACAGCTCATCCTTGATCTACAGTTCTAAGCCTTTATATGATTAGACCGAAAAATATTGTGCCTATTGAGACCTCATATCTTCTTCTCTTACTCATGTTACCTCTTGTACATGTCCCTATTGACATAACACATGAACTATTTGAATATTCATTTCCTGCAACTCATTCTCACTAAAATCTAACACACATATCCAATGATCCTCAATTGAAACATCTATCTCAAGGTCAACCACATCCACTTGGATTATATGATTAGATCCAAGGTGATACTGCAAATTTTGTGATACATGGAATACATCATTAATTGTTTTTTATCTATATGAATGATACAATTGGTATTCCACAAGCCTTATTCTCTCCACTATCTCAAATTGTCCATCAAACCAAGGTTCTAACTTTTTATGTCTCCATATCCATTATTGACCCATCCTAAGTGACACCTGAATGAAGACACGGTCATGCTTGGTAAACTCAAGTTGTCCTGTCTCTCTTTTATTATTTGAATTTTTCTTTCTCTGGTCCAAAGCCATACATTTCTGAATAATCTATATATACACTGATAACTCATATACAAGACTCAGTCCAAATAACTCTGACTAACAATCCTCCAACCAGTATAGTAGTGATTTACATGGCCTACCATAAAAAGATTTTTATGGTTTCATGTGTATTGATTCTTGTAAATTGTTTTTATAAGAAATATACACTATTGACAACTTCTTTTCCCGAGATCAACTAATGTCAAGAAAACAATCCTGTAACATATCTTCAAGAACCTATGTAGTACTCTTCATCTACCAATTTTTCAATGGGGTGAAAGCCAAACTCAATAATACCAATGTCCCAAGAAAATTTTGAAATCCCTTCCGAATTTATAAAGTAAAAATTGATTTAAAATATGAAACTATAGCTCATGGAAAAAAATATATTGACTGTATCATTAATGCATAGTTCTACCAACTATTGTACTGTAATGATTTAACTTATATATAGGAAATTTTCTAACTTTTTCATTCAAAAAAATGTTCATAATAGTGTCATACATCCTAAAAATCATTACTAGACCTACCAAAAAATCCATGTTCATGTTTTCCCACATCTTTTTTGGGATGGGAAATAACTATAGAAAACCACCAAGTCATTGGAGATCCACCTTCACCTACTGACAAGTGATGCATGTTTTTAAATACCGTGTCATCTCATTTTTAATTCCTAGTCACAAAAACTATCATCATATGTCACAGTCAATTTCTGTTTCAAATGGATTCACCACTTATTTCAAAGAATTACATTCCCACATGAGCTCCTCTCACATGTTCGTAGGTACCACAACTTTAATCTTCACATATTTTATCTCATCCCCATACATCAACTAGTCCAAAGATGTCTCCCACCCACTATAATATTTCCCTCAAGTCTATGAATTATAAATCATCATATTTCATATCTGTAACCTGTCTCAAAAGTGAAGAATTGAATTCTATTGAAATCAGAATATACATCCCCAGACACTACTGAACCTTCACATGAATTTATACCAGAAAGATCATCATGTTTCACTATGCACTCGACTCATGAACCATCTGATTCTAATTATTCTAAACCAAGGTATCATCAACACTATTTATCTTACCGAGTGCATATTTCAGTTACAAATTAAAATATTACATATACTCTACCCATCTTCACATTCAAAGATTCAAATAAAATTGTGAAAATATATAATTCATGATCTTCTGATCTGTATAAATTAGATATTTTTATACCAAAAGGTGTTTTCACCAACAAAAGAAGATCATAAACCACTTCTACCAACTTGAGGTCATGCATAGGTTAATTCTGTTCATGATTACTCAACTACAAAGACCCATATGCCACCACCAAATCTCCCTGCATCATAATATCATAATGATTAATCCCAAAATATTCATAACAAATCATGTACTCCACACCTAAATGGAGTAGGAGAAAAATAGTATCGTTTGTTTAGAACTTATTTAACTCCTACAAATATCTCTCAAAATCCTATAATCATTCATACATTACTCCCTTTTTAACAAATCATTAATTAAAAACTTCATAATTTAATTTTTTGGATAAATCTATTGTAAAATAATTATAATCCTAGGATGAATCTTATATATATATAGAATTAGGAATCTCATAAGAAAATATTGCATGAACATTCTTTGGGTCAACTAACACACTTTTCTATGAGATGATGTTCCCCAAGAAGTGTACCTGATCAATCCAAAACCGACACTTAGATATATTGGCATATAACATCTGCTTTTTCAGTGTACCAACGAATATGTCAATATGATGGGAATGATCAACATGATTGTAATATTAAACCAAGATGTTTTCCATAGACATCAACAAAAAAATGATCTATATACTAATGAAATCCCATGTTCATAAAATATATAATACATTGTTGGTGCATTTTTCAACCCAAATGAAATTATGAAAAACTCATAAAGGTCATATCTACCTCTTAAAATAGTTATTATAATATAAAGAGGTCAATAATATTAACTGATGACAACCTAATCTCAAATCAATATTTTAGAACAAACAATCTCCCTTTAATTGGTCAATAATATCATCGATAAACAGAAGACTATATTAGTTATTTACAATATTTTTGTTCAACATCCGGCAATCTACACACAAATGTAAAATCTTTTCATCCATTTTGAGAAAAAAATAGATGATCCTTAAGGTGAAATACTTTGAAACAAACAACCCTTATCGTCAAAATACTCCAAATGATTCTTAAACTCATGTATGTCTATTGATTCCACTCTGTATAATGGAATATATGTTGTCTTAGCCCCCAATAAGAGTTTAATATTGAATTCAATATCTCTCTCATGCGGTAGCCCAATTAATTCATCCGGAAATACATCCATAAATAATACCACTATTTGTTGAAGGACATGTTTTTAACACCCCTTAACCTAATAGTATACTAACATCAGGGTCAATGAGCTCACCCAGTTTCTGAGTAATTGAAAAACATGGCTATCCTAGATATCCCACACTCTATGATGAATATACTGTTCACCCCTAATATACACAAAGGGAACTATCCTGTAGTGACAATTAATGTAGGATTAGTAGCCAGTCCATCCCTATAACTATGTTGAATCCAATCATATCATTAATACATTGATCCCATAAGAAATTATTTTCCATGATTACTAGTTAACATCCCTTTAATGTAAAAATATATCATGAAATCACTCTAAACGGTGTATCTATAGTCATTAACCACTCTGAAAATACAATTTTAATCTCAAATCATCAATAAATTCTGTGTATATAATGGAATGAGGGGAACCAATATCAGAAAAGGCAATAGAAAAATTAGAATATACTAGGATCATAACAATCACTGTTGATGGTCCTACCTTTCTATCCATGAGTGTAGGATTTACTATATCTAACTAGGATTCCCCTATTACTTGTGATGTAGTATGATTCGAATGAATAGAACCAATTCTATGATGCAAACCCTCCTTCCCAGAAGAACCACAACCATTTCCTCTACAGTCTAGTCTAGTAGAACTCCAACTACTTGTCTGATATGGTGTAGAAAATCATCTTCCCTTACTCTGACTCAGCCCAGCTTCTCCTTCAGTACCAGTATGTCACTAAAAACTGTAGAATATCTATTGATGTCCCATCCGGCTACAGGACAGATAGTCTAATAGTAGTCGGAAATAGTGTCAATGATAGTGTCCCGACCTACCACACTGATGACAGATCACCCCAGTATGGTCCTATCTAGCTAACCATCCTATTTTCATACTATTCTTTCCAATTACATGTAAAAGGTTGTCATAATAGTGCATCATAATAGCAAAATGCACACCTCTGTAATCTATAGAAACAACTAACCATCCATCATTGCAAGACTAACTCAGGTTCCCTAAAAATATGAGAGACTGATCCACCACTTGTGGAAACTCCATCAGCTTGAAGATATTCACCTAGGACATAATCTCACACTATAGTCCATCCCAAAAATGTTTCTATTTATCTCCCTCATCTCCTGATATTGTTAGAATGAACTATTTTATATCTATGTTGAATTAAACATGGTCTTTCACAAACATGCATCCCTATGTTAAATTCTTGATCATGACAACTTTCTCTTATATCAGTTTATTTAGATAAAAGTTATCTATGAACATCTCAAATGAGTCCTTCCATAACATACCATCATTCTATCTAGTTCATTCTTGAATGTCCATATTGTGATCCACTGATCCCCAAAGAATATTATCATACATCTCGACCCTCCTCCCTTCCGGAGTTTCAAAATGGTCATGTATTGTCTTTATGGACTCAGACCATAATGAATCTACCTTAGGTGCGCCCTCACTAGTAAAAGTTTGAGGTTGCATCAACTGAACTCCCTTTAAACGGACATATACTATTAAATATTTTCCGTAGGTCACTTTACTTTAATTTCATGATTGGAGAAATGTTCTCTCAAAACATCCCCCATACATCTTTAGCTGGTATGATCAGTGACTCAAATATAAAAACTTAAAAATCATTCCTCAGCATACCCCTATGTTTTTCCATAACAAGCGTCATAGAGTTATACACTCTACTATTCCAACCAGACATATTAAGTATCATGTCACAACCTTATAAAATTTACACAAGTTTAAATAATCACAATAGGTCACATCATGCATTTTCCACTAAATCTCAACACACGGTCAAACTAAGGAACTATCACTACCATTAAACATCATACTACTATGTATTTGTTAACAATAATAAACACACTATCATAATCAAATTTCACATTTAGATGCCCAAGTATTCTAATTTATCATCAATTTTTTACTTTTTCATCTCATGTTAGGCACCAATTTTCCTTCTAATCTCACAAAAAATGAAATAGTTCATGTTAAATAGCATACCCATAACCATTTTTCTCATTCCTACCTAAAATGATGCATTCCACTATAACCTTGAGTGCGTATAATGATTATTGGACATTCAACTCTCATGTGATTCTAGTCTACGAATACGTACTCACAAATTCTCAGAATCAAAAATAACATCACACCATAAGTGAGTCAACCAAGATGAAATAATATTCAACTATAATGGAAACCCTATAATAACAACAATCACACCCATATTACATGGATTCTCCCATGTAAATTAGTTTGAAACATTCATGCTCAAGCTCATAAATATGCCCAAACTCTTCCGAGTCGCATTTCTACCTTTCCTAAAATAGAAATACAAATGAAGATGAAGGAAAACTGAACATTGCATACAAATTTGTAATATCCTGAACTAGGAACCACACGACGGGGCCCCAATACAGTTTTCTACATGCCATGAAGTGCACTTCCTCGAATGATAGAGGATGGATAATAGTTACAAGTTCTTGTTATGTCATTCATAGAGTGATTATAACGAATTTTTTCTGAGCAAAACACCAGTGTAAATATATTAAAAATAGTGGAAGCATATATAAATTTTTAACAGTACCAATTTAAGATGATAACACATACAAAAAATAAAATATTTAATTGAAAGGTAAAACATAATATGTTGATATAAGTGTAAACGTGTGTATAATGAAAATTAATGTAATTAAACTACGACTCATTAATTAGGGTTTGAACCATGTTTTTTCCTCTCATAAAAGATCGATAAAAAACTTCAATCCATCTAGGGGATTTTTCCAAAATCCTTTCCTACAACAATATAATCTATTAGGCTACCGATCAGGCATCCTGGTTAGGGTGTGAGTAAAACATAGTAGGACCCCTCCCACATTGTTTAAATGAATTCCAGTCAAATGATTTATTATAAAATTATATAATAAACATATTGAAGGCATAAATAAACAGTTTTTAAATTATCATTTTTTATTTTCTAACTTCATTTACTAGAATGTTCCAAAAAAAAGTGTACCCCAATACTTGTTTCATATCTTGCTAGAGACTAAAGTGTTCCCTGTGTACAATCATATAATTATACATACTGCATAATGGATCTATATGTATTCAAAGGTGATATAATAACATAGTATATGATTCGACTCCTGTTGGAGTTCGAAATATTATTTTGTGAGGCTATAACTCAGATGTCCATTTTTTCTATTCCTTAGTTTCATATTTATAAGAAAAAATAAAAAAGTTACAGTTATCACCAATTTATTAAACAAAACTATGTTCCCTTGCTCGCTTCTCAATATAAATACGATGTTCCCATTCTCGTTATTCATAAGTATGATGACCACATTATCATGTTTACTCTTCAATATAATGATCATGATCCTATTATCTTTACTCATAAGTATAATGACCATGTTATGATACATACTTATAAATTTACAATATCCATGTTTCTATTCATTCACATATAAGTAATTCATAATTAATTATCTGCATCAATTCCATTACTAATCCAATAATTAGTTAACATAAAAATTATCTAAATGCATAATACTCATAAATTAATTCAACAATTAAATCTTGAAAATCACGATTTTTATAAAATTATTAACTATAAAGAATTAATAATCAAATAAAAAATCTAAACTCCTCATATATAATCCAAAAATTAATTATATAGATCCTAATTTAAAAGAACATAACTATTTAATAATTAATTTTCTCAAGTAAAAAAATTTGACATCACTTAATTAATCCCCTGATTAATATCTAGATTAATATCCATAAAATTAAAAATAAATTTCTTAAATTAATTATCTAATAACTCATTATATTAGTCTCATGATTATTTACCCAATTAATCAATTAATTCAAAAATTCCTTGATAAATAACCTGGTCATCAAAATTAACCCAATTAAAGAATATCAATTACAATAGGAGGAAAAAATTATACAGTTTTTCGTATACATATCAAATCTAGGAATATTGGAATTAGATATTCAACCACCGACTTTGAAACATTAATGGACGTTCACCCAATTAAAATCCACAAAATTTGAGTTGTTCAATGTTGTAGTTATGAGTTCTAGATGTAAATCCCTAAATCAAAAACCATATTTCAATATATATATATATAATTTAGATATTTATCTATAATATTATACTGAGTTCCCACCAAATAGTTTTAGATGTAATCAAAATGAGGTTATCTTTCATCAAATGACCATTGAAAGATACTATAATGAAATAGAATGTCATTGGGATGGGATTTATATATCAGGCGAAGAGTGGGTATTTGATTTGGGATTTCATTATCGAAGAATGTAGGACTATTGTCATTGTATATCATACATGTCATTGACTGAACTTTTCATTACCCTAAAGAATGTAAAATCCCTTATCTGGGGAGTACAAGAGAATAAACATGTAATTAAGTGGTAAATAAGTGTGAGATCCATAATTTTTCATTGTCACTTATAACCTACAAATTGTTTAGTCCCACATTTATAATGACCATGAAATAACTGTATATTAGAAACTACATTAATTGGGGCCTCACATGGTTTCCTCACACAACCTTTCAAACAATTTATTAACCATGCCAAAGCTACTACCTCAAAAGACCATAGAGCATAGAGTTTATCCTAGATAGATTCATGGATTATTCAAACCATGTGCAAAGTGTGAACTACCCATATTTCTACAAAATTTTCATAGACTCCACCAAAATGAAACCAAATTAATAATTCCAATGAATGGTAAATAATTAAAAAGACAAAAGGTACATAAAATCGCGCTAGAGACAAAATGAAAAAATGTTTTTATCTTACAACACTTTGTAAAATTATGACCTGGGAACCACAAGGTGGTGCCTCGGCCCAATTCACTACGTGAAATCATGTGATTATCCCCATATGCCAGAGGGTACTAACTAGACTCCATGGTCTGGTAATTCAATCAAGGTAAAACTATAACCTCTTTTTTCCATGTTAAACAGCATCATAAGTAGTTAACGAATAACAGAAGAATATGTAAATCTTAAAACATACCAATGTGATAAGATAACCAAACTAGAAAATATAATTTTCAACTAAAAGGTAAAATATTCTATTCTAATATAATTGTCCTAGAAACTACAATATAACTGAAATTAAAGACACTAAGACTCCCCAAGCCGGTTCCAAACCATGTCTGGTACACACAAACATGCTCTATCCCAATACAGTCATCCAATCTAGGGGATTTTCCCCTGTCATATATATCATCAATATAATGTATTTAGGTAATGATCAGGTATCCGGAATGGTGTGTAAGTACAACTCAGTAGGCCAAAAACAATGCAGTCTAAAACAAGTCCCATCAAAACGTAGTGTATTTAATTCTACATGAAATATTTGAAATGAATAAATATCTAGTTATTATATTATCATTTATTTATATCTAAATACATTATCTCAAAGGTTCCAATGGAGACCCGTATCCCAGTACTAGCTTCATCTCTTGCTGGAGCCTAATGTGTTACCTAGGTAATATCATATATTAATACGAGCATCTTACCGAATTTTAAATTATTCATTTGTTATATGATATCTCATTACATTATTTGGATCATTCAGGAGTTCAAATTATTCTCTTGTGAGGCCATAACACGGATTTCCTGTCATGAACCAGCCAGATTCGACCCTGAACCGGTCACCTAGGCCAGCTCGTGATAAGTCTCGAGAGTCATTTTCGATCCTCCCCAGATTGATACAAGAACCAATAGCATCAACAGAGTATATATGTGAATGAAATCACCCAAATATAAACAATAAAAAAACAACTGAATGAAATAGACAACTCAATATACATTAATATAAAAATTTAACTGAACATTATTTGTACAAGATACTAAAATTAAAACTAAACAATCAACTCAACTGATCAAACCCGATAACCAATGAACTCAATGATACCCCTCTTGTCACTCTCCAACATAATGATCACACATCTCAAAAGGAAATTATACTCATGTTGAAACCTACCCAAAGGTTAAAAATAGAAGAAGCCTATATGCATGAGTATTAAAACTCAGTAGGATATCCTGATAATCTACTCCCAATTCACATCATTCAATATAAAAGAAACCTCATTTTGAATTATTGTATACAAGATATAAAAGTATGTCTTTCATATGAGGTCAAATGATATAATAATTATCATAGAAAAATTTTCAGATTTTTTAAACAAGAATGTTTGTAACATTTTTTCAAAGAGGTGAAACATTAAAATAAAAATAGTTTTTAGGAATGTTTCCTTATAGAAGTAAAAATTTTAAATAAAACATGCATGCTACTGAATTTACCATCTATGCACCCTGTATGAAAACAGTGATTACAAAATAGCAAATGAGCACATGTATTAGTAACATCCCTAGGTAGTTGTTAGTTATGAGCACCGGGTAGCTAGTATTTCATTGAAGGTAACCATAATAAATATCGGTTCTCACAGATAGAATCCATTAGTAGGGAGAATTCCCATAACCTAGTGGTTCTCTAACAAAAACAACATCCTTGATTGTTTAGTGTTTTCATCATGAAACAAGATACATGAAACCGGGGAAAAACCCCATGGTATCACATGCATGCAAGTAAATGTCCTCCCACCGAGATACACGAGATTCCATTAAGTGCTCAATAAATTTACACATATTATAAAATATACTTTCACATGAAAATTCAATTCCCAAACCATAAAATTATAAATACCCCATAAACATGCTTCACATTTCATTCACGACTCAATAAATCACATAAAACTTTCATAAAACCATTTCAAATAGTGTAATGAGGCTTTCACATAAAACTCATTCGAAAAAAACACTACCAAGGATAAACACACAATAAGACCATACCCAACCATAACTTTCATCCCTAAAAACATTAAATAAAATAATATCATGGACCATAAAACAATCCCAATTGACAGAACGTGCTATATATATGTAAAACACTCATTATTCATTTTTTAAGAAATTCCATACATACCTTTTATCATTTTTACCAAACCTAAATTATTTAAAGTCATAAATATAATATTTATTAAGGATTTGGGACCCCACCATTGTAAGATTAAACACATTGGTATCCACCTTAAAAAAATTAAATTACATGTTCATTAACAAACCCTTTATATAAAAGTGCCAAGCGAGTCCTCCATTAGCAACACATATAAAAATAACTTAAAACCAATACACCATATTTATAAAAACCAAAACATTATTGGAATACACATAAGTAACCCAATAAAATTTATATTCCCTCATTACATTTTATTATAAATCAAAAAAAATCTTTTTGATCCACACACAACACATAAATGCCAAATGGGAAAACTACCGAACAAATGTCATGCGTTTTATAACAAAGCATTTCAATTTAAGCACTCAAAAAGGAATAAAATAGCAGTTTTATGCCAAAAATTAATTCAAACTACAGAAACATGTCCAAAATACCACAAAATAAGTTTAAAATATAATAAATTATTTTAACAAACATGTGGTGTGTTACATTTTATCAAAACATACCCAATTACACAAAAAAGGATTTAACCATTATTTAGCCCACCATGAAAATAATCCAAAACATAAATAACAATTTCATTGTATGAAGAAGATGAAAAAATCATTAAATATATAGATTTTAAATAAAAAGGTCATGTTTAATGGGAAAGGAACCACATATAATTGGTGGAATAGAAACATAAAACATAAATCACCCGTTGCGGGTTTATAAAGCCTAAAGATATAAAGAACACCACCAAATGAATATAAAACCTAACAAAAATCATACCAGAACATAACCATTGGCCATTAATGACCATGGAAGAATAAATAAAAATGAAATAATGGAATGAGGGGGATGTGGGAGGAAAAAAGAGAAGGAATATCACATTTGAAAATAGATAACTCTCTATCTTCCCTTATATCCACACTCTTAGAAGATATGAAATGAATTAAAACTCAGTGGAGGGTCGCATATGGTCTGGGTAAACGAGGGGAAATACTTTCGGTGGAATAGAGAATGAAAATAATGATTTGTGTTTGAAATGATTTACCATATCAAATTTGGATGATTTGAGGAGCCTAGAGAACATTCTCCAAAATTTGTTAAACAAATGAGCTCTAAAGAAAAAAATTGACAATGGGGGTGATTTTAGGGATTTTGGACTCAAGGGGGAGGTAAAATTTCATACATTTATTTAACAATGAATATGATATAAAAGAAAAAATTATTGTTTAAAAAATGGAAATTAGCACATGGGCTAGCCCAATAGCTAAATAAGTAACCCAAATTAAACATATTTTTGAATTATTAAGTGGTCCAAAAGGATATGGTGGTTTGAATATGTCAAGGTAGGAAAATTTGGAAGTATAATGTGTAAACAATAATGTAATATTAAGTAGTTATAAATGATATATTTTTTTTAATCTTTAAAATGGGATCACAGTTGTTCCCAATCATGAAGTAACAACCCTTTTCTCCAAAACTCCAAAAAATCTATAGGGAAACAATGGTTGGATGACTAGAAGTATATGTAAGTTGAAAAAATAAAATTAGTATCACAAAAAACCCAAAAGGATCGATATTTCCAGTGAACTTAATCATAACCGATACATCAAAAAAATCCTTGTGCGGCAATTCTCCACACCATTAAAGCATTCAACCCCCGGAAAGCCATAACACATTACAACTGACAGAAAAAAACCTAAGGATTCTATATCAACATTATCCAACCTCTCAATCTAAGTAAATATCACTTACCATCTATAGAACTTAATCCACTTCCTCATGAAAAACACCTACTCACAACCAATTCCTAATAATAAATGGAATGATAAAGCCACCACCTCCATAACTATGCTCAGAACCAAATTATTGGGCCTTCTCCCATAGAACCCAATGATCAAGCAAACCAAAGTTAACTCATTAAATAAAATTACTTGGGGTGGGGGGGAGGTTTGGGAATGAGATCCCCGCCATTAAATCACAATTACCAAATGAAAAATCCTTAAAGGAATGTTAATTGAGACCCGCTGTGGTCCCCCACCGTTAAAGAGCAACAAAAAATGTATAAAATGAATTCAACATGAACTATAATTGGAAATAAGCAACATAGGACCACCAAATATTTCCCATAAAAACCTAAAAACCCATGTTAAGAGGGTCACAACATGAAAATCTGAAACACCCACACCCGAACAGAGGGGACATGAACTCAACCAACAATTTTTTCACAATTCCAGACCTCCGCAACTCGGGAATGGGTGGGAAGGGGACCCAATCATTAGGACATTTAATCCAAAAAATATTCAATGTAACTACCCAAAACTCTCCACAAATGAATAGGTAAAACTATGATCACACACAATTTACACAGACAGTTCGCACATGGACATTGATTAGAACCACACATAAATGAGGGCATAACCATAGACACCGTGTTAGGGGTAAGTCTACCACACTCATTGAGAAAAGTGTAAATTCATAGTGATGAGGATCCACAATGGAGAGAAAACTACCATACCTAAATAGTGGCGGTAGGAGCCCAGTCGAGCACTCCACGCCTCTGGAGATTTTGTGACTGGGTGAAAATCTTCAATCTAAGGCCTTTGGCTGGAGCCTTGATCCATGGCGCATCTACTACACCAATGTCTGGTAGGAAGGATCACACAACTCAAGAAAAAATCTCACTTTCTAAAAAACACACCATCATATAAATAGGAATAGAGAGATACATAACATAATTCTATCTCACTCCGTACATGGAGAATAATGGGCAGAGAGTACGACACAACAAATCAACCTCACCAATCAAAACTTCTACGTCCAAAAGAATTATTATGACTTGAAAGAAATTAAATCAATCCATAACAACTCTCTATTCCAAAAAAAGGGATGAGGCATCTTCAAAGAGGTGGATTTAACATTGGAAATGAATCATTAGGTTGATCAAGATAATGATTTTCAAATTGAAAACTATACATTTCCACTTACAAAATCCAACATATCTTCAGAAACCCACAAAACATTACTCAAAAACTGAGAAACTAACAAGATCATATCTCACGACAAAACAAATGTATAACTTCTAGATCACAAGGGAGAACACAGAATAAAAAATTCTTTTATTAAATAGAAAAAATAGCCACCCAACTATCATATTATAAACAAATGACACTATGTTTCATCACAAAACACTTAAAAAACTAAATTGATCATTTTTCACATTCACCAATAGATTTTCATCAATTCTCACTCACATGAACATTTCCCTGCCACCCTAGTAACCCAGCCACCATTCCATATACGCCATTCTTGTAGATATCAATAAAACAATGAATGTGAGCACCCATGTAAACACCCAAGGCTAAAACCATATAACATCATTTTGAAAAATCATGTACATTCCAAAGGAACACTAACCATGATGTCTAATTCCCTTTTCAGATTTCAAAAAACAGAACACAATTAATTACGAACCATTTTCATAAAAAACCTACCACTTTTCATTTATATCAAATATTAAAACAACCAATATATTACAAACAAAAACTTTCAATATTATAAAATTGAACATGATATATTTTCATCATATGATGGCCATTGAGACCAATTCATTTTCTAAGAAAAAACCCACCACTCAAAACAAATTTCAAAAAAGAATTTATCTTATTCATACACATTTCAAAATCCCAAAACTCTCCATTTAAATCAATGATTCTTAATCCCTATAAAATTATTAACTCTTGGGAAATATATTATTTTAAAAAATAAAAAGTTTAGACTAGGGAAATTACAATCCCATTAAATCATTTCCACCTCCTCCATAAAATTTGTTTTAACAAAAAAACATCATTCTAAAACAATTATTATATTTAATTTTTCAAAAACACATTTTCCATTTATCAAAATCCTATACTTCCTTTAAAATACATTTTATCAATTCTCTTTCAATAAAAAAATTCATATTTCAAGAATGCTCCAAGAGACCCACAAAAGGGAACAAGTGTGAGGGGGTGACATGACCATATGTTTGGAGGCCAAATGTCAAACGCAACACCAAATTAGAGAGAATTATTTGGACCGTGATCTAAATCCCTATGGATTTCCACGTCTTACGAGCTAACTATGGCCATTAGTTAGAGTCTATTTGTCAGATCCCAACACCAAACAATCAATAAGAACAAACGGCACTAATATAACTAGACTTCATGAAGACACGCAAGGATAATAATGAGAAATAGTTCATGACAATCTTCCCACACTTTCTTGTCAAGTACACAAAATCCCACTCCATATACATTGACATAACCCAAATAACAAGAGTTCTCCAAAAAATGTCCTCTAAGAGATGACCTTCTTTGATACCATTTTGTCCTGAACCATCCTGAGTCGACCCTGATCCGGTCAGCCAGGCTAGCCTACAACATGTCATGAGGGGTGTTCTCAATCCTCCTGGGATGGGAAAAAGAACAGAGGGAATCAATAGAGTACACAAGATAACAATTTCTCCAAAATATAAACAATAAAAAAATAGTGGAATGAAAGGGAGAGTTAGAAATTCATTTATAGAAAAATTTAACAAAAAAATATTTTTACAAGAAACTGAATGTACAAAAAAACCAACAACCCAACTATCCAAAACTGATAACCAACTAACTCCATGTGACCCCAATGGTCACTCACCAACATAATGATCACATGTTTAACAAGGTGATTAAACTCAAGATGATCTTACAGAATGGTTAAAAATAGAATAATACAAAAGGCTTGGGCATTAAAACATAGTAGGTTATCCCGTTATTCTATTCCCAATGAAATAACATTAAATTAAAATAAACCTTATTCCATGTTTTGAATACAAGATATAAAAGTATTTTTTTCATATAAGATTCCAGGTTATAATAATTATCTGACAAAACATACATATTCTATAAACAAGAATGAAAGTAAAATATTTTCAAAGATGTGAAACATCAAAATGAAATTTTTTTTGAAGAAAGATTATATAAAGAAGGTAAAATTAAAAATACAGAAACACTGCTGAATTTACAAAAAAGAAAAAGTTATTCCGAAAGTTATTTCAAAATTTCCAATTAGCATAAGTCTCAGGAACACCCCTAGGCACTAGTTAGTTGTGACCCCCAAGTACCTCGTATCCCGGTGAAGGTATATATAATAAATATTTGTTATCATGCACATGAGAAACTAGTAGGGATAACAACAATAACCCAATGTTCCTCCAACAAAATCATCATCCTTATTCAGTGAATGTAGTCATCTTAAATCTTGCAATATGAAACATGGGCAAAACCCCCCGGGATAACTGGCATACTATTTCATGTTCTCTGACCTTGATACCAGGGACTCCCTTTAGGGCCCAAGAATGTAACACATATTATCAAATACACATTCTAAATGTGAATTCAATTCCCAAACTATAAACACATAATAATCCTACAAACATACTTCTCATTTCTTTCATGGACCAATAAACTCTTCATAATTTTCATAAAACAATTTCAAATAGTTTTTTGAGCCTTCCCTCATTAAACTTATTTACAAATATTTTAAGAATTAAATCACAAAAAACCACACGTAACCGTATTTTGAAGCCCAAAAATCATTTAATAAAATAATTTCATGGACCATTAAACTATCCAAATTGATGAAACATGGTATATATGTGTAAAAAACCCTTTATTCTTTTTTAAGGATATTTTAAATAGTCCTTTAAGCATTTTTACCTAACTAGAAAATTTCAGATCCACAAATATAAAAGATAATAAGTATGTGATAACCCACAATTTTAACATTCATATTTTTTTTAACTACCTTGAAAATATTCATATTTCTTTTCCATTACACATCCATTTTTATAAAAGTTCCAAAATGGGCCTTCCATTAAAAACACATGTCAAAATACCTTAAAACCCATATACCTTCTCTCTAAAAACCGAAAATGTATTTTTATACACATAAAAAACCCAATAAAATTTATTTCCACTCTTCAAATATTATTAAAAAGACAAAAAATTCATTTTAAACCACACCCAACATATAAATTTAAATTGGGAATCTTACCGAACACATGGCATGTTTTTTTTCAAAACAATTCATCTTAGAACACACAAAAGAATAAAAAATAAATGTAATTACACTATGTTTTTAATGATATTGAACCGTGTTCAAAATACCCCAATATAGGTGTGAATTCTAAGAAATCATTTTAATAAAAACGTGGTGTGCACCTTTTTAACAAAATCACACCACTTTAAAAAAAATGTTTTAACCAATACTTGGTGCACCATAAAAATTACCAAAAGAAAAAATAACAATTTTAAGAGTATGATGTAGTTTAAAACAACATGATATAGATTTATATTAAATAAAAATGTCATGTGTAGTGGGAATCCTTCCTCAAATCCTTGGAGGAATTGAAATGTACAACCGAAATCACCAACCATGGGTTTATAAACACTAAAACTATGAATTACATCATTAAATGAACATGAAACTCCTAAAAAATCACACCAAAACATATCCCCATGTTGGGAATGACCTAGGGAAAATAGATAACCATGAAATAATAAAACGAGGTGGAAGAGAGAGGGAAAAGAGAAGGAATATCACCTTGGAAGCCAGAAATCTATTCATCTACCCTTAGATCCACACTCTTAGAATAGTGGGAATGACTTAATACTCAATAGAGGGTCTCCTTAGTTATTGAAGAACCCAAGGAAACAAATTTCAGAGAGAACAGAGTAATAAATGAACAATTTATTTGTGAAACGATTTACCATTTCAAATCTGGATGATTTGAGGAATCCCGAGAACTTTTTCCTTAATGTGTAATACCAATGAGCTCCAAAGAGGAAATATCGATAATGGGGGTGGGATATGGATTTTAAATTTGATTATAAGGTGTAATCAAGGAATGTTATTAAACAATGACTATTATATAAAAGATACAATATATTTTTTAAAAAAATGTATACGGGCCCATAGGAAGGCCCAATACCTAAATAAGTAACCTAATTTAACCAAGATTGTGAATTATTATAGATTCCAAAAATATGGTGGTTGTAATTTTTTAGGTGAGGAAATTTAGGAAGTGAAATGTGTGAAAACTGTTGAAAAAATAAGTTATAAGAGAAACAAATTCTGTTTTTATATCTGGAAATGGTCTCACAGTTGACCCAAATCATGAAGTAACTACCCTTTACTTTAAAACTAAAAGACAAGCTATAAGGAACCCATGTTAGGATGATTAGACATATATGGAAGTTCAAATCTAAAAACTAATCTCCCCAAAACCCAATAAAGGATTAGGATTTCCAATGAACTAGAAAAAACCGAGACATGAAAAGAAAAAACATCTGGGTGTGACAATGCCATTATTTCATTTAATTATTTTCACATTTATAAGCCACAATACCAAATATAACATTATAATAATGTATGTATGTTGTTCATGTTACCAATCTCACTCCTCAACAGAATTACCATGTTACCATTCTCTTCATTTAAAATTAAGATGAACATGTTACAATGCCTACTCCTCAATAGAATAAACATGTTCTAATTCCCTTAACTCATAATTAAAATCACCTTGTTACCATGTATACATATCTATTTAAAATGATTAAGTCTGATTTATTCATAAAAAATTAATTCATAATTAACAACCTACATAATTTCTGTTAGTAATCAAAAAATTTATTAAATAAATCAAACCCATTAGTTAACAAAAAAATTAACTAAACACCTCAATCACTTTAACATATTTAATATTTTATAAACCAATATTAAAAAATCATTACCAACAATTAATTTCACAAAAAATAATTATTTTACTATGAATATCATCACTTTATAAATAATCACATAATTAATTATCTATATCATAATCTCAAAAAAGATAATTAATTCCTAACTAATTAAATAAACTAAAAAAATTTGATATCTCATAAATAATCGACTAATTAATTGTGTATATTAAAATCCATAAATAATTTAATAAATTTCCCAAATTAGTTATCTAATAATTAATCCCCTTTTTCTCATGATTAAATCCTCAATTAATTGTTTAATTCAACAATTCTTCAATAATTAAATTTTCACCATAATTAAACCAATTTTAGACTATATATTCCTAAAAGAAGATATAAATACCAGAATATTTCATTTACATATAAAATCCACAACAATGGGAGTCATATATTAGACTACATGCACCAATTTTTTGATAGACATCTGCTCAATGAAAATTCCCAAAATTTGAGAAGTGCATCGACGTACATATAATTCTGGATCTTAATCCCTAATCCAAAACCATGATATCAATATCTTTTCAATTTAGATCTAGATCTACAATTTTTATGTAGATCTCACTAAATAGGATTAGATCTCATAAATCATAGAATATCTTCCATCAAAAGATCACGTAATGTGAGGAGAATGAAAGGGAATGGAATTAGGATGAAATCCACTTATTGGGAGAAGATCGGATCTTCTATTTGTGGTTTCAATCTCAATGAAAATATGTATTATAACCCTAAAATATCATTGAGTTTTTGGAAGAACCATTCTTTACCAGTTGGAATGTAAAATCCCAATTTAGGGCCCCATAGAAGAATAAATGGGTCATTGAAAGGTAAAAACGTGTGTGATCGAAAATTTGAGTTCTGCACTGGTGACCGATGCATGTTTTAGTTACACTGTTAGACAAACCATGTGTTAACCATGAGTTAGCTACTATATAAATGGGTGCCTTGCATGTTTTGATCACATGAACTCCTAAACTGTTATCTAATCATGCTGAAGCTACATCCTCAAAAGACCAAAGAGCACATGATTTCTCTTAGATAGCATCACAATTTATACACATCATTTCCCAACCATGCATTGAACCTTTTTCACCAAAATTTTCATTTACTCCACCAAAATTCACCCTAGGTCATAACTTTCATCAAATTTACTTAATTATAAAAACAATATGTTACTAAAATCACACCCGAGGTAACTTCGAAAAAGATTGGGGTATTGAAACATGTGTGTTTAATCTATTATTAGAAAAATAGTACTACAAATATATGAAATTTACGAAGAATATTTAGTTGTTTGTATTTATATTTTCACTTATTTAAAAAACATTATGTCAAGGACTGTTTGATGAAGCCCCTACATGTGAATGGAAAATTTGGTAATAAAGTGTATTTATAGAATTGTTCCATGATAATTTGTAATTTTTGCATCGTCGTGCCATCTCTTATAATATTTCATTATTAAAATTGATATCATTGGTGGAAATGGCCCCTGATAATCAAGAAGGGAAGTAATTTACATGAAGATTTTATATATATTCCCAATTATGAACCTCTTTTTAACATGGAATAATGTGCCATGAGGTGTTATATTTTCTTCATGTTTTTATTATTAATTTTTTATCCTACTTAGATTCACTGTCATTCTTCATTAATCTAAATATTCATTGTAATTACTGGTAGAATTTATTACGATCCTTATCATTAATAATATATAAATATTATCTTGTTTCATTAAATAATATCATTTCAATCAATGGTATAATTTTTTATGTTTCCCCATTCATAATCAACATATTATAATACCATTTGTGTATGAACATTAATGTGTCTTTTCATATGGTCATAGTAAATATTCATTTGTTTTTTATGATGGGAATATCAACTTGTATTTTGAAATTTCTTGAGTTTTTTTGTCACAGTGTTATTAATAGTTTATCAAATACAATATAAGGAATAATTATAGCTTAATTGTGAGGTATAGTATTTAAATCAACCCTTAATAATAATTCATTCAAAATGATGACCATGAATTTGTTTTCATTTAGTAATGAGCAGGATTAGACTTAAGAATAAATAATTTGGAATTAATTATGGGATTGATAATAAGTACAACATTAATGATTTTATTAATGATGATGTTTCTATGATATTTTGTAGTCATTATTGTAATTCATTAAAAAAAATTTATTTATCAATTTATATGTAACACTAACAATTGTTTTTATTTCAAGAAATATAGAAATGAGGATTGCATGCTTAAATAATAAATTTAATTATAAAATTTTCTTATAAAAATAGTTTATATTTTCAATTGAATCATGTTTAGATACATAAATAGTTTTATTTCCAAAATATATTATTGAGATTAAATTATTCTATTTATTTAAATAGTTTAATATTTGATGATTTTCTTAACTCCAAAATAATTGTATGTCAAGCTAATGAGAATAAATTATATATGAAATAACATGTGGATTATTTATATGAGTAATTTATTTTTGTGAATTTTATTCTCAAACCCAAATTATTTTATATTATAATAATGGTACTATTTATTGTTTTTCACTACCGTTAGAGTTATAGTTTTGTAGAAATATTAAAGTTACAATGTCAATATTACTGTTTCAAGAATTTTAAATTTCTTGTCAGGATTATAATTGCAGACCTTGTCTTGGTCTATTGATATTTATATAGTTTGAAAATACACATTGTTGTGGTGGAAGTCATTTATTTATGGTGGATATTGTTTCTTGTGTGAAATAGTGACAATAATAATGAAATAATAATTTTATTTAGTTGGAATGATTTTTTGGAACAGATTTTTATTTTTATTACATTTCTTATTATTTTAAATTAAATATTTGAGTAATATAATTCATGGACCTATTTAGTGATATGAAATATATAATTTAATTATAAAGGCGTTTTTATTCAATAGAGAATATATATTAATAGATATATATTAATATATTATATAAACAATTATTATAATGAAATGAATAATATTTAATTTAAAAGAAATTATATAATATAATATAATTATAATTTATTTTATAAGGAAGAATTGATAATCAATATTTTTGGATGATATTACAATGATATAATATTTTATATATAGAAATAGATTAGTGTTTCTTACTATTAGTGAATGTGTATTTCATTTCATTATGTTAACAATTTATATTTGAGTTTTGGTATGATATTAGTTTATATTTGTGTCAATGTGTTAATTGGAATAACATACATTCCAAGTGAGATATTTTATATTCAATTCAGAATTTTAATTTCTTATATCCAACCACAAGAGTCATATAACATGATTGAAACCCGACTAAGGCACAAGGTTTTAGGATTCATTATAATATATATGTTATTTAGAAAATGAATTGTTGACTACTATCTCTAAATAAATCCATAATCTATATATTGGATGACATGTGTTAATATTTGTGATATTATGGATTAATTTTATATAATGTTTTCTCAAACATGATTTAATCTCTATTGGTTTTTACCAATATCTAAAAGTTTATTTTCAGGGATTATTATTACAATATATATTTTTTAAAATAAAATAAATCACCCCTTTTATGATCAATTTATATAAATGTGTTATAGTGTCCTACCATTATACTATATTAAATTTATATGTATATGTGAGTTTTAATATCCAAGGGTGTAGTGTGTACGTATATAAGAAATAATGGAGCATAAGTATCTTATAATTTTATGGGGATTTCATTATGACTTGGATATGTTATATGGTGGGGTAGGGGTTAATTTTTGGTTTCTATATAAATGAATGATAATAAATTAAATGATACAATGTGTTTATATAATCATCAGGGCATGTGATGATAGGTATTTAGGTTGAACATTTGAGTGGAAAATTTAAATCGTGGTACTATTTATATTATATATATTGGTAGTCTGTTAAATATAAGAAATTGTAATATTTTTCCATTAATTTATTTTGAGGATATATAGTTAGATGGAATAGTTTTTCTAATGGGTTTCTTCCACGATTTATTCATTAATCCTTTCCATTAATTTGTATAGATATGCATTAAGGGATATGTGGTGGATCTTATTTATTGTATTTATATGAAAAACTATATATATATATATACGGATCATAAGAGAGATTTTAAAAATCATTTTTCTTTATGAGCCTATCAATTTTTCATGTGATTAGATATTTATCAACAGGCTTCACCTGTATGAATCTATTTTTGGTATATTACTATTAAAGAATAAAATATATATATTTATATATATGAAATTACATGATTATTTGGATTTTTTTAATATTTTATTTAGTAGAACGATGGTCCTGTTGTGTTACTAAGAGTTATGAGGGAATAAAATAACATATTTAGATGTTATATAACTTCATTGTTACTGCCCATGTCATGGAATATTAGAGGTGAGATTTGGTCATCATATTTGAAATAACTACAAACCTAGTTGGTTAGGGAGATCTATGACCGAGTATCATTAAATTTTTAATAAATTTTTTTGAAAAAGAATATTAATGTTATTTGAAATATTTTATGGAATAATCAAAAATGTAAAAAATTTCTAGAATATTCATAAATTAAATTATAGAACATTATGGGAGATGATGAATGAGAAAATAAATAAAAGGGATGATATGGTGTTAGATACTATGTCCACCTTATGATTTTTGTTTAAAAAAATCATTAATGGCTTAAATTAATCGCTCCAATATATATATATGGGCATATAGTCAATTCATGATCTAATATAATCATTAATGTTATCAATGTAATTCTTTCATGAAGATCATTGGAAAATAAAAAACAAACATCCCTTTACTCATCACACCCTTGATGGTTCTTTCACACTTATATAATCATATAATCTACACATAAAACATATTTTTAAAACTTATTAATATTTAAATAATAATATACTATCCAATTATATATAATTACTATTCAAATATTTATTAGTTATATTTTCTATTAAATAAAATATGATAAATTTCATGAGTACTAGTTTTGGTTTGGTTATTTAAATAATCATTATTTATAAACAAGATATTCACATAAAAAAGTTTATATACATAAATAATAATTTCACAAGGATCCAAAAATCCCTTTGTTTATTTAATGGATGGTGCTAATATGGTTAATTCTAATGAAATTAAATACACTGGTATTTCATATGTTGTCAACAAAATAAACATTTACTTAGGGGCAATCTTTTGATATAAAAAATAATTTAATTTTAAATATAATATTTTAAATTAATTGATAAATTTAATCCAATCAATTATTGAACATATGAATATAATATTCTACCATTCCAATATGTTATTGAAAAATAAATCAAATATGATATTGTAATAATTGATTAAAAACAATGTGATTATATTAATATGATTGTAATTAAAAAAATAATATTTAAGTTTATAATTTTTTTTCATGATCAAGATACATGATTATTAGACCATATAATTTACATTAAACTAATTGAGGAATAATGGGAATATAACTATACATATAAAATAACTCTTATAAAACATCCTTTATGGTGATAGAGAAAAACACCATTTATCAACGTATGAATCCAAATTTGAATATTGATTGTGTAATATTAAATATATTCAGGTAACTAAAGATAATTAAAACAACATGGTTTTCTTTTGAATGGGTGGGGGTGTATTAATTTAAATTACATGATTGAGTTGAATATTTTGAAATATTTCATCTAAATTTGTTATTGGGCATCAATATATCTAACACCAATCATAGACGTGGAAAAAATTATTTAGTGTAATTATTACCCCAAATGTTATGAATTATATTTTTTATAACATTATATAACATTTTTATCTTTTATCAAAGTTTACCATTTCAAATTGTTTTATGGGACACAATTTTTAGGTTTTTATTTGATTCTATTCAAGAAAAAATTAACATATCCCAAATTTAAAAATATAAAAATTTACCAAAACTAAAAAATATTTCTGATTGAATTATAACTCTAAAATTTTGAAAAATTTCTGTAAAATATTTATCCATAAATTATTATATATATTTTTAAAGTATAAAAATATATTATGTAATAAACTATTATATTATAATTATTAATATTTCATAGTCATTTGATGAATATTATATATCTATCAAACACATAATGCTTTTTCTTCAAAATTAATTTATTATTTTTATTATATAAATATTAAATTAAAATCAATATTAAAACAGGTTAAATGCAATATTCATATGTTCAAAATTCATATACCTGATGGTTCTTTATCAAATAAAAATATCATCACAATTTCAATAATATATATATATATAAAATAACAAGAAATCCAAAATTTATAAATTCTATTCATTTATTTATATTAATAAATTCCTATAGTATTTATAATTTTTACCTTATTTAAGAAGTAATAATCCGTAATGTTAATATCATGTAGACTACATAAATTAATAATTTTCTAATGAGTTTATATTATTTAATTTTAATTTATTTCATGATATTAGTCTCTTTACTTTTATTAATATATAATTATGATTATAATAATGTTAATTTTTTCCTTGTTGTATTATTATACATTATTGAAATAATTTATATTAATTTTTCGTTTAATATTTTTATTTAACATGTTTCTAAAAAAATTTATAGAGCATTAATTCAACAAAAATAAAGTGTCCAAACATTAATGAATGTTATAGTTCATATAAACCAAAAATAAATATGGCGATAAAATATTTTGAATATAAGTTTCTAGAAGATAATGACATGTTGTTTAGTTTTTATCTATAAAATGTCTATTAAAATAAAACCATTGCAAATAAAAATTTATATTCATTTCATAGAATGCATAAATATTATCATAAATCATTTAATATAATAATATTAAATAATGAATTTTTCAAAATTAAATTTAAATTGCTGGGTTATTTTCCCCCCCATTTTTAGGAATAGTCCAAGATCCCCAATCACTCTATTCTATAGGGTTACCTCATTCCATGTGAATATATATTAGCACTTCCTTATCACATGGGTGTGAAATCTCAATGTATGTTAGTCAATATGTTCTCCCATTATAATTTAACTCTTTATCCTTGAATGTACCTTCCATATAAATTCAATGGTAGCCTTAGATAATGCTTGGTAAAATTATAGCATGTGTTAATATTTATATTTAGTGATTCCTATAATTTTCTATTGTCTCCACTTGTATATAGTTTTTTCAATAGGATGATATAAAATGTAACCCTTAATTTATATTTTAGGTTTTTATATAATTATATAGTTTTATCAATATATTAGTGATATTTTAATATAAATTATACTTACTGTTGATTTATATTCCTTCAAGAAATTGTATTTTTTATTGTACAATATATTAGTGTCTTATAATTATGATCATTGAAAATTTATAATTCATTTTAAAGAAATTGAATAAAATTTTATAAAAATGATGTAGAAAGCTTGTTTTTTAGAATTGCATACAAGGTTAAATAAATAAATAACTAAATAGTTTTTTCACTCACTAAAGTATTGTGATTTTTAATGATTTATTTAAATAAAATTTTGAATGTTTCAAAATGATAAATTAGTTTATATAAAATAAAAGTTTTTTCTTACTTGGAATAGTTTTTGAAATCATTTACCCATTGATTGTTAATTAATAATATTTGATAATTTATGTTCATTTATTTTTAACAAAATTGAATGGGGTTAATTTTTAAATGGTAATATATGGAGATATGGTTATTTTTTATATTATTGGTTTGAAATGTTTTATTTCATTGATTATATAATGAATCATTGATATATCATTGTTACATATGGTGGTTCCATGAAATCTTTCCAAATATAGGTTTTGATACCACTGTAACAATCCTACTCTAACACAAGATAATATGGAACACAACCTCTGATGCACTGGTTATTATCCACTCAATGTAGTTCCATTAATGTATTCATTACAATTGAATGATCCCTTTTTGGATTGATATTAATATCACTAGTGAAATATAACACACTACATAATATGATATATACCATTATACGATGATATGAATATGATATTTGATTAAATTGGGTACAAGGATTCTAGTTTTTCATAACATAGTATCATAGGTTCTAACCCATAATGTGTAGATAAAAGCAATAATTTATAAATTTTCCCATTTAAATTTCAATTTTTAGATAAATTTTTCTTGAATACCATAACTAAAATATTTACATTAAATTAATGGGATTAATCATTTAAAATATTGTTTTAACCTCATTAGTATGTTAGTTTGTTACTTATTTATAGTAACTCTATATTTGTTGAATTATTCTTACCTGATTGAGGTAATGGTATAACACAACTCTGTTAATAATATTTCTTTGTATTCTTCATTTAGTGCTTGAGGAGTTGGTAGGTTAGAGGAGATAACAATAAATATTAGAATTTCAGTGTTTATATATTAAGATTCATTCTTGGTTATATTTTAATAACTATATATATTTAAATTTTATGATTATTATACCATTTATTTTTAATATTCAGAATCATGTAAAATTTTAAATAATTTTATATTATGACTATTTTCTATAGATCTGTGCATTAAAACAATACATATAAATGTAACTGATATATTACATCACGATATATAATTTTTAACAATTATCTTATATGTAAATAAATTTATTAACAAATATAAAATCATTAATCAATAGATTTATTAAAATTAATTAGGAGTGGCATTACAATATTTTTTTATAATGATATTTTTTATTATATATAATATATTCAATTCTATAATAGGTGTTTCCTTCACTTAGTGATTGAGAACACACATCACACCCAATATATGGATGACATGGATTTTGAGATAGGTTATCTGGAGTTGGATCATAAAAATAATTGTAATTAAATTAATTATTAATATCCTAATATATTATTTTTTTATTTATAATGAATTATAAATAAAAATTATCCTGGACTAAAATAATAATAGTCTATAACAATTTCATAATGGGACACAGAGAATGTAATCCCTTGAGTGAATCATTTTCAATTATGTGGATTTTGTCCTTGGATTCAAAATAGGAATTGTAGATATACCTTACGGTATAGGTTTTGTGGAACATGATTGAATATTACCTTTATGTCAAAATTTACATTATATTAAAAATTATTATTGCAAGATTATTTTTATAGTTGGAAAGAGTAATGTTTTAAATTGTGTAATTTAAAAATAATTTTTTTGTGGTGTTCTGACTTGTCTCTTCCTTCTTTTATTTATTAATAATTTATAATTTTATACATTTGTTTGTTGGAAATATTAGGGGTGGTTTTGAAGGGGATGTGAATACTCAAAATGGGAGCACGTATAGATTGTTGTTCGGGGTCACAATTTGAATTTATCTTTTTAATTGCGAAACATGTTATAATGGCGAAATAAGAGGTATGTGGTTGGATCATAATTAGAGATAAATATTTACCTTTAGCAAGAAAACCATTTGGCATAGAACAATAGAAAAAATGTAGTTTTTTCAAGGTTTAAAAAACAATGTGGAAAAATTCCCTGTGTTTCATGCATAAGTTGTGAGAATTCTATATTTAGAACACATTTTTGTTAATTGTGTGATAAAACCATATGAATTGTAACAAATTATAATAAATTTATTGTTTTGAAAAATAATCATCCAAAAACAAAATATTATTCTTTTCCCTCTAAGGGATCAATTTCCAATGGACTCATATTTCTCTTATAATGAATTACAAAGCTATATTGAGAAAATAAATTTGATAAAGACATTTAATATCTTTTTTTTCATGTAACAAGATCATTCATTCCCCATTATAATTTTTCTCACATGATATTTCAACTTATACATAGGATAGAACCTAAATCAACACTATTATAGACTGATTAGGATTTTGAAGATAATATAATGTCATTTTACTTATATTATTGTGGAATGGAAGGAAAAAATATTATTTTGAAATGATATTTATTGAACTGACCTATATAAATTCATTATATTTTATTTTGAAAGAGTGATATAATGACTCATGTGAAAACACATGATGTTTGGATTTTATACTGTTAATGTTGAATGTTCATTACCATTCCACTATAATTGTAAAAAGATATATTATAAGAACTGAATGGGGAAATGCGAATAGCTTACGAGACCTCCCCTAGTATCATCTGATAGTTCATATTTACACCCCATTAAATTAAAAAATATGGATTATTAATGATTATATATATACATGATTTTTACAATTATATAATTTATTATAAAAGATACATGTTGAACCTTATGGGATTGTTTAATCCCAATTAGGGGGAGTATTTATGACAAGAAATTGACTAATAATGGATGGGATGTGAATGATTTTTGGAAGGGTGTGATATCCTTGGGGACTGACTAGGGACTAGAAGTTGGGAATAATGTACTTCTGGCAATACGATATGTTATCTAAGGGAAATGAAATAATTGATTATTTTATAAAAGTTTTGAGGATTTTTTTTTTCATTTTCATATCTAGGATTACCTAACATTAAATAGTTTATATATGCATTGAAATTATTTTTCATTTAACAATTTATATAGTAGTTTTACTCACACTGTATAAGAATTAGTGATGTAAAGAAATCATTATAATTACACCAAATATTGTAATCTTGATATCTATACAGACCTCTAAACCTAGGTTATAGGGTAGGGATTTTACCATACATAGTATTTTCATACAAGAGAAGTATGATCGATGAGGCAGTTTTGAGGCAAATTCATATATCATTTATAATGATAACCTATATTCATTTTTTGGATTTTTATTATGTAGATCTACCAAATATGGGGATCGATTGAATTTTTTCACTAAACATTGTATTCAATATTTTAATAGAATGATTTTCTGTTTATTTAATTTTATTATTATTTCCTATCATTGTTTTTTCTATTAATGTTTTACCTCCTCGTCTAAAGGCCCGAAGGCCTTCTATTTTTATTGATTATGATAATAAACCATTAAAGGGGTGAGGTGGAACCCTTACAAGGCCCGTAGGCATTAGAATTACATGGCCCGTAGGAAATATAATAATTGATTGCTTGTAGGATTCAAACATTAAATACAACCCAGACTAACTACTTAGAATAGCTCCTCCCCAGAATCTTCATCACGAAATCTACTCTCCACCTTTTTATGGCTATTATTCTAGGAATTCCCATGCATTCACAGGCTTGTCCTGATGATAGATGTCATACCCTCTCATTCTTGCAATCCGTTTAGCTTCAGCTATGGTGAAAGCTCATAGCTCATCCTCCTTGTAGATCTTGTTCCTTGTAGGTTTTCTGGTTTTGAATCTACACTTATGGTGGCCCGAAGGTCTTGAGTAGGACCAAAGGCCTTACTGACCCAAAGGCCTGGGTGGCGCGAAGGCCTTACCGGACTCAGGGACCAAATCGGTGGCACGAAGGCCCAAACATGGGCATATTCTCGGCTGCTACAGTGCCAAATAGTTCCTGCTACATTAATGCTATAGTACCTTCTACAGTACTGTACAGTTCCTGCTACGGTACCTTCTATAGTACTGCTACATTTCTACTACAGTACCCTAATTTCTTGTTAGCATTTTCTTATGAATAAAGAGGATCACATGATTTCATATTACCCTCAATCCAATACCATGATTTTCTATTTAGGTTATTATTAAATGTTACCAGATATTGTTTTCAATGAATATAAATACATGAATTATTTAAAATGGATTTTAATTAGTGAGAAAAAAGGATTTTATCTCTTTATATGGGAATATATCTCATGTGTGAGGCAAGATTATAATACAATAATACCTTTATATCATGTATGTCCTAGTATTTTCATTTAATTTCCTATTTTTAATAGGTGTGTATTACTAAACATGTAATTTGTTGACTACCAGATACGGTGATGTCTGGGATTTTATTGAATAATCCTATTATGAACATGGAGTTTTGGATCCTTACTGGGCACAAACAAGACATATAAGTGAATAACACACTGTTAAATGTATGATGTGCGGAATCGTTGAAATTGGTCCATGGTGTGCATGGTTTTACACACCATATAAAAAGTAACTATAATTTATTTGAAAAATATGTTTATAAATTAATAGGAGATTCATTTTCCTGTTTATATAAACCAGAATGTTTAACTGATGTACAAATTATTTACACATCGTGTTAAGATCCCAATGTTGTAAATTGGGTCATTGTATGTGTGGTATGTTTCATTAATTCCATGTATAAACATCCTTTCATTACTATGATTTACCCAGGCCTATCTGGGGTGACTTTTTCTACCAAAATTCATTCATTCAAAGATTGATAATTGTTGTTGTTAGATTTTAACTCAATTTTTAAGAGACTCAATTGGTTATTTCTTTCATTTTTCTTTTGGTTGTTGTTGTGGTATGGTTTCGTATTTTGATTCTGTTTTCAAATAGTACATTTTATTATCTAGTCATTCCAGGTCATTTAATGGAATATCTTGTCGTTTTCTTACCTAATTTTCAATGGAGGTTATGTTTTCTATGTACATGATGTATGTATATCTTTTAAATTATTCTAATTTCATTATTTTCTTGTTTTTAGTTTTTATTCCATGAGATTTTGAATCATAATTAAAATCAGGAAATTTATATAGTCACTGGTTCTTTTAAAAAATCATGATATACCTTTAAAAAATAATTAGCTTTTTTTTAAATGGGAAAGTGTATTTTTTAAATCATTTAATAAGATAAGCAAGGATTTGAAATGAATTTAAAAAAAAATGAATGAATGGTTTTTAAAATTTAAGGGAATAAAAATTTTATAAAAAGAATAATGTGCATCAATAATTTTACATGAGAAACCTTAGTGAAAGTGAGACCATAAAATGTTACACTCTTGTATATCTATAAACTGTTTAAATATTTAATGAACTGGATTTCTTCAAGCCATCCCATTGAGAAAATAATGTGTTTGGGGTGTTTTGAGTGCTATCTGTGACTAATTCTTCAATTTAGACAATAATACAGTTTGAACTATCAGCATCGATGAGTCATGGGTGTCAGCATTGATGATTCAATGGAATTAGATTCAGTGAGTCAAGGGTGTCAGTATCTGAGGGTCACGTGCAGTGGCATCAGTGAGTCAGATGGGTCAGCATCTATGAGTCGACATTTTCGATGTCGATGGGTCGATGGAATTGGTGTTGGTGAGTCGTGGCATCAATGATTCTTTCGTCTTTTTCTCAACCTCAATATCTAGGTATTAGTGGCTCAACATCAGTATGTCGTGTTGGTAGCTCACCCATTGGTGGATCAACATCCGTGAATCTCTAAATAGTGAATGATTTCCAGTTTTTTTGAGTATTTACCTGTTTTCCAGTTTTTTCTTTCATAAATTTTATTCGATATCATATGCGTTTAATGCAATTTTGGGGGGGTTATAAGGTAATTTCAAATGATATTAAATTTAAATTTAATATCCTAACATACATGGTCTTTGAAATACCCATTCCATGTAAATCATTACCATGATCCCATGATAATGGCTTTAGAAACTATTCATCTATTAATATAGGATCTATCTCTTCAAAGTCAGGATCATCACTTCCCAATGTGTTTTCCAATCCTTATTGGTATTCCTAAATCCTTTGTATCAATATGAGCCATGCTTCTATTCTATGAGCTCCCTATTGATCTTTTTAATGGGGTTTCATACTTCTCACGTGATCCCATTTTGTTGGTACAAAGATGAGTTTTGGTCACCTTTTGTTTCTGGTGTGGATTCATTTGCCTCTCTCTATTTGTGTATCATGTAGGGTTGGTGAAATAATGTTTCTTCATGATGAACATCTGAATGATTTTCAAAAAAATAATTAAATAAGGGGAAGGGGATATAAAAAATATAATGGAGTCAATGAAACAACAGTCAGAGATTTTTTTCAGGTGGATCACCTATTTTGATTGTTTTTCTTGTTGATGATGTGATCTATTGTGGCTGTAAATACTTTTGGATGGAATGTCCATTAGTTAACTTTATCTATGCATTGGTGGAACTTTATAATTATTTTGGATTCATTATAATCTATTGGTGTGTATAATAATCTATCTAATCATATATACAGAGTTAAATGAATTGGATTCCTTAGGATGAAAACCCTTGTGTGATCACCCCTTTTATCAATGTGTATTAAAAATAACTGTTTTCAAAATTTGAATATATCATGTTTGATAGGTGATGTGGTGTGTTGTTTTTTGTTGGGTTTTGTTACATTGTGTGGGTTGTGTGGTGCTATTTTTGGGATCAAAATTATGGGTATAGGGGTGGGTAGGGGTGTTGGTTCTGTGAGAAGTGTGTGGTATGTGTGTGTTAGAGGGATGGGTTTTAATGGTTGTTAATTTGGGATTTTTGTGTGGGATTACAAGGTTTAGAGACTAATTTATTGTAGAATTGATGGACTTTTCCGAAGTGGGACTGCATTTTTGTTGTTGTTGTGGTCATCAAACGACATTGGGTGGTTGGACTGCAATGTGGATATGGAATTTTTATGTAGTGGGACGATATTTGGTAATTTTGTGGTGGGGAAGTGCTACATGTTTTGTGTTGTGTTGTGGCTTTATAGAAGTATGTGTGGAAGGTGTGGTGTTAGTGTGTAGTGGGGCATCCAAGGTTCATTTCGAAGGAATTATTTTGTGGTATAATATTGAAGAATGATATATGGAAATGGTTGATTGGGTGTCTAGAAAATTTGGGGTGTAAGGTGGGACATAAGTTTGGTTGATCAATGTTTTTTTTATAATGGGATGTTAAAATTGAAATTCTTTCCCTAGGTCCCACTTCCAATGTTCAGTGTTTGCAGTACTGAAGAACGAGGTGGGGTGGTTGATATGTGGTTAGTTAATTAGGCTCTTCACTATCGGAGAAGATTATAGATGTTGTGCTTGGTATTTTCCCTTAGTAGTGCTGAAAAAAATTGAACAGCTTAATAAATGAATAGAATGTTGTTAAATGAATAAGGGATTGGTTTTACGATTTGTTAGTGCCTGTTTTTGTAGATGTGAAAATAGGTGTAGAAGAAAAAGTTGTTCTGGTGGGATGTTTTTTTTGGGACCCGTATGTTGGGATGAGTGTTTTTCAATTACATATAAATGTTTTAGTTCCATGTGATTTCTATACGAACCCCACCCTTTTTGAGAACCAAGTACAGAACAACACAATTCCATGGGGGGGGGGGTTTCTTTCCCAGCATCTTTGTCGGTGGATGGATGAATGTTTAGTGACATTATTCTTCGCACATTCTCCTAGGTTCTTACTGATTGAGCATATTTGGGAATTCTGTAATGGCTTGAGGATTACCATAGTCGAAGATCATTTATGATGGTTTGTTGCGGATGAAGATCCATGGTGTTTAAGGGCCCAATAATATTTTTCCAAGTGTCTTTGGGTTAGGGACATGTTTTCTTTAGGTGAGAGGCATAGTAATTGTGACTCCAGTGTCTCTGGGTGATATGTGTGGTGTGTTTGTGGCCCAGGTGTCTGGTTTGGGTTTTGTGTGTGGTTCGAGTCCCATGTGTGTGAAGTAACTTGGTGGCATTGGGAATGAATTTTTGGAAGAGTGGTTTCTTGAAGATATTTTCTGTTAAGAATAACCAATTATATTGTGGGAAAGTGGTTCATGATTCCCAAATGTTGATGTGCATGTACTACTACATTTCTCAACTTGCATTATATGGTGAGTGTCCCTTGGTGAGGACCGAATGGTTACTAGTCCTTGGTAGGTGCGTTGAGGTTCTACTATTTTCTCACTAGGGGATTTGTATGGTCCCCCACTTATGCATAGTTGGCAATAGTTTCTATACAAGGTATACTTTTATACTCACCCTACAATTCTAAAAATATTTTTAGTTTTTGAGGATGACATTGATGATAATGCATGACTTTACTAACTTCGGCGTTAGGATCATTGATGCGCTACATCATAGTCTCTTTATTTCGGTACTATATTTATTCCTTTATTTTAATTTTATTGCAGTTTACTTTTAAATCATGCATGGGTTGGATTTTTGTTCCCTTTATATAAATTTTTAGTGTTGTTTCGGATTTTAACGTCTTTTTTCCTGAACATTTTTTTCATTAAAAATGTAATTCAATTCATTTTTGTGAGATTCTATCCCCTTGTTTCTAGTTACCAAATTGGGGAATATTGAGGGTGGGACTCAAGGATCATTATCTCTATTTAATCATGATGAAGGAAGGGGTGGCCCATTATTGTCCCTTCTATCATATTGTGGATGGTGGGTCATAATATAATTGTATCCAAGGTGATGGTTGATAGTTAAAATGAAATTTAGAGTTTGGAAGAGTGATTATTTCATGGGATGGTAGGTAAATAGTGTTTTATAATCTTGGTGTGTGAAATAGGAAAGGGAATACCGGGTAGGACATGAGATTTTTGGGCCCCCTATGATCTGATGTATGGACGTTGGACCTACTGAATATCCTATTGAGGCTTCACAAATTTTAGGGTAGAGACCATAGTAAAGGCAGATGAATCATAATTAATTATGTTCTTTCAAGTCATTGGTGTTTCATGAATTTAAAATAAATGAAGAGTTATAATGATTTAAAAAGAAAATTTCCATACTACCTAGGCATATATGTTCCTTGTTTAGCTTTTATAGGTATGGTACATGGTCATATCAAACCCATGGTAGGAGAATTTGAGCCCTATCTAGAAGACATGGTTGATCAGTGGAGTTCCAATCTAGGGGAGGAAGATGACTTTTTGTAGAGGAACCATAGTGAATTCTAGTGGTAGACCCTAGAGAACAAAGAATGTAACATTTTTGACATAGATACAGATTTGCGAATTTAGGATCAGATGATCACCTTTACATTGTACTATGCCCCGAGGGAGTATTGGGTTCCTCTATTAGTGATACAGATGCAGGGAGTGGTGTATTTGCGGTGGATGCATCACTTCGGGGAGAGGAATGAGGCCAATGACACATGGGTTAACTTTTAGAAGGAGTTATTAGTAGAATTATATTCCTCAATTATATAGGCTGTGAAGAGGCATGAGATTATCTCTCTCAAGTAGGTGATATTTTTGGTGAGGGAATAGTGGTCATGCTAAAGGATCTATTTATTCTTCTAAGTGAATCACTTTTTGGATGAGGAGAAGCGAGATCGAGGCTCAGACAATGCACTCTGAAGTCCTCTTAAGTTTTATGTTACTCCCTTTCCCCAACCGATACATATAGAATTACTATATAATGTAGAAATAGTAGAGAGTATGCACTCTAAGGGGGGAATTCCATTGGAAGTGGGATAGTCATGATTATTTAAGGGGAAGATAGTCAGCAGTATGTATCCAGTTCCAGGGCCTTCTCGGTTTGGGAAAGTGAGATGCAGGCCTCATCAGTTCCAGTTCTGATCTTTGATTCCTATACCATTCCCCATGGGACTGGGAAATATGTGTTTAGTATATGGATGTTTTTGACATATTTGGAACCAGTTCCTAGCTCATGTGTAGTACAATGGGGGTGGATAGATTTTTCCCCCATGACAACATCATCGATTGAAAGTCATGCTTTTCCTGTAGTAGGGGTAGAGAGATCTCGCTGCACCAAAGGTAGATGGTGCTGGGGGAGGCCAACCTTAGGGTGCTTCTATGGTACCTCTAACAGGGCGTGGTTTGGGAGGTGTTTGATAGTACAAGGGTAGGTGATACGAGAATGGATATTTGCATGCTAATGGTGCATCATTTATAGAAGGTCCAAAGGTTGTTTGAGGTACAATCAGTCGGAATGGAACTTTTTCATGCACTTTTTATGACTCACTATCTTCACACTCTTTCTTTTTTACCTGTTCTATCACATTCTCTAAGACTAGATGTGTAGGGGCCTCCAATGACAATGGTGTTGGGAATGATGGTTTGTGGTCAGACCAGTCATTATGATGTTTTTTTGTGGATGTAGATTGATGTTGGGGCCCCATCAGTCTAGTGGGTGTCTTCTTCTAATACATATAAATCCGTACAATTTGAATCTAGAAATTTACTGGTTGTTTTCGATATATTTTTTAATCACCTTATTTCAAAAACAATAATTTTTTTCAGATATGGATGGACATCGCATAGCTTTTTTCAGCGAGACGAGTTGTTAGGTTGGATGTTGACATGGGGAGAATCTTCTTTCTATGTTATCCAATCTACCATATGGGTTGATGGATACTAAGATGTTGGAGGTTCTAAGTGTTATTAGTGAGTTCCTATTTGTCTTCTGAGAAGAGTGTGTGACTCTACCCCCTCAACGTGATGACTGGTTCAGAATATACTTTCAAACTATGGCCCATCAAATTTAAATGGATCCCTATTATATGCATCCTTCGTAGTTGTAGGAGTTTCGAATTTAGACTAACGAGCTGATTAAACAAGGTTTTAACCGGAAATGTGTGTCATAATGGGGTTCTGCAGTCATATTCGCAATGAAGGGAGATGGTGGTCTACGTTTGTGCATAGATAACAAGAGACTAAACTAGGTAATAGTTAAGAACATTTATCCTCTTACAATGATAAACATTATTTTAGACTATCCTAGGGAGTTGGTTGGTTCTCTAAGATAAATATGTGGTCTGGTTATCACTAGTTGAGGGTGAAAGAGGGTGATATACTGAAGATTTTTTTAGATTAATGTGTGGCTACTTCATATTTATAGTCATGCCCTTCAGCATTATGAATTCAACAACAATGTTCATGGGTCTCATGAACTCTATCCTTGGAATGTTCTTAGACCAGTTATTCGTTGTTTTCATCGATGCTATTTTGGTTAACTCAATGTCATTTTAGGGGCACACTGATCACCTTCGGGAAGTCTTGTAGGTCCTCTGGAACCACCATCTCACTGGGATGTTTCCCATGTGTAATTTTGGGACATGAGAGGTGAACATTCATGGGAATTTAGTTTCACAGAAAGGTATGACATTCCAACCAAAAAATTTCAAAGAGATTCTTTATTGGGTAGCACCAAAGAACATGGCTAAGTGTCACAGCTTCATGGGTCTAGTAGGATATTATCAGATATTCGTACCCGACTTATCTGGTTTTTTTTATCAATTTAATGCTCTAATCTAAAATAAGAAAGCCTTTATGTTTATTCAGAAGTGTGTGGCTGCATTCAACTAAAGGAAGGGGAAACAATTCATTTCCCCAGGGCACATGATTCCAGAGGAAGGGGTGGTAATAGAGTTGTTTTATGACTCATTCAATTTAGGATTCAGATTCATGATGATTCCCTAGTAGGGGTAATATCTTTTGGTTATAGAACATTATGTCAACATGAACATATCATTTTCAATAATGATCTAGATATTGTAGCCGTCATTTTCATGCAAATGTTTTCTTGAAATTACCTCACCAAGGAGTTCATAGTGGTCTTTAAAGATCACAAGATCATGAGGTATATTTTCTCCAATAAAAACCTAGACATGTAGTAGAAAATATGGGTAGAGATTCACCAGTATGATTACTTCTAGAAAATTAACACATTAGGAATGTGGAGCATGGTGGCCGATGCCTTGAGCAGAAATTAATAGAAGGATGTAGTTCAGAAATCCAATGATTTTTGGAAGGTAATAGAGGATTTGGCAGAATTCTGTCTATATGTGAGAGTGGATGACATCAGAGGCTGCCTATTTTTGATGATAGTGCAGTCTTATAAAATGTGGTAGGTGGAGTAGTCTTAGTGGGGAGACTCATAGACTAAATTGAGGTGTGATTTCACTGTCTTGGGTGATTCTCCAAAGGGGTGGTGGGAGGGTAAATAGATTCTGATGAAGTTCCATGGGAAGCTATTTGTCCCAGTGTTATTATGTGGAGGAGTTATCTGTATGTCCCATAGTTCAACCAGGGGTTTTCATCCAAGAGTCTCTAAGATGTACTTAGGCTTGGGGGACATGTTTTTGTGGCCCATGATGATATGGGAAGTGGATGAGTTTATGTTAAGGTTCCTAGTGTATCAATAGGTAAAGACTGAGCATCATGTTCTCAGATTCTTGTTACATCCCTTATACTATCCCGAGTGGAAGTGAGATGACATCTTTCTGATTTTGGTCACATGATATCCAATGTATTAAGGAGGATGATATTTTCATTGGGTAGTAGTGGAGCAGTTGATGAATTCAACTCACTTATAAGTGATCAAAGAGTTGAGAGTAGGGGATTACTTAGCATAGAGTTATGTGGATGAGGTGGTGCAGCTGCATGGAGTCTTAAGATCCATTACCTCGGATTGGGAAACACTTCTTATGTTACAGTTCTGGTGGGGATCACATGATTCATTTTCCACCCAATTATTTCTCATCACTTCTTCCCAACCTCAGACATATGATCATTTAGAGAGGGCCAAACATACATTGGAGGACATGTTACGTGCATAAATTATAGACTTTAGTGGTTATTGGGTGTGAATTTTTTCCTTGGAAGATTTTTCTAACATCAATATCTATAAAACTTCCTTTGTTTTAGATTTTCCTAAACCATTATACAAGATGTCATGTCGTTCACCCTTGAGTTGGACATAGTGGAAAAGCAACTAGTCTTCGTCAGAACGTGGCACATAGTATGATAGAGAATGTGCATCATGTCTGTGACAGGATGATGGAATCACATGACCGATATGTTTCATATTCAAATCATATAAGGGTTCATTTAGAGATTGATTTTGGGTACCATTTTGTCATGAAGGTTCATCCTAAATGTGGTTGAAAAATGTTTTTTATAGGGATAAGTCATTCTCCCTTGTTCATCGGATCATTCAAGGTGTTGAGACGAGTCGAAAATGTGGCATATAAACTAATGTTTCCACAATGGTTGGGGAGTATCCCCCATGTGTTATTAGTCTTTCATCTCTATTGCTATCTATAAGATGACTCACACATCATTAAAGGGGGAGAGTTGTATACCAAGAACGATGTGACATTTGTGGAGTGACCAGTATGAATCATGGATCGTGGGGAAAAGGTGACTCATATGTAGACCATTCCTTTGTTCATGTGTTATAGAGAAATGATGGCCTCAAGGAGAGTACTTAGAAATTACAGGCACATATGTGTTCCAAGTACCCATAATGGTTCTTTGTTTTGTTTATGTGTTTTAAATTGTTCTTCATTTTGTGATAAAATACATATCATTGTTCATTGTTAAGAATATTTTTATGTCGTTCTTAGTTTGATGTGTGAAAATTCATGAATACCGAGAGTGGAGGACCTGGTCACTAATCATGATGCATTAATGTAGATGTGATTGAACACATGCAGGTGAGTCAGTAACACCCAAAGAGAGTTGTATCATGACATGGAGGAAGGATATCCCAAATTCATATGTCTTTATAGTGTGACATTGGTGTTTTCAGGGGTTTTTGGGGATGTGGGACCTTAGTGTTTTTATAGTTTCTCAAAAAATAGATTTCATGGAGGTGTTCTGGGGTGTTATGGTATTCATGCCTATTTTTAAACAGCACAAGGTGGTTCATCCATGAGAGGTATCTTACGGGTGGTTTTTCAGACCCCTCCATATTAGAGGGTTGATTTTAATTCATGTGGAAAAAAATAGTTTGATATTTATATGATGTAGTGACAAAAATTTTCCCAGGTAATCCCTTTGTGATAATCCAGTTTATTGGGTGTTATGGGGGTTGTAATTTACTCATTCTAAGAGTTTGGTAAAATCATGTTTGAACCATCGACATCAGTACACCAGGGGTTTCATCATCAGTGATTCCAGGGAGTCAATATCAGTGAGTGAGGGTCATCTAAATGGATGAGTAAGGGGTTTTAGCATCGGTTTGTCAAGGGCTTCGACATCACTGAGTTGAGGGCATCTGTGTCGGTGTGGCGAGTGTGTTGGTGTTAGTGAGTCCGGGAAATGGTGAGTCATTGCATCAGTAGCTCAGTTTCGATACTTCAACATCAGTAGGACGCATTGCTGGCTCACCCATTGGTAGATCAACATTGTTGACTCACCCATCATTACTGATTTCATGTTTTTTCACTTTTTTATAATTTCCCAGTTTCGTCCCTCTAACATTCAATTTGATGTAAAATGAGTTTAAAGAAATCATTGGGGGGTTTTAAGGGTGTTTAAATGGATATTAAATATATCATTAAAATCCTAATGATATGTGGGATTTGAGATACACAATCCTTCTAACTGGTGACCACTATTCCATGATAATTTATTTTGAAACTGTTCATCCATCAATATATGATCTGGCTCTTCAAAGCATGGATATTCCAATTCACTATGTGTTTTATATTGCCTCTTGGTTCACATCTATCCTTTATATAGAGATGATTCATTAACCAATTCTATGATCCACCTCATTCTCATTTTTATTAAGGTTTCCTACTACTCGTGTGATCCCCTATTGTTGGTGTAATAAAACATTTTGGTTCTATGTTATTTCAGGTAACGAATATTTTTAATGTCCATTTTTCATGTAGGGTGGGTGTACTAATGTTTCTTCATGAATAACAACATAATTCAATTTAAAAAATTTAATAAATGTGGGGATGGTAATATTATCAAAAAATAATGGGGTTCATGAAATAATATGATGGGAGTGGTTTGATAATATTGGCCTATTTTGTTTGTTTTCTGTGTTGTTGATGTGATCTGTTGTTTCTATATATCATTCTAAAATTCATGGACATTGATGGTATTTTCAATGTAAGGGTAATTCTTTATAAATCTTGTTGTTTCCAAACAAAAAATTGGTGGAAAACTAATATAACTAGTCACGTATATCCTGTAAAATGAAATGGATTCTACATGATGAAAACCCTTGTGTGATCACACCTTTTTATCAAATTAGATTAATGAAAAAATTTCAGCAAATTTGAATATATCATGTTTGTTAAGTGTGGATGTGTGTTATGTTCTTTTGGGATTTTATACTTTTTGTGGGTTTTGTGTTATAGGTTTTGGGAGCACAGTAATGGGTACATGGGTGGGTAAGGGAGTTCATTCTATGATAAGGGTGTGGTATGTTTTTGATGCGAGTCTGTGAATTAATAGTGGTTGTTATGGTATTTTTGTGTGGGGTGGTATGATAGGTGTGTTGGAATCCCTGGTTTTGATTGGGGAATGGATGGACATCTAGGTAGTGGTACTTCCTTGAATTGTGTAGTGGCTTTCAAGAGGCATTGGGAAGTGGGACTACAATGTGGTTATGGACATTTTATGAAGTGAGACAACATATAAGATTTTTTTGGGGTAGAGTGGTTGTTTATTTTGGTTTTTTCATGACTATGTATGTATTTGTTCCATGTGTAGTGATTCTATATTTAAATGGCTACTGGGTTTTGTTATGATGGCACGATTGTGCAGTATAACATTGGACAATGAAAGTTGTCAGTGATTTACCAAATGTTCGGGAAAAGGGGGGGGTGTGGTGGGACTATAGTTTTATATATTTCATTTATTTTTATGAATGAGTGTTAAAATTAAAATGAATTACCATGGTCCCTTATCCAATTTTCAATGTTGGCAGTACCGAAGAACGATTTGTGTTGGCTGTTATGTGGTTAAATAATACAACTCTTCTCCTTTTGAGACAGTTGTAGATGATGGGATTAGTAGATACCAAGGGTAGTTTTAGAATAAAGAGAATCCCAAAATTAATGAATAGAATGTGATTAAATAAAAATGGTGTTGGGTTTATGCTTTTTCAGTGGAATTTTTGGTAGACGTGCATACCGGGGTAGAAACACAAGTGGTTCTAGTGGGATGGTTGTTTGTTTTGGGACTTTTAGGTTGGGATGATCATTTATTACTTACTTGTATAATTTTTAGTTCCTTGTGAATTTTATTTAGACCCCATGCATGTTTATCACCACATGTTGAACATGCCCAATTCATGGGGGAGAGTGTCCTTCCCAACATACTGGTGGGAGGATGGATGGCAGGTTACTTACATTCTTTCTAACACCCTCTTCCACGTTCTTACTGCTTGACTATATCTATGAAGGATGTAATGGATTGAGGGTTAACATAGTCTGATATCCTTCAAGAAGTTTTTTTTGGATTATGGGACCATGTGTTTTTATGATATGATTTTTCTCCTTTGTTTTTTCGAGATGAGGCCCAGGTGAATGTGGCCGAGAGGCATATTTTTGTTTGTTAGGTGTCTGTGGGTGAGATGTGTGGTGTGTTTGTGGCCCATGATTCGTCAAGTAGTTTTTGTGTGTGGTTTGAGAGGTGGGTGTGTATGGGTAGGTCATGTTAGTAGGACTATATTTTTAAATATTGGTAGAATTAAAATCATATCCATTATTAATGGGTTGTTATCCATTGGGAAAATGGGCGGTGGTACCCAAATATCGATGTTCATAAACTAATACATTACCTAACATCAATAATTTTGTGAGTGTGGATTGGTGAAGTTAGCTGGTTAGTAATATTTCATAGGTGCTATGAGGTTCTACTATTTTCTCACAGCGGTATTAGTATTTTACCGAATTTTTTAGGGATGTATTTATTTATGTTACATGGTATACAGGTAAAATCACAGTACATTTCAAAATTTGTTATCTAGATTTCAAGAAAAATTTGAGGACCGTGTTGTAATTTACTAGATCGAGAGTTATGATAGTTGTCATGCTCTTTCTTGGTATCATTCTTTTGGTACATGTTTTAGTGACTTGGTTGTACATTTTTTCACAGTTTAGGCTTAATTCATGCATTGGTTGTATTTTGGTTTCCTTTATATAAATATTTATCGTTGTTTGGGATTTTACCAACATATATCTCAATAATTTTTTCATTAAAAAGGGAAAATAACATTAATTTTTTGTGACATTCTATACTCTTAGTTCTATCCACCACTCAAGAGGCTATTGAATTTGGGACATGAGGTTCATTATCTCTAATACATCTTATAGTATGAAGCGAGTGGCACTCTATTGTCCCTTCACTCATATTGTGGAAGGTGGGTCATGAAAAAAGACATGATATTAGATAAATAAAAGAATATTTTTTTCTCATTATTTTCTAGAAGGAATTATTCAGTAGGATATATCCATAAGGGAGGTGAATTTTATCTTCTAATTTTTTATAGAATGCTATATTATTTCATGGATGTTTACTCTCATGAATGTTTTAATTTTGTTATAATTTCTTACTTAGTTATGCCTTTGAAAATTAGGACATAAAATTGGACAAATTTAATTGTTTGTTGAAGGATTGTTTTCAAATTTATTTTTAATAAAAATTCATGTAATATGGTAATTTAAATATTTTAACAAGTTCGGTTTTTTATTATAAATTTTATAGAATTCATGGTGGTATCGTACTAGAATATATTCCTGACAACCTACATCAATCATTGGGACTCTATAAATGTTTTTGAGTTGGATAAAACAAAAATAATTAATTTATAAGGTATGTTGGATGCACATTAAATGATAATTTCATTTAGGGGATAGATTTTTGTTGATTTCTGGTCACACAAAACTAGTTTTGGTAACATGCAGTTAATTTTATTTTATAATTTTTGGCTCAGTAGTATAACCTATTTTTCAATTATAATATGTTTTTACTTTTTTATCATATTAAAGACTTGCTAATATCATTGTAATACTCCACCCCATAATTTTATGACCTTTGTGACTAGTCACGATGGATTGGTATGATCGGTAATAATATTGTATCGATGTAGTTACTTAGTCCGATGTCTATTCGCATTGACTATGTTGGTTTAGTTTCTTTTGATGACTAAAAAAGGATTCATATATTATGGATATTAGGATCATAAATGAGGCCTTTCTAGATCACTCATGTGGTTCAATCATAGTTTCCATTGGTGGTCGAGAAAAGATAATCAAAGACAGGACCTAGTTTATCTGTACATTTGAATGAATTATACTCAATAATTTTTTAAATTAATCTAATTAGAATATTTGGTGGCTTTCTCTATGTGAGGATGTTCTTATTAATTTTTTGGACAATTTATGTAGATGAGACTCTGTCATTTAATAATTTCTTCTTATTTGTGTATAATTCACTATTAATTGAAATTATTATTGTTTTAAAGAACTAAATTAAATTATATAAAATTTTCCAATGTTTTTGGAGTTTCTATATGAAGATAGAGTATTTTATTTTGTTCAATAGATAATTTATAAATGGATATATCCTCAATAAATGAGAGGGGAACCATGGGGCAGGTTCCGTAGAAGGATCCACATGTGGACTGTCTTTAGATATTATAGTGATATAAACTACTAATAATATGGGGTTATTGTTCATTGTGATCATGGGATGACTACTGAATGATTTCCTAGAATTTAGTAAGCATCATACACCAATATTTCCTGGAGGCAATGAGAAAAGAATTAGTTTCTTAAATACATTTAAAGAATATTATCCTTCTTTAAGAATCATGAAGAATTTTAGGTGGGGTTTTTCACATAAATGATCATGGGACCAGGAATGATATAAAGGGACTCTATAGTGAATTTTATGATTAACAATGGTCTCACTAGGTTTCATTCATGTAAATATGTAATCATTAGTTTATACAAATACATTAAATATGGAAAATTAATTGGATTTTTGGACCTTGGATCAAGGGGAGAGTACCATTATACAGTACACCACCCATTATGATATATTGGTTCATCTAACACCAGATATTATCACCAGTTAATACCTATTGTCTTGAGGATTTTAGATTAGAATGATGGACAATATTCGGAAAATTATTGTATTTTTTAATTCCAAGCATTATATAGGTAGTTGATAAACTAGTATGGGATAATTTATACATTCCATGACATATATGTTTGTGCATATATCCATTAAAAATAATAGTAATCCATGGTTAGTGTACTAGTCAAAAAATGAAGTGTAATTGAGGTATGCTTTCTGCAGGGCTATTTCCATGGGATTCTTCAGGGTAGCAGCAAGTTATTTGATATCTATGTGGGAGGCATGGTAACCCTAGGCCAAATTTTACAAAGGATGCTATTATATATAATAGTTTTTGGAAATATTTCCATCTAAAACGTTTATATGATAAGATTTCCCAATTTAAATCGGTGTGATACAAATTCATTGTGATATTATATGTAAAGTATAGTTCTCCCAAAGGTGGTGGGTAACATTTTAATGACCTGGGGGATTTAAAAGTGTTTATGTGGTGATGGGGTTCTGAGGATTAGTGTGATCCAATGGAATATAATTCATATCCAACTACTATTAGAGGTAAAATTTTAATTTTATTTCATTTTGCTTATATCATTGATAGATACATTTGATACTCATTATTTCATTTCATCAGTGTATATTGATGTGTTGGGTTCGCATTTGGAGATTATTCCATACTTTTTAGATCATTCAATGTCTTTCAGAATGTGTCTTTAATGATGTTTATAATTCCCCATGTGTTGGGTGGTGATAGACGATGTTGATGTGTTTTTGGATTTCATAGAACATGAAATTGAAACATGTAAAATGTTTATCGATATAGATTAGATGATTTGATTGTAAGAATATATCATCTATTATCACCATCAGGTATAGTTGTTATCCACCAATTGGATCACTCGTATTTTTCATGGTGATTTGGAATCTAGCTGCATAAGGTTGGATAATATTTTCCCTTCTATCATTATAATATCATTCCAATTGTTAGAAATATTTCTAGATTTATTTGAACCTTTCTTAAGGGGTTAACTACCTGTTATTTTCTATGCATTCCATATTGTATTTTTAGATGATTTTTCTAGTTTAACTCCATAGTATGAGGTTAAGTATACAATTTATATCCTCCTTAGAGTAATTCCCATCACAGTTCCATCATCTCAAATGAAACCTACAGAGTTGTTTGAGCTTAAAGGAAATCCTCATGAATTATAGGTGAAGGGATTTACACATAATAGTGTTTAACGATGGTATTTTATTTTATTCACTAATAAGAAATATTACATACATATTAGTATTTTTTATTAAATATCAAATGTTGAATCTCAAGGAAATTAGGAACACATGTCCTTTATCTAGAAATTATCACAACATTGATCAGCAATGGGGGTTATTGGATTTCAAATATTGACATTTGGTTCAGGTACAACATACTGCATAGTCGAGAAGAAAATATATATATATATATATATATATATATGAAAAAATTTCAAATTATATATATTCATTTCATGATTTTGGTTATGACATTCGTTCTCACTAATATTCATGTGGCATTTATGGGATTAATGAACTGAATCATTCATTGATTCTTAGTCTCTTTTTTTGGTCAATAGATGATATTTTGTTTTACTAAAAGTAAGTGGAGGAGAACATCGACCATTCAAATATAATTTTTTGAACATTGAGTGAACATATTATATGTGGTAAGATATCCATGTGTGTGTTTTGGATATTGTAAGTGTTGTTTCAAGGGAATGTGACATCTGAAAGGGGTGTCTCAGAATATGATAAATTTTTTAGATGTTATTTTCGGGTTATAGGACCAAAATGTGTTTGAAATCCTAAAATTATGGGGTTTGATTAATTATTAGAAAATAACTTATAATTATTTACCTATACACATATATTACATGATATCCATAACCCATTATAGAGTTATGTTTGGAAGGAATTACTACAATCAGATATCTTTATAAGAGATGATGATGAGGTTGAAACCAACACTACTTTTAAATCATTTATAACCTGGTTCTTTTAGTGATGTTTTATGTAATGAATACTGTATACGTTTGAATTTTTTCTTGATATAGGGGAAACAATTTGTGGCTACTGTCTCTCTTCAATTATTCCATCATGATAAGAACTATCATACTAATTTCACTAAGTGGGAATATATCATGCATGTACTCAATATGTGGAGTAAATATCTCTCCATATAATAGTTTATAGTATATTATGATAATAGTTTCTTTTAATATATTTTTAGTTAGAAAGATCTAAAAATTCCATGCAGACAATAGGTTCAGTATATTCAAACAATTTATTTTGGAACCATAGATAACCATATTAGTAAAAATGTAGTTTATGATGTGTTGAGAGTAAAATTCCCAACATAATCCATTCTTGATTCATTTGATAAATAATCTCAAATGTGTTTGTCTTTTGAGAGGTGAATGAGAGTAAATTTGTTTGGTATGATGTTGTTCATGGATTTTATAATATATTATTCATCTATTGATGAGTGGGTTTGAAATGATAATATGAAATACACTAATATATGTTTTTTAGGAAAAATCAAAAATGTTTTGGAGTCATAGGGAGAGTGGTCGTTGCCTCTGAGTAGATCATTGTGGTTTCTTAGAATGTTGTTTCTTCAGTTCCCATTAGAAAGAATATATTATATAGTGTACAATGATAATTTATATCCGTGAAGAATAGGGATACTAATATGTACCTTTATTTGTGATATATCAATTGTTTTCTCGAGATGTTGTGTTCAGTAATGGATTTTTCATCATGATGAATAACTTGTAAAAGTGTTCCAGAAACATATCATAGAAATGCATGGTTGTTACATCCATTTCATGTTATGGTATGAAAGTGGAATGTAACATCCATTTATTTAATCATTATTTTAACATGAAATCATAGTGTGATGGAATAAATTTTTGTGAATATCCACAAAATAAATAAATAACCATATTTTTTACCAATAGAGTAATTGATGAATGTGGAATGTCTTGGTGACTTGTTTGTCAAATAATTTTTTTTGTTATATAGTTTCCCCTATGATGTAGTTTTTGATAGAGAATCTTGGTCCACTCTATATTTTATAATGTATTATATACAAAATGTGTTCTTAGTTGAAATTGGACATTTATTATCACACATAGATGAATAAAGATATTGAGAAGGCTATCCATGTTCTTGAGTATATGGTATGGGATTTTTTGGTTTAGTATGATGTATCACGGGATAGAAATATTTTTCTCTGAGTTTTATTTTAATAATAGTTATTATAAATTGATCAGGATGGAACCCCATGAAGCCTTTTATGGAAGTCTATGTCGATATCCCTTATGATTGGAAGAGTTGGGATAGAGTTCCTTTCATTGTTTGTGAATGTTTCAAGAAATTATTAAGATATTATAACGGGTCTAGAGGTATTAGATATCAACATTGAGTATTCAATAGTCATATGAAAAACATCATCAACAGTTGTCGGTGTTTTGGATTTGTAATTAGATGTTTTTTTGAGTTTCATTGTTCATGGGACACCATCTGTAGTGTTCGGTTAATATCATGGGATAATTTTTTTGGGCCCCTTTGATATTATTTGGGGACTAAGGATTGTGTCTTAACAGATTCTTTTACAATTCACCATGAATTACATACAAGATGTTTTTGTTTTTTATATTTTTAAGAGGAATATACAAGACCCTTCTCATGTGATTAAATGGGTGTATGATGATCTTGGTCCTAATATCATGTTGGATGAGCATTTTGTTTAGATCATTGATCACTATGATAATTTATTATAAGGGAAAATTATCCCACATTTCGAGGTAGTATTTAAATGTGAAAAGTATCACGATGATAAATGGGAGTTAGAGTTGTTTTTTAGGTAATAATTTCCTTCTCATTTTATAGATCCTTGATCTTATGCTCTTTATGGGGACATAATGATTTTAGGGTGGTAGATTATAAAACCCTAATACTATTAATTCATATATTTTTTAATATTTAATTTTGGTTTCCCTTTTTATTCTAGAAATTGTTTCTGACCATGGAATTTAGATGTTAAAATTAATTTTTAACTTATGGAATGTTATGGAATTGTCAAAATAAAAACCTGATTTTTATGCTCCTCATTGGATACATACACAACGTGTCAGTGGAGAACACAATTTGAATTTTTTTGGAAGGAATATGAGAACCATGTACATGGAATGAATGGTTTTAAACATAGTGTAATCGGTACACATAGGGTATTCATAAATTCTTGTCTATAATAAAATGGCTATGAGTATATATAAAATATGGAACCTGAGGATTACACTATATTTAAATTATTTAAAAACATTTTTAATGTCACTATGTTTTTTAGGGCATCACATGACTCATTATCCACATTCATTCTATGTTATTCCTTCTTAGTATTACCTTATGTTCTCCCTTAGGTATTTTGAGTTTGTCATTTCCATCTAAATCAATTCATTCAGTGATTGGTAGATTTTATTGTAAGATTTAATTTATATGAGAAAGAATATCATTTATTTATTATTTTTCTCTTGTGGTTTGGAATTTTATTAATCAGTTCCTATTTATTAATAATCCCTCTATTTCCCTTTTTGTGATTGGTTAATCAGAAGAAAATTTTGTGGTTTAAATTCCAAATTATCAATGGAAGTTACGTTTTCTTTATCCCTTAGGGATGAAGATATTTTTATGTGTTATAGGTTCTTGAATATCCTATTGTTAATTTTGATTCCTTGATATTTGAATTTGTATTTCATTTTCTATCATTGAAAAGGTCACATGATCATGTTTAAAATGGGTGTCTGCATTGAAAACATAAATTAATTTATTTGAAATTAAAAAATAGATATTTTAAACCCTAATGTATATTTCCTTGTATTTTTGGTGGTTTAAAAAAAAATTACGATTGTTTTTTGAAAATGAAATTGAAAAAAATTTCACATGAGGAACCTTAGTTGCGTTGAGTTGGATAAACGACTAGCCTTAGTCTATGTGATACCACTTTGAGGAACCCACTTGTATATTAATATATTGTAGATGAAATTGATATTTTTTGTATCTAACATATTCCATTTTAGTATAATTATTATCTAGTAATAATTTTCTCATATGAAATAATATAAATAAGAGGTTTATTGTTGTTTCTAGTCAGTTATTTCATGATAGATTATTTCATTCATGTTGGCTCACATGGATGTTTATATTTTTTATATTTCCATGATTTCCTATGTATTTGGAAAACTAAAAATGAAATCATATAAAAATAAACTATTTTTTTCAAAATGATTTCATATTTTTTATAAAATTTATTAATATTTATTTTGTTTAACTTTTGAACTTGTGATTTGTTTTATTAGAGCTTGTATACATCTCATGGTTGTATTATATTTGATATGTTTCTCACACCCTACGTTTTACATGTAGTAGTTATAGACCATTGTTAATAAGATATTTTTAAAGAGGAGTGAATTTTGTAGAATTTAGGGTTTTCCAAATGTTTTTATTTGAGTTTGGGGATAGTTTTGAGATGATTGTTTCAGACATGGATTCTAGTTTATGTAGACTTATCATAATTTGTGGTTTAACTTGTTTAACTTATATATATATATATATCAATTTTTTTTACATTGTACATTGGATATATGTATATTTTATTATATACATTTCATTTTTGTAATTTTTTCTATACCCCACCTTGTAATGGTATGTCATTGGTCACTAGCCTAGTTAGCCTAGGATAGTCTGTTACAAAACCCATGTTGACAAGGGTTGTATTGTTTTCTATTATATTTAAATAAAAAAATTTCCACCCCATGTGACACATATTAATTTGGGGTTATAAATTTTAATATTCTATGTTGACGCTATTTTTATGAGTGTTGAGTTCATAAAACATAGATACACTTGTATGAAGACAAATAATTTTTAAATTTTTGTTTTTTTATATAACTCTATCATTCTATAAATACTTATCTATGTGATTTTGAATGGAATTAAAGTGATGGTTAAATATAATTTATTCCATTGTTGGATGAAAAATTATATTATGTCCTCTATGATATGAATTACATTTTTGTATGATATTTATAAATGATTGAAAATTTTAAATTGACTTAGAATTTAATTTTTTATATTGGTTTTATATGTTTTTAGATTTAAAATGTGATTTTGATAGACATGTGTTTACTAGAAGTTATTTATTTATTCTATGTAGTTTTGAAATGATTTATAAAGTATGAGTAAATGGAATTAAGGGTTTAAAATTTTATTTTTCTCACGAGGGGCGATGAACTCTTTGTAGAAGTGTTTCATTTTAAATTTTTCCAAATATAAAAACCGGTTGATTATCTCCCAATTACATTAAAATATGGGGACTTGTTTTTAAAAATTTTTAAAATCAGTTTTCATGTATCTTAATCTATTTAATTATTTAAAAATCAGTAATCAAATAGTATTACTAAAAAAATTATATGGAGTTTTGAACTGATTTTGGTATTTCTGTAGCCTATATGTAAAATTAAATTTACATTTTAATAATATGAATTGGAGACTCTCCAAAATGACACCATTATTTCTTTTGATGATGTGAATTTAACCAATTGTGAATTACTCACAATTTTTTCTTGCTTTAAGTGTTGTTTTTTTATATTTGTGATCTAGTGAGTAATTTTACATTTAATATTGTTCTCAAATTTGGATGTCTAGGAAACTATAATTCATTTTCTATATGTGATGCCTATAATGTGGTTTGGGTTTCATTCACGTGATGGATGTATGGATCTATATAATGTAATTAGAGTGGGGTTATGAGAAATATTCAGTTGTTTGAATCATCAATATGAGACAAACACCATTATTAGTTAAGCGCTTGAAGATTTCATTTGTATAGTGACCCATATGATATATTAGTTATTTAGTGATATAATCCTAAAAAATTTGTCTACTTCAGTAGGTGTGATATTTCGGCTAGTTTTTTAACAATTCTTTTTCCCATTGAATACATTTTATGTAATGGTTAGTGGTATGATTATAATTTATTGAATTTCTTATGCATTTGAGTTTCTTAATATCCTTGTGTTGAGTGGTTGGTGAGGGGAGAATTCTTGATTGTTGGTGAGTAGTGGTTCATGTCCTATGACATTTTCAGAATATTTAATGGTGTTAAAAATATATGTAAACTTGAATCTTTATTGTTGTTCTAATTTATCAGTTAGTAAATGTTTAACCAATTACTATTTTGGTTATTTATAAGATGTTTGGAAACCAATATGACTAATTTAAAAATTTTAGTAGTTGAGGTGTTTCATCATGTTGTGGTTGTTAGCTACAAAAATATATTTTATTTCATGATCCATGAGGTGAAACGCTATTATATTATCATTATCATAAATTATTAAAGTAATAATAATATACCCATCAACTGCTATATGAGAAGAGTGTCTTTTTCAATTCACACTAAAGGTAATTTTTTTACAAGATAATGTGAAATCTGAGTAGGTATAATGTGTTTGGACCTGAAGATATTTGTGGCTATTATTATATAGGTTGTATAATTTCATTATATGACTGATCATGTAGTATTTTTTCCCTACTTATACATATATAATGGATCATTATCAAAATTTCCTCCACGATGACTTCTACAATCATTCTCATGATATACACATTAACTTTTTTACTATTTCATTCATGGGGTAAAACAAATAATCAATTAAAAATATTTTATCAAATAATCAAAATTAAAGGATCTTAGAGTGAAACTAAATTATATACAGTTGAAGGGATTTATCATATTTCGAGCATCTCCCTAGAGTTCCCCATGGATTATTCTAGTGATATATGATAATAAAAATAAAAAATAATTAGACATCATAAATTTTAAGCATTTACCTATGAATTATATATTCATATTCTAAAGTACTAACAACATGTTTGATAATTTATGGATAGCCTAGTAGTTCTCTATAATTGTCCAATTATAATGAAATAACATGCATTGTCTTTGAGTGAATGATATTATAAAGAACAAATTTCAGAGTATATGAAAATTGTATGAGTTATTATTCAAAACATTTTGGTTGAAAAGAATACCCCAAAATTGTTTGTGTCTCATTAGAATATGATCTTCAATATATATATTGAATACCTAAATATGTTTTAGGTTTAATATAACATCATACAAACAAAATCCTTCGATATTCATGGTTAATTCATAATTATTTCATTATAACACATCGAGAACATGTACTCTAGACTATGAAATATGACTGTCACATCTATAACATGGAGTATAATTTCATTAGCAAGAAATATCTGAGGAAGGTGTTTCTACGAACATGAATAATGATTAGGATTTGAATTTTTTATAACATAGAAATATTTTTCGGATTAAGAGTTCCTTATAATATTAGAATAATAATTTTTTATTATTTAAGACTTATAAAATTTGAAAACATCTATGAATGTGTTTTACTAATGGGGTGATTCTTAATGGTATAATTGTTTTTATGACATCATCATGTAGTGTTGATCTTATTGAAAACATACCAAACTATCATATTTCTCGATCTTAGGATTGAATATATATTTTTTATTATGATACCTCATGTAATTTTTTTAGAATAATTTTAATACATAGGTATAATATAGTATCATATGGGTCATTTTTACTATAACCCCTTGAGTGGTGTGGAGATTGAATATATAGTCCATGGTTTGATGTTTTGGTGACATTATCACATTGTGGATATATTTTTCATATACACAGATATTAAGAAATTATGTTAAGTCATATCATTGTCAGATTTTATATTGAATAACCATTAAATATAACATATTATTAATTTTTTTCATTAAAAAATCATCATACATTTTAGGATCATTATGGTTGAATGGTGTTCGGAAATCTTCCATTAACCATACATAAATAAATATTTGAAACAATGTGAGAAAATTCAATTATAGTCTATTTTTCTAATATAAATAAACATTAATTTGAAGAGTTTTATTTTTCATGAGATATATTTACATATTTCTTCTTAACATCATTCTTCCCACTTCAAATCCATAATTCCTTATGAAATAATTTTAAAACATGTGTAGAATAAATATATCAGTAATGGTTATTTAAAAAGAAAGAATGGATCATTTTAGTTCCAGAATACATATAATTTTTTTATTTTTTTATTTTAATATTGTTCTATAAATAATCATTTCATTACCCATGTATTCCACATTTCATCAAAAACATATCTTAAAAAATATTATGATAAATTTGTAACATGTATGGGTTCCTATGAAATTATGGAAACACTTGATTTTTTTCCAAAAGGATATACATTATACATATACTATATAAAACAAATATTAAACCAAACATATCTTAATGAGTTAACATAGAGGGTCAAAAAAATATTTTTTCAAAATATAAGTTAAATAATGTGAATATGACCTTCACATAAAATGAAATAAATAAAATTCATGGATAAATTCTGAGACAACATAATGGACAGTGTCCCATCGTGGATTAGATGAACTCCCTATAACCACGTGTAATATCACATGGGACAAAATATCTACACAATGAATCAAAAAACAATATTATAACCACCATAATAACAAGTTTAAAATTTAGAGTATAATAAGATTAAATCAATAATAATGAATAGTCATAAAAATTAGATGTGAAAAAAATGTGTTTCATAATATTTTCTTGTATCATAATCAAATGAAATTTTATAAGTGATATTTGATGAATAATCATTTGTCAAGTATTATCCAATCATAAGCACAATTAATAAAATTCGTTGATATGTAAGAGACATATATAAGATAATTTGAATAACCCAAAAAAAATTAATGTGGAAATGAATGTGAGTGAGAGAGAGTGAGAGAGGTCAAAACCCAAGGAATTAGTGGGTCATAAATATAACATAAACCCATAAAAAATTTTAAATAAAAAAATCTACATCAAATTTAAAATAATAATTAAAAAAATAAAAAAATAAAGGTATGTAGGTTATCTACTTGTATAAAAACATATTTTATAGAAATATAATTATAATTATTTATTTTGGTGTAGGTAATGTTGTTTATTCTAAATTTGTTAAAATGAAACATTCCTTTTGAATTTTTGAATGAAAGTAAAAAATTAAATAAAAAAATTATATTATATTAATTTTGATAATTATTTTTATAAATTATAAAGAGGAATTAAATTGAATTCATATTTTATTTATGTCCATGTAATTTCCTTTATAAAATATCATATTGGATAAAAACATATAATAAAATATGTTTTATTGAGTATCTATAAACTTGAAATTCATTAAGTCAATGTCCCCTATATTGAAGTGACTAATCACATATATTCATATCCTCCAGAATAATAATATTGTGTTATTTATTTATATACATGATAATAGTTTCAAAAATTAATAATCATATTTTTTAATTATTATCGTTTTATATTATACTACATGATATTTTCTGTCTATGTCGAATGTTTATGTGATATTTATCTCATTTGTTCAAAATAACATTGGTTGGTTTACTATGGTCAATTAGGTTACTATTTAACCATATCTAGAATAATTGTCATGTAATAATTATATTGTTTGTGTAGAAATTATTTCTCAAAAATCAATAATAAAATTTGTATTTCAAAAATGATCTATGCTATAATCATGGGATTTTAGGTCATATGTAGGCATCAATATCATTTCCACATTACAATGATCTTAATGGGTAGAAGGAAAATATTACATTATCATTACATAGTAATAATAATATAATTAATATCATTTTATTTCTTTGAGAAACATATAAATTCAATATATTTTAAGTTGTATGTAAATAAATCACATCACTTCATGGATGTGGTAATCCACGCAATTATATGAACATTATCATCATAATTCTATGAATAGAATGGAATGAAATTATATAATATATCAATTTTATATAATTATTATGAAATAATTTGTAACATTTATAAAAAAACACACAAACACCCTTATATATATATTAAACTTATCATTACAAATAGAAATGAGTGGAAATGAAAAAAAATGAATTACATCAGTTCATGAGGCAGTAGTTCAATATGCACATGAATGATGGTTTCAGTACCCATTTATTAGATTATAATATTGATACCAGTTATGATATTAAGTGAAAAAAATTTAATTATTGGGTATATATTAATGGATTTATAACTAATTTTGTGAATAATATATTACGACGGTTGAAGTGGTTCTAAAAACTGCTTTATTATGAATGATAGTACATTTTTTCAAAAACCTCATTAATATTATACATAAATCTATAGTATATTGTATTTATGATAAGAAAATACCTTTACAAAGAAGTTAGACATGTATATATATGGATTTTTTAGTGATTAGAAGGAAATTATTATTATTAAATGTTTAATGTAGAGGGTAGAAGGTATGCTTTAATTTATTATGGTATAATATTTTTTAGCGTTTCATATAATATTTAATTTATATATGATAATGTTGTGATAAAAAACGTCAAAACATATTATTTATTTATATGATTATGATGGATATAAATACTATTATACGAAAAATACATCTTTACATAATGTTTACACTCTTACATTCTATTTTTAATGGGTGTCAATGTAATTTTTTCATAATAACTATAAAAAATGGTTTTTATTTTTTTATGTAACGACATTCACTAATTTATTTCTAAATGAAAAATAATGACAAAAACTAAAATATATAAAAATTGAAAATCACTAACATTTTATATTTACATAACATATTATGGAACCTAATAGTTTTTTAAAATATTACTACATTCCATATTTTTAAATTAATTTTTATTAATTAAATAAATGTTGTGTTGATGTTTTCAATGAATTTAGGGTAATTATATAATAACTATAAATTAAAAATAATTTCAAATTTTCAGAAAATAATTCAATATTTAAATATACATTTATATCATAAATTTAGTTTTGTGTACTACAGTCCTAGAATATTTTATATTATAAAACTATGAATGTGACAACATTTCATTATATATTACATAAATATTCTAATGTAAAATATCTATCAATTATGTTACAATGATTTCAGGTATTATATACAAGGATAAATATGGATGAAATTTACTCAACAATATTAATTACGGAATGTTTTGTGGTCCATTTGTTTACTTTATCATTTTATTAATCATCTATTATTAATCAATTTACCCTTAGTGTGGTGATTGTTTTGACTATTTATTATATTAAAAGATGAAAAAATATTGAATTCATTAATTATGTTAATTCTGAATATTGAAACCATCTTATAAACTTAAATATAAAAAATTGGAGTATATAATCTTAAAACAAATCTTAATTATGATGAATTGTATTCTTCCAAATAAAAAGATTCTTTATTATGAAAATTTGTTAGAAAAAAGTTTAACATTTTTTTAAAATATGGAGGAATTGCCCCTAATTATTATAAAAAGAAAAGTCTGGAAGGATGATAAAATTACTTCAATGATATCAAAATCCCCCTCTTGGTGGGCCAAGCCTTTTCCTCACCTTACTTCCAATTCTTCATTCCTGTTCTCTAATCTCATTCTATGCCTCTATATTGATGTGCCCCCGTCCTCTCCTTCCTCTATTGTAGCATTCTTCAATATCATTAGCTTGCTGTAGCAAAGATTCCACATCTTCATCTGAACTTTCATTTTTCTCCTCCTCCTTCTTTTCCTCTTTTCATGCTGCTTTGTTTTGTCTTCTTGTTCGAACTTGTTTCCAAGCATTATCTTCATCATCTTTCATTCCATCATCCTCCCTTTCTATTTCTTCCACCTGAATAGCTGAGGGAGGAAATAAATGAGAGGGCTCCCCCTGACAGATTCTCACCTGTTTTTCAGGGCTGGCCAAATGCCCAGCCACAGATGACTGCATCTCCATGTGAGTTGAAAAAGTTTCAATATTCCCAGAAGCTGTAGAAGCAGCAACAAAATTCTGATGGTTTAGGTTCAGGTTGGTAAGAGAACTGGTCTGGATAGTATTTTTTTCCAGACAAGTCAAAATAGAAGGCCGATCTGCCATTTCTTTAGGGAAAAGTTTAAGAGCACAAAGATCATTTGCAGATTCAGTAGTAATTTTGTCAAAAACTTCAGTAAGAGGAGGACCTAGCAGAGAACAAACCAAGACAGATTCCTTAACTAGACTAGCCAAAGTATACTGATCTGGATTCATAGAATCTGAGGCAACACCGATTGAGCATTGGTGGAGAAATTCAGGTTCAGAAGCTTGTGCATGCACATTATCAGAATTGACATTTTGATGTTTGTCCATAGTGGCCACATTATCAGTACAGAGAGATTGCAAGGCCGGGAGCCCGAATTTTCCTTCTTCCACAATATCAGCCCAATACTTTTTGGAAGTTGGCATTGTGGAGCTATTTTGAGCAATAAAATCCAAGGATTTTCTGGGTGAAATAGCCCTTTGCTGTTCATGCATCATGTTTTTCAGATTGGGACATGATTTAGCATCATGACCCTTCATAGAGAAATTTGAACAAATAAGACTCTTTCTACAGTTAGTGGAGTCATGCCTTAATACTTTACAATCCAAACAATATCTAGGTAGGTTTTTATACTCAATTATCAATCATATTTCTTCCTCATCAGTAGATAAACATATCTTATCAATTAAATGAGATGAAAGAATCACCTTAATTAAAAACTTAGAAAAATCCCCATTTCTGGCCAATTATATTTCTTTATCCATTCTAATGGGAACTCCTATAGCTAGAGAAATGTCAAAAAGGACACTAGGGTGACATAGGATCCAGTTTAAACGAAAAACATTGACCCAGACTTGTGCAACAGTATTACCCATCTCCAAAGGGTTGAAGGATCTATCCCACTCACGAATGTGAAAAGCCCCAGGCTTGAATGAGACGGAACAAAATCCACAGGCTCTTAATTTAAAATCCTCTAAAGGAAAAATCAAATGTTAGAGGCCCTTACTGAGAGAGATGTAGTTCCAGGTATCAAAAACCCAGATATCAACTATTTGTGATTTGAGATAGTCTAACTTTCAGGGTTGCGAGCCCTTCGGCATGATCAGTCTGGCGTTGATAGAGTGATCTCCCAAATTCAATCTCTCAGCTACCGTAGCAGCGTCGACATTGACATGTGCAACTGAACGCTTCTTCTTAATCCCTATATATGAATCCTTGAAATAGGAAAAGGAAAGATTATTCTGACCAACTTCAACTGGTTGTTTCTTGCGAAGATCAGGATCTGGTTCCTTAACCGCTTCTATAAAACCGATTGAAATGACCAAAATATGATTGAAAATATTATAACATTACTGATTACAAATTCTAAATGTCAATAAAAATTTTATATTTCTAAATTAATTAAATAAAAATAAATATTTTAGTCAAAATAAATTCTTTTATTAAAAATCTAAAAATTATTATTTTTCAAAAAATATAGAAAAAAAACTCTCAGATAATATTTAATTGTTTATTTAATATTATGAATTTAATATATTATAATACATTATCCTAAATTGAATAAAATTAATTTTAATTTGAGTTCACAAAATGTGATGATGTTCTTTTTTAGATAAATGTAGATATAAAGTATAAAAATGGATGTTTTTATACGATGAATAGAAAAAATATTAGACTAATGAACAAAATATGATTAAATATTTTTAATATATATTTTTCATTGGAATAATTTATAGATAGTGAATAAGAATGTTTTATAACATAACAACATATTATGCTAAAATTTCAAATATTCATAAAAAATTGTTTTACATTAAAAAAGTTTATTCAACCTTGTAATAATCGAACAAAAATGAATTCATATTATACATGTATTGTACATATCATACTAATATATCAATATATCCTATAAATACTCTCCTATTTAATGGATATGATCTTATTTTTATGTTTACAAAGTAATATTTCCTTATATATTAGTGAAAATGTTTCATTTCATATATGCTATAAATAATATATTATCTTTTAAATAAACTCAAGGTATTTTATTCGACCCTCCATTACTAATTTTAATCCTATAAATAATATATTATTATCTATAAAGAGATCATTTACATATGAAAAATACCTTTTAAAAAAATTCATCCTAAAATAGTTTATCAAACAGCTTTATAATTATAGGGAAATGGGAAACAAATTGGTCATCTAAAAATATTCAAAAAACAATATTCCACATTAGGATAACACTTACAGAATATTAAGAAAATTATTTAAGATTTATTACATGTGGGATATGAAATTATAGATTCATTTTCAGTGATATATGATATGATGAATTTATCAACAATGTCCATTATTTTAATTTGAGGATCATTTTATTCAATTTTAGAAATATCTTTGCAGTATTGTTAAAAAACTAATAATATATACATATATAAAATTTAAAATTTCATCCCATTTTTATTTTTCACCACAATATCTAAAATTTAAAAAAAATTATTATTATTCAAGATGAAATTATATGTCCTAAAGGACTAAAATTTGCCTTAAATGGATAAAAAACCTCAAAGGGTAATAACTTATTCCAGGTCATTGATTAACCAATCCTAAAAAATTAAATAAATCCGGGATAATAAAAATAAATTATGACCCATTATATGATGAAATACAATATTTATATATAAATCCTCAACAATAACATCCAATATTAAATATATTTCCTTAATTAAATAACCACCCTAATAATTTCTTCAAAATAATCAATATTAATATTGAAAAAATGGTGTAGAATAATTTTATAATTTATCCAACCAAATTAAAATTAACATTTATATCTTTACAACATCACTAATTCATAATTCATCATACAAAAATTATTATAAATTATGATTAAAAAATATCGTTCAAGCTTTATTATAGAAATTAAATACCATAATCATTAATTTTATAAAAACATAAATGGTTCCTAAAATTTTAAAATTTTACGAAACAACATTCATTATCTAATTACCAAATATCATTTCAAATCCCTTGTTTCCTCTAAAATAAAACATATATACCCAATATCAAAAAAAATTCTATCACATCATGGTAAGATAATATTAAATTATCAAAAATACATAACATAGTATTTTGGTGGTTGTTTCACCCTTTTCACCCTTCAGTTGAGGGTTTAACCCTTGAATCCACGATGGATATTACCGATTTTCATTTTTAATATGTGAATGTAAACATAATTATTATAATCTCTATAAATGTCAAGGATATCATTAAATATAAAGTCAATAGTCAGTGAAAAAATAAACTATATTGGTTATCATTAAAATTAAAATTGTTAATTGATATTTATTCCTTAAATTATACATTATGATAGAATCCAACCATTAAATTTATATCAATCCAATAAATTTCTCCCAAAATATGAATAATCACATTAAAATTCCATCACAAAAAACCTCAAAGGGGATTATATTCCTTTAAACATATTATTAGCCATACATATATAATCCCATGATGATATCCATAACTATTAATTTTAAATTACATGAAAGAATAATATTCTATGAGTAATATATACAATTTATCTAATAAAACAATAATGGCCTCGCCATAAACATAAAAAATTCACATGTTGGAAGTTAAGAATTCACATTCATAAATTTAAGTATTTTTTGGATTAATTTTTTTAGATAATTATAGCCTCACTATTATATAAATAAATATTAATATCTCAATGTTCACACTTACTATAATTTCTATTTTTCTAATAAAACAACTCATTTGTGACAAAACAATTTTCTTTTCATTAAATTTTTTAACAAATATCATATTTACTTCATCACCATAAATATTAATACTAAATCTGTTTAAAAAAATATTAAAACAAGTTTTCAAATCATGAATAATATTTTGGGATATGTAAAAATAATAGACGTAATATTCTTGTTCCACAACAGTTACAAAAGATATCTCTTTTTCTAAAATAATCATTGGGTTCAAAATAAACACATGATTACTCAATAAATCTAAATTTTTCCCTCTGATTTTAAAATAATTTCATTATAAATATTAATGAAAACAATTTCTAAAAATGTTTTCTTTTATATCTTTAAAAAAATAAGTTCACTATATTAATAAAGGTATAAATTCAACCATTAATAAGTACCCTATTTATTAAATCAGAATAGAAACAAATGAGTAATAACATGGGTGCATAAGATAATGTCTCTGATATCATAACAAAATAGAAAAATAGTATTTATTTTTTAAACATAAACCATGAAACAAATATTTTTATATTATAATATGAAATACAATAAAATAGATAGAGACTCAATGTAAATTGTGTACACTTCCTCATCTAATGCATAACATCTCATGAGACAAATTAAATAACCAATTCAATTGAGTTTTATCCGAGAACAACCATAAAACAATGATCATAAATCTGTGTTCCAAAAATGGAAATTAAACATATAGAATAATATTATAAAATAACCCTAAAAAATGTGTTACACAATCTAATCTTATATCATAAACAGTTATAATTTCCTATAAAATACTTTTGAGAAATAATCACATGGAATTAGTACCACAAAATTATATATAATAAATATGTAAATATATGAGAGATATATGTTCTGAATTTTTATGATGTATGTTACATCAAATAGATAGATGAGATGAGTAAGAGAGTTAAAGTACATAAACCAAATAAAAAGGGTTGTGTGGATGGATCCCTTACACCAATAAGAAAATAATTATAAATTTTAATATACCAGTTTATATTAAAACACATTTTTTAAAATACACAGTAAAATGTAAAGAATATATTTTCTTATACAAAATAGTGATACATATAATCAAATATAATTATCATATAATGATTACGGTGGTAGTAAAAGCCATTAATACTATATATGGTATGAAATAACATCATTTTTGAATTTTTCAATGATATTCAAAATGAATATTATAAAATATGTAAAATATTCCATTTGAATTTTTTTTGAAATATTCAAAAGGTTAAATATATATTTCATAATTCTTTATTTTCAATATAAATTATCTCACAATTTAATTTTAATAATATGGATGTGATGAAAAAATATTTTGATATATAGACCATTAAAATAGGATATCATTTAAATTAATGACATTTAACTTGGGAAAGACTCATTATATATGTTACATATACTATATGATATTAATATTATGTTAACATTAATCATTTTTATGAATATTTTGTAATTTTTACCACATTTAATATAATTATTACATTATTATATTCTATTTCATAATCAATTTTATTCATGAAAGATTTTTTTTATAATATCTAGTTCATATGTCATAAAATGATGTTCGCATGTTCATTGTGTTCGATGAGGTAAATATTGTATCATATATAAAAAAATAATTTTTACATTACATGAATTTTCCTAAATCAATTACAATTTAAAAATAATAATATATGTCTATGGAAAAAAACCTATGTAAAAATAATAGATATCGTAGGCCATACATATTCATGAGTAACATCTTCATTTATCAAAAATCATGACAAATGTAAGGCATTTTTTATTTTTTCATTACATGATGAAAATCATATCATTAATTTAGTATTATTTTTCAGGATAACCTTAAATACACCATCTATGTGATGTGATGAAAAAAAACTAATAACATTATTGTATAGTTGTTGTAATCCATATGTAGGCACATATGACACTGTCTTCCTAAAAATAATGGAATGGTATGAAACTATATGATACAATAATATTATATAATAATTATTATATCATTATATTAATATATTTAAATTAAATTAATCATCATTATTATCTATGATATGAAATGATGGAAATTTATTACATCGGTTTGTGAGGAAGTAACCCACCATTTATAAAAATGATAATTTTAATTACCATTTCATAAGAATGGAGACATATGTACTTTTTCCATTAATATAATAACATATATGTATATGGTATATACTTATAATATTATAATAGAATTATTGAATAATATTTTTAAGAGGTGTAAGGGGAAATAAAACAATACTTGTCTATAAGGAACAATACAACTTTTATATACAACCTCCTTAGGATTATACAAAATACATTACTAGATTGAATTTATAGTAGAAAAATTCCTCTAAGATGTGGGTAATGATTTAAGGATGTGATTTGTGTAGGTATTTGTAGAGGAAAAATAATTTTTATTTTTAAGAGTATATGTTAATTGGTGCTCTTTTTTAAGTTTGTAGGGGTTCAAATTTTGAATTTCTAAAATATATAAATAATATACAATAATTTTCATTGAAAATTTTACCCCAAAATAATGTATTTCAAATATTTTTAGAGGGGTCTAAATCATATATTATAGTAAAATTTTTCCATTTTTGGATGAATTAATCACTCTTATCATTTAGATTTCACTTTTATTTAACTCGTTTGACATATTATAATATTAGGAATATTAAATTTTTTATGTCACAATAATTTTGATAAAATTATAATTTCATAATAAATGTGACATGGTTGATATTTTGAATAATTGACGAATATATTTGAAGAATATAATATTTTTTGTATGTTTAAATGATTTATAAATATATAATTCAAATTTTAATATCATTATATTCATTTTTGAAACAATTCATTTTATTTTACATTGGAAAGAACATAAATGAACAAAAATTAAAATATATTTCAATCACACATAAGTAATGTGATATATATAAATAAATTTTTATGATAATATTTATTTGAAATTTAATTTTTTAATGTATTTTTAAAACCTTTATTTTATTTTTCTAATAATTAAAAAAACATGGTGTTGACATTACGTAAGAAAAAAAGGTAATAATAAAAATATTTAAAATTGTATGTAAATTACAATTAAAAACATTTAATCATTAAAATGGATATTTAAAAAAGAAAATTAAATTATCCATATACAAAAATAATAAAGATTTAAAAAAAGAATGTTAAATTTTTGTCATTATTTTTTACTTATTTCAATTTAAAAAGAAATAAAATGAAAAAAATAACCAATTGGAAATATATTCAAGGCATGAATTTAAATTTCTAAATACCAATAAAAATAATAATAATGATATGTGATGAGTCATTTTTTAGTCCATATAAAATGTTTTTATAATTAATTACAAGATTCACCCTAACCTTAATGATACTTAATTACAGTATTTAATTTTCATAAGGTAAAAAATTATATTGACCTCATTAAATATTTTTTTTATTTTCCCAAATATGATATCTATTTTATAAAATCTAATTCATATGGGTCGTATTATTTAATATTAATATATCCAAAAATTCTAGTAAAAGAGGTTTCTCATGGAAGATTATTCCCCATGAATAAAACGTTTCTATATCTAATATAAACATAAAATTGATTTCAATGACCTAAAATATATAACTTATAATTTAATTAAATAAATTATAATTTACAAAATATTTGACAAAACATTAAAATTTGTTAATTTTGTAATTTCAAAGACAATATATAAACAATTTTTTAATATTCATAAAAAATAACCATTTAATTAAATTATAAAATTATAACTCTATTTTTCTGTTGACATATTTATTTTCATAAAATTATGTTCACATTTATTAATAAATTCATTAAAAGTGTAATAAATAATATCATTTTATCTTCTCAAAACAAAATGAAATTTTATTTTTAAAAATACATTTTTAAGAACAATATGAGATATATAATTTCCCATTCCTAGAAAAAATATAAGATGAATTGTATTCAAATTTATGAAATATTTAATTTATTATTTTTATTAAAATAATATAATAAATTTGATTAATGTCTTTTATGGTGATAAATATACAATTCATTCTGAAAAATACTTTTTATGGTAAAACTTATTTTACTGTTAACTAAAATTTGTTTTCATTTCTACTGAATTGATTACAAAGAAATATATTTTAGGCGTATTTTAAACATATACAGTAATAATTATTTTATTCATTGTTTATAATATAATATCTCTATTATAATGAACATATTTTAATAATAATATTTATTTTTTCCTTAATTGATGGTGTTTCATGTCATATAGGATATCAAAAAATGATTTATTTTTTATGAAAAAGTAGTGATGTTACAAGTTAAATCTCATGCATTTGAATTAGATAGATTATATCAAGAAATTTGATTTTGGGAAAGTGTAATATTTGGGGAATTATAATATTTTTGGAGATTTTTCATGGAATATCACCCCGTGGCATGAATAAATACCTCGAGAGGATGAATAATGGACAATTATTTATTAGTAATTCACTGGTAGAAACATTTCAGGGATAAGGGTTAATGGCTTGGGATTTATTCATTATAAAAAAATGTTTTTTGACCATGTGTTGTCTATATAAGATTGAGATACAAAAATTTTCGTGTTGAGGAAATAGTTGGTATGATGTGTTCCCATTCTATGTTAGTTAATAGATAATAAGGAAAAAATATTTTTCTAAGAGGGATATGTAGTTCTATCTTTAAAAATGGAAAATGATAAATAAGTAATCAACTGAATATTAATTGGAAGATAAACCAGGTTTTTGGAAAATTTATCATGGTTTTACAAAAAATTATTTGTTGTTAGAAATGAAGAATCACTTAATGTGACTTATCTCTAATTTCCTAAACAATTAAATAATCTTGGCATAAAATCAGTGAAAATATTATTTTCTCCATCCATGTATAATAATTATATTGATGTGGTATTAAGTGATTTTGGAATTCATGAAGTGATTTTTCAAGATCATCATAATTCATGATGTTGTATGCTTGATATTTTATATGTTTCAACAATTTGAAAATTTCATAAATATAATAGAAACTCTCATCATTGATGTGCTATGTGTGTATTATTTCTATGAGATTGTATGAATGAATGGATTTCATTATATCATCATGAATAATAGGGATAATTTGTTATATTTTATTTTTCTAATTGAATTTTTAATTCATTGGTAACATACATAAATTAGTATTAAAAATATCATCATCATGATAATGTATAATAAGACTGGAAAATCCATATGTTAAATGATATACACTAGAAATGAGACCCCAGATTCATTGGATTATTGGATGATAATTTATCCATAAAAAAGATATGATGAAATTATTGTTTTTTGAATATAATTTACATAGAACCATTGAGGACCATTACAGTGAGCCATGTCACTGGTAATTGATTCCTCGTAATGATGGTGAACCGATATTAATTTGGATGAGCATAGTGTATGATAACTCTATTGGGTTGTGGTTGATGAAGAAGATATTGGTTACTGATCAATGAATATACTTATCTTATAAAATCTAGATGATATGAACATTAATTTTTTCCATTGTATTCTATTTTTCCATGAATTAGTTTCCTTGGATAGGGAATCGTCATTTTTGGAGGTAAGGGAAAATGATGATGTGGTTTGTTGGATTATTTGATATATTCAAGAATATAATAATTTTTTATTCCAAATAGAACACATATGTGAATTAGTTAAATTTATAATATTATTCAATTATCTCATCTTTGATGGTATAACTATGATCCATTTAATGTGATCGACAAATAAGATGTTGAACTGGAGCTAGATGTAGAGTTTATGAAGTACCAGCTAGGAATTATAGTCTGATGTGAAAATTATTGAGGGGAATGAAAACACACATTTTTTATTCTATGTATTTATATATGAATCCTAGAGGAGGCATTTTATAAGGAAAACTATATATGATATCTATGTTTCATGAGTTTTTAGCAGTAATTCTAAAGAATCTTAATAAGAATGTGATGTCCATAAAAAGGATTATTATGATGACCCAGAAAATTCAAGATCATTATTAGTCATGTTTAATTATTTTTGATGGTTTTTAATCATTTATTTCCTTTTTTATTTATGGTTTATCTTCATGGAGGTTTTTCTGTGATTTAGAGAACATTAATGTATTGAAAAATTTATATATCCTAAAGGAAAACCACAGGGAACTCCCTAGGAAATACATGTGATTTTTGTAGAAGGGATATTGGTGGAATATAGATTAAAACATATATATATATATATTTGACACATTTCATAGTCTACTATGTGACAAGGAATTTGGTAAAAGTCATGGTTCTCAAACATTTTACTAAACAATTCAAAAACATTTCAGGTTCCTATATGTGGTAGAAAAACTCATAGTGCTAGAAAAATAGATTATTAAAATTTTATAAAAATCATACAATAGTTTTAAATTAAACTAAATAATTTTATTTATATATTAAACATTCAAAAAAACTCATATATCATACTTATACAGTAATGTATGTCGACTTTAGGTACTGTAGTGGTGATTATTATAATTTTTTCAATTAATGGAAGTATAATTCAATTAAATATTGACTTATTGGTCCCTTATAATTCAACGTATGTGATCATATTTCATTGTTCATATTTATATCTATTAATAAATCTGGTTTTTATATTAATTAATCATTAATCTATAATAATATGTTGAAAATTATTTATTCATATGGGTCTTAATGGATGTTAGTTATATTGCTAATGAATTAAAATCAATAAATATTTATTCCTATCATTAAAAAAGTCCTAGATAAACCATTATCAAGGGAACATATTCTGTAAGAAAAAAATTGAATCCCACATCATGTTTACAATCATGAATCTTGTTCTATAATAAAATTTTATATGTTTTGGAATTAGTTCCAATAATCCTTAGTATGTGTGATTTATTCTTGGGATGAATCATTATTTCTATTATAGTTTAACATCAATTATCTTTAGGTAGGGAGTCCTTTCTATAATGGAGAGGTCTATATAGTTGCTTAAAATGATATTATTATTTTTGTGTGAATAATCAATGACAAAGGAGTTATTATATTAAATTATTTTTCATGTTCTTAAAGAACAGGAGGCCAATTTTTGAAAGATGTGTATGTGGGTTCAGGTGTTGTCGTAAACACATGTACATGATATGTTATTAGTTTTCCATTATATTCCTTTTTTATTTTGTACATTACATTGATTATGGGGCATTTAAATATGTATCAGCATTTTTGGTTTCTATATGAATAATATTTTTGTATATTCGTGCAATGTTGGTATTTTATAGTACAATTGTGACTCTTGTTTGATAGTTTGGAGAGTTTTAAAAAGTTACATAATCAATCAATAGTAATTGGACGATGTTGAGATAGATATTCCCTGGTTAGAAGGTGGGTCAAACTGAATTGATGGTACAGGATGGGTTACTGTGATCATTAAAATGATGGTACGATTCGTAGAATTATGAATCCAATGTCAATTCAATGAGTTAGAGATAGACACACTATGTCGATGAATAATTTACCATCTGATAATGAGATGGTTTATAACTATCAACATGTTCCTAATACAGGTTCCATAAATTGAGGATTATGTGAATGTGAGAAAATATGATTCGATCGACTAGGTGACAACTCATTAATTTTGGGTCTTAGCTTTCCCTAGTTAGTTGTTATGGAATTCATCCTACAATGAGGAATATAGAATAAATAATTACCTATTAGTTAGGTTATCTATTAGATTCATTGTTCAATGATCATAATCAGTCATATATAATTATAAAATTTATTCTATCAAGGAGATCATATATGTATGAATGATGTTCATGGTGGTTTTGATAGTGAATTTTCACAACAAACATGTATCACTATTACTTTCATGTGAAATTACATATTTTCATATTTGTGATGTCATGTGTAGGGATTCATTGGTGGTGTTAAAATGTGTTTATATTAACATGTGGCATTTGAATATTGATTTAGGTGCACATTTAATGGCTGTAATAACCAAAACTAGAATCCAATGAACTCAATCCCTCTACTAGTATACCATAAGGATTAAAAGTACCTCCCCATATTTCGAAGGTTGTCTTAAAATTAAAACTGCTTAGTGGTTTTATATAGAGAATTTTAACATTAGTAACTGGAGTCCAACATGAAGGAAATAAATTAAAAATTATAAAAAAGACATCTAAATAAAATAATCATCTACTATAATACCTACACAAAACACATGAATATACTAGTTATTTCATTAAAAAATTAGATATATTAGATAAAATTATGATAAATTACAACATTCCAAAAATTTTAAATAAGATGAAAAATATGACAAAAACTAAAAATTATAAAATATTATCATTACTACCTAATTAAAACTATATTCTTATCTATAACACCACACATTAGCTATGCGGTCCTTTAGAGGTCGGACCCTGTAACGACCCAAAATTTCATTAATGGAAAATCCCTCTGGATCCAGTTAAATGTTTCTTTATGTTTTTATAAGATTTCAACTTCTTTAGTTTAACGTTAAGATTTGTGACCGTTACTTTTATATCCGTTGAGCAGTGATCATCTGGGTAGTTTAAATATAAGGCTTTAACGAACCAATTTTCTACTCAGACAAAGGAAGCGATGGCCTCATCCAGTAAAATTGCCCCTTACGAAGCCCATTTGTCGGAGCTCGGAAAGGAGGTGGCATCTTTGGGCTTTGCCCTTGACCAAGCCCATGCTGAGCTTCATCAAGTCAAGCTCGAGCGTGATCGTCTACGGGAAAAATGGAAGTTGATAGAGATTACCACTCGAGCAATGTTATCCGAGCAACCCCAAGAGTCTGTCACCATCGCACACGTTACCCTTAGGTCTTATGCGGCTATTTTAAGGGGTTATGTAACAAATAAGTAGCACCATGTTCATGTACATTATTTTGTATATAATAATGAATATAATTTCTAGTCATTTTTGATGCATTGTAATTAGTTTTTAAAGTACAAATGATGTTTTTAGTTATTATTTAATTAAGAATTATATTTTATTAAATTAAAGGATTTTTGAATTAAATAATATTTTAATAAAATATTATTATTAATATTAAATTAATTTTTATTAAATATAAATGATCTTATAATTTTATGAATGCAATTAAAATTTTTATTAAGGTTTGAAAGCCATTTCTGTCAAAACCCGTGAATTTTTTATAAATGTCGGTTTTTATTTTAAAAGTGAAAATTAACATATTTAGAAAATTATTTAGATAAAATAAATATTATTTTTGGAATCAGGACGTCGAAATTATCCAACGGTGAATTTTTCATAATTTTCTGAGATAGTCAAATTTTTGGGTAAAAATTAAATACCATTTAAATATATAATGTGTTTTATGACATCATAATGACCCAATGGTGATGTAATAAAATACCATAATCCTTATGTTCGGCCAATATGTGTTTTATCATTAAAATAATGAGGTTTTGGGTTTGTTTGACTCACTTTTCAAAGCATTAATGGAGCCCTCAAGACTTATTCAACACTTTGCCTTTTTAAATTAATTTCCATGGGAGTGTGACTCACCTCCACATAAGCAACCCTAATTTTTTAATAAGTTCGGACCTTGGCCTTGTAAAATATTGTTTTCCTCTTTCCTTTTCCAGAAACCATGGGCAAATACCATGGGATGGTTTGTGGTTTGTATTATTTTAATATAAGGGGTCCCAAACCTAAATAATAAAGAATTCTCTCACCTTTCCTATATAAACCCACCAAAGCTCCCACTTCCTCCTCACTAAAAGCCCTTGAAGTTCGTCCAACCTCTGCCCTACTCTCTCTAGAATCCTCTCAAGGTGCTCCAAGCTCCCAAGAAGCCTCTCACAAGCCTCTCTCTAGCCTTTGGAAGCACACTTTCAAGTAAGGGGTTTTTCTTCCTTTCTCATTTTTGTCAATTTTCTTTAAGTTGTATTGCCCTTTTAATTTTATTTATGAATATTGGGGTATGGTTTCTCACCTCTCCCATACTGCCCTCTTATTGTTTGAATGATGGGAGACCCCTTTCTCTCTCATTAAATGCCTCCCATGTACACCTGTTACTATGCCGAAATTCCGAAAGGAACCTTTTTCTCCTCTTCTATATTCAAGCAATACTTTTGTATCATGAATCTAAATTCCTTTTCAATTGTTGGGACATGTATCTATATGACCTTCTTACTTTCCATTACATGTAAATATGATGAGGAACCCCTTTTTCTCTCATCAGCCTTTTTTATGAATTCTTATGTCACGCCGTTACGCTGCCGAAATCACACCGATTTTCTAAGACAATATCATTGTGTAGTGAATACCATGCCCATTTCTCCATCAAGGGTATTCACCTTTATGCACATTTACTTATTGATTGTAAAGTTTCATGTATGAATTCCACATTCCTTTATCGTGGAATAAATTATTATGTTTTATGAATCCATGTTTTATGATCCATGTTGCACACTTATGCATGAAATGAAATGTTTAAGAAGGGTGCGCCCTGATAGCGCTCCAATGCATTGGGTAAAGTATAGTATCATGATACGTCATGTGCAATGAGTGTTGACTCATGCTAATTCAAGTGCAACGAGGGTTTACTCATGCTTCAAGTGCAATGAGGGTTTACTCATGCTCCATGTGCAATGATCCTTGGCTCATGCTAATTCAATGTTAAGTGTTGTTGCCACATTTCCATGTTATGATTATCATGCTTTATCATGCCGTTATGTTCATGTCTCTCTTATGCTCTATTGATATTCCTATTGCCTAACATGTATTGTACTCCTCATGTTATTCATTATGTACTCCCTTACTGGGCTTTATAGCTCACCCTTTTCTTATGCATGTCCTCAGGTTATCCCATGCAATGCTAAGTATGAAGGAATGTAGTGGTCATGTAAAAGAAGTTTTCAATAAGGATGTTGTATTTCAAGTTTAAAGTTTTTATGTAATGATCCTAAGCCCCAAAGACACTAAACCTCTCGATCTTATTTGTTGTATCAAGTGAAGTTTTATGTAATAAAGCATGTTTAAGTTGTAATAAAAATCAGGGTTGTCATAGTTGGTATCAGAGGATAGGTTTAGTTATTTTTGGGATTATGAAACCCTAGTAAAGCCTTAGATACAAGACTAAGCATAATAAAAACATCCCTAAGTTTTGGTAAATACGAAGTAAGTGTTTTATTAAACAAATACATCCCTGTCTGGATACGAGCAGGTAGAGGCGGCTGTGGCACAGATGTATCCTAGGGGTAAAACTCGAAAACACCGCTTTGAGCTAGACTCGAACGGGAACTGGTGCACGACAACGGGCCTTGCTGCACTCTTGGTTACGACACTCCCGGGGGATATGTTTTGATAAATTCACAATCTTAGTATGAACCCTTATTAAGGGAAAAATGCCCCTAAGGATATATGTTAGAAGGAAGATCATGAAAAGCCTGGATTGAATCCTATAGACTCACGAGTTAAAGAGATTAAAGTTTATTTATAAGTCATCAAATTTTGTCTTTGGATTACCCTTTATGTGTTACCCCTAACTTTCCTTTTATTCCAGCCAATGGCCAGTAATAGGAGAACTCGGGCTAACAACCGTTGTGAAGATCAGTGTGATGATTGTACTTATGAGGTGCCCAATCCAATGGGAGCCGGAATCGCGAACTTTGTCACGCTTCTCTCTCAGCTAACTCAAGTTTTGAATAGAAACATTGGTCAAGAGGAACGTTCAACCCCCCCTAAGAAAGAACAAGTCGCTATTGAAAGCTTCATGAGACAAAGGCCTCCTACTTTTAGTGGATCATCCGATCCCACGACTGCTGAACAATGGATCAACTCCATTGAAAAGATATTCTCCATCCTCCAATGCTCTGAAAAAGAGAAGGTTCTCCTGGCGGCTTATCGTATGGAGGGTGAAGCTGATCAATGGTGGACATTGATCAAAAATACGAAGCCTGAGGAGGAGATCGAGGCTTTGGAATGGAAGGTATTCCGGAAGATGTTTTTCGATAAATATTTTCCACGCACCCTCAGTCTTAAGATGGAAAGGGACTTCCTTTACCTCAAGCAGAAAGATGAGGAATCTGTGGGAGCGTACGAGGCAAACTTCACAAGGCTTGCACGATACGCTTCCGGCTTTGTCGTTACCCCTGAATGCAAGGTTGACCGCTTCTTTGGTGGGCTGAAGCCTAGCTTGCGGAAAGCATTAGCGATCCGTGACTTCGACAGCTATGAGGAAATTGTCCGATGTGCCCTCAAGGTTGAAATGGAGATCGGAGAATCACAGGGGTATCATGGGGACAAGAAGCGGAAGGTGGACTTCAATGCTGGTGGTCCGACGGATAAATCCAACGGCGCTAAGAAATTCCAGCACCCCACTTGCCAAAAGTGTGGAAAAAAGCACCCTGGAAATTGCCTTAGGGGGACAAGAAAATGCTTAATGTGTGGAAGAGAAGGGCACCTAGCTGTTAACTGTCAGCAAGAAGGACCCACTGCTGCGACGGAGGGGAGAAACGCACCGTTCGAACCTCAACGCATTGTTCAATGCTTCAAATTCAAAGAACCAGGTCATTTTGCGAATCAGTGCGCTAATCCAAGGGTTATCGGAGGCAATCAACAACCTCCAAGACAGCAAGGAAGAGCTTTTGCCATCACTTCTGCCGAAGTGAACACCGAAAACGAAGTGGTGACAGGTACGCTAGTTATTCATTCAAGAATAGCGAAGGTACTTTTTGATTCAGGTTCTACGCATTCTTTTATATCTCAAAAGTTTAGTAGAACAATCCCTGCACCACCACAAATCATGGAAGTAAAGATGTCGGTGAGTACGTCAAATGGGGCAATCATTGCATCCCATGAGTATAAGTCCTCCCCTATTATAATCTGTGGATTGAATTTCCCGGTGAACCTCGTCATACTCCCTTTGGTGGAATTTGATGCAATTCTTGGCATGGATTGGCTTTCCTTATATAGAGCCAACATAAATTGTCGGGAGAGGGAAATCACACTCCATATGGAGAATCGACCCCCGATTCTTTACAAGTGTCAGGAGGAAGATGAATCTCCTTTAGCTCCATCATCTCAAGCATGGATATTACTACCTTATGAGCACGCATATCTGGCTCAGATGATTGAGTCCAAGGAAGAAACCACCCTTGAAGAAATGTCTATTGTGAGGGAATTCGCTGAAGTATTTCCCGAGGAACTTCCTGGTCTTCCTCCAAGAAGAGATGTTGAGTTCCCAATTGAACTTATACCTGGGGCGCTACCAATATCCAAGACTCCATATAGAATGGCTGTTGTTGAGCTTGAAGAGCTGAAGAAACAACTACAGGAGAATCTGGATAAAGGGTTTATACGCCCACGTGCATCACCATGGGGTGCACCAGTCCTCTTCGTCAAGAAGAAGGATGGGTCAATGCGGCTTTGCATCGATTATCGTGAACTTAACGAAATCACGATAAAGAACAAGTATCCTCTCCCAAGAATCGATAACTTGTTTGATCAGCTGCGTGGAGCACAATACTTCTCCAAGGTCGACTTGCGGTCGGGATATTATCAAGTAAGGGTGAAGAAGGAAGATATCCCCAAGACTGCTTTTCGTACAAGGTACGGGCACTATGAATTCATAGTAATGCCTTTTGGACTCACCAATGCTCCAGCAATATTCATGGACTTGATGAATAGAGTCTTTAGAGATTACCTAGATAAATTTGTGGTAGTCTTTATAGATGATATTCTAATATATTCCAAAACCAAGGAGGACCATGAGGAGCATTTAAGAACTGTACTGGAGACTTTGCGCAAGGAGAAGCTCTATGCCAAGTACAGCAAGTGTGAGTTCTGGTTGAAGGAGGTCTCATTCTTGGGTCATATCATCACAAGCAATGGGATATCTGTGGACCCCTCCAAAACAGATGCAATTGAGGGATGGCCGAGGCCAACATCGGTAACTGATATCCGTAGCTTCTTGGGGTTAGCTGGATATTATCGACGATTTGTGAGAAACTTCTCACGATTGTCCAACCCTCTTACCAAGCTAACTTGAAAGGGAGTAAAGTTTGCTTGGAGTGATGAATGCGAAGAAAGCTTCAAGGAGTTGAAAAGGAGGCTTATCACTGCACATGTGCTCACTTTACCCACAAGTGGGGAGCTTTTTGTGGTATTCAGTGATGCTTCGAAGAAGGGCTTAGGATGTGTGCTGATGCAGAATGATAAAGTGATATCCTATGCCTCAAGACAGTTGAAAATCCATGGGCGAAACTATCCAACGCATGATCTGGAGTTGGCGGCGGTGATCTTTGCCTTGAAAATCTGGTGGCATTATCTCTATGGAGAGAAATGTGAGATATATACTGACCACAAGAGTCTTAAATATATATTCACACAGAAAGAGCTTAATATGCGCCAGAGAAGATGGATAGAGCTCATAAAGAATTATGACTATTCAATACATTACCACCCTGGGAAGGCGAACAAGGTAGCGGATGCCCTAAGTAGAAAGGATCCAGCAATTCTATCAATGATGAGAATTGAGAAGGATCCAATCTTCTTAGACTTGATGAAGATGGACGTGGGAATCATAAAGAAGGGAACATCATCAATCCTTTCACAAATTATTGCTCAACCATCTCTTTTGGAAAGGTTAAAGGATGCTCAAAAGGATGATGCGAGAATCCAAGAAAAAGTGGAAGCTATCAAAAAGGGAAAATCCTCAGAGTTTAATGTTAATGAAGAAGGAATTGTGCGGTTTGGGAAAAGACTATGTGTCCCATCATGTTCGGAGCTGAAGAAGGAACTTTTGGATGATGCACATAGTTCAAATTTCTCTATTCACCCAAGGAGCACAAAGATGTATCGAGATCTCTGAGAAAACTTTTGGTGGGATAATATGAAGAAGGAGATCGCCGAATATACATCAAAGTGCCTGGTGTGTCAGCAAGTGAAGGCCGAGAGGCAGAAGTCTAAGGGGATGATGCAACCATTGCCCATACCAGAATGGAAATGGGAGAACATCACCATGGACTTCGTCACTGGACTTCCAAGGACATCCAAAATCAACAATGCAATCTGGGTTATTGTGGATCATCTTACAAAGACTGCACACTTCATTTCTATTCAAGAGGATTTCTCTTTGGATCAACTGGCACGTATATATATCAGGGAAGTGGTACGGTTTCATGGAGTACCACTATCTATTGTGTCTGACCGAGATCCATGATTTACCTCTAAGTTTTGGAAGAGTCTTCAACATGCTCTGAATACTGAACTGAACTTCAGTACGGCCTATCATCCTCAAACTGATGGCCAATCCGAGCGGACTATCCAAACACTTGAGGATATGTTGAGAGAGTACTCAATGGACTTTAAAGGAGGATGGGATCAACAACTTCCTCTAGTTGAGTTCTCTTATAATAATAGTTTCCACTCGAGCATCCAAATGGCACCATATGAAGCCCTGTATGGGAAAAGGTGTAGAACACCGGCATGTTGGGATGAGGTCGGTGAACGTAAGCTGCTTGGACCAGAAATGGTCGAAGAAATGGTGGAGAAGGTGAAAACCATTCAGCAGCATATCAAGGCAGCCCAAAGTCGACAGAAGAGTTATGCAGATAATCGTCGACGAGACCTTGAGTTTAAAGTCGGAGACATGGTGTTTTTACGCATATCTCCGTGGAATAAGGTCATGAGGTTTGGAAAGAAAGGGAAGTGAAGTCCAAGGTACATCGGCCCATTCGAGATTCTTGATCGTGTTGGGGCTGTGGCCTATCGACTAGCACTTCCACCTACTATGGCCAAGGTGCATGATGTCTTCCATGTATCCCTCTTAAGGAAGTACATACCAGACCCTTCACATGTACTCTCTTCCGAGGTGGTACAATTAGAAGACGATCTTTCTTATGAGGAGCAACCAGTGAAGATCTTAGATCGTAGAGAAAAATTTCTACGAAATAAGACAATGCCCCTCGTCAAGGTGTTGTGGAGAAACCACAAGTTTGAAGAAGAAACTTGGGAGTCAGAGGATATGATGAAGCTAAGTTACCCACATTTGTTTTAGTGTGGGAAAAGGAAAATTTCGAGGGAGAAATTTCTTAAGGGGGGAATGATGTAACGACCCAAAATTTAATTAATGGAAAATACCTCTTGATCCAGTTAAATGTTTCTTTATGTTTTTATAAGATGTCAACTTCTTTAGTTTAACGTTAAGATTTGTGACCGTCACTTTTATATCCGTTGAGCAGTGATCATCTGGGTAGTTTAAATATAAGGCTTTAACGAACCAATTTTCTACTCAGACAAAGGAAGCGGTGGTCTCATCCAGTAGAATTGCCCCTTACGAAGCCCATTTGTCGGAGCTCGAAAAGGAGGTGGCGTATTTGGGCTTTTCCCTTGACCAAGCACAAGCTGAGCTTCATCAAGTCAAGCTCGAGCGTGATCGTCTACGGGAAAAATGGAAGTTGATAGAGATTACCACTCGAGCAATGTTATCCGAGCAACCCCAAGAGTCTGTCACCATCGCACACCTTACCCTTAGGTCTTATGCGGATATTTTAAGGGGTTATGTAACAAATAAGTAGCACCATGTTCATGTACATTATTTTGTATATAATAATGAATATAATTTCTAGTCATTTTTGATGCATTGTAATTAGTTTTTAAAGTACAAATGATGTTTTTAGTTATTATTTAATTAAGAATTATATTTTATTAAATTAAAGGATTTTTTAATTAAATAATATTTTAATAAAATATTATTATTAATATTAAATTAATTTTTATTAAATATAAATGATCTTATAATTTTATGAATGCAATTAAAATTTTTATTAAGGTTTGAAAGCCATTTCTGTCAAAACCCGTGAATTTTTTATAAATGTCGGTTTTTATTTTAAAAGTGAAAATTAACATATTTAGATAATTATTTAGATAAAATAAATATTATTTTTGGAATCAGGACGTCGAAATTATCCAACGGTGAATTTTTCATAATTTTCTGAGACAGTCAAATTTTTGGGTAAAAATTAAATACCATTTAAATATATAATGTGTTTTATGACATCATAATGACCCAATGGTGATGTAATAAAATACCATAATACTTATGTTCGGCCAATATGTGTTTTATCATTAAAATAATGAGGTTTTGGGTTTGTTTGACTCACTTTTCAAAGCATTAATGGAGCCCTCAAGACTTATTCAACACTTTGCCTTTTTAAATTAATTTCCATGGGAGTGTGACTCACCTCCACATAAGCAACCCTAATTTTTTAATAAGTTCGGACCTTGGCCTTGTAAAATATTGTTTTCCTCTTTCCTTTTCCAGAAACCATGGGCAAAGACCATGGGATGGTTTGTGGTTTGGATTATTTTAATATAAGGGGTCCCAAACCTAAATAATAAAGAATTCTCTCACCATTCCTATATAAACCCACCCAAGCTCCCACTTCCTCCTCACTCAAAGCCCTTTAAGTTCGTCCAACCTCTGCCCTATTCTCTCTAGAATCCTCTCAAGGTGCCCCAAGCTCCCAAGAAGCCTCTCACAAGCCTCTCTCTAGCCTTTGGAAGCACACTTTCAAGTAAGGGGTTTTTCTTCCTTTCTCATTTTTGTCAATTTTCGTTAAGTTGTATTGCCCTTTTAATTTCATTTATGAATGTTGGGGTATGGTTTAGCACCTCTCCCATACTTCCCTCTTATTGTTTGAATGATGGGAGACCCCTTTCTCTCTCATTAAATTCCTCCCATGTACACCCGTTACTATGCCGAAATTCCGAAAGGAACCTTTTTCTCCTCTTCTATATTCAAGCAATACTTTTGTATCATGAATCTAAATTCCTTTTCAATTGTTGGGACATGTATCTATATGACCTTCTTACTGTCCATTACATGTTTATATGATGAGGAACCCCTTTCTCTCTCATCAGCCTTTTTATGAATTCTTATGTCACGCCGTTACGCTGCCGAAATCACACCGATTTTCTAAGCCAATATCATTGTGTAGTGAATACCATGCCCATTTCTCCATCAAGGGTATTCACCTTTATGCACATTTACTTATTGATTGTAAAGTTTCATGTATGAATTCCACATTCTTTTATCGTAGAATAAATGATTATGTTTTATGAATCCATGTTTTATGATCCATGTGGCACACTTATGCATGAAATGAAATGTTTAAGAAGGGTGCGCCCTGATAGCGCTCCAATGCATTGGGTAAAGTATAGTATCATGATACGTCATGTGCAATGAGTGTTGACTCATGCTAATTCAAGTGCAACGAGGGTTTACTCGTGCTTCAAGTGCAATGAGGGTTTACTCATACTCCATGTGCAATGTGCCTTGGCTCATGCTAATTCAATGTTAAGTGTTGTTGCCACATTTCCATGTTATGATTATCATGCTTTATCATGCCTTTATGTTCATGTATCTCTTATGCTCTATTGATATTCCTATTGCCTAACATGTATTGTACTCCTCATGTTATTCATTATTTACTCCCTTACTGGGCTTTATAGCTCACCCTTTTCTTATGCATGTCCTCAGGTTATCCCATGCAATGCTAAGTACGAAGGAATGTAGTGGTCATGTTAAGGAAGTTTTCAATAAGGATGTTGTATTGAAAGTTTAAAGTTTTTATGTAATTATACTAAGCCCCAAAGACACTAAACCTCTCGATCTTCTTTGTTGTATCAAGTGAAGTTTTATGTAATAAAGCATGTTTAAGTTGTAATAAAAAGCAGGGTTGTCATAGACCCTATATCCATGGAGTCTTTTTATACAATAAATAGTTCCTCAAATAGTGTGTAATTACAGTCATTTGGCCTCTACCATCAATGTCAAATGAGAATATTATTTTCACATATATGGCATAATGTCGAACAATATATATATATATATATTTGAATATGTACGAGTAATAATATAATGTGGAAATAAATGTAACCATATAGAGTCCTTTGTCGCAAAGAGACCACCATGTATTAAACAATTTCTATTATCCTATGTTGTTTTCTTAATAACAAGGTACTATCATTTCCCAATCAATTTCCATGGAACATCACTAATACAACCACTATTGGACATAAAATAGAATCAACGAGGGTCAAATGTTATTCCCCTTTATAAATTCACTAGAACTCATTCTTATATTTCTATGCACAGGGTACCACCCTTGATTCTCAGTGACAAAACACTACACAAGTAGAATGATAACTACTATTATTTTCCATAAAAATATAAATTAGGGTGAATATAAGTACTATATATTTCATAATTCAACAATGATACCCCTCAACCATATAAGAAATTAATCTTTATAATTCAATATGTTTTGATACTTCTCAAATCTAATGGGATTAACCCCATGAAATTCCTAGCAATCAATCCATATATAATCAATTGGATTCCCCATATGATTCTATTTCATTTAACTTCATTTAATCTAGTTTTCTATTCATAGTTTGTTATTCACATGATTCCCCTAATAGAATTATATGATCATATAGTGAACTAAACTAAAATATCGATTAGAATGAATGCGTGTAGGTCCTATTAAGAATTTCACATCATGAATTCTTCATATAAATTTCAAACAATTATTTATTACATAATTAATTTAATATAAAATATTAAAATTAACTCCATCTCTAAAATGTAGATTTATTATTAATTTATATTTAAATAAACCATGGAAGTTCACACTTGGGGATCCTATATATTATTCATGGAATCGTACATTCCAAATTCATCCTTTCTATAATTAATCATATCCAAAAACCATCCCTATAGTGAAAATTTTATCAAGGCACAATACATCAACCTCATCATTATTAGTTTCAACATGGTTCTACCAACTCTGACAAATTTTCTAAATAAATGTTTACATTATGGATAAAAATTATACATTAGATCCATATATATAAGATTTTGGTAATGTAACAGATGAATTGAAACTACCAAATTGGCCAAATATGTAATATAATAGTGTTTGTATTTAAGGAACACATTGATAAGATATACCTAATTAATTAATATCCCCAAATGACAAATATTAGTATTTTATTAGATATAAAAAAATAGAATTCCAGAAACTATACAAAAAAACTAATGTTATGGTATTTTCAATTAATGTGGATGTAGATATTTAGAGGGAACATAAATTTGAAATTTAATAATAAAGGAGAGATGAACATTTAGTGATCCATCCAATGTGTTTAATAGAATAAATTAAATTTTATAGTGATAGAGAACGATAAAAGATTCAAATAAAAGGAGGATAATGATTACAGTCATGGTTACCACAATAAATAAGAGATAATTTATGGTTTTTAAGAGAAATTGGTAAATGTGGTAAAATTAGTGTCCCCATGTATAAACCCCTAAAAAATAACTTATTGGAAAATTGACTATTGAAAGTTTAGAATCTCAAATAAAACCCAATATATATACGAGGGTCCCCAACTAGTTATCTAATGAAACTAAAACCTTATTAACTAATTATCCATCCTCCTCTCATGCATCCCACACATCTATTATAAAATCTCATACTACACGAACATTTAATAAAATTACAAAAATATGGTTCTGAATAATATAAGGGGTAATACAATAAAAAATGAGTGGTGTCAATTATCCATATAATATTAAGGATGATCATCATAGATATGTTAACTCAACCATTACTCATCCTCATTGATGAAATTTCTATTTCATCATTATTTATTCCCTGATATGCATTACATCAATTACCCAAATACACGTCTTCATTTAAATCTCATGAAATGTTAAGGAAAATATTTTGAATGAAATTTATTGTAAATATTTACATAATATAATATGGATCCTCATAATATGACACATCATTATAAATACTGATATAATCAACATCATGAGTATGAAATGGATCAAAAATTTATTATCAAATATGATATATATGAATGATGATGTCAAAGAAACTAAATATTTCTAGAATAGGTAGTGGGTATAAAATTTGGCAAACCTATATGTGACATCTCATGATTATTTTTTCCTAGGTATTACAATTTCTAATCCACTAAAACATTTATTTCCCAATCTAGGAGACACACGTAATAACCTTCCATCTCTAATATCCAAATCTATTAAATGATGACACTGATAAGAATATTACTTCATCATAGTCATTATTGTATGTATCTTCATATGTATTGATTGAATGTGATCTAATATATATAAGTTGAGACATAGTCCAATCATCACCACATCACCTTACTCTTTTTAGAAAAACGAGAAAGTTGGTAATTATATTATTTTTCATAATGTATAATCAAAATAACATTTTTAATATATCATGGACATTCAAACATCCCAACTAGTATATAATAGAGGTTTCATGGATCTATAAAAATTGGTATTCATTCGTCAGCATATCCCGGATAAAATTAACATTATGATTCCATCATCGGGATTCATTTATTCCCATAACTTATTACTTGGGGAAAGAAACTCGTTTATACAATATAATGGTAACATTCAACATGAGACTTTTTGGAGACCGATTCCCAAACATCCCTTTTAATAGGTGGAAATCAATTTCATGAAAATTTTTAGCTCCTAATTCATTTTCAACCATCATAACAAAAGATTTATATCTTATTAAAAAACATTTTTATTTGGTGTACTAAACCTCTTGGTTTTATTATTTTTTATAATAACCTCTTCTCTAGGTCTAGTAGTCTCTAAAAAACACCCATGAACAACGAAGGTCTCGTTGTCCTCAATACTCCAAGGTGCTGTAATTTCCCCATCATATATGTTGTACCAGAATGATATGAATTCTATATTTGAAACCATAATTCACTTGAAATAATATAGAAAGAAATTGACAATAGGTATATGTATTTGAACATTGGGATCCTGGTCCACCTAAATTACTATATGTATGTCAATTGAAATCACATTAATTATCTAATCACTATATAACTCAGTGATAACATGATTCTCCATATTCTATCTTGGACATTAATAAAATATATTTTCCCTTCACTAATGTATAGGTCGTCTCGATGTTGAATGATTGGGTGTACCCATCACAAGTTCATTACTAATGAGTTATTTCTTAATGAGTAATGATATAACTAAAACTCATATATCATATATATATATATATATTATGATCATTTATCCAATGATATATTTCAAAACTCACATCAAGGAATGATGTATTTCTACTATCAAGGGTTAATGTAGATGGAAATTATTTCCATTAGGCCTTAATTATTCATTATGATATATCATTACATGACCCCCAAGATTAAAATGGAACCCATATACATAAATTATTCCTCCATGTATACCACATTTTCTATTACATTTGTTTGAAATATGAAAATTGGTGTCATGGTCTGTCTCTTCTTTAGAACATAAAAAAAATTGAATAATGTTTTGAAAAAAATTTATCGCCTTATTATACGACACTATAATAGGCCCTCAAAATAAGAATTTCCCTTATAAAATATTATGGATATCCTTCCATGATATTGAAATTGTAATCCTATAATACATTAAAGGGGGCACAAAATAATTAACAGATACAAATTTATGTTTGAAAACAATTTTTAGTGATTTTATTATTATACATCCTAATAATATCTTATCATGAATTGAATAGTTATAATTTCAGTGGTTATAAAAGAACCTATGTTCCATTAGTTATCAATACAAAATCTCTATATATTACGCATGTGTTTCCTCATGGAAATGGGGATGACATTGTTTGTTTAAGGTTCAATCATTCCAATCAGTTTCTAACGGGTTTGTTCGTAGAGTTGGAAACATCCAATGATTCTACATCCATTTGGACTTACATTCCAATGTTATGTGCTCATTAGTTGTGGAACGATGAGGCTTAAGAATTTGCATTGGTCGAGAGGATGGGAGGTCCGACTCATCACACCTTTTTGAGGGGAATTATTGTCTACTCCAGGACTCTATTTATCGATTTATGTTATGTTCATGAATCCTTAGTAAATTACAAAGTATGAAAATGAGCTTTCCTTAGATCTGACAATAAATGAATGATATGTATGAGATTTATAGAATATTTTATATTTATTCATGCTTCTTAATCGATAGATAATAATATGTATGTATTGGAGATTCTTAGTCAATTGTATCCTTTAATACATTATATATAAATATCTTGGTCATTATGATGACCATACTGGTTTTAAAGCCACTCAACGGGGAACTTGATGTTTATTATTTTTCAAAAGGATATGTATTATTACAAAATTTGGATTGAACCCACAGATAGGCTACCTATGTATCCATGTTAGAAAAGGAATCAGAACCCAAGAAGTTCATTAATTAAGATATAGTTTAATGTCATATGTGAATGATGAGAATTAATGGGTGATGGGATTGAACCTCAAAAAGGATTCCTACGCACTCTACATTAAAGGTAGATATCAAAGTCCATGTAGTTCGGTTTGGTATTACAGGGATTACATATGATTAATGGCCCAAAGAGATATGTCGTGGTTAATTTTACACTCTATGCTCACATGAGTCATGCGCGGTGTGATAAACAAGAGGTATCAGTAATCCTGAAATTTTGTGCCACGAAAGATGAAGTCACAAGGAATGATATGGGGCTAATGTATATATGATTTCCCAAATAGATAAAGATCAGGACATACTTTTAACAAGAATCCTGGGAATAAGGTCCAAAAAAGGTATATGTGCTTTATGAAGATTTGGATACTCTAATTTGGGTCTTACTCATGAAGAGAATGCCCAAATTAAGAGGAGACTTGTGATTGGGTTTTATTCCTGAGAAGGAAGCCTAAATCAAAAGATGTTATGACTTGTTAAGAGAAATTATGACTTGGGCTTACTCTTGAGAAGGAGGCCCAGGTCAAAGGGACTTTAGAAATAGGTCTTACTACTGAGAAGGAGGCCCAGGTTAAAGGGACTCGATAACTGGGGCTTACTCCTAGAAAGGAAGCCCAGGTTAAATGGACTTGAGAACTGGGGTTTACTCCTATAGAGGTTTCCCAGGATAACGGTATTTGAGAAATGGAGCATACTCCTAAGGGGGATACCCAAATTTGGGAACATGGATAGGGGATTACTCCTGAAAAAGAGTCCCAGGTTAAGAAATTATAACTGGGGATTATTCCGGAAAAGGATTTCCAGATTAGGGTATTATGATTGGGACTTACTCCGGATAAGGATGCCCAAAGTTAAGGAACTTGAAGACTGGGGTTTTCTCATGAAGAGGATGCACAAATTAGGAAACCTGGGGCGTACTGCTAAAGAGGATGCCCAAATTAAATAATTTGGACTGGGACATACACTAGATAAGGATGCCTAGGTTAGGACGTTATGACTGGGACATACTACTGAAAATGAGGCCCATGTTAGGGATCATGGGGCTTTCTCCTAAAGAGGATGCCCGTGAATAGTCTTATCATTTAAAGGATCAAGCTGAATGAATGAAATATCTTACTGTAGTGACAAAAATATATTTAAATCACTATGTTTTGAGAGATTTTCCACAAAATTCCTTTCAGATAAGGAAGCCAACCATGGAATCATGCCCTAAATGGATTTGAAGAGGATTCTGAAGTCTTAATCTTGAAGAGGGGAGGTGGATTTGAAGAAAAGAGATGAATAGACATGAGGGGAACCCAAAATAAGGTAGGTGTGCATGTCCTATTAGGATGCACAAGTGCTGGTCGCGTAGGTTTACATGCGTGACAATGGTGTACCTACACGACAGTCAACCCATATTGTAAAACATAGGCGAGGCTTGTCTCAATCCCTTAGTGTTATCCCTAAATACTTTTAAATGAGTATCTTACTAGTTCTATTGATGGGATAAGTCAGCGCACAACAGTCTTCAATTCCATAAAGGATTATACACTTTGGCATGCATGTGTTGATGAATTTAAACACTTATGCCTTGTTACCCTCTTTATATCTTCCGTTATGAGTAAGAAATTACCTTATAAGTGTTCGAATGACCTCAAGAAGAGACTAGTGTGTCGGGAGCTAAAATCTTAGTTTCTGGATTTTTCATCCCTGAAATGGGGGGCCCACAAGGGGTATTTATAGGCCATTAAAGACCTTGGGTGAAAATAACTTAGGACGCGCTAGTCACCTGTGCAACCAATTTGAGGCACGCAAGTATACTTTCATGACCATCATTAAACATTCACGACCCAAGTGTAAACAAATCCCTTTTGATGCCATTGTCAATTTTTTATGTTTCATCAATGGATGAATCAATTTTTGTTAAGGTATTTCCCTTTTTCAGTCATTAGATTCTGTGATGGAATGAAGCATCAACAAAATACCCCATCATAGTTGGATCCAAATGGAATAAGGATGTGACTCTGTGGTAAAGAAGAAGACCAAGGAAGGGCAGTGCGCAAGTTTTGATCACGTAGATAGCGGCACACAGGTGAGAGGCGCGTAGACTTCGGCGCACAGGTGTGCAGCCTGGCCTATAAATATGTTCCTCATTCTTACATAAAGCACCAAGATTTCAAACTTTCATGATCTTAACATTAATGTTTCCTTCATCATGGAAGTTACTTATTTTCCACTGGTTCTGTGTGTTGCACTTTTGTAGGGGTATTTGGACTTGCGCGGTGATACCTGTGTGCCCAAAACATGCGCGAAACAACTATACGTGCATGGAAAAATTGGACTTCCATGCCTTATTACCCTAGCAATTTTTTCAGATTTTCACAAATTTTATGAAAAACAAGGTCACATAAGAGTTAATTGTAACACCCGGAGATTTTATGAAAAATATTCTTTTTAATTTCATTAATGTCATATGTTGTACTTTACACCAAAATGATCTTTCACAACACGCATCCTTGACTTGCCTTTCATTACACGCAATCACGACCTTCCTTGATAGCGTGTGTAGTACGCAATACTGAGTTTTACTAAACAACGATATGCTATTAAAATATTATTAAAACTAGCCGTTATGAATAGTAATAATCACTTTTTGAAATTTTTTAATTTCTATTTTTCAAAATGGACTTCATTTTTGGATTCGGAATATCAAAATTAGCTTAGGGTGAAATTTTGGTACTTTTCGGATAACTTTCATATTCTGATGAATAGTGAAAATTACTAAATTTTAATTAAAAACTTTTTTAATAGAAATAATTAATAGTGATAAATTATTAATTTGAGTGGTTTTAAAGTATATTTAGAATATATATTTACAATTTAATACAATGTTGGTCATTGGATGTAATTTCACATTTAATCCAGTTATAAACTAGTGTCAATCTTTTGATAGCTATTATCTCTTAAAAACACACTATTTGTTTTGACGGCGAGAATTGATTTTTAAATTAGTTAATGCAACTGATATATTTTGAATTTGGTAAAATAGACATCATTTTTGAGTTTATAATATCAAATATATCTTAGGCCTAATTTTTGGTATTTTTCTAAAAACATTCAATTTTCGATGAATAGTGAAACCACTAAGTGGTAGTTAAAAAAACTGAATTGTTCATAAAACTTAATTTTACCGCTTCTATGAGTGGAATTTCGAAAATCCGAGAGACACGGTTAATATCAAGGACTAAAATGTGGTTCAATGAGATTAAAATAATTTTTCGTGAATAGTAACTTTTTAGTTTTATTTACCACGGTTAAAAGTAAATAGGGTAATTAAGGGTAGAAATGATATTATTATTATCCTAACACATGTCCTAATTCTATTGGACAAGTGTAATTCGACCAAAAACAAACTTAGGAATAAAATATGACCATTTAGGCCTACTTGGATTAGATTAGGACATTTATTATTAATTTATTTAAAGAAGGGTTAAAAGAGTTAAAATCAAAATTTATTTACTAAAACATTTTTAATATGGGGTTATACATAAGATAAATTCGACTATAAATATTAATTAGAAAACTAAAAATATTTCCTACATAAGTTTATTTTATTTGTAATTTTTAGACATTAAATAATTCAATTTATTTCTGACACAATGATGATGCAGTAAATATCTTATTAATGAAATATTGACATAATTGATGTTATAAACACAAAAATAAATGTAATTTGAGACTTTTTATGAATTACACTAATTTTATAGGTTAATATGATATATTAGTGTTGATTTAATTAACTTGGTTCGAACATATAATTCTGTTATGACTTTCACAAAAATCATATATCAAATAGTGTCAAAATTGACACAAAATAGTTTTTAAATCAAATATTATATTATTAATTGTTATTTTATTCCTAAAAATCTAAGGATCGGACAAATGACTTAGATAAGGATATATATATTAATAATAAACAATTTGGGGTTCTTTTGGCATGTTATAGTAAGTGTATTAACCATATAGTGTAAGAAAACAAAAAGACACGGTAAAAGTTAAATTATTTAGCTTAGAGTTAAATCTAATTGATAAGGTTAAAATAATAACCTAAACTTGTCTAAATCCTATTGGTTGAAAGGATTTAGACCCATTACCACATTATCTTCTAAATAAGACCCTTTGGAACCATTATAAACCGATTTTGACTTTAATATAAAATAATATTTTGAGATATTCCTAAGGTGCCCCTCTACTCCCTTATAAAAGGACACCTCCTCCCCCTCCTCCTCACACCAATTTGAGCACTCAAGCTCGTCCAAACCCTGCCAAAATCCCTTATCCACTTCCCTAGAATAATCCTAGAGGTCCTGGTATTCTTCAAAGACCAATCTTAGTTCCCTAAGTGGAGGATTCAAAGAGGCATTTCAAAGAAGAGGTAATATCCATTACCGATCTTTTCAATTTCTTTCTTCTTCAACTTCTTCTTATTTAGTTGTTTCATGACAAAGTAATAACATCAGTATTACTTACATACTTATATGTAATTATAAATATGAAACAACTATAATTCACCTTCTATCCATCCTATGGAAAAATAAAATCACCGCGCGTGCGTACGTACGAAATACCGTCTCCACGCTGTGGTGTAATCTATTTTCCACCACCACCTTAATAGGATGGGTATAATGGTGTAATGAGTAACTATATATGATTATTATAAAGTTATATTGATACTGAAATAGTCTACATACACTTCAACAAAATTCCACGACCATGGGAATGATATCATCGCTCGTGCGTACGTATGGACTACCGTCTCCACGACGCGATGAGATTCATTCTCAATGATTAAAAATTCATGAATGATTATAAAGTATATATAATAAGTACTAATGAAATATATGACATAATAATAATACTGGATTTATGTAAATTTATATGTATGTCATCTACTTAATTCCATTCACTTCAATAAGGAAACGAAAACAACGTTCATGCATACGTACGGACTACCGTCTCCAAGAACGGTGTATTTCATTCCATTTATCGATATATATATATATATATATTCTGAATATATATTATATATAAATCATGTTTTAAATTCTGGATATAAGTAATCATGATCCAAGTAATCATATTAATAATTACAAGTTAAAAACACGAACGACAAATGAGACGATTTTACCCAAAACGCTACTTTAACATGAATTTACAAAAGAACATGTAATATAAAGTCATAAGTGGACCATGTATGATATAATAACAATTAATATGATTCTGTAATAATTCAATAACATGATTAAAATCATTATACAGGATGTTCAGACACTTACAAAGCAAGTCGGACCTAAGCTAAGGGAAAATATCTCAATCTCATTTTTATCCGAGATTGTTTTTACTTTGGCATTTACTGGGGTGTATTTTATCATCCACATCCATGTTTCCTCAATATGTAATATTATTTCCATCCACCTACAATTTTTTAAATTCTATTTTACCCTTTGGTGAGTTTTTAGTAAATGTTATGAAAGGAATCTTTTGTCGTTTTTCGTACGAGGTACTTTTTGACTTTTCCAACAAAAGTACGAGAAGAATGTTTTTTTAAATTATACGGGATGAATGTATTTTTAATACATTATTTCAAAGAAGCTTCCTTTACAATATTTCAAGTTTATTTTTAATCAACTACTTTTAGATTAAAATTGTATGACATGTTAAGAAAAGAAAAGTGTTTTGAAGTAAAAAGGATATTTTCCACAAGATTGAAGTTCAAGTGTTTTATCAAAATTATTTTCCATCTAAGATAATAAAGGGTTATGTTTTAATCCCTATATTTATAAGGATTTGATTATGTTGTGATGGAAATATTTTTATTAAATCCTTTATCTTATATGAATTGTTTTATGATGTCATGATGTTTAAGATTCCCATTTGTATTACATAGATTATGCAATGATGTATGGTTTATGATTTTGTGGCACACATAAGAATGGTATCATTATGAGATGGGTGGGACCTATATCTCCCTCCAATGCATTGGGTAAATATTTTATATCTCATGAGATAGACATGGCTGGAATGGTAGGTTATACCGGTTCAGTGAAACAGGACTGAAACGAGGGTTACTCGATTCAGAAAGGGACTTTGTTCACTAAGATAGTCTTGGCAATGAGTCCTGACTAACAAGAAATGATTCTCTATGATTATGTGTGAATTCCACAAAGTTTCATATTTTAAGTTATGATTATTGTGATTACATTTCACTGCCATGATTTATCCCACATTATGAAAGTATGCAATCTTTTGCAGGTTATGATTTCCAAAATGTTATGTTCTTATGAATATGATGTGATTGATATTTCTTTTGTTTACCCTTACTGAGCATTTGAGCTCACCCTTTTATGTTTTCTTTTCCCCAGGATATAAAGAAAGGTTTTAGGTAAAAAGGAAGATCTTTATGGGAGATGATGAAGATCTTTCACCATGATTAAGAAGATTATATTCCGAGTTTCCAAAGACACTAAACTATTACGGTCCTTGTGTGTGTGTTTTTGTAATGTACTAAGTATTCCGCAAAAGTAATGTAATGTACATGTACATCAGGCTCCGGGTCTCTACAGTTGGTATCATATGAAAGGTTTAGTCAACCATTGGAAACTAGGATACGAGAACTTTAGTGAGATCCCTAGAGATATTTCTAAGGTGTGTCTAGGGATGTCTCTAAGGTTAAGTATACCTATAGGTTATAGTACTATAATTATGATAATGATCATAGAATTTAACCTAAGATGTTAGATATTGAAGGTACTCCCCCTTTGTTATGTTGTTTTCCCTAGCATGATTTTTGCCTCTCACACTATTTTTTTTGGGTTTTAGACGATGGCTGGAACCCGAAGGAACCGTATTGATCAATGCAATGGACAATTTCATGATTTCCCTCCTGAACAAACAAATGTTATGGGAGATAGAGTGAAAAATCTTATTGTTATACTTACACAAGCTATGAATCATTCTGGAATTCCAAATGAACAGAGAAGGGAAAAATATTCTATTGAGTCCTTCATGAGGCAACATCCACCTTATTTCAATGGGTCTTCCGATCCACTTATTGCTGAATAATGGATCAGTACCACTGAAAAGATATTTTCAGTTCTTCAATGTTCTGAACATGATAAAGTCATCTTAGCAGTATATCGTTTGGAAGGTGAAGCTGATCAATGGTGGAATCTTATCAAGAATACGAGGCCAAGAGATGAAATTAAGTCCATGGAATGGGACAAGTTCAAGAACTTGTTTTTCAGTAAGTACTTCCCTCGTATTCTTCGAACAAAGATGGAAAATGAGTTTCTTGAGCTGAAGCAGAAGGATGATGAATCTATTGGTATATACAAACCGAATTTTACAAGACTTGCATGGTATGCATCTGGTATTATCATCCAACCTGAAAGTAAAGTTGATCAATTTTTCAGTGGCTTAAAACCAAGTCTTCGAAGGGAATTATTTATAAGAGACTTCAGTAGCAATGAAGAAATTGTGTGTTGTGCTATCAAGATAGAAAAATAAGTTGGTGTTACATATCCATCTCATGGTTTTGACAAGAAACGAAAGATGAAGTTCAAGGAGAAATCTCATAATAATGGTGAAAAGAATATGAATGTTTCCTTATGCACAAAGTGTGGAAAGAATCATGGTGGAGATTGTCTTAACGGGACTAGAAAATGTTTTATGTGTGGAAAAAAAGGTCATAGAGAAGCTGAGTGTCGAAGTAATGGAAAAAGGGTTTCTAATGATGTGAATAAAGAAAACACTGCAGAGAACGCACCACCAACACTTCAATGCTTCAAGTGCAAGGAATTGGGGCATTATGCTAATAAATGCCCTAATCTAAGGGTTAGCGATGATCGACATGAGAAACCTCTTATGGCAAAGGATAAAGGGATGTCACATGCAATCACTATTGGCGATGTTGAATATGACAACGATGTGGTGGAATTATTAAGTGTTTATGTAATGGGATTCCAAAATAATGTTGTATCATGGAGTATTAGAATATTTATGTATTGGTCTAATGTGGTATTCAAAGTGATTGAGATATTTTTGGAAATAAGACGATATGTGCATAATGAAGTGAAAATGAGAAAATGAAATGTTTAACAGTATTCATGAGCTCATGATTGATATAAGGACTAAGTGATATCATGGTTTGATTATAAAGAATTTTGAGGATTTTGGTATGTGGAAAGTGTTAACGTTTAACTGCATTCATGTTTTCACTAAGGTTCAATGGGTATTCAAGAGAATACATGATTAAGGACTTTGAATGTTTAGAATGTGACCAACAAGACATATCTTATGATATATGGGGATCAACGATGGTATTAAATCTCTGGTAATTGTTTTCACTATATTATGAGAGTGGACTACAGTATTATGGGTAAGCCTAAAGATTGGAATGGATTATGTTGGAAATAAGTTAGTATTGTTTAAGAATAGAAGTTTTTTTGATATTATTGATGGGATGTTATAGTAATATAGTTTTAGAAAAAGGATAACCTGCAGGACGGGCGACAGCCCATCGCGTCAGACAAGGCTGTGGGAATCGAACCCACAACCGAAATGCGACTGGCCTTTATCGCCTACCACTGGCCTACAGGAAATCCCTGTTTAGTAGAAACTAATTTTATTTTATTAAGCGGTATGATATATGAAGTATAAGTTCATTTTTGGAACCATATACGATTAATCTAACCATAAGATGAACTTATAACTTTTCAAACCTATTGTTTGAGACATATGGAATGACCCATCATTCTATTACATGATCTGCAAACACATCACGAATGACAAATTCAACTTCATTTATTTAAGAGATGAAGAGGAAATTGTCCAAAGAACGAACAACGGTGAGACTATACCGAAATCACGAAAGTATTTCTTCTAATTCCAATTTCATCAACTTTAGGGAAATGATCTTGAAAACCAAAAATGTCGTCCTAGTGCTCTTATATCTGATTAATCAGATGGTACCTTAGATCGTCACAAATTTATGGATTTGTGATTGTTGGCTTTTCCATAGCCATGTTCTCTACCACTCTCCATCAGAACATGATGGTTATATTTTTCTTCCATATCCATATTTTCACCTATGTGGAAACCCAGTGATTAGTTTATTTGGGTAATCGTTACATTTCATACTTTAGTTTTTAAAGCCATGTTTCGGTATTCCTTTTTACGATGTGGGTTTCTATCAATGAAAATTTCAAATAGTAAACCATTTTTAACCCCGACGAATTTTGAGGGCGAAATTCATTTTAAGGGGGGTAGAATGTAACACCCCGAGATTTTATGAAAAATATTCCTTTTAATTTCATTAATATCTTGTGTTGTACGCTACACCAAAAGGAGCTTGCACAACACACATCCTTGACTTGCCTTTCATTACACGCAATCACGACCTTCCTTGATAGCGTGTGTAGTACGCAATACCGAGTTTTACTAAACAACGATATGCTATTAAAATATTATTAAAACTAGCCGTTATGAATAGTAATAACCACTTTTTGAAATTTTTTAAATTCTATTTTTCAAAATGGACTTCATTTTTGGATTCGGAATATCGAAATTAGCTTAGGGTGAAATTTTGGTACTTTTCGGATAACTTTCATATTCTGATGAATAGTGAAAATTACTAAATTTTAATTAAAAACAACTTTTTTAATAGAAATAATTAATAGTGATAAATTATTAATTTTAGTGGTTTAAAATTATATTTAGAATATATTTTTACAATTTAATACAATGTTGGTCATTGGATGTAATTTCACATTTAAACCAGTTATAAACTAGTGTCAATCTTTTGATAGTTATTATCTCTTAAAAACACGCTATTTGTTTTGACGACGAGAATTGATTTTTAAATTAGTTAATGAAACTGATATGTTTTGAATTTGGTAAAATAGACATCATTTTTGAGTTCATAATATCAAATATAGCTTAGGCCTAATTTTTGGTATTTTTCTGAAAACATTCAATTTTCGATAAATAGTGAAACCACTAAGTGGTAGTTAAAAAAACTGAATTGTTCATAAAACATAATTTTACCGCTTCTGTGAGTGGAATTTCGAAAATCCGAGAGACACGGTTAATATCAAGGACTAAAATGTGGTTCAATGAGATAAAAATAATTTTTCGTGAATAGTAACTTTTTAGTTTTATTTACCACGGTTAAAAGTAAATAGGGTAATTAAGGGTAGAAATGATATTATAATTACCCTAACACATGTCCTAATTCTATTGGACAAGTTTAATTCGACCAAAAACAAACATAGGAATTAAATATGACCATTTAGGCCTACTTGGATTAGATTAGGACATTTATTATTAATTTATTTAAATAAGGGTTAAAAGAGTTAAAATCAAAGTTTATTTACTAAAAAAATTTAATATGGGGTTATACATAAGATAAATTCGACTATAAATATTCATTAGAAAGATAAAAATATTTCCTACATAATGGTAGTTTCTTTGTAATATTTAGACATTAAATAATTTAATTTATTTATGACACAATGATGATGCAGTAATTATCTTATTAATAAAATATTGACATAATTGATGTTATAAACACCAAAATAAATGTAATTTGAGACATTTTATGAATTCCACTAATTTTCTAGGTTACTATGATATATTAGTGTTGATTTAATTAACTTGGCTCGAACATATAATTCTGTTATGACTTTCACAAAAATCATATATCAAATAGTGTCAAAATTGACACAAAATAGTTTTTAAATCAAATATTATATTATTAATTGTTTTTTTATTCCTAAAAATCTACGGATTGGAAAAATGACTTAGATAAGGATATATATATTAATAATAAACAATTTGGGGTTCGTTTGGCATGTTATAGTAAGTGTATTAACCATATAGTGTAAGAAAACAAAAAGACACGGTAAAAGTTGAATTATTTAACTTAGAGTTAAATCTAATTGATAAGGTTAAAATAATAACCTAAACTTGTCTAAATTCTATTGGTTGATAGGATTTTGACCCATTCCCACTTTGGCTTCGAAATAAGGCCCTTTGGAACCATTATAAACATATTTTGACTTTAATATAAAATAATATTTTGAGATATTTTTAAGGTGCCCCTCTCCTCCCTTATAAAAGGACACCTACTCCCCCTCCTCCTCACACCAATTTGAGAACTCAAGCTCGGCCAACCCCTGCCAAAATCCCTTCTCCACTTCCCTATAATAATCCTAGAGTTCCTGGTCTTCTTCAAAGAACAATCTTAGTTCCCTAAGTGGAGGATTCAAAGAGGCGTTTCAAAGAAGAGGTAATATCCATTACCGATCTTTTCAATTTCTTTCTTCTTCAACTTCTTCTTCATTAGTTGTTTCATGACAAAGTAATAACGTTAGTATTACTTAAATACTTATATGTTATTATAAATATGAAACAACCCGAATTCACCTTCTATCCATCCTACTGAAAAATGAAATCACCACGCGTGCGTACGTACGGAATACCGTCTCCACGCCGTGGTGTAATCTATTTTCCACCACCACCTTAATAGGATGGGTATAATGGTGTAATGAGTAACTATATATGATTATTATAAAGTGATATTGCTACTGAAATAGTCTACATACACTTCAACACAATTCCACGACCATGGTAACGATATCATCGCTCGTGCGTACGTACGAACTACCGTCTCCACGACGCGATGAGATTCATTCTCAATGATTAACCATTCATGAATGATTATAAAGAATATATAATAAGTACTAATTAAATATATGACATAATAATGATACTGGATTTATTTAAATTTATATGTATGTCATCTACTTAATTCCATTCACTTCAATAAGGAAACGAAAACAGCGTTCATGCGTACGTACGGACTACCGTCTCCATGAACGGTGTATTTCATTCCATTTATCGATATTATATATATATATATTCTGAATATATATTATATATAAATCATGTTTTACATTCTGGATATAAGTAATAATGATCCAAGTAATCATATTAATAATTACAAGTTAAAAACACGAACGACAAATGAGACGATTTTACCCAAAACGCTACTTTAACATGAATTTACAAAAGAATAGGTAATATAAAGTCATAAGTGGACCATATATGATATAATAACAATTAATATGATTCAGGAATAACTCAATTACATGATTTAAATCATTATACAGGAGGTTCGGACACATACAAGGCAAGTCGGACCTAAGGTAAGGGAAAATATCACAATCTCATTTTTATCTGAGATGGTTTTTACTTTGGCATTTACTGGGGTGTATTTATTCATCCACATCCATGTTTCCTCAATATGTAATATTATTTCCATCCACCTACAATTTTTTAAATCCTATTTTTCCCTCCGGTGAGTTTTTAGTAAATGTTATGAAAAGAATCTTTTGTCGTTTTTCATACGAGGTACTTTTTGACTTTTCCAACAAAAGTACGAGAAGAATGATTTTTTAACTTATACAGGATGAATTTATTTTTAAAACATTATTTCAAAGAAGATTCCTTTACAATATTTCGAGTTTATTTTTAATCAACTTTTTTAAGTTTAAAATTGTATGACATGTTAAGAAAAGAAAAGTGTTTTGAAGTAAAAAGGATATTTTCCTCAAGAATGAAGTTCAAGTGTTTTATCAAAATTATTTTCCATCTAAGATAATAAAGGGTTCTGTTTTTATCCCTATAATTACATGGATTTGATTATGTTGTGATGGAAATATTTTTATGAAATCCTTTATCTTATATGAATTGTTTTATGATGTCATGATGTTTAAGATTCCCATTTGTATTACATAGATTATGCAATGATGTATGGTTTATGATTTTGTGGCACACATAAGAATGGTATCATTATGAGATGGGTGGGACCTATATCTCCCTCCAATGCATTGGGTAAAGATTTTATATCTCATGAGATAGACAAGGCCGGAATGGTAGGTTATACCGGTTCAATGAAATAGGGCTGAAACGAGGGTTACTCGATTCAGAAAGGGACTTTTTCCACTAAGATAGTCTTGGAAATAAGTCTTGACTAACAAGAAATGATTATCTATGATTATGTGTGAATGCCACAAAGTTTCATGTTTTATGTTATGATTATTGTGATTACATTTCACTGCCATGATTTATCCCATGTTATGAAATTATGGTCTCTTTTGCAGGTTATGATTTACAAAATGTTATGTTCTTATGAATATGATGTGATTGATATTTTTTTGTTTACCTTTACTGAGAATTTGAGATCACCCTTTTATGTTTTCTTTTCCCCAGGATATAAAGAAAGGTTTTAGGTAAAAAAAGGGAAGATCTTTATGGGAGATGTTGAAGATCTTTCACCACGATTAGAAGATTATATTCCGAGTTTCCAAAGACACTAAACTATTACGGTCCTTGTGTGTGTGTTTTTGTAATGTACTAAGTATTCCACAAAATTAATTTAATGTACATGTACGTCAGGCTCCGGGTCTCTACATTAATAATTTGAACATTGTGCGGATTCAATGGCTCTTAGAATAATTAGAACTGCTGATTAAATGGAGAGCAAGCAGATTGATGATATGATGAACATTGTAGGCCATGATTACTATGATATCTGCGACACCACACTTCCAAATTTGGCCAAGTACTTGATGAATTATCATCGTGACTTTCCACAGAGCATCTACTTTCCTCTGTATGGGCATGGTCATCTGCAAGATGTCAGCATTCTTGAGGAAAAGGGTTATCTCTCAAATTCTTGGTGTCAGAATTACAACAACTTTTCTTCAGAAAATATCTCATGTGTAGGAGCATTTGTAAATACTGGAATAGTGGAGAAGGCCTATATGATGCATCATAGCCCTTCTACACCAGATCTTAATCTCACAAGCCTGAGCTACAACCACATTTTTAACCTTCAATCTTACGAAATTATTAGATGGTTTAATCCAAAGGCTAGCAGAAGATTTGGGACTTCTATCTTGGAGGAGGTGTGAAGCCAACATGGATGTGGGCATACTGGGTGCGACAAAACTATGAAGAGATTGTCGAGGATTTGAATTGAGATGTGATATATGAATCTATCTGGTCTGGGAAGACATATGTCTATAGAAATAATGAGTTTGTTCCGGAGCTAATCAGCCACTGGATCCTAGAAACCAATTCGTTCCATCTGAATCATGGAGAAGTAGGCATCAGTTTGTGGGATGTCTAAAAATTCTCAAGGGCTCCAATTCTGGGCAACATGTAGGATGAATTTATCCCCCAAGGTTACTTAGAATGATTCGGAGAAGACTCTGGATTTTTCATGGGAATTATTGATAATTTTACACAAGATCAAGAGTCCAAAGACCTCTCTAACTCATTCTAGAATGGATATTCATCCAGTGGAGTGGATGAATAAGTTTCTTACCATGAATAAGGAGAAGGATTTGAAGGAGAAGGGTACCACTAGTACTCATCCTACAAACTACCCCAGAATAGAGAAGAGGGGTGCTCTTGGCATGTTCTATTCGACCTTGGAGGTAGGAGAATTTGATAAGTGGGGATATGAAGTAAATCACAGAATAAAAAAAAGACTCATATGGCATCCTTCTTATCCATGTGTCTCAGTTTTTATCTTCATCCAGTCAAGAATTTTAAGGGAGGTGTCAGGACAGGGACCTTTGTTGTGGCAACCAAGTCTGTTGAGAAGAAAATGGTTGGGTTGGACACCCACATTTTATCAAAGATTCACATGAGCATACTAACTGTCTTTATGGATAAGTATCCTTTGAGAATAGTGAGACCATAAAATGTTTTTTTGTGGATGGATCGTCACTCATTTCAGGACATATGCTGTACAGAATGGAGTACAGGTTCCTGGAATCTCTTTTAGGCCATCAGTGCAGTAATATTCTGGAATTGATTCGTTAGCTCTAAACATATATGATATGAAGGTGAGGATGAGAATGTTCAAGGAATTCAATTTTTTTTATATGGAAACCTGTCAACCTAGCTGTTTATTGATGATGGATACACCGATCAGGAATTGAGTTCGTATATTCTGGATTTTAGAGATGGTGTACTGGCCACTACGATTGAGAGAGAGATTATATGTGAGGCCTATGATCTATATAGATTTGCATGCCAATTCAAGTGTCTGGAAAAAAATTTTGTATCCCCTCCTATGCATTTCTGGTCAAAGCAGCATCCAATGGTTTTCCAACAACTATGGTTGCATACATCTATGGAGAAGACCAGGGAAATGTTTGATCTTCCAGTGCATAATGTGGCGACTAACTTGACTACATGGTATGCCGAGAACTAGATAGCATCATACCCTGAATGGGTGTTGAATCGTCCAGTTTATTAGGTGGGGAAAAAGAAAAGATCTGTAGAGAACGAAACACATCATCAGGATGGTGATGCGTCCCCACCTGGAGCTGATTCACCAGGTTCCTTACCTAGGGCTGACTCATCGGATTCCCAAGAAGGGTATGATGAGGCACAACATGAGGAAAAGCGGCCTCGTGCAAGATATAATAATCCTATAATAATCAAGAGACCAACTCCATCAATGCCTAGTGAGTCACATCATTGGGGTAATTTAATCATCATTACATTATAGAGCAACATGTATTATTTTCTTATCCTTTATCTTTAGTTGCAGGAGCTGGGAAGAAGCTGAAGCCTATGATTGTAGGACCCTCCTTGCATCCTTCTAGTACACATGTTGAATATCAAGGACCAGAGGTTGTCCAGACATGGTGAAGTTTATATTGCGATGCTAAAACATCCTGGAAAGATCTGTGCGAGGGGATATAAATCCCTAGAATAGTGAATCTTCGAGCTTATACAGATATATGTTACAAGGATAACCCCGATGAAGTGTGGGCTTACATCAGAGTGATAGAGATGCTCATATATGCCACCGATGATTCCATTCACGTCACCAAGCGGGTGAATGAAATGATAAATCATGGCCCCACTGAAGGGACTGGTGGTTTTTGAGATCAGTAGTGGAACGATTATGTACCTCTTGAAGATGTAAGTTTCATTCCTTATTTTCTTTTCAACTAGATTGTAGTCAAAGCATTATTATTCAATGAAATTACTTTCTTCATCCTGTAGCTTGAATAGAAAGGAACTGCTGAGGTTCCTTCACCTTTGTATAGCCCTGGTGGTACTGCCATCGGGGCTAATGAATTTTATCATGAGTCAGGCGAGATATCTCCAGGCCAGCAAGATATAGGGGAGGAGTTAGACATGGCTTTGCATTATCCAATTATTTTATTTAGAGATGATGATGTCAAAACTCCTATGAAGACAATGTATTAATGGAGTCAAAGGAATAATTCCACAGATAAATACTTTATCAGTAGTGGTAGGTTGTTTAGATAGTCATGGGTCTTAACCCATGAAAATAATTCTCATACTACTTGGGATTGAAGGGGCTTCTTCATTTTCACCTCTGAGGGAGAGGACTGACGGTCCTTTGAGGATGACAAAAGGTGCTGGTGAAAAATCACAAGTTCAGACTGACTTGGCTGCTCCTGGAGAAGAGCCAGCGTCTGTTCCCAGTATCCCTCATACTACTGTTGAAAGGATATAAGATCCTACTTTTGGTAAATTATCAATTCTTCATAAGATGATGAATGAAAACAACAAATGACTTCCATTCTAAGATACGTTAGGTTCAAACCCTACACTGGAACAATTAGTAGCCACTGCAATTGATGCTTTAATTTTATTTAAAGACACGTTTTGGGATCATAGGCCGCATCATGAAGGTTGCCAATAAAATGTATCGAATGCTTCCACTGGCGAGACTAACCAAGAATCTGAGATAAAATTGGATGAAATGATGAGACATGGCAAATCATTTGAAGATTTTTTAGATCATGTTAAATTACCATGTAATTTAAAATATTTTGGACATGAGTGTTATGCTTAGTCCAATTAAAATAACATCTTATTACATCTCTGATCATGAATGGTTCAAATGTACAGTTCCATCTGAACAAGCTGTCGAACTGCCAATGCCTGGAGGGGGTACAATCAACCCTAGAATTGTAGAGACACTAGCTCAAGTGGAGATGAACCTAGTATATCTTCCTCAAATTCATCATAAAAATACTATTCAAGATAGTAATGATGGGGAGGATCATTCTCTTGTTGGTTATCCTGTTAAAATAACCAAAGCTTTCAATTGATTAAGCAGGGCCATCAATTTCAGTGGCTAGATCTGGAGGTGAATCCTTGGACTCCACCTCAATGAGAATAGAATGTGATGTAATACAGGTCATGGGGGAGCATAATAGGGGACTTCCATAAGTGCATTAGTCCAAGATTATATTCCCTCCTATGAAAGTGATGTTCAGTCAAACTCGGAAGGACAAAAGACACTCCAATTTTCACGACGCAAGGCATAGAAGAACATGTGTATGATCATATCTGAAGTGCCTCTAGAAGAGCTGTGATCAAAGATCCCCCAACTATCATCCCTATTCATTATGTTGGGACTTGAAGGTTTTTTATATCAAGATATCCATGTCACGGTAAAAAAGTTATATTAAGAACGGAGCTGGAGCAGAAGTACCAACAAGATTTGGCCAGAGTAAGGCTGTCAGCCAATATCAACGAATTTGACACTGCGGTGTCCCGAGAGGAGGCTGATCATGCTGCCAAATTAAATGAGCTGAAGCATTTGATCAAATAGAATGTTTTCCAATAGATGCACCTTCCACAACAGTTATACGTTGTTACTGGGGAACATGACCAGCTTAATAATTCACTTGAAGGAGTTCAAACGAATGTTATGAAAGCCACTGCAGATTCCAGGAAATCACTCCATCAAGCTGGAAAGAGTGAAGCTGGTCGAGTGCATGAGCTTTAAGTGGCTACTGATGAATCATAGGATGCCGTAAGTCAAATAAATATTTATGTTTACAGCCTTTTGTAATTCATGGAAAAGATAAGAGACTCTAGTCTGTGGATGTCCTTCTAACATTTTTGCATCAAAAAGAAAAATACTTCCATCTTCAATCATTTGTGCATGCATTCTTTTTCTACCTGTTTTAAATTTTAACCTAAGCCAATGGTCCTAGTAAGCATAGTTTTATTTTTTCTAGGATTATTATAAATAATCTTATAATCTTTAAATAATTAATTTCTCAATATTACCTAAATCCAATGAAATTTATGTTTAGTGATCTGGGACTTATCTTTTGATCAGAGTTCCCATGTATTTTGTGTTCAGTTTAAAGTCATGCACGTCGGACATAAGAAGTCTAATGTTGATGATCGAAATAACATTGTCCGAATGGATTAAAATTGGATCAATTCCTTGATAATTTATCTAAAAACATATTACTATATTCATGTATGGAGGAAAACATGTAAACTATGACTTAAGAAATTCTGAATCTGAGGAATGATATGAAGAAGAGTTAAAAATAATTAGAAGAAGTATTTGCTAAGAATAAAGTTACAACTATTTTACAAACCCATTAGGGTGTGGAATTTTGCAGGGCCGCTTAAGGGCATTGGTTTCAATGTCAAATAATAGCAACCTTTGGCGGACTGGTCTGTTATGTAGACTACTTATTCAAGGACACCTAAGGGAACGTGCTGCATAGTCAGGAAGAAGAACTCCTTGAAATTTACTTTTCTACTACTAAAAAGGCAATCAATTTTTATGGATATTCAAATTTTACAAAGAATAGAGACTGTTGTATGGAGTGATGTACTTGAATACAGAGATGATATTTCCAATCAATATTGTCAAGGAATTAGATTAATGTCACTCCCACGAAGGTCTGACCCAAATGTAGGGAAGGGAAATATAAACCATAGACATAAATAATTTCAGATCATGAAAATGTCTATGGGACAAATATGTTAAGGACAGATATTTTTGCGGATCCCTACATATTATCCTTAAGACAAATAAGAACAAAATAGGGTTTTCTCCTATGAATGAAGTTACCAAAAATTAACAAACCTTTTATAGGGTTGAATTGTGCAGGGCCACCTAAGGGATTGGCTGCATTGTAAAATAATATCATCTATGGGATGAAAGGTCTGTTATGTAGACTCTTTATGAAAGGCCGCCTAAGGGCATGTGCTGCATAGTCAGGAAAAAGAACACTCAGGTATCAAAAAATGTGTGACCAAAAGTCATGAAAAAAGGACTATGGATATCTAGATGTATTTAAGGTTAGGTGTGTGACACATCAAAATGGGCATTGTTCAATTTATGTAAGAGATACACAAACCAATGCTAACCATAATCATGTTGTGCTAGGTCATGAATTGAGGTGCTGGACTTCACTACGTATCCCATAAGTATAGAAATCAAGCCATAAGTATTTCATGAAATACAGTTTAACATTATGTGGGACGAGAGTGTAGGATATTTAAGTTTGGGGTCATAAAGCTCAAACCATTATAAGGAATACACAATGTGTGTTTTATAAACCTGATGTGAATGAAGACCAGGATTTCCATACCACATTCATGTTTTTATAGGAAACTTTTCAGCCAAATGACTGAAAGTGGAATTTGGGGTTAGGTTCAAAGACTTGGGGCTGGATTCAAGGGATGCTAGAAAGTTCCTACATATCCCATAATGATGGGAAACAAGCTACACGTAGTTCTTGAAATACCCATTGTACATATTTGGTTCATACAAGTGAAGGGTGAAAGGGTACTTTAGTTCAATGATGGTTTAACCTAAGATAAAAATTTCAGGCATTTCCATGTATGCGCGTAGTCTTTTGAATATACCATGATTGGAGATCACTGTAAATAATGATTCCCTCTCAGTTGATGGTGTCATATAATTTGTAGTTTATAGTCATACAGGACAAAAAGTGTGAATATTTTAATGTCGTATAACAAGGATGATGGTGAATCAATGTTAAAAATATTGGTTCTAGGGTTGGTGTCACGAATCAACATTGTATGAGATGGAGGTGAACCGATGTAAAGAGATTGGTTTTGGGCTTGATCCTTAGGAGGTTGCCTACATACCCAGCCTAGAAAGAGAGGATCAATGTCTGCATAGTTCAATTACAGAATGAATTGGTGATCAAATTGTTCTTGAGGTCAATGACCTAAAAATAGTGTCGGGACTTACACATTGTTAGTGAACCAGAGAGGGTGTTATGGATGAAGTTTACTCAAAGATCATGTGATTCATACTCGGTGTGAGAATCAAGAGGTAGAAACAACCGTAACAATGTGTAGTTTAATGTCATGTAGGACACATGAAGCGACTATGCAGTTTAATGTCTTGCAGTGAGGACTATTGGTGCTGCACAGTTTAGTGTCATGTAGCAGGAAAAAAATAAAATTTATCATCATGTAGGACATATTAAGGGACTTTATTCAGTTTTATGTCATGTAAGACAAATGAGAAGTTTATTTTAACATCATATTGGAAAAATATAGGGAAACTGTTCAACGTCATGTTGGACAATAAGGGTGCTGTATAGTTTAGCATCCTGTAGCTAAGACGGTGGGGACAATACAGTTTAAAGTCATGTTGGATGAAACAGGCACTATGTAGTTTAATTTCATACTATAAGTACAAAAGAGGACACAGTTTAATGTCATGTTTGACTTATTATGGACTTTTTCACAGTTTAACGTCATGTTGGACGATGATGCGAATAGTTTAAGGTCATATGCATGGACCGACAATTATTAAGTTTAACATCATGCTGGATGTAAGGTACTTCTGTACAGTTTAGCTTTATGCAGCTAGGAAATCACAGTTTAACATCATGTTGGACAAAGAAGGGACTGTGCAGTTTAATGTCATGCAGTAAGGACTTAAGAAGGGCTGTATAGTTTAACGTCATATATCAAGGATGACACAGTTTATGTCATGTTTGATGTAAGTGAAAATAGTTTAAGGTCATGTGCATGGACCAGATATTATGCATTTGTATTATAGAAAATACTTCTTCAGAAATCTATCATTGGTTTAAGTAGTGATGAGTTCACCATCCATTGAGATTAATAAATAAGCTCCACTAGAGTAGACCATATGTATTGAGTAAGGTCCTTCCCATTTTGGCTCCAACATGGGGGGTTTCTTTCCTGGTATAATTGGAGTTCTGATAACCAATACCAATTCTCCCTGAATTAATGAACAAAGACTAACTTTTTTGTTGAATGCTTGTGCTATTCGATTCTGATAGACTTCCATGTGGTGAAAGGTGAACAATCGTTTCTCATATAATTGTTCCAATTCATCCAATCACTTTTGAGATTGTTAATCTATTGATGAATTATCACAAATGGCTACCCTGAGTGAGGGTAATTGAACTGTAATGGGAAATACTTCTTCTATTCCATATACGAATGAAAATGGAGTTGACTGCATTGTAGTGCGGGTGGTGGTCCGATAAGCCCATAAAGCATGAATGAGTTTATCATCACAAGATTTCATATCTTTATCCACCATATTTTGTATTATATTTGCAATAGTCTTGTTGAAAACATATATTTGGCCATTGTCCACTGCATGATACCAAGAGGAATAGTTGGATTTGATGTTGTATTCTTGATACAACTTCCTTACCTCAGATGAACAGAAGTTGGTACCACTATCCGTCAATATGGTATGAGGGACACCAAATTGGGTAAAGATGACAGACTTGATGAAGCTAACAATTCTTTTGGAACTAATTACATTGAGAGGTATTTCCTCTTACCAGTTGGGAAAGAAGTCCGTAGTAGTAAGAATGTACTTAAACTGCTTGGATGTAGCTGAAGGTTCTACTATATCCATTCCCCATGTGTAAAATGTCCACGAGTATTTAGCTATATAAAGAAACTCGGGGGGTAGATAAATGAAGTAGACATGTACTTGAAAATAATGAAAATTCTTTCTAAAATCAACAAAATATTGTATCATTAAAGGAAAAAAGTATCCAAGCCTTAAAATTTGATCAGATAGTCTATGTCCATACTAGTGGGAACCACAGACTCCTACATGCACTTCTTTCATGATAGCCATTTTCTCTTCACCTTCAATGTATCTGAAGATAATTACATCAAAACTCTATTTTAGAGAATTTCCTTTAGGTGATATGGTCTATCATAATGAGTAAAATCCACCACACATCGCCAAATTTGTTCTTTCCAAGCTATATCAGGTGGAAGTATTCCATTTTGAACATAATCCCAGATAGATATCATCCATCTTGTAGTATGACCATATGGTTTAGCAATGGGACTAATATCATTGATTTCCTTTGTTATATTTTGAACATAAGGTAAAATTGTACGACCGCGGGCAATACTGATGACTCTCTCGTCCAAATTTGGATCTATTAGAGGTGTGGAAATATTATCCAATGCATCAGCTTAAGCATTTTGAGATCATGGGACATAAGAAAATGTCGGTTTTGATGGAAATTCTTCCATTAACTCTATTACTTAATCATACAAATGGATTAACTCTTGTTTTTGATGGCATAATCCCCATTGAATTATTTGATTACTAGGACAGAATCACATTTCGCTTTAAAGTGATTCACTTGTGCTTGAAGCGCCAATTGTAATCCTGTGATGAGATCTTGGTATTTGGATTCATTATTTTTAAATCCTTCCCACAATATGAAGGAATAGGGTAGCACTGCCTTTTCTAGTGAAATGATCACAATTCCTAACCCAAATTTGTTGAATTTAGTATCCTCCGTTTACTTCCCAATTGGACTTTTGGAAGCACCATCAAAGTACATTTCCCATTTTTGAAGATGATCTTGAATAGAAAATACTTCTTCATCTGGAAGTTCAATATATAATGGTGTATCTTCTACTGAAGGGTGATCAGAAAGGAAATCAGCCAGAGCTTGGACCTTTATGCTTTTTGAGACACATACTTGAGGTCAAATTGTTTCCAAATAACTTCCCACCTTGCCAGAAATCCTATAAGAATTGGACGACTAAGGATTAATTTGAGCGGGTTATTACTAGATACAAATTGGGCCTCATGATGTTACAGGTAGTGTCTCTGTTTTTTAACTATAAATATTAATGTCAGGAAGCACTTTTCAATATTTGAATATCAGGTTTCTGCTTCAAGCATATTCTGACTGAGATAGTAAAGGCTGTTTTCATTCCCAGCATCATTTTTTTGGGAATGGAAAGCACCGAATGATCGCACTAAAACTGCCACATAAAGAATCAGTGGCCTTTCTTCAGTAGGTGGTATTAATACTGGTGGACTCACATGATATTTCATGATATTATTGAATACTCCTTGAAATTCAACATTCCACTGGTATGTAACTCCCTTCTTTATCAATTTGGTGAAGGGTAAACTTTTTACTGACAAATTTATGATGAAACACGAAATTTCGGCTAAGTGTACTTGAAGTCCTATCAATTCATTAAAATTACGAGGAGGTGACATACCATGGATTTACATTATCTTCTTATTATCGACTTCGATACCATGATGGTGTACAAAAAAGCCGATAAATTTTCATGAGGTTACCCCAAAATCACATATTAAGGGGTTCAACTTCAAATTATGTTCCCGAAGTTTTTGGAATATGATTTCCAAATCAGCCAAGTGATTAGAACATTTCCAAGATTTAAACACCAAATATTCAACACAGCATTCAACAAAATTCCCTAAAAAGTGTTTGAAGATACTATGCATGGCATGCTGATATGTTGCACCTATATTCTTCAGGACAAAGGGAATTACCCGATAATAAAACACACCTTGAGGGGATTTGAAGGCTGTAGATTTCTCATCTTTTAGATCCATTTGGATTTGATTATATTCTGAATATCCATCCATGAAGGAAACTGCTTCATATATACTTGTTGCATCAATCAAGAGTTCTATAATTAGATCTGGAAAATCATCCTTACGACAATGCCGATTAAGATCTATGAAATCAATGCAAACTCTAATTTTCCATTATTTTTTTATAGGGACAATATTAGCCATCCACTTGGGATATTGAACTTCTCTGATAAAGTTAGATTTGATAAGCTTATCCACTTTAGATTCAATTTTGTAAGAATATGATGGGGGTGTTCTTCTTGCCGAATGCTTAAATCCTCGATGTTCTTTTAGAAAACCCAAACAATGAGTAACAACATCTAGATCATGCCATGGAATATCTGTATAGTTCCTAGAAAATATATCTTGATTTCGCTTTATAAATAAAATATACATTTATTGATCATCAAGAGTCATGGATGCACAAATTAAAGTGGTTCATGGATCTTCTTTTGTACCCAGATTTATTTCTCTGAGTTCATCCACAGTGGTAGAGATACCCTCTTCAAATGTTGGAGGAGCATCTCTATGATCTTCCTCTTCTTCTTCAACATGTGTTATCTTTTCATCTTCTACTTTCATATTTTGGATGAATCATAATTTCTATGATTATGAGAGATGTTAATATTTGAGTATCTTGAAGAAGATGCATTCATTTCTGACCGTATTGATGATGAAGGGTCTTTCTTGGGTAATAAAGAGGAGATGATGGATTGAGAATCGACATCATCATTCACCGGTGTCCTTGATAGAACTTCTTTTTCTGGGTAGGTGATGTATAGACTTGCTGGATTTCAGTAGATGAAATGAAGACATCTCCATTTGATCATTCATCATTGCTTGGTGAATCACCACTTTCTCTCTTTCTCTCTTGCTTGATTGTCGTAATTGACATTATGGAAGTTTCTATAAGAGTATTTGGATTCGGGTCTATCTTATCTATTTGACTGATAGGCAACACATAATCTGTACTCAAATGTGTGAATGGGTTTACTAGAATATTTTCCAAACCATTTGGAGAATTATCCTTGGTATCCTCCCTTATTGTGGATTTCTCCTTACCCTTCATGTGATATAATTCCTCCTTAATTTATTGTGATTTACATGTTTTGAAGGGGGTTTTATCACCATAAAATGTCCCAATTTGACCATCGAAACAATATTTGAGACATTGATGGTATGATAAATGGATATCCACATGATGATGTAGCCAAGGTCTTCCAAGAAAAACGCAAAAGCTGTATTGTGATCAACAACCATGAAATCAGAATTGGATACAAGGTCTCCAAACTATGTTTTTAGTGTAATCTCGCCTAGTGGTTATTTTTCATTTTTATCATATTCTTCTAACATCAATGTAGGAGATAAATCAGATTCCGTGAGGCCCAATCGACAAAGTGTATGAATGAGGATGAGGTTGAATCCTAAACCATTATCAACAAAATCTCTTTGGATGTCTACACCATTGACCTCTCCAGATAAGTACATAGGTCTAATATTTCCAGGCATGAAATCATCTTATTCTTCATCTGTAAAAGATATCACTGCATGGAATTCTGTAGGACTATTCTCAACATGGTAGAATTCAGCTGCAAAAATTATAGTTTTGAACTTCTGAGGACTTGTGAAAGCCTCAATCAATGCCTCCCGATGATCCTTGGATAGATTCAAGGCATCAAAATTGGATAAATTGGCCGGTACATGGGAAAAATGTTTCAAGAGATCATATTTTTGAACTAATGGTATGTGTTTTCCAATAGGAACATGTGGTTTTGCAGGTGCCTTGGAGGTTGATGCTTTAGAAGTAGATGCTTCATGTATTGGGGTAGGAGTTGAAAATACTTCTAGCATTGGAATATTAGACTGAATAGGTCTATTTACTTGTTGAGAGGAAGAAGGCAGAACCTCTAACCGATCCTCCAGAATAACTATACCAGGACTGAATCTTCCTTGTGTGGGAGAATTTCATTTTTCATGTTGAGCCTAATGAAGTTCTCTACCACGGGTTTCTACTGAATACACAGTTCTAGCAGGGGTAGAATATGAATAGTTGTTTCTTGGATATCCATGTCTTCCTCTAAATCCCAGACCTCTGTAACACAATATCTATCCTCTATTTGATATAGGGAACTCAGGCTCATCAGGAGCGAAGCTCTGACTGGCATAAGGATCTATTAAATGAATCGTGTTAACAGAACCAAATATCAACTCTTTATCTAATAGAGATTGTACATGATTAGCCCATTTAGGCTGTGCCATTTGGCAGGGTGGTGCCCGTGGCTTTTATGTAGATGGCATAAAATCTACCAGAGTCAAAGAAAACTTGGTCTCTGACATGATTTCATATTTTTCTGATTGTTCCCCTTTCCTTGAATTAGGTCATTTCTTTGAGGATTTTCCATCTGATAAAGAGGGTTTTGTTGTGGCATTCATAGTAGAAGACACAATTGGTTTCTTCAATTGAGTTCACAAAATGGAATGAGTTTGGTTTATTGTTTTCTCGACCATCCACTCATCATTTTTCTGCGCATTTTTTTTGATGTCTTGCCACTCACCTTCTTCCTCTAGATTTATAGCAGTAACACATGCTACCTGAGCTGAATAACCTCTCAATTTGAATATTCCTGAGTCCATCAACTTTTGCAGGAGGTCTTTGAAGTCAAAAAACACTTGAATGGGATGCCCCAACATCTGATTAAATGGGATATAGATGGGACGGTCTTCATCTAATTCTTTATTTGGCCTTTTGGGCCTTATCAATTGAACCAAATTATTTTCTGGAGCCGAAATAAAGTAACAAAAAACTTGTATATTTCTGAAAGAATAAACTTTTCTCTTAATATCCTCAAATTGTTTTCATCTTTGATCTCTTTGACCATCTTGATGAAGCGACCTCTGTTGATGACACTCAAGTGTTGGATCTCTTCGAGAATATGAATGTCTTGAAGTGGAAGCAGGTACAAATGCTTTTTTATGCATGGCTGTAGAAGTCTCTATTTGACCCATTCTCCTTCCTGGATCTGATGGAATTACAAAATCTTTACCCATAGTCTTTATTAGGGAGTCTTCAATCTGGTGAGCGATTGAAGTAATGTAATGAAACCCTCTTGTTTATTTCACAGGGATCAACGGCGTGCATAATTAATCAAGCAGATTTTCCACACAAAATGGAAACAACTCTTCTTGAGAGAGTGCTAAACTCTGGGAATATGTTATTTCCTTCCAGGGAGTAATGAAATATAAAACCCTTTCATAATACCGTTGCTTAAAATTTTGAAGATAAAAAACTATTGTCTTTGGCAAAGTGTAGCTGGATTAAAGAAGAATTATTGATGAAGATACTCCCACCTGGTAATTGTTAATGATTGAAAGCATGTATACTAGACAAAAGCAGGCCATTGTAATGACTGTACAAAACACCTGATATTAACTACTTCTTGTTTCTTAGTGTTTCCCATTATAGGATCACAATGAGAAACAAAATGTGTTAAGTGTTTCTTTGGGTCTGTCGAACCATTAATGACTGGGAAGGTGGTACTTGAAAAATTCAATGGGGGAGAAATTGCATCAACCCATTCAGGGTAAGATCAGTTTTATGGTTGAACCGGTGAAAAATTTCCTTCCATAGCTTCCAATCGAGCTGTTAATGACTCAATGTAGGTCATTAATTTTTGAAAAATATTTGGTTGAGCGTGGACATGTGCAGGTTATATAACTGGTGCATGGATAGGTGTGGCAATTGGGACTGCCAATGATTGTAGTATGGAAGGTTGTTATTGTGTATAACCTATAGGATTATACCTATGAGGGTGTACTGGTAAAGGGGGATATTCTTGATCCATCTCAATAGTTGCAACAAATTCGCTTGACTGACTGACTCCAGCATGATTCAGAGGAAGACTACCTTGAAGTAGTTCTGCATTCAACCTCATTAATTCCATCATTTCTTCCTCTGGTTATGCGAACATTTTCTCTAGTGAGAGTGATTGGCATTCTCTAGAGGAATGGTGGAATGTAGCCTGATTCTTTCCTTTCCCCTTGTTGGACACCATTCGTATAGGTGGAGTTCATTATATGAAGGAATACCTAGATTCTGGGAAATCCATTGATTTCGTGTATGCACACCTTCTTCATTTATGTCTGTGTGTATAACTTCTTGTGCAAAATCCTCTTCATATGATCCTTCTAAGTTAGAATCATGTTCTGAAGGATCAGAAACAAAGTCATTGATGACATTTATTAATTCATAATGCATTGCATCCCTTCTATCGACATTTCTGTGATACTGTATTTTTTCATGACCTTGATGAGAAACTAGATTTTGCTGATTTGATCCCTCAATAATTTCTTGACGAACCATAATTTGGACGGAATCTTCTGATAATTTGGATCTTCATTCTTCTTGGGTCTTCTTCGCTAATCGGGAGAAGACTGACTTTCTCTGAGGAAGAGATTGAGGATTTGAAAAATTCCTCAGTCCGGTGGACTAAGGCTATCCCTAATGTTCCTTCTCAACACCTCATATCCTATTTTTTGATTCCAAGGGTTGGGTTAATAGAATCCCTAGTCTAGAAATCTTGGGTGGTTCTTGAGTTCCTACATCTGAGATCTTCTTAAAATCTATCCTTATCTTATTGACTTTAGTCTTGAAATTGGATGGATGCATTAACCTGCATCCACTCAAATCACCTGGTTCAAAATAACATTGGATGATTTCTGACACTTCAGTCACTTGATAATGTGCACGCTCTAAAAGAGATGCCTCTTCGATATTATCATTTTCCTGATGGAACAGTAATTAGACAGCTTGTTCTGTGTATTCCTGATTTTGAGAATAACTTGTTGAGGCCAGTTCTTGAGCGAGAATTTTATTACAAACAATGAAAATTGGTTGTGACCGTCCATTGGAAATAACATTGAATGAGACAATTTTTGATGGGATTTGTTGTCTAGAGAGTATAGTGAAGTACATGGCTCCATGAAAACCCCATCCCTGGATATGAATACCAGATGGGGCATTGGAAATTAAATGGCGCAATCTTCTTAATGCACAAAGGCAGGAACACTGAATGGCACTCTACTACTTTGTAGCCTTATGATATCGAGAAATTGAGAGATATTCCAAATCAATTTTGTGTTTTAACCTTTTAGCATCTTTACATGACTTTCATATTAATCATAAGATAATATTTTATTTTTCAATTAACAAGGAGTTTTCCACATGATAAGAATAATATCTTGAATACATTCTTCTTTCAACATTTTTGGAATGTCATACTGAGAGTCAGCCAAAGGCCAAAACATGACTGGTAGTTCACCTTTCACTAGTTTTTTTCTTATATTTAGTACTTCCTCTTTATCGTTCAATGAAGATTCTTCTACTTGATTATATCAAATCTAGGTATTCTTTTTTGCTTTATCAGATTCTACAATATTGGTAGATAATTAATTTACCAAATTAAAAGATACATGAAACAGGGGTTGTTCAATGAATGACCTACACCCTAGGCTATTTTCTGGTTGAGAAAATATTTCACCTGTTATTGGTAAAGCATCAGACATGAATGGAATCAAATTTCTAAGTGCCGAAAGATAATATGGAATTCCCATCACTGCATTGTCCTTTCATGATTTTTCATGGCAATGCGAATTACTAATGCGAAGAGGAATTTTGCATCTAAATTCATAATCCTTGGGAGGACCACCATGGTGGGTTATAGAAAAAGATGAAACCTCTTGCTGCTTAGTCTTCTGGTCATATATAGGGTTATCGTGGATCTCATCTGAAGATGATACTATGAGATCGACCGAACAATCATGAAACAATCCTTCATGAGGAAGTGTCTAATGCAGACCTTCGGAATTAATGTTCCAACTATTGGGAACAAAGAGAGTAGAATCTTGAGTTACAATAGATAATTCTATGAGTGCATCAAGAACTCCAGCATCGTGTAAGGCCTTATTTCAGATTGTCCCTTCATTTCTTGAATGTTCTGAACAAGTCTTTTTCTTATGCGCCTTCTTACTCACTTTGGGAACCACTTGTTGAAGAAAGTGGTTTTTATGGGAAGGTGTATGTGCATGCTCAAGAGAAAGGATCAGTTTAGGCTGATTATCTCCACCCAAATCAAGTGTATGTGCCTTACTTGGTTATTCGTAAGATATGGGGGAGTATGCCCCACAACCCTCTTGTACTGGAATAGAGGTGTTTTTCTATTCTGGTGTGAACTATTGATGTGCCACTCCACTGGTAAGGATAGATTTTCAATTCTTTCTTTGTGATGCTACTGAAGCTGTTATAATATCCTGGTAGGAATCTAGAATAAGAGCAGGGATTTTCTTCTTCTCTTTCACCATTGCCAAAATATTATTGGTGACATCAGCTACCAGAATAGGGATATACGTCCATTCCATTCTTAGAGTAGGTGTGTGTTCAAGCTCTTGTCCTCCTTTTCCTGCTAGTGAATTCTGACAGTACTCATGTGTGGGGGAAGAGAGTTGAGTCTACCTCCTATTTGTCATTGGGGCTTTCCAATTGACTTCTTTGGGTGCTACCAAACAAGACTGTTGGTAGGCTTTATAAATACTAGAAGGTGTATGTGCATGATGATTGCACTCCTCCAAACATTTTTGATGAACAACCTTTAATACTAGAAGATGAAACGGTTGAAATGATTGATGAGTTTAAGCAGGTGTATGTGTCTATTTACCAGTCATCAACACATTGGGTTGGCAGGCATCATCGTATGTAGTCAGAATAGCATGCTGACGAGATGATGATTTATAAATATGTGTATGTTCCTATCTATTGTACTCCACTTTAATTTCCTCGTGGGAATGGCATGCTGCTACTAGACGAGTCTGCTGGGCAGAGGAATTAAAACGGACGGGTGTGTTTACCCGCTCGATTCATTAAACCAAGTTATGTTGGAGGAATTCTCCATAAATGACAGCGTTAAGAACCTGATCACTGTTGACCGGTCGTCACCTCTGGTGGTTCGTCTTTCCTGCTCGGGTTCGAGGAACCTAAGCCGAATTCCTAGAGATGACACCCTCATCATGTTGAGGGTGCACTGCCTTTCGAGTCTGGCAGTGATTGTTGATGGGATCCCTTGGTAATGACTCATGTCTCCTTGAATTAAGGCCTTGAGTGACCTTATCATTCACCTCCTAAGTATATGGGAGGTAATGGTGATTGCGTTCTGGGGATAACGACTGGAAATGGGCGGAGACGGTGGTTGGCACCGTCTGCTTCTTGATTACTAGTCATCGCTGTCCGGAAGACCAAGTTGAATTATTGACATGGAGGGTTTGTCGAGTAGCCTCCTGATTCGGAATGATACTGGGTCGATGTTATTCCTTAACCAGTAAATTTGATACCAAACGTTGATGATTCTAAGTAGGTGATGTCATCCTCAGAGTGGATGACGATCCTGCAGGAGTAGCAGTAGAGGTATTCATAGAAGAAGCATTCACAGGTGTGAACATAATAGAAGAAATTTCTGTAACGCAGAAGATCTTGGAAAAGAATGCCTATTTGATATAACAGTCATAATCAGGATAAGTTCATCCATTACATCTTTTGGATGAGAAAATATGTTATTGATTGTTTTGTCTTCCCTCTCATTGACTTTAAATATTGGCCTAAGAATTATGTAAAACATCATTTTAACATGGTTAAAGATTCAGGTCAGGTTGACTATTTTTTGTTTCCTCGTGGAAATGGGGATGACCATTTTTGTTCAATGTTCAAACATTTCAATCAGTTTCTAACGGGTTTGTTCATAGAACCAGAAACATCCAATGATTCTACAACCATTTGGAGCTACATTCAAAACGTAGGTCCTCATGAGTTGGGGACTGATGAAGCTTATGTATTTTCATTGTTCGAGATGATGGGAGGACAGACTCATCACACCATTCTTAGGGGAATTTTTTTCAACTCTGGGTCTCTATTTATCGATTTAAGTTATGTTCGTGAATCCTTATTAAATTACCAAGTATGAAAATGAGCTTTACATAGACCAGACAATCCATGATTGATACGTATGAGATTTAGAGAATATTTTATATGTATTCGATGTTCTTCATCGATATATAATCATCCGTATGTATTGGAGATTCTTAGTCAATGGTATCCTTTAAAACATTATATAGAAATATATTGATCATTATGATGACAATACTAGATTTAAATCCACTCATCGGGACACTAGATGTTTATTGTCATTAAGAAGGACATGGATTATATCAGAGTATGGATCGTACACGCAGATAGGTTACATACATATCCTTGTTAGAAAAGGAATCAGAACCCATGTAGTTTGGGAATTAAGATATAGATTAACGTTATATGAGACATATGAGAATTAATGGGTGATGGTCATGAACCTTAGAAAGGCTTCCTACGTACTATAATTTTAATGTATAGAGAAAATTAGACGTAGTTCAGTATAGTATTTGGGGGCTTACGTTTGATTAATGGCCCAAATAGATGTGTCGTGGATACTTTTACACTCAAAGCTCACGTTAGTCATGCGAAGTGTGAGAAACAAGAGGTATTAGTAAACCTGAAAATTTGTTCCATGAAAGATACGGTCACAATTAATGATATGGGGCTTATGTATGAATGATTATGAAAATAGATAATGATCAGTATGTACTTTATAGAAGAAGCCTGGGAATAAGGCCCATAAAGGTATATGTACTTATGGAGATTTGGATACTCTAACTTGGGGCTTACTCTTAAGGAGGATGCCCAAATTAAGAGGATACTTGTGATTGGGATTTATTCCTGATAAGGAAGACCAAATCAATATATGTTAATACTGGTTAAGAGAGATTATGACTGGGGGTTACTCTTGAGAAGGAGGCCCAGGTTAAAGGGACTTAAGAACTTGGGATTGCTCCTGAGATGGAGGCCCAGGTTAAAGGGACTTGAGAACTAGGGCTTAATCATGAGAAGGAGTCCCAGGTTAAATGGATTTGAGAACTGGGGCTTACTCCTAAGGAGGATGACCAGGATAAAGGGATTTGAGAACTAGGGCTAACTCCAAAGGAGGATGCACAAATTAGGGAACCTGTACTGGTGATTACTCTTGAAAAGAAGGCCTGGGTTGGAAATTATTATTGGGGATTATACTTGAAAAGGAGGGCCATGTTAGGGAATTATTATTTGGACATACTCCTGAGAGGGAGGCCCATAATTAAGGAACATGAAAACTAGGGCTTACTCCTGATGAGGATGCCCAAATTAGGGAACATGGGGCTTACTCTTAAAGAGGATGCCAATATTAGGGAATTTAGGCTGGGACTTACATTTTAAAAGGTGTCCCAGCTTATGAAGTTATGAATGGGGCTTACTCTTGATAAGGAGGCCATGGTTGGAGAACATGGGGCTTACTCCTAAACTAGATACCCATGGATAGTCTTCTCATTTTAAAGGATAAGGTAGAATGAATGAATCTCTAACCGTAGTGACATAAAAATATTTTAATCACTATGTTTTGAGAGATGTTCCACATAATTCCTTTTGGATAAGGAAGACTACCAAGGAATCATTCCATAAATTGCATTGAAGAGGATTCTTAAGGCTAAATCATGATGATGGTAGGTGGATTTGAAGAAAAGAGATGAATGGACAGGAGGGGCACCCAAAAGAAGGTAGGCGCATAGGTACTGTTTAGGCACGCAGGTCCAGGTCGTGTAGGTATGCCTGCGCGACAAAGGTGTACCTGTGCGATGGTCAACCCATAAGGTAAAAATTGTCTGAGGCTTTTCTCAAGCCATTAACGTTATCCCTAAAGACTTTAAAATGAGTGGCTCAAAAGTTCTGTTGAAGGGATAAGGCGGCACACAAGTGTCTCCAATTCTATAAATGGTTATACACTTAGGTGCGCAGGTGTTGATGAATTCCAACAATAATGCCTTGTTCCCCATCTTTAAATCTTTTGTTCTAGGTAAGAAATTACCTTAGAAGTTTTCAGAAGACTTCATGAAGAGACTAGGGCGCCATGAGCTCATATCTGAGTTTCTGGATTTTTCGTTCCCGAAATGGGGGGCCCACAATGGGTATTTATAGGGCTTTGAATTCATTGGGAGAAAATAAATTAGGGCACGAAGGTCACCTGGGATACCTATATGAGGGGCGCACGTATACATGCACGGTAATGATAAAACTTGTGTGACCCATCTGTAAACAAATCCTTGTTCATGCCTTTGTCAATTTTTGATGTTTATTCAAAGGATGAATCACTGTGTGTAAAGGTGTTTCCCTTTTTCAGTCATCAGATTCTGTGATGTAGAGGAGCGTCAAAAGCATGCCACACTATTATATATGAATATAGAACGATTTTAATGACAAAACCACCATAATAGCATATAATATTGGATTGATGACTATTTTCATATAATATATAATCAATTATGCTGAATTTTTTCATGACAAAGGATATAACCACTTTTTCATAGAGAACATACATAATTTAAAAGGCTATAGTTTTTAAATAAAAATATAACACCCAAAACTATTGAGAAACTGATTTCAAGTCCAGCTTCTTCGAAATCCTACATACAATACAAGTGTCAAATAGATCATTGAATCATTGTAGTGGATATCATTAAATAATATACATAAAAATAAAATATAAATAATCTATATTATGAGGTAATATATCCCAATTCTTTTTAATGAAGAAGGTATGAATTCCCAATGTTGAAATAACATGGAATATAAATACATCACCTCTAAGACCATGACCTATTTATTCATTCCATGAATCCCGTTTGGAGAAATATAATGCAGAGTAATGGAAACTGACTCAACCACAGATAAGGGATCAAGGGTGAACCCATCATCAATATTAGAAGGAAATACCAATGAAAAATAATTAAAAACATAAAAATGAGGTCCAACATAGAGGGTTAATCTAATGGATCATTTCCTCCATTATGAAAAATAATTTTGTGAAATAATGGTGAATCCATATACCTTCAACCGATATGGATACACGTGAAAATCATGTGTGTTACACTATAACATTTCAACATAATTGGATGTTTTGGGTGACATGAAGGTCACCCATTTATTGTAGTAGTCTATTTGAGCTTGAAATAGAACCTTCCAAATCATTCTAGTATATTGGTCAAACATAGTCATATTGAGTATAAACAGGTCCCATAGACATTTTTAACCAATGATCTCATTAGTAGACTACCTATAATAACATACCCCATTGACTTACACTCCCAAAATGGGTGTAGATATTCATCACCCCATGTACATATACAATAAATTAAAACAATTTTATTCAAGATAAAAGATTATAAATCCTTTGTTTTAAAAATAATTGAAGCTAAAATAAATGATTCAAAAATTATCCGCAACATAATTGAAGGCCTATAATCATTATTTATAAGAGTATCCAGTTTCATATTCACATACGATAAGTCTCAACACTATATCGTACAAATATTACTATATACTATACTATTATACCTACATGAGTGACTCTGACTCTATACATCCCTGCTACAATGATGACATATTTGACCTGTTGACCTCCAACAAACAACCTAACTAGATGTAGTAGATCTAACACTAAAGCCTTTAATTTTATTGGAGGATTTATCACATTTTTCATCTAAATTCAATATACAAAACATAATGGGATATACCAATCCCCCATGAAATCTACATTGGACTAATATTTTCTCATTATGTGATTAGTGTTCACAAATCCTTAAAACTTGATGACATATGATGACATTTTCACCCTAGATACCTTTTCCTCTACATCATTATCATGACTCATGAATGTGGTTCAAAATTATATCTAATAAACATATGTTAATTGGTGATGACCTCTATGTGATATGATCATCCCCAATATTCCACTCAAAATTCATGTTTTAATTTATAATAACTAATATTTTCTCAATCCAAACGATATTCACATTTTCCATTATAACATATATATGATATTCTCAAAGAGTGTTCCCTTATAAAACACATCACAACTCTTAAAATACTAACAATATTGAAACAATGTAAACAATGACTCAATCTACATGATGGATTATCTCTCTTAATATTGATATATAAACTTTATTGACCTATATGACAATATATTTTTAAAAAAATGATGTTGAATAAGCTAGTATTTATTTCATTTTATATCATCTCATTGTCCTAGCCAATCTATATAAAAACAATCCACTGATTACCTATGCTGAATTCAAAGAATGTATATTGAAATCTCAATCCTAATCTAGGTTGGAGACTCTAAATAAATAAATATGATTTTTATTGTATCAATAAAATTCGAGGCCACTAGTGTACACCCTCCTAAAATAATGTTAGTGTATTCAGAGACTAAAACACTCTAGTAATCTTAGAAATCATCCAAGAATCCCCAAGATAATCTATCTATAAAGACTATATAACATGAAGAAGAGACTCACAAATCTCATAATCCACACCTATAATTCTTTCTTCTAGTGGATCTAGCATCTAATCCTTGATGGGAAGGTCACCGATATTTTATAATGGACTCATTTTAGGGATATCTGAAATCATTTTTTAACACCATTCTTGGACATGAATCAATAACTTGAGTCATCCTGTGAGTTCTAAATATGTTTTCAAATAATTGATTCTAAAAGATACTACATTTTTCATTGATACCACCTAAACACACCATAATGATATTATACATGATAAAATAATCTTATTAGAAACATATTTAATGCATAATGTGTATTAAATCAGTATAAAGAAGAAATTAGAATGTGTAAACAGTAAAAATCAATCATGGTACATGAGAACTTATCATCAAAAAATATCATACGCTTTTTTTACAACCATATTAATATAAAATCATTTCCATAATATATAAACACCACTATTTCTATTATAGTGGGTTGGGTAAATAATGTATTTAATTGCCTCCATATTTTAGTTTCATTCCTAAGAATATATTATTATATAAAGAACCTTATTTGAGATGGATCAGTCCCCATTCAATTTAATTCAACCTCACGAGATATATATTTTTTTTCCAAAATCCCTGGGTGGGTAATATTATTTCAGTCCCAACTATAAAAAAATACACATGTGGGATATAAGATCATAAAATAAAAATCATATCGTTATAATGTAACATATTAAATTGATACAGGTTTCATAACCATTTAAGAACCATTGTCATAAACCATCCGTCAAAAGAAAAAATATTTTCATATTGGATAATTTCATCATAAATTCATATGAAAGATCAATGATTTTAATAAATAACAAAATACATTAACAATTACATGACAATATTTCACGATGAAAATACACATTATAGTTTAACATCATAATTTTAAAAACATAAAAAATCTACTATATTTTGGAAAACATTTCCAAAAAAATTATTACAAAACCATATAATATTATCATAAAAAATTAGGGATAATTATGGTTGCAAAAAATATTAACATGATTTATATTATTAATAAACAACTTCATTGACATTTTCGGTAAATAATGATAAGTATCTTGTTAAAAAAATAGAAATAATGTTTATAATTTATTTTTATTAATTTGAAATGTGTTAAAATGGTCTTTAAATATTAGTTCAATTATAAAAATATCAGTATAGAAATTTTTTTAAATAATATATTTTAAGCCCTGAAACTTATAATTTACATAATCATAATTTTTGATCAAGAATTTAATTTTATTACATTATGTGTCATTTTAGGTTTAGAGTTTTAGAGAATTAGGCCATAACTATAACATATCAAATATTACAATGTAAACACTTCTACTCTATACAATCTTTCCACAACAAAAAAACAACAATAATAAAACAATAATTATTTTCTTGATATAATTTTTCTTTAATTATTCATTTATCTTACACTTCATCATAACCTGAAATAAAAATTTAAAAAACATTGAATTAGAAAAAAAATCTCAATAAGGGATATAAAATAAGTAAGGAATGATTTAGTCCATGAATCGATACAAATAAATGAAATCATATTTTTTACACATAATTCATAAGCTCTTTAAGATACCACCATATATAAAATTATTTATGTATAAATAATTGAAATTAGAAATCCTAATTGTAATGTGTGGAATCCAAACCATACTTACGTTGAATATTTTATAGCTATAAAAGGAGTAACTACCATGGTTATTTTTGAAATACCAATCATAGTATATTCTATAAATATCATAGGAGAAACATCAATGTTAACCTCTTTCATGTTTGAAAATAAAATATTGATCTTTCATGGTCTCAGAAATCATCATTTTATGACCAAACCACCAATATAAATAAACAATTCCCAAGAACCATAACATAATCATAACAAATAAGAAAATAATAAAGGAAAAAACAACATTTTCACATTGCAATCACAAATTATCATTTAATGATATTGATAGAATCAATGCTCTACCAATACCATTTTCAATACCAAAATATTTAAAAATGTTATATGGTATTATTTTTCTTTTAAAAACATTACGACTTGTTACGAAAAAGAAAATATGAAATTATTCTCGTAGTGGAGAAATGGTTATCAACACCACGTTCATTAAAAACATTAATTTTTTCATTTCGTAAAAAACTATATTAAAATATTTCTTTTGAAATACATTGAATTAAATTAAAATAAAATTTATAATTATACATTTTAAAATAGAATGAGAATAATATTATCATAATATAACTCCGTGAAAAGATATAGAGATGAAGTCCCTTAACATGAGTATGACTGCTCTTGATAGTTATTTATCTCCCTGAATAATAAACATATGTTAATTTCCATTTCTCAAGTAACATTTTTCACATTTAATATTCCTTCTATATCACTTATTATCTTGGTATAGCAATCATATAATTAATAATGTTAATATCGATCATTTTGTTTACTTTTAGTACTTGAGTAAAAAATTTCCTCGTACTAATTTAAAATTGCCCATGTGGTCAAAATTAAATTATATCTAGAAATTTAATATCATATATATCTAGTATATATATATATATATATATAATAGTAAATAACATTTTTAGATAAGTAATTAAGAGACACATTTTTGGAGATGGTAGGTTTTGCGTACGCATGAACACTACTTTCATATCATTGTCATATTTAAAAGAATCAAAAAATAATTATACATAGGTATATTGTAATTAAATTATAATATCTATATCATATATGTTACATATGTTCATTAATTATATACTTTATATGATAAATTTATGGCATGGACGAGTCATATCATATTGATGGGGCGGAAGTCCGCACATCCTCAAATGAAATTATCATATTTACACATTATGGAAAGCAAAATTGAATGATATAAATTAAAAATATAGAATAATAGAGAAATTTAAATCATAATATATATCATATATATATATATTTACATCATGATGGCCACCATGATATGTGGTATGAGAAAATTGAATAATCATTGTTTCAGGAGGTAATAGTTAACCATACTAAAAATCTATATGTGCATATATATTAGATGGAGGTGTGTGTAAGTGTAGAAAGAATACATATAATAAATAAATAATAGTATAATGAGGATACTGGTGTGGTTATGTTCTCCAATAATAAAAATATCATAGTTAGTGGAGATAGAAAACAAATGAAATGAACATGAGAGTAGACGATGCCTCTTAATCGAGTTACTTTTTTTGATTTGAGCCAAAAGAAATTGAAGAATTTTATTACACAAGTTATATATTCTAGGATGATGGGAGTGATGCTTATAGATTATTTGAGTAATAGTTGTGAGATCCAAGGGGCTTTAGTGGTGTGTGTAAGTGGGTAGAAGTGGTGGGCTTTTATATGAGGGAGGAGGGGATGTTTATGAATGTCTATAAATATTAACTTATTATAATTAAAAATATAATTAAAAATTCCCCAACTATCATGTAATTATAATATAAGGAGAATTTGGTTAGAATACCCATAATCCAATAATTTTTGACATGTTTGGAATATTTTTTCTCCTCATTATTTTTTGTTTAAATATTATTTTACTCTTTTTAATATACCAGGGATATCATATTAGTTCACTATTTTAGGTTAATTTAAATTCCAGCACATATTTAAAGTTAAAAAAAGTTATTTTTGACATACTTCGACATGTCGGAATAATTTATCTAAAACTGATATTTTTTGGAATTTAATATAATTTATTAAAAAAATTAATTTTTTAACTTTTTACTTATATGAAATTGGGCACTATTAATACATGACATTTTTTACAAATTCTTAAGAATTTGATTCTTTCAAAAAAATTAATTAATTCAATGATAATTTTTCAATATCATCCATGAAATTAGTGGATGGCATCAAAATATTCAATTTATATTTATTTTAATATGTATAATATCATTTACATTAATCCATTATTAATGAATTAATCATTAATTTTGTAATGCCCAGACCCTAGTTACACAGAGTCGGTGAATTATTACATAACATTGGCATTATTACAAGGAATCAAGTCCCAAAGGACCAATCGTTTTTGCAATCTCGGTAAATAGATTACATACATGAAGTCCAAAATTAAATAATGAAAAGAAAAAAGAACAGCAATTTATTCCATTTGAAACATCCTATCCTCATAGATTATTCCACCAAGTTACTCATAACAATCATATTCGTATCATGGGAAAATAAAACATAATAAATGGGTGATCTTAGATTCTCAGAAAGGGTAAATAATTTAGAAAAAGCTAGAAACATTTAAGGCAATATGTTAAATAAAAAAAAGCCTGTTTAAACATATACTTAACAAAATATGGCAATAATAAATTAAACATTACAATATAAACATGTAAATGGATATTCTACTAGTAAAATAATCACATGTATTAACTAATTTCAGAATGAGGGAATGTATAGTACCAAAAATTAATTTCTATGTCATGGCCTCGTGCTAGGACCTATGGGAAAACTGTAACTGGACCCAAACCTGGAGAGCCTATGTAAGAAGACTCTATCCCGGAGAGCCTCTGTAACCTGACTCCAACCTAGAGACCATCTATAAACAGACTCCAACCCGGAGGGTCTTTTGAAACCAGAACCCAACCCGAAGGGCTTACTTTTACTAGTACCCAACCTAGAATATACTAGTCCAATGCATTCATCAGAAGAAAATGATGAAATATAATGTAATCATTCGTATTAATACTAGCATATTAAATTTTAATACATTATCCATAAAACGTGAATGGTATAAAATTAAGACATCCATAGTAAGACATATCACAAGACATTCAATGCAATAATGATGATTGGTATAATAATAAATCAACTTCAAACAAGTTTAGAATCTATTAAAGGATGTTGACATAGATGAAAATGATCAGTAAAATGATTTGAGTGAAATGCCTCTTTTACATGAAATAATATAAAATTCTCTCAATTTATAAAGGTATTAAATTAAAGGTATTTTTTAATCAAAGTGTCCCATACCACATTGAAACATTTTAAAATAATTATAATTTCAAAAAATTCATATCCATATAAAAAATTCCTTCAAATCATTTTAAAAACTTGGACATTAATTAAAAGTGTTTATATTGATAAATCATTAAAACATTTAAAATAATGATATAGTTAGATTGGACCTCTCATAAATCCTTAAAAAAATCAATTGAAATAATTTTTATAAAATATGGGTATCTATGATAAGTATGTCTCATTAAATACTTACACATGATCAATCTCAGATAATAATGAGATTTAGGAAATAACACTTACCTCATTATAATCAATCGAGACTAATGAACAATTGTCAATAACCCCCAAATGAATCACAGAATAACTAGAATATAAATAGAATCATGATAATATATATCAAATGTTAGTACACAATACACCACGTTCAATAAAGAAGTGGAAAACAATGGAAATCTAACAGAATTAAAAGTAAAATAAGAAACCCCTTAACACGTGTCCGGCTTGACTCGCTCGTATGTTAATTATTATTCATGAATAATAAAAATAAGTTAATTTAAACTTTTTAAGTAATTTTTAATGTTAATTATTACTTTTATATCAATTATTACCTTGATATAACAATTAGTTAATTATTTTATTTCATATCAGACATTTTTTCGTTGTTTGAAACATGAGTCAAAATGAACTTATTATAAATATAAATTGTTTATGTGGTCAAAAGTCAATTATCTATAGAATTATATAACTCATTTTGATTTCATATATATCATATATGTCCATAATATATATATATATATATTTATAACTGTACAAATCATTTGGAGATAATAAATGAAATGCATCGTTCATGGAGATGGTAAGTCGTACGTACATATAAACACTACTTTCATTTAAATTTTGTATTTTAATGGAATTAAAAAATAATGATAAATAGGTATATTATAATTTAAGTATAAATTCATATATAATATCACTAACTCCATAATTTATACATCCCACATAATTCATTAACGAGTCATATCACTTTGAGTGGGCGGTAGTCCACACTTCCTTAAATGAAATTATCGCGTTTTACCCATAATAGGAACCATAATGGTATTATATAAATGAAAAATACAGAAGCACAGAGAAAACAAATAAATAATATATATATCATAAATAAATACAGTTCCTTCTTATTGGCCACCATGATAGGTGGTAAGAGATAATCGAACAATCATCATTTCTTGAGGCGTTATTTTCCCACCCATAGAAATAATATGTTCTTTACCCATTTGATGGATGTGTGTGTAAGTGGATTTAGAATCATTCTCATAAAAAAATCTTAGTATATTTATTATCATGGATTTTTCATAACATAAAATACTAAAATTATTTGGTGGGGTGTTGTAGAGTAAAATAAAAAAAAGAATTTAAGAGAAATCATTACCTTTAATTTGGTTAACATCTTTTTCATTGAACCAAATGGTTTTTCTGAAGTGACTTCTTCCTAAAGTAAGGCTACTAGAAGAAATATAGGGATATTCATAGATTATGTGATTATAGGTGGGATGAGCCAAGGGGCTTGAGAGGTGTGTTTAATGGGTTAGAAGTGGTGTCCTTTTATACGGGGGAAGAGGGGCTCTTTAAGAAAGTGTGAAAAAATTATTTTATTATATAGTGATATTCAGTTTATAATTGTCCAAATTAATTAAAGTCTACGATAAGATGACTCATAGTCGAAATAAAATCATACACTAAAAATTGGACAGGTTTTAGATGTAGTTTTCTTATTAATAATAATATTATTTAAATCATTTATTAATGAGATAATACTACAACATTATTGTGTCATAAATAATTTAATTTATTTCATGTTTAAAATTAATAAATAAAATACAATAATGTAGGAAATATTCTATTCTTTAGAATTTAAATTTATAGCAAAAAATATGACATATATTACCACATGTACAGATTGATTTAATAAAAGATAGTTGTTTATGTCATTTTATCCTTTACATTAAGTTAATTAAAATAAAGTGTCATTATCATTCATAATTGGCTCTATGGGGTCCCAAAATCGACCCAAAGAAGCCCATGGTCGGCCATGACCCATCAAATAAGGTTAAGACATGTGTTAAGTTAATTTTGTATTATTATGATTTTCTTATTACCTTGAATTACCCTCTTTATCATTGACCACGGTAAATAAAAGTCAAAAGTTACTATTCACCAAAAATTATTTTCATCTTATTGAACCACATTTTACTTAATGTGGTTAATTGTGTCTCTCGGATTTTTGAAATTCATTTCACAGAAGTGGTAATCTTATGTTTTATGCAAATTTAAAAATGCTCTTAGGAGAAGGGTAAAAGACATTGAAAAGGTGAGTAAAGTTTTAATATATATAAAAATAATATAAAATGACTCCAGTGAATTATATTGAACTTAATAGGATATTATGATACAATTTTGACAAAAAATATATTTAAATAAAAAGTTAGTTTTATCCAACAACTCAGGGTTTTCACTATTCATCATAAATTAAAGGTTTTCAGAAATATTCCAAAATTTTATCATAAGATATATTTGATAATATGAATTAAAAAATGATTTCTGTTTTACCAAATTAAAAACATATAAGTTGCATTAATTAATTTAAAATTAATTCATGTTTTAAAAACAAATAGTGTGTTTTTAACAAACAATATCTATCATACGATTGAAACATTTTTATGTCCAATTTCAAAGTGAAATAAATTATAATGACCTAAATTTAATTAAATGATAAAATTATAATCTAATTTTACTTCAAAACAATTAAAATTTATAATTTAACACTATAAATTATATCTATTGATATGTTGTTTTTAATTAAAATTTAGTGTTTTTCACTATTCACCAAAATTTGAAAGTTATCAGAAAAATACAAAAAATTTATCAAAGATAAATTTATATGTCCCAATTCTAAATATAAAGATTATTATTTAAAATTTAATATATAAAAGTGTCAAATATTATATTTAAAAACGGTTTTCCATTAAAAGGAAGTAAAATTGCATTTTTTGAAAAATGATTCTTTTATTTGAATAAATGAATTTGTTCTTATATTATATCTAAAAAACACATAATATTGATGTTAAAATTATATAGAGTGTATAAAATTTAAAATGTAGTTAATAATATCCATAAACTTTTTTTGAACAGCTTGTTTGGTAAGTCATGGTGAGCTTGAACTCAGTGTAGCATGTAGTGCAAATTATTAAATTACATTGAAAATTTAACGTCTTATGAAATCTTGGGGAGTTACTAAATCATCATTTCTTCATAATTAAAATTATTTTTTTAATGTAATAATATAATAAATAAAATATAATAATAATGTAGATAATTATTTCATTGTAGTTACTAATTATAAATAAAGAGATCAGTAATATAACCCCATATTCAAATTTCTTTAGTAAATAATACATATTTTGTTATGTTTTTCTTTTCATTAAATTAATTATTAAAAAAGGACATATTCACACCCATGTGGCTCCATGAGGTCCCAGAAATGAGCAAAGAATTCCCATGTTAAGAAAAATCTTATCCAACATGATTAAGACAAACATTAGGGAAATATTATATTATTAAATTATTTTTTTAACCTTATTTACCAGATTTACCCTTTTACCATGGGAAATAAAAATAGTAACTTATGTTACAATTCATAATGTCAAAAAATAAAAGGTAACCATTCAAAAAATTTGGACCTTCCCATTCAAAATATGGAATCCCCTTTTTGAACATTTAAAACTCAAAATTTGAAAATTTAATTTAAACATTAGTTTCATTTCCAGAACCAAAAAGAGGGTTTTTAGAAGTAAAATCTATCAAATAATTGACATGTGTTTATATCCAATTTAAATGTGAAATTAAATCCAATGAACATAATTGTATTAAATAATAAAAACATAATCCATGTAAAATTTAAATCAAATTAATATGGAAATCTACCTGTAAAAATAAATAAGATGAAAAGGAAGTTTTGACATAAAAATGTGGTATTTTTCACTATTCATTAAAATCTTTCGTTTATTAGAAAATAAAGAAAAAAATATCCAAAGTAAATTTTTATTACATGATTCTATATAAGATATTTAATTTTCCAAATAAATAATATAAAATTGAAAAAAACTATATTTACAAATGGTTCTCCATTAAAAGGTGGTAAACAACCTTCTAAAAAAATAAGAGTATTTCATGCTATAAATCAAACACATTTTTATTTTAAGCTCCTAAAATTTATTGTATAAATGTGATGACATTTAGAAAACATGTATAATCATACTATAGTTAGTTTTTCTCATTCACTAAAATAGAATGGCTAGTCATTTAATACTATTTGAAATAATAATATAATATTATTTTTTGATATAACTGAGTGTTGTGTGCAATGTATAATTTCAATGACAGCCGTTGTTGAAAGTTGAATATGCTATCGGAAAAATAATTCTCATTTGATATACAAATAAAATATTTTTAATAATTTTTTATAGAAATGAAAAAATATTCTTCTATAAATACATGAGATCCTACATTATTACCCCTTTTGGAAATTTCTTCTGTGTAATTTTATTTTCTTTCCAAATAGTTGGGGGTATTTATCCCAAAATACATTATCAAATTCCCACGATTCCTCTTATACCATATTGGCCTTCCACAAATTCTTTTCAAAATAAATTTTGATATTTTGCAACAATTTTTCTTTATGGTCATGAATTTGTATTGTCTGTTCCTCATAAGAAATATCCTCATCCAACTGAACTACCTCGAGACTCAAAACCTGAGATGGGTCCAACATATACTTTCTCAAAATTGAAACATGAAAAAATGTGTTTTCATGGAATAAACCTGGAGTTAAATCCACTTTTTAGGTAACTGGGCCATCTTTCTCTACAATTTCATAGTGTCTAATGAACCTCAAAATCATGTTTTCTTCCTTTCATAAACGAATCACACATTTCCATTGAGAAACATTGATAAATCCAGTATCACCTACCTTGAATGAAAATCCAATGGTTATTTACATAACTATTCTACATGGTCTAAGATATTATCATGGGATTCTAAATTGACTATACTTTTTCGTCAATAAATTCTAAAATTTTTGGTCCCATAAACTCCCTTTCACCAACATCATCCCAAAAAAATTGACGTTCACAACCTCTCTCACTATATTGATTCAAATGGTTCAATCTAAATACAAGAATGCAAAATGTTTTTATAAGAAAACTCAACCAAAGAAAGATGTTGATCCCAACATCCCTAGAAATTTATTAAAAAAGAAGATAATATATCATCCATGGTCTGAATTGTTAGTTTTGACTCCCCATCTGAATGTGGATGAAAATATTTTCTAAAATTTGATTTAGTACCCAACGACATCTGATGGACCTTGAAAATGTAATAATTAAAGCTATATCACGGTCAGATACAATGGAGATTAGAACTCATTGTAACCTGATAATCTCATTAATATACAACTGAGAATGTTTATTAAGATATAGAGTATAAAAAATATGAGTAAAATGAAAATAATTAGTTTGTATATCATCAGTAACCCAAATTGAATTGTTAGCTCAAGAAGACATTGGTAATACATAATGAAATATATGGAAATGTTTTCCAATTTCAATAGTCACACTATAAAATGTTTATTCATCCCTTTTGGTAACTTCCTCTATGATTTCACATGCTTTCAAAACAAACATCTAAAGGTAATGTAACCGAAAACACTTTTCATTTCTTCTCACCGGTAATACACCTGATGTTCCTTGTACATCAAAGTATTACTAGGAAAATCTAATAATGGAGGACAATGACCTTCACATAATACTTCTTTCATCAATTTTGAGTTACAAGGAACACTTAAACTCTTTATAAACCACCAAACACAATCTTTATCAATGATAAATTTATGTATCATCCCTTATGAACATGTTCTACCCTTTTCTTGAAATAACTATATTTTTTCTGTGCTTTCATAATTCTTTCTGATAGAGATGATTTCACTTCCACCTAAAACAAAATAAATGAATTCCCTGCAAAATCATCTTCCAATCCAAGTTCATCAAATAAAAGACATAAGGATCTTCTTCAAAAGGTATGGTGGTTAATATAGAATTACTTATTTGACTCAAAGAAGCAGCTTTATTATTTTCCTTTGATGAATGGAGTTGAATCATGCTATCAAAATCTTCGATCAATTCCAAAAATCTACACTATCTAGTATTTAATTTTTTTGATTGAATAAATATATAAAACCTTTATGGTCAGTACAGTTTTAAAACTGAATTCCATATAGATAATGCCTCAAATGTATTAAAGAAAAATACAATAGAACATATTCAAAATCATGTGTAGAGTAATTTAACAAATGTGTTTTCAACTGACATGAATCATATGAAATTACCTAATAATTCTTCATTAGGACCCAACCATATCCATTCAAGGAAGCATCGTAATAGATACAAAATTCATCATTTCTCATGGGTAGTTCAAATGATAGATATTTCACCGATATTTTTATTCATATCCTAAAAACATTCATGAAATTCTTTTATCGAGAATATCATAACACCTTTTTCATTAACATTGTCAGTGGGCTAGACAATCGTGTTATTTATTCCACAAACCACTGATAGAAAACTACAAAACAAAGAAAACTAGTATTCTTAGTTACAATTGTGGGTATGGGATATTCTTCAACAAAATTTTTATTAGTATCAACAATTATACTATTATAGAAATAATTAGTCCAAGGTATGACATTTTTTGTAACCAAAACTCAAGCATGCTGAATTTTCCATACATATAATTTTCATTTAATGTTTTCTAGAAAACCCATAAATGACATTCATTCGACTATATATATTTAGAATATAACAAAATATCATCAGTAAAAACATGCAAAAACATATCCAATAACTCATTGAAAAATTTATTCATAAAATCCTTTAATATATTAGGTTCATTGGTTAACCTCGAATTCGTAACTAAAAATTCATAATGGCTATATCATGAATCAAACTTGGTCTTCAGAATTTATTATTTCTTTACATTCAATTAATGGTACCCCGACCTCAATTAAAAAATAAATATATATATATATATATTTAATATCTATAAAGATGATAAAAGAAATCATTGATATGAGGAATTGGATAATTGTTCCTAAAAGTGACGTTATTCACGACTCTATAATAAATGAAAATTCTCATTTAATCGTCATTATGTTTATCAAAAAGATAGGTAAACCCATGGTGATGTGATAGGTCAAATGATACCATAATCTAATAATTCCTACAATTGATTCATTAACACTAAAAGATCTATTTGATCCATTCGATAAGGGGGTTTGGAAATTTTCTTAGATTTAAGATCTAAGTAAATAGTATATTTCGCTTCCTGATTAGATATTATCCAAGGAGACTCATCAATAAAAAACATATAGATACACATTGACACCTAGAACATCATTATTCTGAATAGTGCCTTTGTTTTCTATAACTTGTTCAAGGTAGCATTCATTTTCATATTTTAGTAGTATCTCAGATTCCTGATATATTATAAAAAGTACGGGTACATTCATTTACAAAAAACAGAAATTCATTATGAATAAAAACATATTTAGCTCTACAGAAAATGATTGCATGATAAATGGAAATCCAATCTATACACTATATCAAAATCTTTTAGAGGAAAAAAATATGGTTACTAGGTAGATTATTTCCCCACACGAGGACATGAATGTTCTTATAATTTATTTTTTTCTAAAAAAATTTCCTAGGTATTTTTACCACAGGTTCATGATTCATATATTAATATAGATTTTCCAAATTTAAATGAAAATATCTCTGAAATGAATGAATGTGTAGACCCAGAATCAAAAAAACACATTTCCATAATCTATATAAAAAATAAATCTAACTGATACTACTTTATTTTATGGACCAAAATCTAATAATGTAGTTGCAAAGGATTTCACAACAGCTCTAAGCTTCAAATTTGGATATTTTCCAAAAATTGAGTTCTTTATCTAAAACTGATTTTCATAAAGACCCATTTTATTGCACTGAATATATTTTACTGATTGTAAATAAGATTTTATCATACTACATCCCCGATATTTTTCAGGGGAATTACGAGCCTTATGTATCATTTTACCACATCAGAAGCACTTTCCAAAATTCAAATGGCATTCCCGTATGTTTTTACAACAATATTTACAACCTATAAACTTATGTTTCTTAATATCAGACTATTTTGAATATATCTTCCCTTTCATCACCCACTACAACATCTTATTCCATTTTTAAAAAAACCATATGACCATTTTCAAAATCTATATCCACCTTCTCATCACATCAAACAATGTATTTATAACTTTTTAACTCTGGAGAATATAATGCTCTTCAATATGTTGTCTTTAATAATGAGTAATCATGATTTATTTTAGTATCAAAATCACATATGAAATTTAGAGAATACATTTCCAGTCGATTATGTTTTTTATGATAAGCAGCCACATATTTATACTCCTACCTAAATTTCAATAATTGTTTTTCATCGTAAGTCCAATCGCCATTAGAAAATATTTCTCATGAAACATACATTAGAATTTATCCCAAATATGATAATCAATGTCCTTATTATCCATGATATTTTAAACTATCTACGAGCATTTATCTACTTCACATTCTAAACTACAAAAAAAAAAGACTAACATTTTGACGTTCTAAACAACCCATGACATTGAAAATATTTTCCAGTGCTTTAATCCACCCTTCAAGTTGAACAGGGTCAGGAAATCCTCAGAATGAAGGGGGATGTTTTATCATGAAATGATCCACTACAGACATGTTTAATTGTGGTAGGATTCCAAAAAATTTAAATCCGTAGTCAACTGTTCCATCACTACATCAAATTTTTCAATTCTGATTCTGACCATTTCTGGTTGCTGATTTGGTAGCTAGTTTAACTCTTCATTTCAACCAATCATATATGCCATGTTTCTTCTACGTAAAACCATCATGAACATAGACATATCATAGAAGAAAAATTTGTTAATATTTAATTTCCATATCATTTCTATAATACCATAAAGTAAAAATAATTTAAGGGTATTTTATTAAAAATTACATAACTCTTAAAGTTATCTAAACCGACATATGATACCAACTATAAGTTCCCAACAATTAAAACTACATAATATTTACTATTGATAATGAATTTAATTTATTTAGAACTGAGGATATTTTTTGGTTTATAATTTTACATAATTATTCCATAAATATTACATATCAGATATTTTAATGTAGACACTTCTACTCTATCCAATCCTTTCACATCAATAAAACTCTTTAAATAAAAACGGAATTATTTTCTTGATGTAAATCTTTGTGAGTTATACCATTTTCATTCCATTCCTTATTCCATATGAAAAAAACTAAAAAACACAGGATGAGCATAAAAATCTCATTAAGGTATACAAAATAGTGAAAGAAATCATAAGTCCACGAATACATAAAAACAAATGCAATCATACTTTTCACTCAAAAAAACATAATCTATTTAGCATTCCTCAAGAAGTTATATGATTTCTGAATAACTCATAGAAATAATAAATCATAAATGTAGCTTGTGGAATACATAATATAATGTGTAGCTTTCATAACTAAATTTGGGGTAAACATTATAGTTATGTTTGTAATACCCATATAGTAAATTCAATAAATCATTTAGGAGAAACATTAACATTTACCTCTGTCACATTACCCATTACTTTGGAGAGATTTAATGGGCTAAACAAACCTTATATTTTCATATAACCTCCCATATACATAAGAAATTCCCACGAACCATAACATAATTATAATACATAAAACAATCCCAAAGGAGAGACAAAATTTCCACATTACAATGACTAAATATCAATTAAATATATTCAAATAATCAATTCTATATCAAAAAAATGTTCAATTAAAAAATATATAAAATGGGTGTATGGTAATAATTTTCTTATAAAAACATTAATACATATTATGTAATCTAGATATAAAATAAATCTTGTGGAGGAAGAAAAGACATTGTCACCGGGTCCATTTAAAAGAAACATTCCTTTTGTAATTTAGTAAAATGCTTCTAAGAGAAACATTCCTTTTGAAAACCATTGAATTAAATTAAACTAAAATTGGTATAATTATAAACCATATAAAATAATGAGATGAATATTACTAAAAAATTCCTCAATGAAAAGAGATTGAGATAAAGTACCTTACCTTGAGTTTGACTTGCCCTCTTCATTATTTATCTCCCGAAATAATAAAAATTAGATAATTTCTACTCAATTAAGAACATTTTTCACATTTATTATTCCTTTTATATCACTTATTACCTTTCTATAAAAGCACATAATTATTCCAATTCATATATGTGGTTTTGTTCATGTTCTGTACTTGTGTCAAAAAATGAACTCGTTATAATTAAACTGTTTTCAATGTGGTAAATAGTCTGTTTTCTAAAAATAGTATTAAACATTTAAATATAATATATATCTAGTGATTATATGTATTTATAATATTACATATCAATATGATATAAGAAAGTAAATGGATTGTTCTTGGAGATGGTAGGATGTACATCGAACTAATGTTATATTCATTTATTTGTCAAATTTAAAGGAATGAAAAATATATGATACATAAGTATATTATAATTAATGTATACATTAAATGATAAATATTTTTCAAGTTTCATTAATTCCATCTTTTATAAGTTCCATGTATTGTAAGGACGAGTCATATCTTTTTGTGGAGCAGCAGTCTGCACATTTTGAAATGAAATGACCATATTTACACATTATGGAAAGCGTAATGGTATGCTATAAAAAAATACATTAGAATAAAGAATATATAAACATAATATATATCATATTAAAATATATTTCCATCATAATGGACAACATTATAGGTGGTAGGGGAAAATTGAACAATCATAATTTTATGAGGTAGTAGTTCGTCGTATACCAAAACCGTATGTTTGTATCGATTAGATGAAGGTGTTCATATGTTTACATTAAATAATGATAAAAAAACCTAATATATTGATGATACTGCTGTTGTTATGTAATAAATTAATAATAAGATCATAGGTAGTGGGGAAGGAAAATAAAGTAATAGAACCTAAGAGATGATAGTACCCCGAAATTATGTTACTTTTTTTTTGATTTGAGACAAAAATATTTCTTGAATTTCCTTATTCCCAAGGTAGGGGTTATATGAGTAATGTAGGAATGTTGGGAAACTATTTGAGAAGAATTATCATGAACAATGTTTCATGAGAGGTTCGACTAAGTGGGTAGAGGTTGTGGCCTTTTTAAGAGGGAGTATAGGAACTTTAGGAATGCCTATAAATATTAACTTATTATAAATTAAATTATTATTAAAAATTGACCAACAATAATATAATTCAAAATTAATATGATTATGGTTCTAATAAAAATCATAAAATATTTTTTAGATATTTTTTTATTCTCATATTTGTCGATTAACCCTTATTTTACCCTTTTTAATCTTCTAGTGATATTTTGTTATTTACACATTCTGGGTTAACATAATTACTATATCACATAACACGACCAAAAATAAACTAATTTATGACATATTTGGACTTATCTTTACCATTCATATAAAGCATATATTTTTAATAATTTAATATCATTTAATATACTATTTTATTTTTTAGGTTATGAATTTTTTCAATTTTGGACACTTTTCATAGATGGAAATTTTAAAAATTCATAACAACTTGATTCCTTAGAAATAATATATTAAAACAAATATAATATGTCAATATCATGAATAAAATTCGTGCATGTAATCAAAATATTCAAATTATATTCATTATAATATTTATAATATCATTCATTTAAATACTTTATTAATTAAGAAATCCTAGCATATTCTATGTGTCCTAATTAAAATTATTTATTTAATTTAAAAAATTATAAATATCATACAATGAAATAGTAAATATTTATAGCATTATAATTACTATTGATTTTCAAAGATATCAATTATATATACTAATATTAAAATTGTTTTAACAAAAGTAACATGATTATGTTATATTTCTCTTTACATTAAATTAATTATTATTAATTATTATTTTGACACCCATGTGGCTTCATGGGTTCCAAAAATCGACCCATGGAGGCCCATGGTCGATAATATATCATTGAACAATATTAATACAGGTTTTAGGGTTGTTTTAAATTATTAAATTATTAATTTTTACCTTTATTTAACTAATTTACACTTTAACTATGTTAAATGAAAATAATTTCAGTATTTATTAATCATATTGAAAAAAATACAAGGTAACCATTTACACAAATATTAACTTGTAGTTCTAAACACGTAATATATTTTTCTAAAATCAATACAAAGAATTTGAAAAAAGTAATTTAATATTAATTTCCATTGTCAAAACAAAACGGCGGGGTTTTATGAGGTAAAATCTTTCAAAATATTGACATTAGATTATATCAATGTTAAATGTGAAATTACATCCAATGAACATAAATTGGTTAAATAAAAAAAATTTAATCCAATTATACTTTTAAAATAATTAATATGACAATCTATCTGTAAAAATAAATTATATTAAAAAGAAAGTTTTGACTTAAAGATGCAGTATTTCTAAATATTCATTAAAAAATTAAATTAATCAGAAAATTACCAAATAAGTATACAAATTAAATTTTTATCACCTTATTTAATATAAGTAGTTTATTTTTTAAAATAGAACATATAAATGTGCCAAAAACAATTTTTAAAATGGAATCTCCATCAAAAAGGAGAAAAATGACATTTTAAAAATATTCCAGTATTTCATTCATAAAATAAGATTTATTATTATTTTAAACATTATGATTAATTGGATAAATTTAAATAAATTTTAAAATCATGTATAATCATATTTTAGTTAGTTCTGTTCGTACTCTCCATTTGACCGGCTGTGCATTAACTATCATTTAAATTAATAATATTACCATAATATATTGTCAGTATAACTCAATGTTGTGTGCAATGTACGATTTTAAAAAAGACGTATTTTTTATTGAGTATAATATAGGAAAATTAACCCCATTTAATGTTAAAATTACATCTTATTCACAAATATTAATAGAAATGAAAAATTATTATTATATAAATACCTCAAATACTACAAATATGGACAATGTAGAAAAATGTCCCAATAAAAGAGGGAAATAAATTCAGTTTCCTTAAAACCATTTCTCTAGTGTAATGAGTACATAGAGGGATGAAAAAGAGTTAAAAAATTATAATCCAATAAAATAACTATATTTTTACAATTTATATAATATATTTTTAGAGATATAATATATACTTTATTTATTTTTAATTTGATAAACATCATTCTTATTAAATGATAGATGGAAAGAAAAAACCCATACCAGTTTGGATGATTTTGAATCAACACCCCATGTAAATAATTACATGAAATGAATATTTATATTAATTGGAAACAAATATATTATAGAATTATTATCTCAATAAGGAATGATATACACTTTATAGAAGAATAATATTGATTTTTATATTGTGTTTTTATCCCAAGATGTAAATATTAGAGGATAAACACATACCTTTTTTTGGAATGATAATAAACTTCATGTACAATAAATTTAAAATTATTATAAATATATAAAAAAAGTGATTCTTATAAAAAATAAATTTTCTACTTTAAACATCTTATCGAATGTTAAATGATAATCATTCATTATAATAATCATTTTGGGGGTTACCGAGTAAAATTTTCAGGTAGATTTTACTTTAGTAAAAATTATCAATACATATTGATCATCGTTTATTTATATATAAAATTATATAATTATAAAAATAAATTATATATTCATTAAATACATATTTATAAATGTTAATATAAAAAGTTATAAAATTAAATTACAACACATTGTGGGTATGGTAGTATGTACCAATATAGGAGTGATGTTTTCTTATTTGAATATATAGAAGGAAATTTATGTATTTAAAAAATAAAAATTATTATATAATTATTATATAATTAAATTCATATATTTTCATTGAATATATCATTTTTATAATTTATGTAATTATAAAATGATGAAGAAAATACCATTACTTCGTGTATGTGTTCGTCCACACTTATTCACATATGTTGTTATCATATTCAATCAATTATAAGATGAGAAGGTAAAATATTCATTTTCACCAGACATATGACTTAATGAATTTATAGTTCTACCTTCAGGACATTAAACTGCAATTCGCATGTCCTAGTCATACGATGTAAACTACAAAGAAACATCACTGTCATAAATCTATAAATCATTGCCTTACCCTATGTGATAACTATAATATGTCTTATATATATATATTGAAAATTGAGTGCTTCTGAATGGACATATGATAAAAATAAATCAATTATGATTGGAAACCCGTCCTAGAACATGGCCAGCTCTATTAAATTAACAAACTTCTGGGAAACGTTTATTATCCTCCCAATATGAGGTTTCATTATAATATTTTATTTAGGGGTTGGAGTAATTTATGTATGTATACCATCCCTTGGAATGTATTTTGGAGGTGCACCTATCCTTAATTGGTTAAGCGAAATAGGTCTTTCCTTTCCCAATGTTTTATTGGAATATAGTAACCCCTCGTGTTGATTAAACATGATAATTAGTTCAGGGTGAATCCTATCATATGTGGGGGAGAATCCAAAATCTTTTTTGGCCCATCCGAGGTCCCTCCATTGAGTTTTTTGTTTATATATATTCTTATAAGGGACATGGATGGTGTATTGAGTTACTTCATGATTGTGTGTCTGAATGTACCCATAAATCATATATAATCTTCCATTTGGTCCCCAATTGGGTGAGGGATATAAATTTATAAATCCTTACACATCATCAGTGACTGGATATATTAATTTAATGACACGAATGAAAACAATGACTAATTGTTTATATAATCAGTATTTCATTTGGTCGTTCAAATCTTACGGTACCATTTGTTATGAGGGTGCCAATGCAATATGAGATCAACAAATAAATTCTGAGAGTGTGAGGGGTTTAATTTGAATACTTATTGGCTCAAAATAATATAATGTATTTTTGTTTCAATTAATATGCCATTTTATGATGGACATGTTAATGGCGGAATGTAGTGTTCACAAGGGTAGTGGTGATTTAATTGCAGATGTTGGGGACATAGTAGAAAGAATGAACGTCATATTTGAGATTATATTACTTCATTTATTTTTTTTCTCATTATTCTATTTATATTATATGAATTTTTACTAGAATCATTATTCCATTCACCTTTTTATCTTGGTGGATGTGAAAACACATTTAACTTGTTCTTTTTTTTCAAGGACACATTCCATGATATTTGAATTGTTTTAGAGTATATTGGAAAAAAATGAAGTCCATGATTACTTTTCCCACTATCTTTATAATGGGGAAATAATATATTCAACAATAATGTCAAATGTAATTTATTTTATGGGGCTATTGAATGTTGAATAAATTTCTACAAATTCAAAATGAAGTATCCATAGACATAATCATATCAAAAAGAAAAAATATTAATTTTTTTATTTGAAAATATTTCACCTATATCCCTTCTTCTTATCCCATTGAGGAGGGTATTGTTTTTTTCCATATTTTGGGGGTTCCACCTGATATTTTTTGGGTTTTGGATTTAATTTCGACAAATGGGATGGATTATGTTTTAAAAAAGTAGACTTCAATTTTCATATTCTATTTCCTTGATAATGTGTTGTGGTTAATTACATTAACATAGTTTATATGATATAATATTACAATATTTGAGAAAAAACATGATCTTGAAACCTGACTGTTTCATTAATATAGATTAGGTACATTCAAAACATTTCAAACATATTATATATATAAAGGGAAGAAATCATTCATAGAAAGATGTAGCATTATATAATAATTGAAACCCAACCACATATAAATGTTATTGGATACACTCCCATACCATATTTGTTTGATGTATTAGCGGAATAATTTTTTTATCTTATATAGTGTTGATATTAAATGAATTCTAAAACATAAATTGATGTATTCCCATACAAGATTGAATGATTTGAAAAACTGGTATACCATAAAATGTTTTTCAATTCACATTATTTTATGAATAATAAATGTTTCACATCATCTTTTTTATTTATGATTTCTTATCCATGGATAAAATTCACACAAATAATGTTTCATATACTGATTTTGGTCCCTCAAGACATTAAATAATGGAAATTTAGGATTTGTATGTTTTATGGGGGAATTTTCTCATCACACAATTCAATATAGGGAATCATTTCAGACTGTATTGTGTTTATCATTCCTCCAAATGTTACAATTGGGTGTAAATGAATGGTGATTTTTAACAATACATAATGTAGGAAAATAAAATTACAAAACATCCATTGGAATTAAGAAATCAAGTTTTTTAGACCTATAGTTATTAGGTTTTTTTAAATATAAAATCATTTTTATGAATTTACCCTCTCGTTGGTAGGTATCATCATGGAGAGTGTGATAATGTTTTGGTTAGAGGATGTATATAGTAGGAATACTTCCTATGAGTAGTTATATACTTATCATCCTCATATCCTATATTTATACATCATATAAAGAAATACTATATTAAAATAATAGTGATTCAACTCTTTCAAAAATATTGTGGAAATTTTTCGTTAACAAAACTTTTTCCATGGAAGAGGCTCATCGAGGGTGATGTGGATGATTAATCATGCAAACCCTCATGTTTTGGATAGATATTATTACATAGTATTCATAAAAAATAATTTATATTTTTATAAATAATTTTATTAATTAAAATATCTTATTCTCATTCATTTGTTTCATCATTATATTTTATAGATTCTTTATGAGTAGTGACAATGCCATTATATGATTCATAATGAATTTTATTTTTAAAACCAACTGTATAATAATATCGAAGATTATTTTTCCCTTGAAATATACATATGTTTCTATGATATGTAGATGTAGTTTTACCCTTAATAAATATGTTAATTTTGATATTATTGTTCAACCCATTACACTATTAATAAAACTTTTTAAGGATTCATGTAATATGGTTACATGATGGGACCCTTTACAAAATTTCTAAATATGTGATCTAGATGGGGGAATTAAGGTCAAAAGATATGGTGATAGGGATAGAGTCATTTACGTTTAGAACTTTTAAATATTAAATGTTTTATTTACATTACTGTGGAGGTTACATAAAATATTTCTCTATCCATATGTGATGGGGTTGTTCCCATTATTATATTTTTAATTCATAGGTCCAATTTTGTGTCCACGAAGGTAATAAAAGTGTTACTAATTCCAAATGCTGTATAGGATAGGGTTTCACCTATTACATGGTTGTGACTACTTCTTTAAGTGATATCTTGATCACACACATCCTTGTTCGAATGATAACTTGTTGTACTGTATAGTATAAAAACAGGACACATGAATCTGGAGGAATTAGTGGTATTGGATGACTACGATCCCATAAATAATAATATTTCTGAATTATATGAAATTACATAATAAAATTTATTTCAATATATCTCTCTTGTAGTTACCAAAACTAATAATAAATTTTTTCAATAATGTTATTACATAACACAATATATTTTTTGATCATGGATCAATATTGAGATCTATCATGGAGAAATAACCATATATGATTCCACTATTGATATATTTTCATGAACATAGAGTCAAGTGGTGTGATAACCTTTATTTTCCCCCCATCCCCTGATATTTACATTGGATGGGTTGTCATTGATCAACCTATATAATGTATGATGTTAACTGAAAAATTAATGTTCATGTTAATTTTATAGTTATATTGATTTTTGTCACCTTGTATATAGAAGAGGGACCAAGGAAATTTGATGACATATTTTATCTATTACATTAACATGGTATGCATACCCCTCATAAGGAAATTTAGTCTCTTTCATGTGTTGAATATTTTTCCAACGGGTTTTATGACCTCTGTTCATGAATTAATTTGATATTACCAAAAAAATATTAAAATAATAATTTTATAAGGGAATAAAACAAGTTGGGTAAATTTCCCTTTCTCTCATCCTTTTTAAATTAATGTATTCCAATATTATTAAACATGATTTTACTTGAAATTGTATACCTGATATAGGCATTTCCTAAAATATGTTTTGGAATAACATGGGATATTTGGGATCACTATTAAATTTTTGGATTATAAATGATCGGTATGTGTTTTGAGAAAGTTATTTTCCTCATATAAATTTCTAGTTATAATGGATTTTTCTTTTCAATGATAGTTCATCCAGAATGAATAAACATTCCTTCTGAAGTGCTTCATAATATTAGTTTTTTCTCATGATTCAATCATCAAGAAGAGAACCTCCCTTTCAAAATAAATCATTAAATGAGTGAGTAAATTTTAACTCTCTTGGTTCATAAATTGGAGAATAACCTCTATCTCATCCAGGCCATATATGGGCGAAGCATCTCTAGTATTCCTCTGTTCACCATATGTGAGTGAGATTTTGATAAACCAAGAACACATTTCTTTGGACACCCTCTAGTAGATTTTATTCACCACTAAAAAATAATCACACATCTCCCTATCCATCCCTATGGGGGTAACCAAAAATAAACATCCAATAAATCCTATGGATTTGAAGTATCATGGTAAAAGACCAACCAACATGATTTCCATTTGATTATGAATTCCCTCGGTAATGACATCCTTCACATAACCTATCAAATAGGTAGGGACATCATATTTCCTAAAATTTTACATTTATTTGTAAAAAGGACCCACATGTGGATGAATTTCCATAGACTTCCCAATATCATGTATATACGGATCCACATTCTTCTCCCATCGATACTATTTAATTCATATCTATCTAATCCACCTGTAAAAAGGGTAGTCAACCCTGGATAGTCTTACCAAAGGGAATTCTTCATGGTCTAATCTACATGAATATTTTGAAGTTATCTCCTGTAATCCATATCATCATTCATGACCATTAGCAAAAAATGGGTATTGTGTGGGTTTCTATATATTCCCATACATATTGTTTCTCAAATTTAACATGTCTTATAAGGTCTTTCATGTAGTTCAACATCATGCCACCTTCCAGATCATATATCCACCACTTGGGCCTCCTACTATGTGTATGACCTTATGTTCCAAACCACAAAGGAATTGATTTATATACACATGTTATACATTGGAAGCATCCTCTAGAAAAAAACCCCAAATAGTCAGACCTACATCATCTTTATTAGGTGATGTTACTATTAAAATCATGAAACTAGTCAGTAAGGCAATATTCCTTGTGGGGAAACCTTAATATATCATGGTCAAAGAAATTCCAAATGCTTATCACATCGACAAAGGACCATGTTCCACATCAGATCAGCTTCAATGTAAATTTTTACTATACATACCACTCCATCCTTTTGATGGGATCATTTTTCATTGTAACATGAAATTAAAATGAATTATGTGCCCCACTATGTTGAAATGTTCTATGTGAGTTCTAGTTCCTCTCACGAGGATACGTATGATTCCTTTGTGATGAGAACTATCCCAAATTTGAAACAACATAAATCACCCGAAATGATGTTAAATTACAAATTCTACAACTATGTAGATTGAAACTAAAAATACTAAACAAAATATAACCTGATATTGTGAAACTGTGATTGACATAGATGGTTTCAAATTAGCAGAGAACCATAGACACATACAGATAGTTTTCTATCGATAGAGAACACTGTTACATATAGATGATTTAATTTCATTATATATCACTAATTTATTTATAATGAATAATGGTGACTAGTTATAATCATGTAATTTAAAAATATTAAAAAATATTTTGTAAATCTTAATTGGAGTTCTATATTATGAAATAACATCCAATAAAGGGTTATATGGGCTCGAATATTCATCATCTCAGACAAGGTGAGTTCTAAATTGGTCGTAGGTAATTTTCACTAATGAACACCTTTTTTGGAAATTATAACCATGAATATTCATTAACATGAGAATAATTGGTGTTTCTGGTTCAATGAATAATTTCAATTGGAATGTGACCCATCATGAATGAAGGTAAAATAATAATTCATTGAAAAAATCTACAATGCATGAACTGTTCCTCTACATTTATCAAATCTAGGTGAAAATAAAATCTCTGGAAAATTTCATTTTCACTCACATATCAATGGAAAAATTATAATGAAAATTTATTAATTAATTAAATTATAAAACCAAGATACATAAATTCATCGCATATCATGATATAGAGATAAAACCAACCACCAAAATCTCTAAACCAATAGTACATGCACTGGGATCCACTAACACATGAAAGAACACTTAGAAAAAAACTAAATAATAGTGATTCTCATGATTGAAAATTGATTCTACAAACAAAATCAATTTAGATTATATATCAAAACAAATATATTTAAAATAAAAAGATGAAGCATCATCATAAAATAATCAATAGGTCAATAAATATAGTGCAATGTCAATGTCACAACTAAGAGGAAAACAGAAAGAAGAAGAAATGTGTCTTAATTGGATAGTATAATCATAAAAAAAAAATCAATCATAGATCGAAGGAACTTTAATGAAAATAGATAACTCAAAATCTCTCAGAATGAATGTAGAGTTTTAGTGATATATATTTTGATAGATGAATTTGGTGTCAGGTTAATATCTTCCAAACACCTATGAGAATAAGGGATATATGAAGTAATACCATGAATAACATCGTAAATTCTTCATAAATCATTTCTTAAAAAAGGATTCACATCATGTTAATTAGAAAATAATCAATACATTTTTTGGATAAACCAAAAATTAATAAATTCAAATTAATGGTTTATGTCCTGATTTATCGATTTTATTATGTTAATTACTAAAATAATTTTAATTGATTAACCCATGTGACACATTTACATTGAATAATAAACATTTATGACATCCATGTATCAAGTAGTAAGCAACCATACAATGTTATATAGAAAAATCCAAAATTAAATCATTCACTGTATATACCCAAAACCATGATCATGGAAATATAATATACTTGTATTTTTATTATTGGATGTTACAAAATCCCAACTGTCATGTTTTTTTACAATGAAATCACATTGAAGATGAATACTTCGGGAATTTAAGAGGCCACTACTCACATGATGAAGTCAAGTTCTCTCATGTTCTGTGATAATATAATATCACAAATATACCTGAAAATGATTTCATATCAGAAAATATGATCCCCAATACTTTCTTCCCAATATATACTTCTATATAAAAATCTATATTTTCCCATCTAAAAATATAAGAGGGATCAAAATAATTTATTTGAGATTTTATATGAATAAAACATAATGTATACATTTCAACTGATATGATAATTACAAATGTTAAGAAAAATTACCAAACCATATTATTTACATTAAATAAATAAAGCTAATTTATTTACATCATTGACTATTTCATAAGATGATAATGACCCAACCATGTTGAAACATTAATGAAAAACTGGCCACCAATAGAAAACTATAATACACGAAAATGGGAATATGTATATGGTTTAATATGAATATATGAAATACCAAAGGGTCAATATATATACCTAATCGTCCCAATCATATGATGAAAGAATATTATTCCCAAAAGATAGTATTTTACACCATATACCTAATAAATAGTAGATATTCATGGGTGACCATAAAAATCCTTAAAGGATAGTATAATAGTAAATGACATGTATCAATTTTTATAAAAAAACTACAATTACCTGATGGATATCCAATAATTGCAAAAATATATTTCTAATGAATGAATCATATACTTCAGAATTGAAAATTTTCACTTCATCAGGGTTATTCTTCTATAGATGGTAAAGAAATATAAACTTGATCTGAGACACCATCTATTATTGAGGGTCTTCCAGTAGAGATATGTTAACTCCTGATCCCTTATAATGTTAAGGGGGAATGGTTCCCATATAATCAAAACTTATAATACACATAAACCCTACCATGATCATCAAATTTAGTTTTTTATTAATTGTAATGAAATGATATATTTTACATAATCAATCAAATAAAACTGAGATAACATTATTTAATTGGGGATCTTGTGGATATATTACCATAAATTCTATAAAATCATCCTCATATTTCCATTATAAATCCAGAATAGGGTAAAACATACTAAAAGGATTCATGATCACTTCCATTATCTGTTAGAACATGTATCATCGAAAATCATAATTTTCAATGTCACACATCATAATTTACCACATAATTAAAATATAATATCTTAATATATCATTATAGTTCCAGGACAGATTACTCATAAAAATCAATGGTATTCATGTTATACAGATATATTGAACATATATTGCATGATAAATTGATTATCTATGTAATTAATACCATCATTACGGAGAGACCGATCATAAATAGTCACCACCATCATATATGAACTCAAAAATTCCATTAAAATAAATTAGAAAAATTAAATTTTAGAATATAATATTCTATATATGATGATAACTAATCATTGATCATAATCATATTTGAAAAAATAATCTTTTAACATTAGATGAAACAAAAAAATAATATCTTAAATGGTTCAATTATTCCCTCATTAATAAATAAATAAATAGTGGGAAATTTAAAATGAGAGTGTTTTATACCAAATATTCATTACCTTAGGAATAGTATATTCCATTTTAGGAAACCTATAGATATTACACCAACATTGACTACCTAATATTCAATCCCTATTGAGAGAGTATGTAGCTCAAACAATTCTAATCAGAAAACATCATGAATTACCCACCAAAAAAATATTTATGCACATTCATAACTATATAAATATATAGAACTTGAGTTGCTTAATTTTTTTTCATGTTTGAAGGATTAATATGTTTCATAGAGAACAATTAGATTTAATTTTGTTGGAACAAGACCCAAACCATCTCCATAATCATTTAAGTAAATAACATACCACCTATATTTCTCATTATAATTGTGACACTAAATTATTATCCTTTTATAATGAAAGTATGTGTAGAGACTCCTATATCCATGTAATATAATTGTAGATAAGTTTAACGAAGAGGGACATGATCCCCTTCTAATATAATCCAATTTTATTCTATTTCATTACCATGGAATCACAATAAAAATATTGATACACTCAATTATAAATGTTTGACGAATCAACTTGATTGACACATATGAATCCAATATATTGATGATATGATCGATCAAATCGGGATAGTATACTACATATTTTGGTTCATTAATTACCATATATGATGTGTAATTATTGAAATGTATTCTTTATTTTGAGATATTTCTCCTCCATCTCCTGGTTATGCCTTGAAATTTGGCTTCTAATCTCGTGGTACATTCTAGACGATGACATAAAATTCCCAAATGATAACATCAATATGATTTTGATACAAACGGGGATTAACATGAGGATAGTCTAATACCTCACCATTCATTGGAATACATTGAATACATCCAATTATACCCTAAAGTCATTGTCCAATTCCCATTCTACACACACGTATATAATTTTTATGATCCCCATGGGCTGGAGACTAGGCCTTAAGAACTATCTCATTACCATAGAGAATGGATTCATCAATATAGAAACAAGGATATATATATATATACATCATGGAGAAAAAAATTATACGAACAAACTGGAAAATATATACAATAATATTGGGGAACAAACAGATTGAAAAAATGTCAAATATTGTAAGATGATATTATTAGTCACATTTCAAACATCTAAATAGAAATCCAAGAATATTAAACCACTATTTCATGTAAAAAGTAGGAAATATTAATCTATCATTCAACCAACTACAAATAACTAGATCATATAATCAACATTACCTAACAATCATGACTTTTATTTTTCATATATGAATTGAAAATATAAGGTTTACCTCTAATGAAAGGTGTATCATAGATGATAATAAAAGTATTGTTAAGACCCACCCAAGTGTATCATATCATGTTTCTGTACAATAATCCCAACCACTTCAAATTTATAATGTGTGGAATAATAGGTAGTTAAATAGTATCTATAAAAATTATGCTAAAAATGACCCTTTTTAATGTTATAAAAACAATCAAGTGAAATAATTTCAATGATATTAAAATTTATCAATGCTGGTAATGAAAATATATTAGTAAAAAACCAATAAAAACGTTAATCATTCAATGTATCATATAAATTAAGGCTACCAGAAAAACATGTATCTAAAAATAGAATAAATTACTATACACTAATATCCCTATATAAATTGTAATAGGGAATAGATGAACAACACATATTTGAACCCTTTTAATTTTCTAAGAAGTAAATAGATTAGTTGTTTTTAACAAAGAGAAATACCCAATGAGTGAAACCCGTACTAATATCAATAGATTTATCCAACAATTAAATCATTCACTACATTCCCAATGGAATCTAATGGGATATATTTTAAATCATTTCATTAAAACTGGTCCTTGAAAATTAGTTTTCCCAATACATTTCACTATTTTTGAGAACATCCATTAAAATAAACCAAAACTATTTAAGCCTATATTTTCATTACAATTGAGTTAAAAAAACTATTACATAGAAGAAAATTAATTTATAGTTTAATTATTAAAAATATAAATCTATAAATCACATTACAAATTCTAGCGATGGTACATCCCATAAAACATATGTCATACACCGCCCCCAATGAGATCCACTAATAGATAATAAATGTAGATATAAATGGAGTACCAACGAATTATTTTCACTTATTAGAGTCAATTCCATAAAAATGGATGTTTGATTAAATATAACATAAATTATCTAGTGAACTCACACCCCACATCACAAACACCAAAATGGATTTTGAACATGAAGAAGATGAAACAAAAAATATAAAAGGAAAAGTAGAACCATTATAATTGAAAGAAAAAAATATCTATAAATATTTCTAACTCCCTATTCAATGTCCAAGAGAAATGGACAAGGGGAATGGACCCATTCAATGAGATAATAAACAAAATAAAAAATCAAATCAAGTGTCAAATAGCAGATCATGTATGATTGAAGGTTAAATAAAGGACCCTAAAATAGTGATCTGTTTTATGGGAGGGCGTAAATTATTATTGAAATAGGATTCATGAATAGAGTTTAATGATTCTCTAGAAAAAATCTATTGATTAATTCAAACAAGGATTCACATCATAAATCCTTGAGATTGAACTACCATTGAAAACCATATCACATTCTATTAATATTCATTCCATTAAAAATTTTATTGAATAAAACTAAATTTTACATTAAATTTAAAATTTATAGTGTATGTTCAGTATTATCAATTTTATATAATGAATTCCACAAATACATTAATATATTTTGTGTTGTGATATATTTACACTATATTAAATTACATTTATATTGTAAATTTTTCCTCCTGGATGCATCGAGCCTAGTTTCTATAGAAACTCCCAAAAAACCATTATAAACTCTGATACTATGACAAATATCTTAATCATTAAATTCGGAAACCCTTTTAATATTATATATAAGAAAATTAATTATAATTCATAGTTTCATTCATTTTGTAATAATTTAATTTACTATATATTCATATGTTCTTACTATCTGGTATAGTTAAAATTTGATGTTAATTTAAATGAATGTAAACATATATTACTGGAGGAGTGTTAAAAATTTATTTGAAAAACACATAGTTCAGTCAAATAGTTTTAACAATTTAACATAGATATTGTGTCCAACCTTACTAATATAATATATAATACAGTTATTATTTAGTGGTAAAATTAAATTTTTCAAAATTATTCAAGATTGAAATCCTATTTATATCAGATTCTATACGTACTATAAAAATCACAACATTTTACCTATAGAATAATAAATTTTCCTTAAAATTTATTAATATAAGTGATATTAAAAAAATTTCCATAAGATTATTTATGAATTAATTTTTGGGCATTTATTTATTTTTTTTAAACCGAATGAGTACAAAAATTATAACATTGTTGACACCTTTAATATAATCCTTATAATATTATTTAATTTTTAAAACATAATTCTCTCATAACATCCCATGTGAGGATGATTAATATGTATTCTATATTTTTATAGTGGTTTTTTGATGTTTTCTCTGACAAAATCCATTTTATAGATACCTATGTTGGACCTATTAAAAATGTTGATGAATTATTAAAAATTTATTTACTGATGAATTTCGCTTATTTAAATTCATGAAGAGTACTTATTACCTATGATGATGTTATGATTAAAATTAATTAATATATTTATATAATTAAATTTTATAATTACAAAAATTACATACTGTCACGACCCGCTTTCACCAATATTAGAGAGGGGAAAAAAGTTGTTAGACCCTTAATTCTTCAAGTTGAAGGAGCGATAATGTCCCCAAAAGATCCTCCTTTGATATTTCCCGGAGTGGTGACTAGAACCAAGGGTATATAATCACACACAAGATGGAAGGTATTACCATTTTTATTTAATAGGATTAGGACATAAGATAGGAAAATTCAACAACACAAAAACTGGAAGTACAAGTAAATCCAAAACAAAACATTACCATATGCATGTTCCAAAATTAAATTCTAAAAAAGTACAAGAAAACCCCAAATAAAAGTACCAAAAAAAATAGAAACGGAAACCGTCCAAACGTCTGAACTAGTATTGTCATGCACGGTCCCTGATGTCCTCTAGGAAAATTAAATGTAGATTTGTATACGAATGGTGAGCATACAAGTATACTAAGTAAGGAAAACTAGAAGCTCTCGTGCACAAGTGGAGAGGAATTCTAATTCCCTATGAGAAAAGGAAATAACATGAGCACCGCGCCAGGAAACCTATCCACCCAATCCTCACAACGAAACACTCCCCAAATAATGCAAGTAAAGTAACATAATTGTAATAGAACATCGATATTTGGGTACCCCAAACCACGATCCCATTGGTTATTAAAGACACACGTCCCTCCCGCAAAAACATGGGCCATATCTACTACACATCCTGCCCACAATGTCCTGTGCCACAACAAATCCTGATAAGCACGAAGACACCTTGCCCGTATCCCAAAAACTCCTAGGAAACAACCTGCCCAAACACACCTAGGACAACCCCCACAACTACCATGCCTGAAGAATCTTGGGCTATAGTGGACCACAAGCCGTCACAGACCACTCGAAGAGTCTGAGGCTATTCAGGAATTGGATAAGAAAATGAGCTAATAACCAGCCACTCATATGAGTTTTGGAAAAACACCCTCCCCCATGATATGTCGGTGTTGACACAGAGTACTCAACATGGGTGGGGTGTGAATAAGAAAAATAATAAATACAATTATATGTATAGGTAACAAGCACTCATCCCAATATATGGGTTCCAAAACCAACCTAAGAAGAAACACCCACATTACTGTTCATTCATAAAAAGTCACACCACTCACAGCCATGTCACATCTCATTCCCCGAACCAATTCCCCATTGAACCCATGATTGGTTTCATTTTCAAGTGATTCCATTTAAGCAATTTGTTCAATACTAAGAAACTAACATGCATAATCAAAAGCTGTGGAATGGAATAAAGTAGCCAAACAACACTTTTAATCATTTACACCCTGTCCTATTATAATTTCACATCAACAAAAGGGGTCTTTCAGATCCATCAAAGTATTGGAACCAAAAAAATCCACAAGGTACAGCCCCACATGACCTCAGGTCCACAAAAAACCACAACAACAAAGGATCCCATCAATATCCATATCACTTTATAAGCCTAGAACAAACACACATACTAGCACGACAGAGCAAGGATGTTTCCAGATTCAAGCACAACATTAATTTTGTTTTCCCACTTACTATTTGGTTAACCGGGGTGATCGCACAAGGATTGTTGTTCACTAGGTATCCATTTAATCGACCGAGTTTACGTGATTAATCAATTTCCATGTTACACCATTTATTCAAATAATTCATCCAACAAGAAACGTAGGTTCATTAGTGCACATCAAAAGACCACCAACTGCCATTATTTTCAGTGGTCAGAAACCCGTACAATTCACAACACAAAATCAAGGATAAGAGTACAATAGAATCATCGGGTATACCCCCCCTTAATTATTTAAAGGTCTATTTATTATCTTAATTAAGTTTGGTCTCATCCATCCCCACAGAAACAGTAGAATACCCACCCCGCATGATACACAGTAAAGAGAGATGAAGGAAAACCCTACATGGATGATCAATGATCGCAGTTTCTCATCCCTGCGCCAAGTGGTAGGGATGCACGTCTTGCTGGGGATGAGATCCAAGGACTCCACGAATGAGTTAGAAATCTCAACCACATGCACACCACTTGCCTCACGAATATGGGCTCCAAACACATAGAAAAATAAAAAGGAGACCGGCCCAGAAGAAGAAGGATAAATTCTAGCACGATATAAGATGACATCCCTTTGTTACGGGATAAGGAATTTTGTATAGATTTGAAGTCAGATCATGGTTTTCCGCATGGTTTGGTGGTTACACACGATGGAATAAATTATAAATTAATTAATCTCATCAGAGAGGTGGTTATAACAGTTGTGCATTTAAACGGCTTCCCTTAAATCACGCAATAGGGGAAAAACTGGAAGAATGGGGAAAAGGGTCTGACACAAAGGAAAAACCACACCTTTTGGTATGTTAAGGGTCTCTCGACTCTTGGGGGATTTAAGATATTATTTATAAGATTTAAATTCCTTTTAAAGGGGGAATTATATAATTTTATGTTAAAAGAAACATTGTGGGAGCATAAAAAGTTGGGAATAGAAAAAAAAAAGAATGAAGAATGCTTGGTGAGGATACAGGGCCACCGTCAAGGTGCCACCCTCATGGTGCCACCATCACAGTTCCACACTCACGGTTCCACCTTCATAGTACCGTCATGGTGTCACCCTCATTATTCCACCATAACGGTGTTACCCTCACAGTGCCACATTCATGGTGCGACCATCACGACGCCACCGTTTCAGTGTGTGACCGTGACTGGTGCCACGTTTTGGTCGAACCATTTGATGGAACCATGTTTTGGGAATGTACTAGAATAGGAGGTTCCAGGCAGTTACATCAGATACCTCTCTAACTATTTTCCCCCCTGAGAATCAAAACATGACCAGAAGAAAAGAGAGGGTTCAGAACTACCACCTCGAAGATACCTCTCAAGAGTAAACATAATTTATCTTTCAAAAAACTATGGATACACTACTGTACCTCTCCCCCTAAGTATGAACTCCAATATTCAAGGGCCATTCCATCTAGAAATAGGGATTAAGGAGTTATTTTCTCTAGGTCAAGAAACTCTCATCTTTGGGCATCACTGACTCACCCACACGAGTTTAATCGCATCCACCATAATGTGTCTTAACTAGGGATCTGGTTCTACCTTCCCACATTCAGGACTCTTCACATACACATCTAGAGAACAAGGGAACAATCAATTACATAGATAGAATGGTAAAACGCTTTATCACCTTCACTTACAATCATATAGAATAAAACTCAAAATATCTCTGACATCTGTGACTCCCATTCCCAGGTACTCTTCTTATGCCCATTATGCCTCTATATCACAAAAAACAATGGGATGGATCATCCAAAAATCACCTTCTTCTCAAAATCCTCAATCCTCGCTGGTCTTTCTACAAATGTTACATCAACCTCAATATCGAGGTTTTCTCATTCAAGGATGTGTGAATCGTTGTGTAGATACCGTCGGTGCTGAGACACATGGAATACGTCGTGTAGTCTCAGTAGCGGTGGAGGTAGCCCTAGCTGATAAGCCACATCACCGAATAGCCGCAACACTTTGAACGGTCTGACTATCCTGGGAGAAATCATACTTTCTCCTGCCGAAAATCTATTGACCACGCCGAGGGGATACCTTCAAGAACATGTGGTCCCTAACCTCGAACTTAAAGGGTCTCCTCTTATTATTGGCATATGACTTTTTCTGGTCCTAGGCCACCTTCGTCCTCTCCCGTATAAGCTAAACCTTCTCTGACATTCTCTGCACCACATACGGGAAAAGAATACCTACACCCCCAACATCTGTCCAGCACAAGGGTGAGAGACACGACCACTCGTACCAAGCTTCGAACGGAGACATGCCATTGGTAGAGTGATGGCTGTTGTTGTAGGCACACTCCACCAGAGTAATGTGTCATACCCACAATCCCCCAAAGTTCAACACACATTCTTATAGCATATCCTCCATTGTCTTGAAGGAGCATTATGTTTTCCCATCCGTCTTGGGGTGGAAAGTAGAACTAAGGCTTAGCTGGGTGCCAAAAGCATGTTGAAGTCCATTAGAGACCCGTGAGGTAAACCGATTATCCCGATCCGATACTATGGACCTTGGAACCCCATGCAACCATGCCACCTCATCCATGTACCTCTGTGCTATGGAATCCACCGTACCCGGCTCCTTGACCACCATAATGTGAGCAGATTTTATCATTCAGTCCACCACTACCTAGATAGCATTGCAACCCAATTAAACACTGGTTAGCCCCATGATTCAATCCATAGAGATATCTCCCCAATTCAACTCGGGGACATTTACTGGTTGTAACAGACCTCCTGGGATGTGGTGTTCGGCCTTCACCTGCTGACACATGAGGCACTTTTCTATGAACTCTGCCACCTCCCTCTTCACTCTAGGCCACTGAAAATAACTCTTCAAACACCAGTACATCTTTTTAAACTCCTGGGTGCACCGCTAGGGGTGAGATGTGGAACTCACCAAAAACTGTCCCACGCTTTGTCTCGGGGAGAAACATCCTCCCTTAGAAAGGAATCCGGTTCGGAATATCCTCTGACCATCCTTCTGGATAATTTCTCTACCTAATATGATCACGCAGTATATTAGTCACTGAGTCTCCCCACTGAGACTCCTCTACCTGCCACAATAGAGAGGATTGAACTGTCATCTGAAACAGGCATCCTATACCACCATCCATCATTGCATCTAGGTGTAGGGAAACCAACTCTTCCATCACCTTCCAAGCATCTTCTGATTCATGATCCAAGTCCTTCTGTTACATTTTGTCTATGGCATCAACCACCATGTTCCCCTTTACCATGGTGTAGGAGATTTCAAAGTTTTAGTGCTGAAGGAACTCTATCTTCTTTCATTGTCGCATGTTCAGGTCCCACTGGGAGAAGATATAATTCAGGAACTTATGATACGTGAAGACAATGAAGTGCTCCCCAATGAGGTAATTCCACTACAACTTTAGTACAAACACAACCGCTCCAAGCTCTAGATCGTGGGTGGCATTGTTACACTCATGGGGATGTAACTACCTAGGCCCATATGAGATCATACCTTACTGTTTCATTAGCATACACTGCATGATTTTCCAATAAGCATCATATAACTCCTCATATGCTACCCCTTCTTCTTGAAACCTCAGCACTGGGGAACTAACCAACTTCCCCTTCAGATAGATGAAGGTTGAATTGCACTGACCATTCCACAAGAATGCCTGATCCATCTTGGTCAAGGCTGTCAAAGGTGATGCAACTCAGGAGAAGTTGGGAACGAACTTTCGGTAGTAACCATCCAATCCTAGGAAACAATGAACTTCTACCATGTTCGTGTGTGATTTCTAGGAAAAAACTGCATCAACCTTCGATGGTTCCACTTTTATTCCCTTCTCAGACACCACGTGTCTATGGAAGTGCACTTCTCACGTCTATAACATGCACTTGGATAATTTCCCGTCGATTTGGTGCTGTCATAATACCTCTAAAACTGTTATCCTGTGTTCAACATGATCCTCCTCTGATCTTGAGTAGATCAAGATGTCATCAATAAACATGACTATGAACAAGTCCATGTATTCAGGGAATATGGAGTTCATGATCCCCAAGAACATAGCTTGTGCATTCATAACGCCAAATGGAATGACTACAAACTCAAATTTCCAATATATTTACTTGAAGGCAGTCATCGAGATGTCATCATCTTTCACCCTCAATTGGTGATATCCTGACCTTAGGTCGATCTTGGGGAACCAAATTTCCCCTTTTAACTTGTTGAAAAGGTTGTCTTTTATTGAGAGTGGGTAATGGTTCTTCACCTTTACCTGGTTCAGTCTTTGCTAGTCTATGCAATGTCTGAGACCACCATCTGCCTTTTATGCGAATAAGACTAGAGCACCCCAAGGAATCACACATGGTTGAACAAAACGTCTATTCATCAGATTGTCAATTTGAATCCGCAACTCCCAAAAATTAGAAGGCTCCATCTTGTAGGGGGCCATCGAAATTAGACTAGCACTAGTTTTCAAGTCTATCATGAATTCCACATCACTTTGAGGGAGTAGAGACACCACCGATTCATGGAATAGATCCATGAACTCACCGAAGATCCCTGGGACTTCTAACATCTATGTATCCTCCGACTCCAAAGATAGTTCAGCTGACAAGGAAGGTCTCCACTCAATAGATACCTTCATGTTAACCTCGCTCGCTAATGAAAGTCACACGTCGGCAGCCCGAATTCGAAAACATGATCCTTACATGGATTAAATCAAGGATGACATATAAAGAGAACAACAACTAAATTCCCCAGATGACATCGTATGGATATATCTGCAAAAATAGAAGATCCCTCTTAGAATTATGTTTCCTTATAATCAGTCTACACCTTAGGAAAACATAAGAAAAGTCTATCAGACCTCCGACTGGAATACCCAACTCCAGGGGAACTGAATGTCTCTCAGCATCTAAACCAAGAGCATGGGACATTCTGGGTGTAACATAGGAGTGATAAGATCGTGTATCAAACATGGAAAGGAAATGAGTACTAAACAATGTGATAGTACCTCAAATGACTTCTGGACCTGCTAGAACTACAACCTCTGTGGCGTGTAACTGCCCACGATCAGTTCCTATGTCCCCGCTGCTGCATCTAAAAGTGCCATACTAGAAACTGTTGTGGTTGTGGGGAGTTTTGCACCAGCCCACCCCCAATGTACTAAATTCGGTCTATACACTAATTTTGAAGGTGCCCATGGATTCCAAAAATAAATCATCTCAATCATGATCCTAAATGGAAAGGAAAAGGACCGAGAGATCAAAAATGGAATTGCTAAGTCCAGCTCTGTACTGGTCGAAACCTAGAGGGCTCTGTTGCTAGAGGCCTGCTGTTGACATCCTTCCCCTTTGACAAGCCCAACTATATTCTCTCTCACGATACACCTGCCGTCATGTCCATCCTTTATACCACTTCAGCCTTCTTCTGGAACTCCATGTACGTTGGTAGGGTGAAGGGAATAACCGCATACTGAAGGGAATGCTGTAGTGCCTCCTCTAAATGTCTCTCCTGAGACTCCTCATCCAGAAAGAGGTTCGGAGGAAAGTGAAGGAGATTCATGAACTTGATCCCCAACTCCCTCACTGAAATACCCCCCTGCTAGAGGGAGAGTTGTTCCTGCCTCTTCTCAGACTTCATAATGGAAGATGGGAATTCCGCCTGGAACTCCATCTCAAAGTCAGTCCACGTCACCTCAGCCTCCCTCTTCTCCCCAAGATAAAGTGTCAACCACTGACGTGAAGATCCATGCACCTTTCTTACAGCCAGAGGAACCCAGTACTCTATTGGATCTAGGAGTAAGCTGAAAACTATCACCAAATCCCCTAGGAAGCTCTTTGTCTCTACGCCAGAGATGCTTCCCTCTTACTTCCTGAGGGTCTTCTACTGAAATTAAGGAAGTTTACTCTGCCATTGATCTTCCTCTTCCTCTTGATCAGTTCTCATTCAATCAGCCAAGTCAAACTGATGTGCATCAATCTCCCGCACAACTCTTGGTCATCCTTCGGTTTCCATAGCTGCAAGGTAAACAAGGAATGCCTATGCCTGAGTAGTGTCAAATATTTTTTTTAATTTTTATTATACTTCTTATTCATTTTAAATCCCCAAAATTCCCAAAAAACAAGAACAAATGTTATTATGATGCATGCACCTTTCCTAGGGTCTCTAACCCGCAATCATTGTAGACTTACTTGGTCATTAGGTAGGCACAATGTCCTCGCTTTAGATCACAGTGGTCCCTAAAATCTTGTGTCCTAGATGGTTTTACCTTGAATATTTCACACACCATGATTTCCCAACACTGTTGCCCTACCATTCCATGAAATCATCACTGCGCCAAAATCTAAACTCTATCCTAACTCTCAACCTCCTGCCTCTGATACCATTCTTTCATGTCCCACCTTCTGCAAGATGGGGGAGGGGAAAATAGGTTTCTATACCCTTACTTCTTCAAGTTGAGGGAGAGATAATGACCCATGAGACATGAATTCAATAGGACATAGAGTGGTGTCTAGAACCAAGGGTATAGAATCACACAAAATATGGAAGGAATTACCGTTTTTATTTAGTAGTATTTGTAGATATGATAGTAATTCCCAACAATAGGAAAACTGAAAGTACATGTAAAGACAAAACAAAACATTCCCATATGCATGTTCCAAAAGTAAATGCTACAAAAGTACAAGAAAACCCCAAATAAATGTACCAAGATAAGAAACACGAACTTCAACCACCCTAACATCCGAACTAGTACGATACTGCACAGTCCCTGATGTCCTCCTAGAATCCTGAAAGCAGTTTTGTATACGTAAGGTGAGCATACAAGTATACTCAATAGGGAAAACCAAAATCCCTCATGCACAAGTGGGGAGCCATTATAATTCTCTGTGAGAAATGAAGATAACCAGAGCACGAAGTAAGTAAAATTATCCCCCATGCCACCCCAAGGAACACTCCCCCAAATAATTCAATTAAAGTAATGTAATAGTAGTATAACATCAATATTTGGGTACCCTGAGCCACTTTCCCATTGGTTATTGACGACATCCTATTCATCAAACCTCTCCCGCCATTCTCTCTATAGTCCCACTACCATACCACCACCCATACACCCCTAGGCTACCACAACCACACGTCCCACCCGCAAACACCTGGGATATCTCTACTACATATCCTTCCCACAAACACTTGGTCTACAACAAATACTTTCATGCCCGAAGACTCCTGGGCCTCATCCCGAAAACACTTGGGAAACAACCTAACCACACACACCTAGGACAACCACCAAAACTACCATTCACGAAGAATATTTGGATATAATCAGCCTCAGGCATTCATAGCCTGTCTAAAGAGTGTAGGGATATTTGGGAAACAAAGCAGAAAAGGAGCTAATAACCAGCCACTCATAGGTGTGCTGGGAAAACACCCACCCCCATGAAATGGTGGTGTTCGGAAGAGGGTTCTCAACATGGGTGGGTAGCGAATAAGAAACAAAAGAACTGCAATTATATATATAGGTAACAAGAAATCATCCAAATCAAGGGGTTCCAAAACAAAACAAATTACAAACACCCTCGTTACTGTTCATTCATAAAAAGGAACACCACTCACAGCCATGTCACAACTCATTCCAGTAACCAATTCCCCATTGAATCCATTATTGGTTTAATGTTCAAGTGATTCTATTTAAGTAAATTCTGCACTACTGGGAAACTAACAAGGATAACCAAAAGCTATAGAAAGGAAGAAGAAAACAACAAAACATCACTTTTAAGCAATCACATCCAGTTCTCTTGTAAAGTCACTTCAACAAAAGGTGTCATTGAGATCCCTCAAAACACTAGAACAAAACAATGCATCATGGTACACCCCCACACGACCTCAAGTCCACAAACAACCAAAACAAAAAAGGATCCCATCCCCATCCATATCACCACACACATTCTGCCAAGACAGAGCAAGGAAGTTTCTAGATTCAAACACATCATTCATTTATTTTTCCCCCTTACTAATTTTTTAAACAGGCTGATCACACAAGGATCTTTGTTCACTGGGCATCCATTTAATCAGCCGAGTTTATATGAATAACCAAATTCCATGGTACACCATTAATTTAAATAATTCATCAAGAAAGAAAATTATTTTCATTAGTGAGCAACAAAATACAACCAACAACCATGATTTTTAGTTGGCACAGGCTCATACAATTCCCTACACATAATCAAGGATAAGATTACAACAAAAACATCGGGTATACCCCCCCAATTCATTCTTTAAATGTATGTTTTATATCTTCATTATGTTTGGTCTCATATATCCCTAAATAAATAGTAGAATTCCCACCCCGATTGATAAAAAGTAAAGAAAGAAAAAGGAAAACCCAAATTCGATAATTAAAAATCAGAGTTTCTCCTCCCTATGCCAAGAGTTGCGAATGCACGACTTGTAGGGGAAAAGATCTATGGAAACCCTGAATGAATAGGAAATCTCCAACACCAGTGCACCACATGCCTCGGGAAGGGGAGATACGAACACATAGGGGTGGAAAAAGGGGATCAACGAATAAGAAGAAGGATAAATTCTTGTGCAATATAAGATGATATCCCATTGTTATGAGATATGAAATTTTGAACGGATTTTAAGTTAGATCATGGTTTTCCACAAGGTTGGGCGGTTACGCACAATGGAATAAATTGTAATTTAATAATTATCCTCATCGATGTGGCCATAACAGCTGTATGATTAAATGGATTCCATTAAATTGTGCAACAGGGGCAGAATTGGTAGTATGGGGAAAAGTGTGTGACACTGAGGAAAAGCCACATGTTTTAGTACGTTAAGGGTCGCCCGACTCTTATGGTATTTTAGATATTATTTATGGGATTTAAATGGATTTGAAATTTAGAATGAAATCATTTTATGTAAAAAGACACGTTGTGGGAGCAGAAAAATCTAGGAAATGAAAAAAAAACGATGACCACTTATTGAAGATAAAGTGCCACCATCATGGTGCCACCCTCAAGGTGACATTGTCACGATTCCACCCTCACGACGCCACCGTCCCGTTGCCACCATCACGGTGCCACCTTCACGGTGTTGCCGTCAAAGTGTCACCCTCACGATGTCACCCTCACGGTGCCATCGTCATAGTGTCACCCTCACGGTGCCATCGTTTTTGTGTGGGGCTGTGATGGGTGACACCTTTTTGGTGGAACCGTTTGATGGAACAATGATTTGGGAATGTACTGGACCTGGAGGGTCCGGGAAGTTACATCTCCTCGCTTACCTGCGTAACTAAATTTAAGCATATGAGAGAAGTAAAAATTCATCCATGATTTTATAATAATTTTACAGAGGAATTATATATCAAATACAATACATTATCATTATTAATAAAAATAAAAATTTAAATTTTTTTGGAGTTATAATGAAAAATTTTAGGAGCCATAATAAATGTCGTAGTTTACACATATTATAAAACCATCTATTTAACATATTCCTTATCAATAGATGATTGATCCAATATATTTTTACCTTTTTTATATATGAGAGAATGTAAAAATGATCTCTTACCATAGATTTTGTATCAAGACCATAATAGTCTAGAAAAGGGAACTCTAAGACAAATGTGGATGATTTATAAACCATTATCATTTCTATATAAATGATTATGTGTCACGTATAAAACGTTTCAGTTAGTGTATATATTAAAAATTATATCATTATATACCACAAAAAACAAAAAATGTAGATGAAAAGAAGTTTGTATTTGGAGACCATTATTTTACCTGAATTTAATATTGATATATGATACCTGACATACCTATTAAATAATAGGATCGATAGTATAAAAAATATTCTTTTTAAATTGACTACTAAAAAATTAACCTATTATATAATACATTATATTTAAATAATTATATATTCATCAGTGTATAAATCTATTATATTTACTATATTTTCATTATTGGATAACAATAGAAATGACTTAGTGGGTTTTAAATTAACATGATAGAGATATTGTTTATATATATTCGTAATAATTATGGGTACACCCTGGTTTTAAAAATATATTAACATTAATAACAATTGATATGTGATTAAAAATATAATTTCCCATAACTTTTACATTTTTACCAGACATTGATCTATTGTAGTCACTAATGGTAACAATAAATTACTGAAATTATAATATATTAATGATTATAATAAAAAATCACTATCAATGTTTCCTATGACATTGTAAAAAATGTAGATTTATATTATTATAACGATTCAAATACATGATGTCATAAAAAATTAATCATAAATAATTGTTTTTATTTAATAAAAAGTTCACTGATGTAATCTATTGGATCACTAGCTATTGAGTTTCGTACATATAAATATTACATACCACTAAATATTATATTACATGATCATAGTGTAAATGTTGGTGAATGTTATTCCAACATTAGTAGTTGATTACAATGTTTTTATGTATATTATTATATGAATCATGTTTATTTTGGTCATAATATTATAGTTGTATCTATCCAATCGGGGAACTAATTCCAACAATAGAACTAATGAATAAGTATTAATAACTTTGGTTGTCATTCATATGTTTCTTACACTATATTATATAATGAAAAAACATATTGTTAATATTTTAAAATTTTGAATTTGAAATATTTTTCAAAAAGTGAACCTGATAAATCATGACATTAATACATACATGACACATTTCAAAACTCAAATTGTCATAAATGATACATTTCAAAACTAAAATTGACATTTCACCATAAGTTCTATTTTATGAATAATTTCATCACATATTTGATAGATTATAATATATGTATTATTATAATATTAATATATATTACATTAATGTATTGGATGATAGAATGCATATGAAAAATATTCCAGAAAAAATGGAAATTTAGAATAATGAAAATTTTATTTGAAGTCTATTGAAATAGAATTCCATATTTCATCAATAAGTGTTTATAAAAAACATTTAGTTCAATTTAGATAGAAATTAATGATTCTATATTTTAGATTAATCCAATAGGAACATAAATTCCGTTCTAAATAGGTTTTATAAATTATTATCTATTTTGTTTTCTCAGGGATTATATTAGGTAAGGGAATGAATAAATGATTTACTATAATATGTGAATGTATGTTGGTTATAGAAAATCATTTAGTGTTTAAAATAGATTCTATATGAAGTTAATTTCCATCATATAATTGAGTTTTATTTAATCATAGATTGCATAAATTCAAATTATATTGTTTTTGTTATATAATATTCTGAATAAAAAGGTTTATGAATTATGTATTGATTATATTTAAGAAAACATTATGTTAGATAATAAAAAATTTGGTTCAAAATTTTATAATTTTTTTCTATATTATATTATTTAAATATCTAAATTATGTATCACCTTACATTAATTATTTATAATTATTTTTAATGCTTGTTAATTTAATTATTTGAATTTGTATATTTTTCAAATTTCTATTCAATTTTTTTTCATGTATTTAACAATAATCTACAAATGATAATAGATAATGTATTACTTAATATGAAAAAATTACCATTAAATGTAATTTTTAATTTTTTTAAACTATTAAATATGAACAATGTTAACTATCGAATTACCATTCTGAATATTATTCAAAATTCATTATTTTTAATCCTTAAAACACAATTTTACATGACGTATTAATGATTTATGTAAAAACATCAAATTTATAATACAATTATTATATGAATTATTGAAATGATAATGTCTTTATCACCATTAAATTATTCTTTTATCGAAAACTCAATTCTACCAACATGAAATTATATATTCATTAATTTATGGAGTAAATTAATGATGTTTATAAAGAAAATTTTTATGATGAATCCATCAAAACAATACTTTTTTATTTTATGTATGAAAATAGAGAAATAAATTATTGGGATGATTAATTTTTTATTTATATAGATGTATTTAAATTAATATGGAAATGAGTTAATGATGAATATTTTGGGGAAAAGATTATATAAATTTTCAATGAATATAAAACATGAAAATAATAAAATAAAAAATTAATACATAAATAATTTATGGTGAATAGTAATATTAATAAGAATAATTTGTGGGGTATTTTAGAATAAAATAATGATTATAATATTTAGTTACAGTGTAACACATTCTCCATAATGTAGTACATAATAGTGATGTTGTTTTTAAATATATATATTATCCAATAAATACTAATTTTTTTTATTCAGGATTATTAATATATACTTTAACTAAAAATCCCCAAAAATAATAATTTATATTGGTTAACAGAATTTTAAATTGTCATTATTTTTATTTCAATTGGTGTAAATAGATCATATCCTTCGTGGCTATATAGTGTTTTTATATTTTCAAGGTCAAATATAAATATTTTTAAACAATTCATACAAGTGTGGATGAAACATTTTAGACAATTTGTTTTGGACGTTTGTAGATATAGTTAGGAATTTAATTTATTAGAATAAAAATAGTTAAAAGGGAATTGAATTACAAAATTATATTAATGAATTTAAATTTATTTTTCCCTATACTAAAAAATTTAATCCTCTGAATTTTTTATGATTTTTAGTCTTTATTTTTAGAATTATAACAAATTTTAAGTTGAAAGAAATTTAATAAGGTATATTATTCAATAAAAATCGATATTTATCATCTAATGTATTCCACATGAATTTAAATTGATGTATAAAATAACTTTCTGTTATCCTTTAAAAATATATCTAGTGAAATATATGATTTTGTGTTAAATATATTAAGAAAAATAAAGTCAATTAATGTTTTATGTCTATATTGGCTATTAATTATTTTATTTATATAAATTTATAATAATGAATATATTTTTGTGTAAAGTTAATATACTAACTAATGTATGAAAAAATTCATGTTTCCTCCTCTTAGGTGTGATAGTTTGTCTCATTTATACTTTTTATGTGAACTTGTTCATCAGTATTTTTTATTAGGTAATTAAATAAAGCATGAAAATGTTATAATTTAATTAATATTTATCCACCATGATACTAAATATTTTATTAGAAAAATGAAAAAATTTCATTATACAATTAAATAAAAATGTTATAATTTTTTAAAATAATATTGATGAAATGTAATCTATAAAAATGAAAGTTTACTTATTTCTAGTGATGACATCACCATGTTTTGTTTGAACAATTAATTTTATGTATTAAAAACATATGGGTTCAACCTGAAATATATAGAGATAAATATATGATGGTATAGAGTTGATGTTAAATATTTAAAATAGAAATTCAATATATCTCATTCATGTTGGTATTAAAATAAATTAGAAAGAAATTCTATTGTTTTCAATGATTTTATAAGAGAATGAAAATAATTATTTTTTAATTATTTTTTCATAAATTTGTAATCTATATGTGGGTTTTATAGTGAATAGAGAATATAACGATCTAAATATAGTGTGATTATAGTATATATGATTTTTACTCTAGATATGAATGTGATTGATGACTACAAGTTGTAACTAGTTAATCATTTTTATTTGTTTGGATGATATCAGATTTGGATTATATATTATAAGAAATTTGGATATATTTTATTCAAGGATGTGGTTTTATAAATAATATTAAAAGGAAATGTATTCTAGGCTATTTTACATTTTTGTTTAATTTTATTGAAATTTTTTATCAATGTTTTATTTAGTTGAATTTGATTATCCAAGACAAAGATATATAAGAACTCTTATGTCATGATAATTTTATTTACTATTTTGAACAAATTTAAAGTGTTTTATGCTACATTATTCAACCATACTCAAAATAAGTTCAATAATACATATTTAATTGTTTATTTTTTAATTATAGAATTGTAAAGGTGGATAAATATTATTTAACTATTTCTGGAGTTATGGTATTAGTCCAACATATTGTATTGGTATTTATAGATAATTAATCTATGATAATTTCTATATCTAGAAAAAGATAAAGTATAAATTAGTTTTAATAACTTGGAAATTGAACATTCATAATTATAAACATGATATTAAGTATCCTTAAGAGTGATATATAGTCAAGAAGTTCAATAAAAAAAATATGTCCCCATATTTCCCCCCAATTAACTGATTTTGGACCATATAAATGACTAATAATAACATTTTAAAACTTTTATAAATTTAAAAACTTCATATATAAAGTCTATAGAGAAATATTAATTATAACCATAATTTACAATAGCTTTCTTAGAATATGACAAGTGCTTTTCTCCTATAGATATTTCCAATGACTATAACACTCAAATATGAAAAATATTTAAATGAATGTGAATGTATCTAAAATAGTTATAAATTAAAAAAATAAACTATACAATTTCAAAGATAAAAAAATGATAGTATATTGAAATATTATAAAATTGTAATCATTTAATATAATATAAAATCATCACACAATCATCAATATCCAATCTAATATTGAATCTTCATCAAAAACACAATTGGGGATTGTATACACTTTTAAAAACCCAAAAAAATTGTAATAAATATTCTCATACACTAATATGTGAAACATAATGGAAATAGGATGAATATATTCAAAATCATATAAATATAGTACCATTGAACCCATTGTCTAACAATGGATTATTTAGGTTAAAACAATCCTATAATGAATGAATATGAATAGTGGGAACTAGTAAACGAGACATATATTAATTATATAATTATATTAAATATATTTAACCACTATCCAACCTAATCATAACCTCTCCATCATTAACCAAATGATGGTATAATATTAGAGTATGTATAACAACACTGGATCTATATTATGAAAAATATTATATCTATTGAATACACTAATATTATGGATCTTAATAGCCTATATAATCATTTACCACAATAATATAACAGAAAATACATTTATAATATTATGCCCATAATTGTAAATATATTTAAATAAATTAACATGTAATATATTGTAACAACCATATTTACAAATGATATTTTATATAAAACAATGAGAATACTATAACACCCTAGGGTTTTTTAAAATATTTATTTTTCAAATAAATATAATTAAATATAATATATTTCTTATACAAAATACTAAGCCATGTATTCATAATATTCAATAATAATTTAGTATTTCTCAACAAGAAACTCTGTATTATATTTAGTTACATGCATCATTTAGTATTAACAAAACTATTATATATTATTAATTTATTAATTCTAATGTGAGGGAAAAAAATATCTATTATAAATAGAAATAAAAATTATAATAAATAATATTAATATATTATGTATAACGTGCTTTCATAAGGAATTAAAACTAATTAATAAGAACCAAATTGCTTAATAAAGTATTATGCGTTTTGAAAATACTATTTTCTCAAAAATACTTCTTGCAATATATTATTCTGAAAAATAAAAAAATTAATAAGTGAAACATTTGGAGAATAAACATGAAAAATTAAAAAAACTTATCTATTAATTAATTTTCATGTTATCATAGGATAAATATTGTGTATATTTTTAAATAATTTTTGTTTTATGAATAATAAAAATTATGGAATATTATATAAAAATTTCTTTTCATTTAATTTAATTAATTTATTTTATTTCATTATAAATTTATATTATTTTTAAATTATATAAATAGTACTTCAATTAATCCAATTTAAGTAATATTAATCTATTATATAAATAAATGTTATATAATTTTTTTTAAATAATTTGTTAATATTCTGTATAAATTCCTCTATTCTAATCATGACTGTGGGATTTATTTTGTATTAATGATTTCAACATCTAGAAATGATATTTTTTTTAAAAATAGATTCCATATTTGGAATAATATTAATTAATACTATATAATATGTTTGGCTATGTTTTTTCCAAAATTAGTTGACAATGAGTTAAAATTTACATACCACTTGTAAGGTATAAATGTGTGTTCTATGGAATTAAAATTAAAAGAAAAATTTATAATTTACATAAAAACCTGTAAAAAAACTATTGGATGCCATATTTTTACCATATAGTGTATATAATTATATTAATATCCACTTTGTACCATCAATAAATGCTTATAACATGGTAGGTCGTTTTATTTTAAACAATTCCATCTATGTCATGTCCCCCACAAATAAAAGAAAACTCAACACCACACATCTAAAAACCATAATAACTCTTTTGTTTAGTCAATTACTACCCAAATCACATCTCAAAATCCATCCAGAAATTCTATATCCATTTTTTTGTATGAAATCCATCAAATGAAGTCATTTAGTGAAAACTTACTGAGGATTTTCGAAGAAAATGTAATGTTCATGAATTCGCAATTTCTCTTTCATCGTAACTGTTTAATTAATTTTATATAATTATTATGTTATAAAATTAGTATCATAAATATAATGATATATTATTATGTCATGGAAATTACCTAAAACCATATTTACTAATGTTAAATGGGGTATAATATCATCGCTCATGTATACAGAGGACTACCTCACTATGAATTGATGTCAGTTGTTTTCCATTATCAAATATCATAGCGGGTGATAATGATTGATTTATTGATAATATATTAAATTTATGATTTAATTTTTCTATCACATATATCAGCATACTACTGATTTTTGGGAATATGATAATGTTGTTATCGTGTAAAATAGAATTCCACCATGAGAAACGATGTGATTGGTCACACTTTACATGGAATGTATTGACATTGGTATTAAAAAAATTGGCGATTTATATTGCATAAAAAGTATTCTATAATTATAATATATATATTTTACTAATATTTCTTTCATTCCAACAAGAAAATAAAAAAACCACATTCATGTGTACATATGGCCTACCATCTCAATGAGTATTGTATTTAATTTCCTATCACAATTTTTTTTGTATAAATATTAAAATTTATATACAATAATATAATATATATATATATATATATATTATATTATATTTATAGTTTTTGGGATTTTTGAATATTTTTAAAATTAATATGATAAGAAATATTTAAAAATCCAAAAATATATGAAAAACAAAGTGGTTATTTCCATAACTATGACACTAACATTGGATTGTTAATAAATAGGTAATAAAAGGACATAAAAGACAATATAATGTACAATATATATAGGAATATGGGTTTTTTATATATGTATAATAATATTAGATTAATTACAATGGATATTTGAACATGTACATTATATGTAAAGGCTAATCCTATAAATATTTATTGCCTCACATTTATTTCATATGAAATTATTCCATATTCACCAATCTTTTTTTAATATACTATAACATGAAATGATACAATATTAATATACATAATTTATTGATAATAAATAAATTTATTGATTTTATAATTTCATGTATCATATGATTCAATATTAACTCAAGCATTAAGGTGTTTTTATATCATTTTTCTTTTTTTGAGTAATATGTTATTCTATACATCTATATTAATTAAAGAGGATTATATATAAACACTATTATATTTTAATTTTATGAAATTTTTATTATTATTACGGTTATTTTGATTCAATTTTACGATGTTGTATCTATATCATTTTTCAATCTCATTGTTTATTAGGATTATTTATGATTTGGTATATAATGTTGAAATGAAATGATACACCTCTCCAGTATTATATTAATTTTTATTATACATTATTTATTAATTATATGTTCATATAATTTAATATATTCCACTATCCAAAAAATTAATATATTTTTTAAGGAAAATACATTTATATTTCATTCTTCATAACGAAATATAATTTCTTCCAAAAATAAGTTTTTTTGAATGTTCTTTTTATAATTCTATATTGACATACTTTGATCTATAAATTAAATTTAATGATATATATATAAATTAATTATCTAGTTTTTTTAAATATTGGTCATTTATATTTTACTGAAAATGATAATGAAAACTTTATTTCACTTATGAAATTAATAAAACATCTTATCTACATGGATAATAATTTATTCAATGAATAATTCATAATTTATTTGAGGATGTTATAATTGAATTTTTTCAATGATTTTTTATATGTTAGAAATTATTATTTGAATAATTTACGATAATTTCTGTAAGAATTTTGTTAAATAATCAAGTTCATTTTCAATCTATGATTTCATGGGGTGATGTTACCTTTTATTTAATGTGGATATGATCTAAGCATATCATTATGATTCATTCCCTAAATTGTTTTTTATTAGATGAAGTTTTTGAAACCCATTTATCTTCAATCGTTTATGGGATGATAAAATAATTATGAAATATACTTTTTTTGATCATATGATATAGAAAATGATTATGAACTATTTCCCTTTTTCATAGGCTATGATAAGTATAAATTTATATGAATCCCAATTCATTTAATGGGTTATTGAAGGATAATATTCATGTGAACTCATTGAATAAATATATAATATTTTTATTTTGATATGGTTGTGTTTAATATATTTTTATATTGTAATGGGTAGTGATTTATATCCCATGAGATAGAGTGGGATGGAATAAGGATTGAACCTGATTCAACACAACAGTGAAAGAACAATGACTACAAATCAATCTGATAGATAGGTATGGAATGATGATTAAAATCAACTAATTAAGGTACTTTTTCATCTATGATAGAATATGAAATGATCCTGGGATTATATGGAACTTATTTTCTTTTTTATATGATATATATTAAATGAGTTACACCAATTTTTTTTTCTCTCTTCAATCATGAAATTTGATTCCCCTATGATTTATTTATTATAAATATCTAATCATTATTCTATTACTCAATATTATGTTATTTAACACACTATGTATGGTTTTCAAATGCAATTTTCATGTTCTCATATTGTTGTGTTCATTTCATTCTATTTTATCTCCTTAGATTACACAAACATAAAATCTAAGCTCAACATTTTATTATGTTCCCTTACACTATGATAAAAACAATATAATTACAAGTTATATTTATAAGAAGGGTTCTAGTTATGATATACATAGTGGGATACAATGTACCCAAAAATGTATTAAAATTCATATTTACATGTTTCTAACGGAACAATAATATTACAATCATTAATATTTTTTTTAAATTAATGCATGTTAATAAAAAAGTGTTCTGATTTCTTTGTATCATAATCTTATATAAATATATTTGGTATCAATAAATAGGTTTATTTATACATTTGAAACTATAATGATAAACCCCTAGTGAGATCCCATAGGATACGCCTATAGGCATGTCTATGGATTAATATTTGAAAATATTATAGAATTTTTATATTTTATATTGCAAGAGGATTAAGATAAATAAAACATATAAATGACTAATAAGGTTTAATTTAACAATTGAAAATGTGTACCTTTTGATAATGACACAAAAAATGATAATTTAGATAGACTTGATCACCACCAATACACAAAAATTATCTTTTCCTCACTTGGGTATATGCTTAAAATATTAATAAAATCATTACACACCATCTTGAATGACGTAGATAATTGAAAAATATAAATATCCGAGGATAAACCAAATATTTCATAGATTAATGTAGAAATTTTCATTATTTAGAAATCCACTATGTTATTTTCAGGATCATTTAGTTCCCCAGGATGAATATTTTTTTAATTCAACAATAATTTCTTTTTATTTGAATGTCTGGAACTTATTGGAAAAATTTTAATATTGAGTGTGATAGTCTTGAAATGATATTTCTATATAGAATAAAAAATTTATAGGAGATAGAATAGGGATCCTCATTATTTAACTCACAAAACATTCTCAAGAAACAATCATATTATACCCTTAAATTAACACCATTGGAAAAAACATTCAATTAATCCATTCATGAGAATATCACTATATTCCATTTTTGGAATCACTGGTCCACTAATTCTTAAACAATCGATCAATACAACTATAAATATATTTTCAATTATATATAGTTATGAACATGAATAATATATTTTGTTTTACTATTTTATAGATGGTGAAGTGTATCAATAGTAAAATCATTGAATGAATATGAGGTAACATGATGAAATTGATTCAATATATTTGGATAAAATCAAGAAATTATTTTTAAATATGTCCACTCCTCACATTCTATGAATGTATTAGGGGAATGTTTTCCCTGAGAAAATGGAAGAGGACTATTGGTTAATTTTAATATATGATGAAAATTTACAGGATATGTGAGGTACACTAATGTAGTTATCATCCGACAAGAATGTATTTCTAATTAATTTTTAGTAAGCGAAAGAAATACTATAATGTCAGTTACACATAAAATATTTTTCAAAAAGTGAAATGATTTGTTTTAATATTATATTAATGTGGAAATAGTGATTTATTTTATATACAAATCACATTGTTTTGAGAGGTGAATGAAGAAAAAGTTCAATGGAAAATTTAAAATCCATATAGTTTAAAGATGATCATTCAATTGTGATCAATGTGTTGGAAAATTCATGGAATTAAATTCATTATGTGGATTATAAAATTTTATAATTGTGTATGGGAATTTCATATAGATATGTATTTTTGATCTTATACGAAGGTGCTATCAAATTATTTGGGTAGAGAGAAAGTTACACAAAAATCATGCCAACCCATATATGATTCATGTGATAAGTGAATGAGATTTATTCTATGTAGTTCCCAAACCAAAAGGTTACTGAAGATGAATGTCATCTGAAATATATTATGCTGATTGAAAAGGGTGAATCTCATGTGATCATTATTTTTTATTTGTAGTGTTATAACATCATTTTTAAACATAAACATACCATACGATCTTAAACATTATTTTAATTTTTTGACACAATATTTTTCCATTTGAGAGTATCTCATTAATTAGATAAGGGTATCAAAATACCACTCAATTGATTACATGTATAATTAATAGTGAAACACAATACTGATATGATGATCAAATATAATGTTTATGATTTATATATGGTTGTGTTTGAGGAAACTATCATCCAAAAAACATTTTCATTCTATTTTTGGAAGAATTTGAGGTAATATGAGTCTTGTAATAAATTTGTCTACATAAAAAAAACAATAATTTTCTAGAATTGGATGTCATGTATAAAATTTCAGAATAACTTTTGATCATCTATTGATGTGACGATATTTATGAACATTAAATAGAGATAACATTGATTTTTATGGTATTACTTCCCATGTTTTAAGTAGTGTTTATCCTAGACATTTTGGGAGAAACTAGACATCAATTATTTAAAAATTACTAGGAAATTAATTGATTAAATTTCAAAATAATTGAGAATTATTAATAAAAATGTTGAACATAATTTCTTAATATAATTTATACCATGTTCCACACTAATTTCAATTTTCTCCTATAGAAAATTCCCAACAGATTTGTTTAAATATAAGAATAATCTCTAGGATAATAATGAAAAAGAAATACATTTGATCAAGTCTTTCCCATGGGGTTGAGTTTTTTTGATTGATAAAAAGAAATACGGGTCAATGTCACTAAAAATATATTATTATTATATTAACATGGTGAAGATTAATGAATAGGTATCAAAGTCAACTATTGATGACTTATTTGATCAACTAAAAGGAGCTCATTACATATCCATGATTGATCGTTGTTCTGGATAAAATTAATTTTATATTAGGAAGAAAGATATACCCAATATGGAATTCCCTATATATAATAGAAACTTTGAATATATTGTGATTCAATCATGTCATACTAATATCACTACAATTTTCTTTGATTTAGTGAATTGAATCATTATCGATTACATTGATTAGTTTATGGAGGTCATTATAGATATTATTGTTTACTGAAAGAAAAATTTATATCATAAATATAACATTAGAATTTTACTAGTGACTGTAAGGGATGATAAACTGTATGAAAAATTTAAAATGTGTTAATTTTGGATTTATATGTTTTTATTTTTTGTAATATAATCTTATGAGTTCTTATATTTGTAGATCCATTAAATAAAAAGGCTATTGATTTTTTTCCATGAAAAACAAAGGTGTCTAGGATATGAAAGATTCATTGTTTTCTAGATATTATCATTGGACAAAATAGTATTTTTCTTGACTTCATAATACTCACTCCATGTTAAATCGAAAAAGATCCATGTTCTTCCGAATTGATGAATGTCATCAAAATTTCAAGGAATTGAAGTGAATATTGGTCAAATGATGTGTTATTACACTAAAAAATGGTGGCCAGGGGTTTTTGATCTTCAGTTAAGAATCCATGAATTTATTTGGATGTGTTTTTATAAAAAAATTACCTTCTTATAGCTTATGCATCATGGATTCTAAAATTTCAAGAGAAACATTCAAAAACTCATGATTCAGAGTTAGCTACTATATTTACTTCATTAAAAATTTCGATACATTATCCTTATAAACATAATTGAGATATATGTTACGATCATTAATCATTAATTTGTATATTTTTTTGTGATATAGTTTAATATGTGCTAAATAATATGGTTATATATGAGTAAATATTATCATGGTTCAATACATTACCAATAAAAGAATGTGAATAAGGTGGATGATTATTTGTGTTTAAAGGACTATGCCATATTATCCATGATGAGGATCACAAAAATATAAAATACTTTTATATTTCCAAAGCATGAATTAGTAAATCCTAATGAACATGAAAAATATTAGCTTTCACAAATTTATGAACAACCAAATATCCATGTGAATATTAATGTAGTGAAAAAGAAAGAGGTGGATCTTCAAAAAATAATTAGAAATAATCTTATGTGTTACATTAATCATGATTTAATGATAAGGTTTAAGAACCATTTTTATATACATCCATACCATATTTTAATTTTTTCATGGGGGAGATCATAGTTCTTAATTCTCTATTCAACATGGATATGTGATGATCTATTGATATTTGAAAGAATACATGTGTAACGATGTCCCAAAGAGGGATATTTCAGAGTTCTTATAACGATGCTTGTTATATTTGAAATTTAATGATAAAAGAAAAATTTATAAGGGTATGTTGATTCCATTTTCCATAAAAATATTTAAATGGGAGAAGATCACCCCAGTTTTTATCATTGGTGTCCCCTATAATTATAAAATGGAATAATTCTATACGTGTTATATATTTTCACCTTACTAAGCCAGAACACATAATCTCTAATAGAGAAGAAATAACTCTAGAATTTAATTTCAGTATACACATTAAGGAATTGGTTAGGTTGGATGAATTACCAAATTCCATTGTGTATGATCATGATATGAGTTTTACCTCAATGTTATGGTGAAATATTTTAATGGATAATGATATAGAGTTGAGTTTCAACACTAGACAACATCCCCAAACTAATGATAAATTTTAATGAACAATTCAATAGATATAGTGTATTTTAAGATAATTTTGTTTTCAAATTATAAAGGTAGTTGGGATAGAAAAAATCTTCTAGTATATTATAATTACAACTATATATTTCACTCAAGTATTCTGCTAGATCCTTATAAACCTCTTTATGGAATAAAATGTAGATCTATAATTACTTGGAATGATATTAGAGATGGAATAAGTTTTTTACATTAGATTGATGAATAAATAAAATAAGTGTATAATGAAGATCAATAAAACATCAAGGAATAATAGAGAAAACTAAAAAGATATTCTAAAATTAACTGGCATGAAATATTTTTTGTCGGTGATATGGTTTTTCAATCATATGTCCCATAAATGATATTTTTTTGGGTTAAAGATCCATTTAATATAGTATTATATTTAAGGAAACCCCATTAAATTTTTAGAGATGAAATAAATAATCCCCACAACTAAATACAAAAAATTACATAACTATTGATTTAATCTATTAATTAATGTTTATGTGGTATTCATTTCATTTTAATTAATTTGTTATTATCATTGAAATAAATGATATTTGAGACAAACAAACACAATAATATATATTTATATAATGATATTAGAATATAAGGAGAATATTGTAAATATGAAACAAATTATGAAATCATATTTATTTTAAAAATAAATCTAAGAAGATATATTCTATGAAATAAATAAACAATTCATCAAACAAATAAAATTTAAAAAATATGAAATATTTAACTCACATTTAAATCATTTAATGACGTATAAATCTCAATTTTAGTTACATAACTGAATCCTATAAGAAGGATATCGTAATAAAATTATTAATTACCTTTTGTTAGTTACATGTTAACAAAGAGAATGAAACAATAATGTAAATTATAATCAATTTAATATATATATCTTATTAATAAAAAAATAAATACAATTAAATTTAAATCCTGGAAAATGATTACATCATCAAAATGTTATTTCAATACGTATAAAACACATAAATTAAATTTATAACTCTAATGTGGAATAAATAAAAATGATATATTATAAATATAATTTTAAATAATCATATAACAAGGTTTATATTGAAATATAAATTTACATATAAAACATTATTTTAGTATACATTAAATAATACATGATTATATACTATAAATATTGAAATTATTTGGAAGAAACATAATAGTCATTTGACGAACAAATGTTTCGATTCCTGAAGGAATCTACTAGTAAAAATATTCTAGATTATTCAAACACTTTTTTTAGAAATATATAGAATATTATTATTTAAAAATTATATTAGATAAAATATGATAAAAAACACTAAAAATCATTTTCAAAATTAAGATAAAATATTCCACTAACTTAATGGAATGTGAACTATTCACCAAATAATTATTTGTCAATAATATGTATTCTTAAATATTACATCATAAAAATTGTAACAACTAAAATAATACTTATTTACCTCAAATAATTATATCAATTACATATATTACCATTAAAATTTAATATAAATCTTAATTTACTATCTTTCAATCAACTACATAAAAACCTAATTCCAAAAATCAAATCAATTACCACACTTATGATATGGTAATGAGAGAAAGAAGTTTAAATGATATCCTTTTCTTATGTGATAAAAAATTGTGTACTTGTTCTCTATATGGAATATAAATAATGGGTAAGAGTAATGAAATTATAAGATAAATGAATTCTAAAAAATATTAGGAAATAATGAAATTGAATAAACAATATGATGATAATAATTTATTGTACGTAAATGATTCTTATTTATCTAATAAATTCTACTTTGTCAATATGGAACTATTATCCCTCCACTATAAATCAAATTACTCACTATATATTATCCAAAATATTTTAATGATTAGGGTGTCATTCCCATGAGAAATTTCCCAATAGTTGTCTCATTAGGATAAATAAGGGCCAATACATAGAATTCAGTGTAATAAAATATCAAAAAATATTGAATGTTATCAACTAATAACATGAAAATAATTATTTATTTTTCATCTTATAATAATATATTCTTTAGAAAACATTCAGATAAATTAAATTCAGATAGACAAATTTCTATCTTTTATTGAATAGAATCATTTTAACAATGTTTTATTTTTACAATGTTATACTATAAAAATTATTATTTACAAAACAATTATCTTCATATACCAAAATTGTTTACAAGAGAATAAATAAAATTGAGAATCATCTTCACCTATGAGAGTTTTCTTGTGTTTTAGGAGTATTGAAGAGTAAAAATAAAAAGAAATATATGGATAAAATTTATGTGAAGAATAGGGGTATTGTGAAGACAATTAACATCATAAGAGATTTAAGATGGATTTTTAACTCATTTACTGAATTTATTTTCTATATTTTTTATTCATGAACTATTAAAAGATCAAATTTATGTAAATGAGACTTTTATGTGTCGAATGTGGAATGATCATGAAATAATGTGATATTAAAAAAATCTATATGTCACTATATTTTGGGAAAACACTATTTATATATTTTATATCGTACTATATTTAACTTTCCTCTCCTTAATCACTATTATGATTAATTAATTATAACTTATAATGTACATTTTATATTATCTAAAATAGGTTGATATTGTTCACTTTTATCATTATTTCATCTATTTACTAGTTGATTTGAAAATATTGTAATTCTTTGTGCATCCGTTTTTGTAGTATATTTTTCCATCCATCATTGAAAATTAAATTATTCATTAATTTATATAAAATTTATTTCTATTATTTTGAATTATTAATAAATTTTTTACCAGTTCATTCATAAAAAGTATTCGTTATTGAGAATAATGATCATAAATACAGATGAATGTGATTTCGAAATTATTTTTTGATTAAGGAGTTCTGTAAATATTAATATTGGAAGAAATAATTTTATTGTTACTAGATATATATTAGGTAAATATAGGGTGAATTATCCTTTTATATAGTGATGAAATTACATAAAATAAATTTAAACATCTTAAAACATGGTTTATCCATAATTATATGATATAAAATTGTTTGCTTATTCAGTTAAAATTTTTTGACATGATAAATGTAGAATTTAATATTATAATAATTTTTTTTTAAAAATTGAATGTCATATATATTCATTATATCCACAACATTATGGGAGGTTAATTTAGAGAATGCAATATTATAGTGTTTAACCAACATAAATAATTATCAAACCTTGAGAAAAGTATTGATATCACTTAAGAGACATTATACATATATAAGAATTTCACAAACCTTTTTATAAGGATTCATATTATTTGAGAGACATTTTTCATACATATGTATTATAACATTCTAAAATAAAGTTCTAAAAATGCCTACATATTTTATTTTTCAATAACATGGCATTATGGTGGACATAGGGAACATTGTTATAAAAAAATTCATCAATAATTTTTGGGAAAATTGGGAGTCATAAAATTATCATTTCATATTAGCAAAAAGGTTACTATATAAAAAACAATATATAGTTAAAATAATAATAATTAGTTGTATATTATGTTTCTTTCAAATAATATATCAATAAAATCAATTAAAAACATTTTTATTTAGTAATATATAATATATATCATAAAAATATTTCTGGGGACCTGTGACAAGATTAAATATTTACGTTCAAAGGGAACCACCACTACACTATCATAATTATACAAAAAACATCCAAATCCATTTTTTATTTATAGTAATGTCTAAATAAAATCATAAACATATATAATTATTATATATCGTATCATAAAAATATAATTAAGGACCAATAAAAATCAAAAGGTTAATTATTGAAATCATAGAAGAACATATATAAAATTATATTGTGAATTCATGGAAATGTTTTTTGATATGGAATGAAAAAAAGTAAAATATGTTTTTAGATTTATAATATATAATTTCATATTAGTTGAATCAATGAATGTATTATTTTAGAATTTTCATTAAAATAATATTTGGATAGTTTTGAGGATAAATAAAAAACACATTGCATTTAAAAAATTATAATTTAGAATTATTTTTTATAATTTATATGAATAATTTAATGGTGTAATTTATGAATACAAAACCATAAAATAAAAATTATTTTCAACATTTTATCTAATCAAATATAATCTATAGATAATTTTTTTTCAGAGCCATATATTAGAATACGACTCATTATTATCACAAAATTGTTATAGAAAACAAGGTATTTAATTAAACTCATGAAAATATAAGTGTTTTCAACTTTATATATATCACTTAAAAATATATATGATAAATATATAATTGATATAGACTAATATAAACTTAAACCCTATCTACTAATTCTAGAAATACTATCTATATAGTACAAATTCAAATATTTTATTTTGATCACTAAAATTTTAAAATTTTGTTTTTTTAAAAGAATATGATAAATTTTCCAAAAAAGAATGGTCTCTTTGTTGAAATAAAAAGTCCGACTTACATGATCCTTAAAATAAGAGATCTATCCAAATCTCTTTTCAAGAGTGACACAAAAACATCAGGGAGATTGTCATACCAAAAGAACTCAGCATCTTCAACTAATTTGTTAGCCCATCCATATGTAACAGAATTAGCTTCCTTTTAGACATGGGTAATGATATGATTCATAGATTTAAGGGAGTCTAAGCAGTTAACCAACCGATTATGAAGTTTCCAGGAGAGATGACATGAACCATCCCTTATGGAAGAGACAATCCCAGTTGAATCACTCTCCATCCAGAGATTATTCTAACCATGATTTTTGACAAAAAAATTCTCATTAGTGAATTTTATTATAATTTTCATTAATTATTTTATGAAAATAGTGATCCTAATACAAACAAAAATTTTACACTATTTAATTATTTATACAATATTCATCAATTCAGAGTAACAAAATTATCTTCTTCATCTAACTACACCGCATATTTTTTTTTATATTTTAAATTATAAATTATAAATTATAATGAAAATTAAATGTATATAGAAATATGAACACCAAGTTAATTTTTTCTTTAGATTTGTAAATGAAAAATATTACAATACTCTTAAGGATTCAAAAGTAATTATTAATAAATTTTTATTTCTTTCCTAGTTTATATGAATCCAAATCATTATAAAAGAAAATATTCTTTCATAAGTAAATCATAATGTAATGGATTGTATTTAAAAATAATATTTTTAGATATATAATAATTTATCATATCTTTTTATGTATCAATAAAATTATTGACATTCATTTCAAAATTATATAAATAAATATTGTGAATTGTCTTCACTTCAACCTTTTCTATACAAAATAACATTTATCCTTTATCTGGGAATAGATATATGTGATTCATACTCATTCCTATTAAAAATTATTGTATAATAAAATACCACAATTTCTAATATCATTACATTTAATACATTTTATCCTTTCATAACTCAGCAATAATCTATATCCACTAAAAAATTATTATCTCATGATATTTTGTGTACACTATAATGAAAAGTACATACAAATTAATGTATTATTATATTTATTAAACTAATCCAAATATATAATGAAAACAAGTACATAAATAATTTTCATTATTTCAAAATAGAAAAATCAATATTAAAAAATTTTGTGATGATATTTTACTCAAAAATATTAACTTAAATATTCTTTTATTTAAATAAATATTTAAATTATCATTATTAAATAAAATTAATTTATGTAATTTATTTTATATAAAATATAATATTTTTTTAATTTCAATATCATTAATAAGATCATGAATTGTTTTCCATAACAATTTATGTGGTATTAGAAATTTTTATTAATATTATATAATAAAAATTAGATTCCACTACATTTTTTCATGAAAATGGTGGTCTTACTCATAATATGTGAGTAAAGTTAAAGTGTTTATTATTATATTTATAATGTGGAAAAAAATTTAATGGTATGTTTTAATATGTTGTTATGTGAATTAATCAAATTGTTTTCAAAAACATTTTATACCTCAAAAAATAATATTATGTTTTCATTAAAATTGGGTTTTAATATATTGTGGTGTTGTGAAAGAAATTGTGTTTAAAAATTGGGATTTTAGTATTCAATCATGGCGGAGTAAAAATTAATTATTACCACTTTTTATAAAAATAAGATGAATTTGGAATGGAAATCATATTTCCTTTAAAATAAAAAATATAACTTATCATGAAATATAATTCAATAATAATTTTTAATTGTAATAGATCATAATTCACTAATGATATGTTATTTATTTCCCAATGGAAACATTTTAAAATGTTATCATGAATACTAATTCTGAATATTTTAATTTTATAACATTTTATTTCGGAAATTTGAGTTATCTTAGAAAATCTATTGATCTATAAATATTAATTGGAAGAATGTAATTTATGCCATCATTTTCATAAATTAAATTAATTAATGTGATAAAAATTTAATGGTTCATTTAGCATATAAAGACATAGTAGGATCACATGGTGGGATACACTATTAATAGAAATTTGATTAGTTTATTGATTATTTTATATTATGATACATAATGTATATTCCAAAATATGTATTTTACTCCATTTTTATGGTTTATTAATTGTAATTGGTTTTATTCAATGTGGTAGTGAATTAGTGTTAGATTTAATATTTATATAAAAATTGCGAATTCTGTAATTACTATGTTTTACAGACTTTAATCAACTTTACAAGTAACGGATTAGATATAAGATTGGTTATTTGGGATACTATAAAAGGTGAATTTTATGAATGTATTGAATATAAAATATCCATTTGGTTATTTATGGTCTAAGATTAGTCGAATTTGGTGACATCCAATTGATATAAATTTTGCGACATATTGATTTCGTAGAATATTTGGGTTTATTTTTTAGATGAATATCAATTGATAGTCCTTAGTAAATAATATTACAAGACATAGTAGGTCAAAGAAGACATATGTTAGTGTGGTTTTGAAATATTATTTCAAATATATAATGATTGAAAATCATACTTGTTAATTTAATTGAGTTATGTAACAAGTAAATGTTATATTCTTATTTTTGTAAAGTCATTGTTTTGAATTCCCTAATTCATATTTTATTTCTTGTGGTTCTAATGTTTTATTTTGGATTTTTGTATGGGGATGTGGGATTGAACATGATAATGGATATTCTGATACATATTAATGGGTTATATCAAATGATTATGTATTAAGTTGACATCATTCACCGATAAGATATTTGATATTTTTTTCAATATTTTTTTGTACTGTATCATAGTGTTTTCACACAATACCCAGATCCCCATTCTGGGTACAATATGGGGAATCTAATATTTATTAATGTGGTAATTTTCATAATTTCCTCAAACCTATTTATTGTTATTTTATTATTCTATTATAAAAACCATTTATCCTATAATATATGGCTCATAAATGGACACACTTATATCTTCTCTTCATTAACCCTATCTCCCCAAGAACATTAATGATTGTAATGTCTTTTCAATATCCTTCCAAAGGTAAAAATCCATTTCCCAATTATATTCAATCTATCCATTTATATAAATATTATAATGTTTTTGAAAATATTGAATATAATTCCACTAATTAATAGAGGAATTAAAATGCGGTCCTAGATATGAAATTGTTATTACATTAATGGGTCTCATGTGGGATGATTAAATATCGTTGAGAAATATATTTATTGATGAATTATTTTTTATATATATTTCAATATTTCTATATATTTAGGTGAAATTATTATATTTCTACAATTTATTAAATGGGGAATTATTATTTTATATTTTATTATTATTTGAAATTTTCATTATGGATTAGATTGGAGTATCGTTATTTACTGTCAAAAAATATTGGTTCTATTAGATTTTAAGAATTTTCCTTATTATATTTTGTCTATATATTAATTTTTAATAGAGTAACTATTATATTTTATCATGCATAGTTTAATGCTATGTGGTCTGGACTAATTGAGTTATTGTGGTATTTTCATGAAATATTCATACATGAAATATTTATTGAATTATTATAAATTATCATTTTATTTTAATAGTCATAAAGTTGTGTCTCATAATTGTTTTTTAATTTTCATATGAATAAAGGAAGTCTATGATATTGATTCGTTGTAATGAATTGATATCATTTTATAAAAAAAATTATAAATATATATAAACCCATTTTTTTAGCATACGATAAAAATTTTATTTTTTATGTGTTTTCATCACTATGTATGCTGGTAAATATTTTACCATGTAATTTTTATTTTAATTACATTATTAAGGTGTTTCAGACATCCATTACTACAATTATTGGTCCAAAATATTAATTTTGTTTCTTTTGTCACAACCCAATTTCGGGGTTTCTTATAAAAATAGAATATTCACATATCATAATAATTCATTGTAATCTAATTAATTATAAATGTGTATATAATTGATTCCCACTAATATTATATGACAGGAGACATAAATTGATACCATAAAATGGGTGACATATAATTAAATATAACTCATATGACATATTATTAAGGGATTACTTCAGTATTGATTTATTAGATGGGTTAACAATGATGGATGTTTTTATAAAAAAATAAATTGAATCTAATATTAAATCATAAATAATTAATAAATTAAAATTTTTATCTTTTTTTAATTGATTAATATATGTTTTGACCTTATAAGAACATAATTAATATTTTTCATTTTGAATCACGTTTTAATTTGACTAATATATTTTATTATGTCCATTTTAATTTATTTTTTTCGCAAAACATGTTTACGATTAATATCCCCATTAATATTTTGAATATTTGTCATTGAAAAAAAAATTATATCGATATTACTTTTTGGTCATTTTTATGGGATCTTAAACTAATAAATGTTAAATTAATTATAATATATTAATTATTTTTAATAGTAGAGGTTATACCTTCCCATATAATGAATTAATATTCTATTGGTGTTCTCTACTCGAGATCGACTTTTAGATACATCACCCCTTTTAAGAATTATTATAATTTGTTATCTACCATGTGAATTATTGTCTATCTAGTATATATTTGGACTTGAGTAAATTATACCCTTGTCGTTTGTTTGGATTTACACTAGAATGCAAGATCATATAAATATCATATTAGAATTATCTGAATATATTTATAACATAAATGTGGTAATATAATTTTCCTTCAATATAATACTACTTCATCCATGCCTGTAATGAATATAAATCAAACAAAAGCTCGGGATGGGACATAGATTCATAAATAATCAAATGATATAGTTTTATGTGTATCATTATTTAATGGTATTAAAAATATGCGTAAATCATGAATATTGTATAATATTTATATAATTTACATAAATATGTTCATATTATTGGTAAATATATTTAATTCATGGAACAGATATCACATCCCAAATCATATTTAACTTACACATTTTTTATTCTCAATAATCGTATTATTCCCTATCTCAATATACCTATTAAAAAATTTCTTCTGACTGGATGCATGATTTTTCATACTATATATGACTTTATATTTATGTTAGGAATGGTATATAAAACCCTTATATCTTATTATAATATCAAATAAAATGAGTTTTTGTGAATGTGTAATTGTCATTCAAATTTTTATGTTATTGATGGTTCCTTCAAAAAGTGGATCACTTTGTAATATTTACCCAGATCCTAATTTGGTGCTCGATGTTGTTAGTTCATGTAAAAACTACCATTATTTAGGTAGTCAATAGTAGAATCCAAGAGTTTTCTATATTATTTAAATATTATTATTTTATTACATGATATGTCTTTACTAAAACTATATTATTTTATAAATATATAAATTAAGGGAGATTATAATGAAAAAAAATTAAAATAAATAGATATTATGAATCAAATGTTTTTTTGATACAGTTTATTTTTATCACATGATTCACACAAATCTAAATGGACATATATATTATTAATTGATTAATATATATTTTATAATAAAAATAGTACCTATTTGTTACATGGTGCTGGTCAATTGTGTATATCTAAAATCTAGGATTTGTTCCAACATTGACGATTTGGTTAATAGAGTTGAAATAATGTCTTTTTTATTTTATCTAATTTTTTTGAATCAATTATCATATTGAATTTTTTCCTAGTTATCTTAAATTGGAATTTGTTTATTGATATTGGACATTGATTATATATCTTCACGAATTCTTTTATATCATTAATGCATTTATTTATTTGTTATATATTTTACATAATTTATTTGGATTCTGTACTGTTTGGAAATGATATCATATAGATGAGTTATTTTCAATTTATTTTAGTGATTAATGGAGAAATATTTCTTACATAGACATATATTAGTTTCTTTTAAACAAAATATTGGGATCCAAAACACCAGTTTCTATCACCTAGTGATTATTTAATACTACGTAATTTGGCATAAGAAAACTATAAAAATTATTCTAAAAGTGAAAATTAAATAAATAAGGCCCCTTAAAACACAATATTCAAGAAATTAAATCAAATCAATTGAATTTATTTAAATGACTCTTGGCCCGATGAAAAATTTAAACGCTAAATATATAATGGAAAACAACATTATTTCTCACAACAAGCAATCTCATTTATTATAACAGAGATATCATTATCTACAAGAGTCTCTAAGAAAAACTAAATATCTAAAAACTCTTCTAAATTGTATATGTATTATAAATAATTAATCTAAAATTTCAAAATTATTTTATAATGTATTATGATATAATCAATTCATTACAATAAAATTATACTTAGTGATAATAATAATAACATTAAAAAACTCTATTATTATTCATAAGAGTGGCTCACATTGGCTTCTAATATTATCTTATTGTTTAATTTAGAATAAAGAATGTTCAACATATACATTATAATATATTTTCTATAAACATAGATTTTTTTTAATAATTCATATAATATGTCCAAAAAAATAAATATCTCAGAAATTGACACACATGCACCGTAAATAAATATATTGAACTATCTTTTTGGCTGATATAATGAACAAATACAATATACATACACCACCAAAATAATATATATGTCTTTTATTAGGGTATTTTGAAACATAATATTTATAAATAAACATTCTTCACATTTTAAAAGAAATATACATAAGAAAAGTATGAGTTAAGGTGATATCACCATTTCATATCCTTGAAAATCAATAAAATGAAATAAAATCATTATAGTGTTCGCAAATATAACATATATAAATATTATTACAACCCTATTCTTCATTTAAAATTTAAAAAATATTTATTAGATAAAATTACCCATTTTAATAAATAAATGATCGAGAGTTGATTATATTTGTTAATTTGGTATGTAGAAGAAATAATTATAGAATGAGTTACAAACCATTTTTGAACACTTTCTTGATATGGTAAAAATATTCCAACAAGCTTAAAACTACATGGGATATCTTGGGGAAAACATCAAAAAGGGGTGATATATATAGCCAAGTAAGGGAAAAACAAGGAGTAACATGAAGAAGATAATAAATGTTATACAATAGGTATATAAGTGTATCATAAAAGGACCATGAAAAAAAGGAATTATATAGTATGTTAATCATAACAAAGGTAATGTGGCCACAACTTAACACAATCATCATAAACATAGGTCATCGATAAACCCCCAAAGAATAATAGCGGAATATTTTAACATAATGGAATCATGTAGAACCCAGATCCCAACATGATGTATCATGATACTAAACAATACCCAATTCATTAATGTGATATATAATTTCATGCACACCCTTCACATTAATTTCATTCTCATTCTTATGTGTGGCACATAGATCAATCCACATGGATTCATTATTCATCAAAGTATTTTCTAATATTGAGAAATTTTAAATACATACTTATACCTATAATATCAAAGAAACATATTTCTACAATGGATAATACACATGATTAAAAAATTTCAAGGTATTTACTACACAATTGTGTTTGAATGGGAAATCATAGTGAAATTTCGTCAAAGTAATAGAATCGTGTAAAAATCATAAAATGGATTTATTGGATTGAAAGTAGTATCTAATAATTTTCATATAAAATTTATAGTAATATGTAAAAGGGAATACATGTTCCAACATAATGAATTGTAAAATGAAGGCGTGACATAACAAATAATCAGGAAGAATGATGTGAAAGGAAAGAACCCATACAAGAATGTCCGACTCCAATGACCTTGTTGGGGAATATTGAAAGCATGGGGGTACCATAAGAAGAAACCTCTCGAGTTTATAATTTTTTTGGATATTCTATAGATATTTGTATTGATGATTAATGGAAGATTGTGTGGATTTGTATAGGAAATTTGAAGGATTTTTTCATTATTTTTGAAATGGACACTACATAATATAATATTCAAAACCAAAAACTATGACATTTTTCCCTATAATTTATAAAATATGGATGTTTTATAAATACCTTTATGAGTCATATGGACTAATTTATTATAATATATAAATTGGGGATTTTTAGGAATCATAAAATCTAATTGAAATGATATCTAAATCATAAAATATATTAAAACCCCTTGATGATGCATAATTAATTTAAAAAATATATAAAATAAAATTAACATCAAATTATTTTATTTTAAAAATATATATCTGGTATTTGATTCTATTTATATTACTTATCGCATCACATTCGTGTCATTATGATGTCATAAAATAGAATGTATAACTTTAGGTTATTTATTTTTTACCTGAAAATTACGCGGTCTTAAATTTTTTTGAAGAATTAACTATCATCTAATTTTTACATTCTAATAAAAATGAGAATAAGCATTTTATTTATATTATTTTCAAAATATTTTAATTTTCTCTTTTAAAATAGAAACCAACAATTATTGAAAATTATGGGTTTGGACAATAACATTCCTGTGAAACACTATTAAAAATTAATATTGACATTATAAAAATTATATGTTAAGTTTTATTTGTAAAAATAATTGATAATAATATTTTAATAATATATTATTCATTTAAAAAATCCATTAATTCATAAATACATTAATTTAATTTATATTTTAGCAATAATTTTAATCTGTGCATAAAAAGTAATTTAAAATAATACAATATTATGATCAAATATATTCATTATTTTATAATAACTAATGTACAAGATTTTATTGATAGTGTTCAGATAGATATCCCTTTAATACACCAATATACTATCTATGTGTATGTTTTTCAATGTTATGGATTTCATGGGGCCATTCCACAATAATGGTTTGAGTTGTGATCTTGAGGAGCAGGAAATTATCCGAGAAACAGTTTCACACTTGTTTATGTTGTCAGATATTAGTATGGGATCAATATAGGGAAAATCCCAAAACACTATGTCCCATAGAATATCTGATATATTGGAATCATAGGGTAATATACAACTTGTTTATTCGATAACATTTTTCCTATAAAAATTGGATTTGTTAAAACCATATATTTTTAATAATCATGAGATAATTTTTAGATGACTATATCATTAATGGTAATGATACCAAGTGGACCCATATACCCAATTGGTTATAATGAAAAAAATATGTGACCATGATTTCAATAACCATACTATATTATAAATAATTAAATTTAAAATTAAAGGGAATACTATTGATAACAGTCTGGTCTTTAAAATATTCCCAATTATATAAATTTCCCACAAAAATTATATTTTCCTACACTAAAATAGATGTGGGTAACATTGATTTATTACCTCCTCTTATTCCTATGTTTTTGCTTCAAAATTGTGGTTCCTCTACAACTTTATGATGAGTGTAATTGACTTATTTAAAAATGAATTTTATCTATGATCTATGATCTGTAATGGATTATCATTATAGGAAGGATCATTATCCAATGGTAGCTACTATGTATTGAGTTAAAATGTGGGGTCTAGTATGTACATTCTCACAGATTATATAAGAAATATATCATGTAATCTATTGAGGTTCGTTTCGAGTGCTTCTTGATAGGATACTTCTCTGATGTGAACATGGATCTCAAAATGGATGATGTACCTTTGACTAATAATTCCATTTGTCCCAAATCACTTCACATTATTCCATGAAGTTATTTTTAGGAATACCATGTCTCGAACATCAAAATATATCATAGATATTCTACTGAATCTATGTATCCTTGAAGGAAATTTGAATAGTCTAATATTTATCCATCATTTCCTCAACCATTTTAGCACATTGAAGTTTTTGTTTCTAAACACAATCCTAATGTGCCAGTGTTTGGAACCTCTTCCCATGATGTTATTCATAAGAATACAATTTAATGATAGTTAGGAAAAATTTGTTCTATGAGAACTCAACCAAAATAATATGATACTCTCATCATACTATTAAATCCATAAGAAATACACATTTCATTTTATCAAGTGTTTGTATAGTTCTCTCGGATTGGACATTAGTTTGAGGGTGATAAATTATAATAATGTTTACCCCTATTTATAACGCATTTTGGATAGTTTTCCAAACATATATATGAATATTAGACCAATATTTGATATAATATTTAAGGGTACTCCATGTATCCTCTCAACTTATATAATATATATGAATGAAATTTGATCTAGAGAGATATCCTATCAAATCGCAATAAAGTTTGTAGTTTTTGAAGGATAGTCCAAAAAAATCATGATATCATTTTTTCCATTTGATGCTTTCAAAATCATGCTGATAATGTCCCATGGTGATTTTTCACTCATTTCAATGATTTTATAGGTAATGGTAACATCATCCCCATATAATTCTTCCTTTTAGCATTCACATTCTAATATACCAGTCAAATTGATGTATATTTGATGATATTTTTCTTTATTTTGTCCCACCAATATTTCTCTAAATGATCTTAAAACATTATTTTCATTAAATGATGAATGAATAATTTTAATAAATGTGCATCACCTAATTATTCATTCATTATATCAGGATTTTATCAGATACATAGTTTTGACACTACTATCACAATTCTTTATTCATTAACATTAAACTCTGAGCAAATCCCCTTCATGATAGTTTCCCCTCTTTTATAACATACCAAATCATATTTATTTAGAAAATATATCCTTTAAAAAATAGATTTTTGAGAAATAATTTATGAAATGATAAGAAATTTTTTGTTTATTATGATTCCCATATCGATCATCTTAAATTCTAAAAAAATTATATTATTTTCATTTCTCATCAATGATATAATTTCTTCTCCTATTATTTATATATAATAGACCACATTAGTTAATTTACTTCGATGGTATTGGAAGAGGTCTTCATAATCCTTATATACTTCTTACCAAATTTTGTAGATTATATTATAATCAATCTATGTGAATATATATTTGTCGATATTGTGACCATTATGTAACCCACACATCTCCACATGGAGATAATGCCTCCTCATTTTCAACATAGGTATCATATTTTCCAACTCTATATCATGTTTGGAATAGACTTTATCATAAATTTAAAACTACCTTGACACATAGTAAAGAGAATCTTCATTTTACATCAACACACATCCCAATCCCTTCTTCTATATATTGTTGAAAATTATAAGAATTACTAAACTTGTGGGTAGTATGAGAACAAGGGTAGGGATATGGGTTCCTTTCAACACCATGTAATATTCAAACCAATCCTCATTCAAAAAACACTTGACTCCTTTACATGTTTGACTAGTAAGTGGGTTTGTCAATTGTGATAAATATTCTTACAAATCATTGAAAACATCCAACTACCCCAAAGAATTTTTGAATATCATTCATGAATATTGGCCTTGTTCATCCTTCAAGTGCATTTTAAATTTAAGGATCCTTATATTTCCCATTTATTGTGACATTATTCCCCACAGAATGGACTTTCCACAACCAAACCAATCAATTATTTTACTTTTAATTGAGAATATCTTTTTGTAAGGACTATATAACAATTCTCATATACACCTCATTTACCTCTATGATTTTGGATTATAGTATAATATCATCTATTAATATAAAAAAAATTCAATGTAATCTCCAAAAACTATATTCATCATATCCATGATGATTTCAAAATCATTAGGGAGTCTAAATGGTATAATTTTGAACTCATACTTTATATGAAATGATCTCATATAGATATGTTAATTTTTAACCCTTATATCAAAATATCTTGATCGAGGAGCCACATTGGACATGTCTTAAGATCCACAGAGCTGATTGAAAAATCCATCATTTTATTTATAAGGACACATATTTTTTATCAATATATTGTTGATATTGTGATAATCAATGAAAATGCATATCGTCCCATCCATCTACATAATGAATAGAACATGTGCGCCACATGGAGAAGCATTTGGGTGTATGATCCCCTTTATGCAGATTCTACTCTTGTTTTTTCTTCCACTCCACATTTTTATAAAATAAATTCTATAAGGATTATTGGATATTGTAAATTCACTTTGCATACGCTTGATGAAAAATTCACAGTCTTGGATTAGAGGAAGTCTAAGTGATTCATCAGGAAAAACATAATCATATTCCAATAAAATAGGAATGACTTTTAGGATAGTTTAATAGTTAGACTCAATAATTTGATCTCGATACAATTTCTCATTGTGTGATTATATCAATCATTGATGTTATCCTACTTAATAAGAATCATCATACACCTTGAACTTGTATATATTTAGTGGAAGATTCACAATAGAGAAAATGATTTACTTCTCTCAAATGATTATGTTAGCTTTATAGAGGGAAATCAAATCCACGACTTGATTTTCAAGAAATTCCACCGCAAGAGTCATGAAAAAGATCAATAAGAAGTTCATCCCACACACATTGATATGGGATGAGTTATATAATTGGGGAGAAGTAATTTCCTTATTTTTTATTTTCACCTATGTCTCTACATTCATTATTTGTGGTATTTTTTTGGTTAGTTATACAAGATATTCATTATAGAAAATAATGAATAGAATCATAATCAAAATGTGGATGCACTATTCCTGAATTAATTAAAACATTACTTTTCACCCTTAGTTTTCGGGATACCCCTTGGTTGGAATGATAGAAAAATATCTGCCTATCTACCATAGATTTTGTTGGATTCATCTAAAAATAATTTGCTTAGTTCTATTGTTTGAAATGTGACATGGTACCATGTAGATAATGTAGTTAACAAAACTATGAGGGTTAACAAGAGCATTTATTTCATCAGTCCCATTGGTGGGTTTCTCTTATCATAAATCATTGGCTACGTTCCCTTCTCTTCCATACCTAAATCAATTTCGTGATTGTGATAGGTAATTTGTGTGGTGAATATTTCAGCACCATTGATAAGTGGGATAATGAGTATTAATAGCACCATTGGATTTATCAATAAGACCACCAGAATTAATCAACACTTTATTTATCTTATCCAAATTATAAAATTATAATTCCTTGATATCCATTTATAATCATCGGGGAAATCAGGAAATTTATTCATAACTATCAAAGTCATGGATCACAAGATCCTTTCGTAGAATAGGATTTATCCAACCAAATAAGTTGTCAAACTTATATTTTGGGGTAACAACAATGGAGGAGGCATATCACAAAAGTCACGATATGTTTTCCTCATATGCCACATAATATTTTTCATCATTTTTATTAAGTGCATGGAAATCCATATGAATTTTAGGATGGAGAGTTTTATGTAATTATTTAACAAAAAATGTTTTCTGAAATTTCTTATATACCATTACATCAATAAAATCCTTATGTTTCTCATACCATATAATTGTTCTGAACTTTAACACAATCTCTCACCATACAATAAACATCAAGAAGAACATTCCCTTGTTCAAAGAATTAAATATGATAATGATCTTCTCAATGGAATTGATCAACTATTCCATGATTAAGGGATCTGAAGATCCATAGAATGTAATCATTTATTTAACAAGATTCTCTTGATTGTTTATTGTTCACTCCTAGGGGGTTGGGGGGGTTTCATAGCTCTCGATCAATATTTTCATTCAGAAAAAGATTCAGTTGAGATATTATCATCATAAAAATCACGATTCCTGCTCGAATGAGTATTTTAAAATATTAAACACATATATCAGAATCCCATGTAAAAAAATGAATAAACTATAAAATGTATTTATATAATGGCCCAGACCTATCTGCTACATTCCTCTATGAGAATCTTGTTATTGAGTTGATCATTTAGCCACCGATGACTCATTTCAATTTTGTTTTTCAAAAATATTGTTTTTCTAATGTTATTTTGTTTGATGGTTAGTCATACATTTGTAGGTGGCGATCTAAGGTCTCTAGAGGTGACACTCAATAATGAATCGACCAAAATTGGTCCATCCCATTGTGATTCGCAATGGTCGATCACCAATGGTAACTCTAAATGGTGACTCATATGATAATGAGTCATCCAAGAGTATGTGGAAATGGTAGGTCCCCAGCAGTGACTTTCGAAGATGACTCATCCAATGGTGATTCATACAATGGTGATTGGTAATGGTAGGTCACATATAATGACTCACGGCGGTGACTCATACAATTTTGACTCATCCAATTTTGATTCCCACAATTATGACTCGTTAACCAATCACTCCATGAATTTTGAATCATTCACTAGTGAATCACCCATAGGTGACTCATGACGGTGAAACACCCAATGGTAAATATTTTCAAATGGTTTGAAAAATTTAATGTTTTTCCCAGTTTTTTTAGATTCAACCCTTTATAATTTTATTTGATGTAAACTAATATTAAAAACCTTTTTGAAGTGATTTTGATACATTTTCAATGGATATTAAATATTTCATTATGTTCACAACGCTCATTAAAATTTAAGATTGTCGAAATTTGTGGTGTTCATTATGATACAACTTTAATTGTTTTTTAATCCATTTTAACATTGATATAAAATATGTTCCATTTAAACATGATACTAGATATTACTTTTATAATTCCCATTACCCTTTTTACTGAGCATCGATAGACCATTTCATCACTACGAAATCAGGTTTTGTGAGTTTACATAAGGATCATGTTTCCCTGTAGTATTTTTAATGTCTCTTAAATGACCCATGTTTGGAACAAGGAGGAGGTGATGACCATCCAATTCTTGAGGAAGGTCTGCATTCATCCATGTTTTAAAAAAATTTCATGTGGGGTAGGTGTATGAATTTCATCTTGGGAACAATACTAGGATACCATGTTAATTAATATAATTGAATCGACTTTTAGATCAATAAACATAGGCTGGGTAATGTGACCCAAGCATATTTTTTTCATTTTTATTTCATGATATTGTGATTTGTATGGGATATATTCCTACTAAAAATCATTAGCATTTGTGGTATTTATATGATAACCCAGGGTGACATGAGAATGATTGATGGTGGTATTATGTCGAGTGGCTGTATACATGAAAATATAATTAACTAATTATACCCAGTTAAATAAATTGATTCCATATGATCAAAAATACTATGTGATAAACCCTTAATTATCAAATTGGAATTAAATAACTAGTGTTTCATAAATCTAAATACACACTATCATGATTGGTGTGGTTTTATGCTATGTGAATGGGGTGGTTCATGTGGTGTAATATAATCTGAGGTTGAGATAATGATTGATTATGGAATGGATGAGTGGAATTGTTAAGTTTCACTGCGTCCAGGATTTGTTTTGTTTGTGTTTTTGGGTGTGGAATGTTTATAAAGTTGGGTTGTGGGGTTTGTTTACGATGAAATGTATTTCTAGGGGTGGCTATGAGAAGGGGTTTATCATTGTCGAAATGATCGGCTGTTCAGAATTACATATTTGATTGATGATGATAGTGGTCATGATGGGATTAATGTAAGAAGAAATATGTAGGGATTTTATTTACTATGTATCTTTTTCCTCTTTGTGGTTTATTGTATGTGTATTTTTTCCTAATATTTTTGGTAGCATCTCGTGTAGGGACGTAATGAATAAATGAATTTATTTATAAATAAATATAATTTTTTAATTGACTTGGCTATTGTAATGAATCTAATTGGGGATTTTTTTATAGTAGTTCATTTTAAAAGTAGTAAAACAATTGATATTGTTAGGGGGTTTTTGGTTGTTTGATTGAGATCTGATAGTTTCGGATATAGAGGTTTATAATTTATGTGTATACAAGTATTTCCTTTTTTTCTATACACACCCCACCCTATTCATGAACCCTATGCCAAAAAAACCATTATCTTGTGGGACATTGTCTTTTGAAAAATCCTGATTGGAGGACTGGTTTATAGTAATTTTATTTTCCATTTCCCCTATTCAATGCGTTTTTATTCCAGGACACTTAGGGTATTTTGTGGTACGTTTCTGAGGCCCAAGTGATTCTGGGTTATGTGTGAATACCCATGTGTCTATGGGATGACTTGTGATTTGATTCCACAGTGTCTTTGGGATGAGGTGAGGTTGGGGACCAGGTGTTTGTGGATGGGATTTGGTGTGGTTGGGGACTAGGTTTCTATGAGTTGGATGTGGTTAGCATGGGTTTTCTAGGTTATGGGACATTCTCTAATACCCATGTGTGTGTGTGTGGGTTGTGACATGGGGTTCGTAGAATAGTTGGGAGGTTCCATGAAATTTTCCATTAAGGTATGATTTGTTATCCAGTTGGGAGTGGTGCGGGGAAACAAAAAAATGATGGGATTATTATATTACTTTAAATGACTAGTGATATTTGGTTAGTGTTCCTTGGTGAGGTTTGGATGTGTAGTATTATTGGATATGTTCTGTTGGTTTCTTCGGTTTTTCTCACACGGGAATTAGTATGATTATCACAATTTTTCAGGAGATAAATTAATTTTATTCCAACTGATTTTACATGTATTCTCTCCCTGCGTATATAAAACAGATTTCAGGTTTCAAAGATCACTACATGGACCTTAATATGAATTACTAGATAAGACTTTGGGACAATTTTCATGTCGCTTCTTAACCTGGTTTTGGTATTTTTATTGGAGTTTTATTTTATCAATAATTTTACAGTTTTGAACAGGAATGTGGAATGGTTTTGGAATTCCATATATATATTATGACATTCAACTTTTTGAGTATGAACAATAATATCTCCAAATATTATTTTCTTATAATGTGTATATCCACCTATATAATGAGATCATTGTACCCTTGGTGCTAGTCTTCATCACAGGGCCAACTATATGTGGGATTCATGCGTAATTATCAATCATCCTTCATTTCCATATTATATGGGGCATCATTGAATGTGGGTGTTGTGATAGAAAGGTAACATTGGTTATGGTGGATAGATATGATGGTTATTAGCATTAAAGAAAACATGGATATCATTGTTTAGTAGTGAAATAATGTCATGTGATATTGGTGTGTGACATTGGCCAGGAAATACAGACTAGGTCATATGATTTTTGGACCACTGTTATCCAATTCAAGGAATATGAGTCTATGATGTGACCAAATTTGGAAACACCATTTTTATGGTAGAGACCCTAGTAAAGTTACATGCATCATAAGAACCTGTGTTCTAGTTTGAAATAGTAATTTTGAGGATTTTGTATAAATATAATTTAAAATGAATCTAAAATAACGTTTTATATTTATCAGGATTATGTATTATTTATTTACCTTTTTTTACCAGGGAACATGGTCTTCATCTGCGAGTTCTATAGGTAGTATAGGACCATTAGGCTAAACCAATAGATTGATTGAGGATTGATTAGAAAACTAGGATGATCAATGGTAAATGATGATACATTATTTTAACTGAAAATATATAAGAATGTATGGGGGAATCAGTTTAGTCATGGAGATAGAGGGATGGATCCAAGAGCATGTGATCACCTTCATCTTGATCGAGGCTCTAACGGGGTACTGGGTTCTTTTTAAAGAGATCTAGATGATGTGTTTCATAAATTAGGGATTGATAATGTACCTAATATAGATGTAGAAGATTGATGTTCTTTGGCTCAATTTTGATAAGGAGTTCTGAGTGAAATTCCATTCATCCCTCGTGACTTCCGAGAAGTGGCAGGAGTTACTCTCCCTCCAACACAAGAGTATGTTAGTAAGAGTATTGTGGTGTCATGTTTCGATGTTAAACTTCATTTTTTTGTGGATCTATTATTGGATGGGGATTATTGTGAGAGACATGTATAGGAGGAACTTCGTCCATCTCTCTAATACATAGTTACTCCCTAAAAAATGCAGATATACATGGTGGTCTAGAAGAAGGAATAAGTAGGTGATTTGATGCACTCACATGGGGGTATACTCTAGAAGTGGATCTATCATCATTATTAAAAAGGAAATGATATCAAAATCATGTCTCAGGTAGTAGGTCCATCTGGGTTTTGTCTAGTAGGGATTTTACCTTAGTAGTTTATATTTCGGCCTTCATCTCATCATGCTTAACGCATGATCATGGGATTGAGGTGATTAGATTATTGAGCCAATGGCATTATTCAGAGTTAGTTTCCCATGGCTGTTCAAGGTCATTATGGTGGAGGTGTGCATATTTTTTGCCCTCATCAGCAGCAATTACTGCATATGTCATTTTATCTAAAGGTACACCATGCTCATGCTCCAGGAAAGAGAGATAGAGAAGGTGGACGCTAAAATCATAGTGTTCCTCAGGGAAATATACCTAATAATGATTAGTGAGGTGATCATTAGGATTGAATAATTGGATCCAGGCATGGAATGTTAGGCACCCATGAGGTAGTAGTTTTAGTATGTCCAGTGATCTTTCATGATATAATACGTTTTATCATAACTATTGGTTGTTATTTGTTTGATTCAGGAGCTTCACACTCATTTTTTTCACCAAGTCCATCCTATGATCTAGGAATAAATATAGAAAGGAATTCCATGCCCCTAGTGTTGAGTATTCCAGTATGAGGTTAAAACATCTTGATTATTCTATTCGAAAGATGTAGAATGACGGTGGGACCACAATTGTCCCATGAGAATATCTTAATGATATTGATGTTGTCATATGATATCAACATTAGAATGAAATGATTGAATATTTTTCATTCTCTATCGACTACTTATATATGATAATCTTGTTTTTATATGTGGATGACCAACATGTAGATTTTTTTCGAGATTGGAGTTTCATGGTGGGAATCTAGGGTTTGAAGCATCTTCATTCATTGATTATTGAGCTGTCAGTGAGATCGGTGGATACTGATATGTTATAGGTCACCAATGTTTTTGATGAGTACTTAGATATTTTCCGCAATGATGTTGTGACTCTATCCCCAAAAACTAACATTGAGTTTTGGATATAAATAATACCCAGTAACTCTCCAAACTATATGGTTCTATATAGGATCACACCATAAGAGTTGCAAAACCTATTGATTTTGATTAATAACCTGATGAATAAGGTATTTATCCAGCAATGTTTTTCAGTATGGGGTGTTATAGTATTCTTTCAGAAAACTTATGATGGTGGTATAAGGTTTCACATTTACTACTAGAGGGGTAATCTGGTGACAACAATGAACCATTACCCTCTTCTGAGGATAAAAGATCTTTTTGACCATATAAGGGTATTATGTTGGTTTTTTAATGTCAATCGGTGGTCTACATATAACAAATTGACGCTGAATAAGGGATACATCCTAAATAGCTCTTTTAGGTTGATTTGGTGAAAATTATAATTTGGAGTCCTGATATATGGTGTTACGAACACACACACAATATGTTCAAGGTGATTATAAAGATCATATTTCATGAATTATTCAATTATTTCATCAATATATTCATCAATTACATATTTATCTACATGATTTCAGAAAAGGAGCATACCAAGTATCTTCATACTCTATTACAGGTCATTTCAACACCACCATCTCTATGGAAGTTTTTCCAAGTGGATGTTTTGGACATCATAGGTACATTTTTATTGGAATGTGGTGTCATGAAATGGTGTAAAAATTGAATATTTAAATTAATTGGTTGGTTTTTATTGTAAAAAACCCATTAATTTTTCATATGTTTGCAGTTTTCTCAGAATGGGTGGCTATGACTAGATATTTTTACCCAATTTCTCTCCATTTTTATCCCCATCGATAGTTCTATACCGAATAAACATGTAATTTCTATAGAGTGAGTAGTTATTATATGTGATTTTCTATCCAAATGGGGGGGGGGTGGGTTTAGAACTCTATTGCTCTAGTTTCCATTTAATGGAGTGATGTTCAATATTTTTTTTGATACTTCCGGAATGGGTGTTTTGATGTGTAAAGATTATATATTGGGGAGTGATATATTAAGGGTATATGTTGTCATTACCCAATGAACATAGCTATACTATCCATGATCGAGATATAGAAGTGGTTGTTTTACAATGAATTTGTAGTGGCATTATCTGATTGGGGAGTTCTTTGGGGACTTCTCATACCACCAGAGAATGAGATATATTTTTTCAGAATGAGATTTGATCATGAGATAGTGAACGTGGATTGAGTTTTTTAGGACTCAGATTTCGTAATATCTTACACCTTAGGAAATGAGAATTTTTTTGTGAAACTTTTAGAATAATGTTGAAGAAAGTTGTTGTTTATGAATATGTGGATGCATGTCTGGCGATTGAGGATTTGGTATCCTAGAACATGGAAGAATGAATGGATTGTGGATGATGATATTTTTTTAGATGATAGTGTAGTCTGATCTGATGTAGTTGGTGGTGGATTCTCAGTGGGGTGTCTTAGAAGTAGAGGGGATGTGAAAAATCTTTGACCGCGGTGATGCTCATATAATATTTTCAGTCGATGGAATGATTTAGATGTTGTTATGTGAAAGGATGTTTGTTACGGTGGTAATGAAAGACACATTTCTCTGTCAGTTTAACCACACACGCTTAATGATAAACCTATGAGTTTCTAATATATACAATGTCCTGAGGGAGTAGTTTTGGTGTCCATGTATAAAACAGGTAGTAGATATATTTTTTATGGAGTGTTTAGCGTGCCAATAGGTGAAGGATGCACATTGTGTTCCTACTGGTTTTTATAACCTTGAGTTGTCCTTTAGGGGAAGTCATATGCCATCTCGTTGGATATTTTCACAAGGTTACCAATGTATCAAGACGAATGTGTTTTTTTTCTCGGTATTAGTTGATTAGATGATGAAATTATCCGACATTTATGAATTTAGAATTTGGGAAAATTGGATACATTGGACAAGTGTTTTTTGGATGGGGAGGTGAAGCTACATGGAGTTACGAGATCCATTCTCTAGGATTGGAATATAAGATTTACTTCATGAGACTAGAGGGGATTACAGAATGATTTTGGAACTTAGTTTTTCCTCATCATGGCATTCCACCTTCAGACAGATGGACAGATAGATAAGACTATCCAAACATTGTAGGATATACTATGGTTGTGCATCTTATACTTTAGTGCATCTTAGGTGTGACACATTTCCTTGTAAGAGTTTTTTTACAAAAATAGATTTCACTCTTTCATTGACATGGAATGGTTTTATTCTTTATACAAAATATTTTATTGTTCATATTTTTACTAGAAAGATGTTGAAGAGATAACTTTTCTTCTAGTCAAGGTGGTGTATAATAGGATAGAGAAGGTTCACCAAGAAGATGACATGATGAATGAAGAAAATGATTGAAAAAATTAGTAATGAAATTGATTGAGGAGGAACATTGAGATTGAGTTGGGGGACCACATGTCCTTGAAGTCTTTCCATTGCACAGGGAATAAGAGGCTTGGTAGAGAGATTAATATTTAACATAATTTTACAAGACTATTCATGATGTTGGGGTGAGTCGGTGGAGTGGCATACTAGCTGAAATTTCCACCATGGTTTGAGAGGATCCATCACATACTCAAAATTTATCATGTCCTTCATTGTATTCATGATGTCCACTATGAAATTTATTAGGGATGGGTTGATATTAAATAAAACCGGAAAACCAAGATTTGTCTAGTAATTATAAAGGATCGTGGAGAGAACCTGCTGCGTGGGTGGGCCATTAATTTGGTATGAATGTTTTATAGGTATGATTGTCAAGAAGAGAGTACATCGAAGCAAGAATCATAGATTTTTTCCAAGTACCAAGACCAATTGTGTTTTTTTATTCTTCTATTTTCCCTCATTGTGTTTCCCATTGTAATGTGATGCATGGGTTTTTTTCATTGATATGATGTTTTTGCATCTTTTGTAATGTGTGATGATGTTATAGAATGAAGAAAAGGGAGAAACAGGTTTCATATTGAGGATCATTAATTGATATTCAATTAAACCTCTTTAGGTGTGCCATTCCCAACCAGAGTGGATAATATATTGATTTGGGGGAAAAAATTCTCGGAATTGTTTGTTCATAATAATGTAGATGTTATGATTTTTTGGTGTATTTTGTTCAGTTTGGTTATTATATGTTGGAGTTTAATTTCATGGTTGTTGAGGTTTCAATCTAGATTTTTAACAACAAAGGGTGGGGAATCATTGAAAATTTTGTTATCCAATTCATAGATATGTTTTTAGTCTTTAAATATATTTGTTAGGTATCATATGGTTTCTTCATTCGGAACCCTCTTCCTTCTTGGTTATGTTTTTATTTATAGAGTGCGATATTTATTTGATAGTTTTCTATGGTAATGGTAAGTATGTTAATGGTCCATTATTTTTTGAAAATCTATTTTTTGATGTTCTTTGGGAGGAAACAGTGGCTCAATTATTGATTTTATAAAAAATATATATTTAAAAATGGTATCAAACCTGACAGCAATTTTTCAACTAGTAGGTAGTGATGGTAGGTCTTCATTAGTGACTAGTTAATGTGACATTTCCAATAGTGAGTCATCCAACGATGAATTCCAACTGTTGGAATCCACTGGTAACACCAGATGGAGAATCATGAAATGGTGAGTCACAAATTGTAGGTCTCTATATGTGACTCACAAATGTGACTCGTGAAATTGTGAGTCATCAAATAATGAGAGGAAAGATAAGTTCCCCCATAAAGAATCGCAATGGCGACTCATCCAAATGTGAGTCATCTAACAGTGAGTCTCCCAATAGTGAAAAATCCTTTTATAGATCACTGAATGGTGACTCATCTACTAGTGAATCCCCAATTAGAGAATCACAGTGCAGACTCATCCAAAAAAAATTAATTTTTAACAGTTTTTAAAATATCTAGTTTTTCTTAGTTTTTTAAGATTCACCCCATTATTGTATTAATTGATGTAAAATTTCATTAAACCCATTTTTTATGTGATATTGAATATTTTAAAAAGGATATAAAATATATCTTTATATTCCTAATGTTTTGGATGATTTTAGATAGTCATAATGTCATTTCTTGATCTTGATGTAATATTTATATATTTTGAAACCATTTCTAATTTTGATATAGGATTTAGACATTATAAATCTGATACCCATTCATACATGAATGTTACCCTTTAAACTTGATATTGAGTTTAACCTTAACCATTCTTCCTCAATAAATCATTCATTGTTTTATGGCCTTCATATCACATTTCCCTATATGATTTTTTCCATTTTCTTTCACACGCCTTATTTTATGAAAGGAGGTGGAGTTGACTATATGATTCTTGAGGTAGGGGTCAATTTGGCTGTCATTTAATTGTGTTTCATGTAGGTTGGTTGTAAAAATTCCTTATTATGAAAGGTATATGTATACCATGTTAATTATGATAATTTAATCGACTTGAAAATCAATAAACATGGGATGGGGAAAGAGATAAATTCTTATGTTCACCTACGCTATTTGTTGATATCATGATTTGTATGGGCTATATTTATACTAATATTATTATAAATTGGTTGTATTTTTATGTGCACCTATGGTGGAATGCGAATTCTTGTTGATTCTATTCTATCAATCAACGAAAAATATGAAAATCTGGTTAACAACGTATACCCGGTTAAATAAATGGATTCCTAAGGATTTAACTTACTCTCTGATAACCCATGAATTATATAAGAGGAATTAATGAATAATTTTTTTCTAAATCTAAATACATTATTTCAATTTTTGTGTGGTTAGGTGTTTTGAGGTGGGTTAGGTAGTGTTTTGGAATCCCAAGTTGAGATATTGATTGATTGTGTAGTGGATTAGCGGTGTTGTGCCCTGGGATAGAAATCGGGTTGTGTTTTATTTGTGTTGTTATTTTTATGTGGTGGGAATATCATGATTTATTGTGATGATATTTTATGATGGATGCATCTATGAGTTGGTGTTTTTCTTTTTTAAATGAATGGTTTTGAGTAATTACTATAAATATTTATGATAGTAGAGGTGGGTATGGGTGATAAATAGATGTGAAATATAATGTTAGTTTCTTAAATGTGGTTTTTTCCTATTTATGTTATTTTCATGGTTGGTTTTTGAATCATATGATTGGCAGATTAATGGGTAGGTATGGACTTAGTAATTTAATTTCATAAAAATGTATGATTATTAGATAATTGAGTTGGATGAGGTTATGAATCAAATTAGGTCTTGTTTTATGGTTGTGAATTTATAAGTAATAGAAATGTTGATATTTTAATGGGGTGGATGTTGTTTAATTGAAAACCCATAGGTTGGTCTTGTGTGTTTGATATTGAATTTGTATAGCTTTATTTAATTGTTTGTCTATATTTACCCATCTCTAGTTGAGAAAGGTGTGCTAAACACCATCGTTCTCATGGGGGTGTGTCATTTCCTAACTTCACAGAGAGATAATGTAAGGATTATTGATAGGGATTCCCAACTATATCTTCTAGTAATTTGTATCCCGTGACTCTTCATCTTGGTTAATGTGCAGTGGTGAGGTCTAGGTTTCTGCGGGTGAGGTGTTCTTTCCCATGTGTCTACAAGAAGAGATAACGTGTGATTTCATAAGTGGATTTAGTATGAGGTGTGGTTGTGGCCCAGTTATATGTGAATGAGAAGTTTTATGGTAATGGTCTAGGTTTCTACATTTTTTATGGGGTGATCTTTATTTTGTAGGTTGCATGAATAGCTTTGATATTTAGGATTGTGTGGGCCTGTTCATACATGGGGATTAGGGAAGTGTGTGAATATTTCGGGATGTTTGTATTAATGGTATGAGCAGTTACCCAATATGATGTGGTCTTGGTAACCAATAAACTGATGTTAGTATTATATTAATTTACTTTCCATTCATTATTTGGTGATAATTCCATGATAAGGATGATATGTCTAATATTCATTGTTATGTGATATTGGTTTCTCTTGTTTTATCACAAGAGAATTAGTATGCTTCTCCCACCTGTGCACAAGTGAAAATGGATTTATTACTCTTCAGTTTACTTCTATGGTCACCCTAATTATAAAAAACTACATTCAGGTATCCAGGGGGAATACATGGACTATGTTAGACATACTAGCTCAGACTTTGGTGTAGTTGTTGTGTCGCTACATATCTTTGTTTTTGGTATTTACATTAGAGGTTTTTTTAATTGTAACAATTTGGTTTTAAACAAGAATATGGAATGATTTAGGATATCCATATATATATATATATATATATTATAACATGGGGTTTTTTGGGATGATCCATATTGTATCACGATTATATTATTATATAAGATATTTCCTCCCATATTTTGAGATATTTGTACTGTTGGTGCTAGTCGCCACTATGTGGCCTACTAGAGGTGGGACTCGGGGGTAATTATTTGTCTTTTTCATTGCCTGGAGAGAAGGGTATTGTACTTAAAGAGGGTTTCATGAATTTTTATCTCATTTAATAATGATTTTTGAGCAATTATTCAATGTTTTCCACGATCTTTCTCCTAAAAAATATTCTTACAGGAATTATTTTTGTTACCTTATTTGGGGTCATAATAATTTATGAATTTACAATGGAATATCCTATAAGAGTGTCCAACCATGTATGTTGTAAAGCCCATTGTCATTTAACATGTTACCCAAAGTCATTCCCAAGTATCTAGTAAGAGTTTTTTACCATAGTTAAAACTATTTCAAAACCACATCCACTTGTAGTATCTATACATGTATGAATTTTAAGGATAAATCATTTAGTCTATACTAATCATAAATTTGGGATTTTCTTTTATTATTATAATTATCTATATTTATTTTACTAATTTTTTCTTTATCATAATCCCAATTAATAACATAACATATCCACTGATATAAACTATAACAACCCTACACTTTATATCATATTTAAAAATGATGTATTGCATAAAGATAAACATAGTAAAACATAAATGATCACGAGGTCTAGTGTATTTTTAAAATATATAAATTTAATTAAATTTTATTTCTTGAGAAAAAAAACATGAATGAACACTTCATTAACATTGTCATAATATTCCAACGATCATAAAACTACATGTGTTAATCTAGGGAAAAACATAAGAAAGGGGTGAGAAATAAATCATACAAAGGGAATAAAAAAATAATCAAATGAAGAAGAAAATACATGTTAGGAATTAGTCTTATAATTGGGGCAGAAAAAGAACACGTATAATAAGGGATGATATATCATGATAATCATAATAAGGGAAATGTTGAAACAATATAAAACACTACATCATAAACATTGGTCATCATTAATCCCACCACAAAATCATTGTATAAAAATACTAATAATGTAATCAGGTCAACCCCTTTATCCCACTATGGTTTATCATGATACAAAAATTAATCTAATGAAATGGATTGATATATAATTATGGGTTCATCGGTGACATTCGTTTCATTATAATTATTATGTGTGCCCCATAGATCAGTCAACATGGAATCATTCATCATCATGATATAATAACGGATAAATGAGTGTAGAATAAATAAAAATAATTACCAAATCAAATAAATATATGTGTATTGATATAACTACCCAAGAGAGATAAATGACATGGTATTAACTACACAATTTCCTTGGAAAGTAGAACAGTGGTGTAATTTCATTAACATAACAACATGGAATAGATATTTATAAAATTGGTTAATGAGAGTGAAGGGGGTATCTCATAATTTATATATGAATTGGAATGTAATATTGATATGTAATTACTTGTACTAAGATAATGAATTGGAAAAATATGGTGTAATGTAATAATGAAACCAAAAAAAGATGGGTGTGGAAAGAAACCATGCAAGAATGTGTGAATCTAATTTTGTAAAAGGGGGATACTTAATGATTTATAGATTCATTTTCGGAACTTATAGGGTATTGAGAGTAGTATTGATGTGATTAATGGATATTAATTATAGATAAATTGGATTTTGGGAGGCTCTATATAAGATAATATAGATATTTCTTGATTATTATGGATCTGGACTCTATAAAATAAAATATTCAAAACCAAAAACAATCCCATGTTTTATGACTGTGCTTTCATCAAAAAGTGACTTTTATAAATTATTTTTTGAGCCTAATGGGGGTAAATATTAAAATATTAACATTGATGATTTGTATGTCAGTCACACTATGATAAAAATTATTTTAAAATCATAAAAAATATTATAAAATTTAAATTATTCTTAATTCAAAAAAAAATTAAAATTTACATTAAAAAATTATTGTCTTGGATTTAATTTATACTACTTATTATATCAGTTTTGGTTCATTGTGATTTCATGAAAAACAATGTATTTTTGAAAAATATTTAATTTTTACCGAAAAATTAGTATGTCACAAAAAATTTTGAAAAAATCATTTTTGGATAATTATGAAATAATGATTTAAAAAATAATATTTATTTTATATAAATAATTTTATAAATTTTTTAATTTTATATTTTAAAATCAAAAATGATAATTTCTTGAAGGTGACAGGTTTTTTACTATAATATTTTTTTTAAACCCGAGTTAAAATTTCATTTTAGTTCATAAAAAGTATATTATCATATATATTAGATAATAATTAATTAATAGTAATAAATTATTAAAATTTTATTTATTTCATAATTTCATTAATTAATAATTTGTAAATAGAATTTCAATATTTATCCAAAAATAAAATTTGTGATAAAAACTAACATTAAAAATAACAATATTAGGATTAAAATACATACATTATTTTATTCCAAATAATATAAATATTCATATTTTTTGGGTCTTGATGCATTTCCCTTTAATACATCAACTTATTATCTAAGAGTTAGGAACATGATCATGGAGATTTATTGGGGGTGTTCAGCTAACATGTTTGGGGTTGTGATCATGATGAGCTTGAACATCCCTCATAAAAAAATTTATATCATTCTTATGTTGTTAGATCTCAGTTTGACTATAGTATCCAGAAAACCACCCAAATGATGTCTGCTTCATATGATCTTATAAATGGTCTTTAGAGGGTACAAGGCCATCAATTCATTAGACATTGATAATTTATAATTTTTTAACCCTATAATTATAGAAATCATGTTATTAGTAATCAACTTCTATATAATAAATGATAAAGATATAATTTTTTAAACATAATATAATACAATAAATAAAAATAATTTCATGTGTCATTAATAATAATATTATATAAGAATATAATTAACCAAAATAAAACATTAATTATATTTATAACAGTTATAATCGTTTCAAATATAATATGTTCTATAAAAAATGTTTATAACATATCAATATGATCCATAATTTGTACATAATGTTAAAGTATATTTTAAAACATGGATAAATAATCAAATGTTATGAAAATTATCTATAGTATTTCCCATTAATTTCTGCACAACATAATACATTCTTAGTCATATCATATATAAAATATTTCTTCACATAATGGAAAAGGAATCATAAAAAATATTTGTATTAGATAATATTATGAGTATGATTAATTGATGGTATATTACAATAAATATACCCAATTTGTAAAATATCGTTAACCATGATTAATGGAATATGGTAATATCATTAAATAGGAAAAATACATATGTGTGAAGAATTTATAATAATCAATCATTAACAATGGGAACATATTATAACAAAACTACATACGGGCTTTACATTCACATCATTAAAATAAATCATATTGTTAATAACAACTCACTCCAATGGCTATATCATTCAAGGAAAAGTCCCATAATGTGAAATCTTACTCTTTAATTTCTTATATTAACTTAGGTGTATATTCTATCTAGTTAACTATGTAATCCTTCATTAGTTCATAAAAAACATCATCATTACACATTTTATGGAGTTTCATACAAAAAACACTGATCTAGTTACTTTTATGTACCCACCCGTACATTGTTTATATCAAACCCATCCATCCATGGTTTATAAAAAAATACCATAATAATAGATCGTTAAAATTTATCACCCAATATCAAGAAAACATTTCTCATTACATCAAACTATTTCCAGTAAACATAATATGGGGTTTTCAATATATTATTACTACAATAATAATTCATCATAGTTAATAGTAAATATTGTAATATTTTATTATATACTTAGTAAAATATAATAATCCTCACTAGATGTTGTAATTCATGAATGTTCCTTTAACAAAATCATACAAAAGATTATTAATAAAAATACCCATTTAATCATGATGTAAATAAATGATAATATAAAAATATCATTGATATTATTAAAAACAAAAATTTAAAATAATTATATATAAATTTATAGGAATATTTAGTGGAAAATTTTGAGTACCATTTAAGAAATTCATTTGAATTTATCTAGGCAGAACGCTCTCATTTTTTTTCAATAAACTAAAACAGCTTCTATATTAGGTATTTCTACTGATAAAATTTTATGAGAAAATTAAAACTACATTATTAATAAAAAATATATTATGGTTTAGAGAGCATTATATACATTAATATATATATATATATGAAAATAGAGTATCCTTTTCAACATCAACTTGTTTTTCCAACGTCATATCAACAATTTTTTTTATTACCAAATTTCTTTAATGGTGATCCACCAAGGAATATATGAGATAAAAAATGATCTAAGACCCATATTTCGTGGATATTTATGAAATAAATATTATTTATTAATTTAAAAAATTTCCATCCTTTTAAAAGCTTATGGTTTATCATCTACAACCATTTGGGTTGTTGAAATCATTAATTTTTCACAGATAAAAATTGGAAAAGATCAGTATTGTAAATTTCACAAGTTCACTAATAATGATAAATATACATGATTGTATATATATGATTATAAACCAACTCAAAATGTCACAGAACATTATTTCGATATGTAAATTCATTATAAATAATAAATTGGATACGATCTTCATTCAACATGTTCGAAAATTGAATAGAATACTCATTTTGACAATTTTTTATTTAGTTACATAATATAACTATAACATGTGGTGGTCCCTTTAAATGTATTGGGTTATCAATTTGATCATGTGTATATTATATCACCAACGAATAGATGTATAGTAAGTAATTGATTCAGAATCTAGAAGAAAAGATAAGAGAAAGTGTAACTAAATTTTTTCTCTCAAGGGATGATCAATTTACGTTAGTGGAGTCTTACAAAATAAATAGATATCAATTTCATATATAAATGTCTCTATTTTTAGAAATTAATTACCATATTTTATGATATTCACATTCATGGTTAGAAATTGGACACATATTACTTGTGGTAGATATCATTTTTCATTCAAATTTTTTTAAATATTTGGAATCTATTTGACATGGATGATTTCCAATATAAATCATATGAATACTAAGTTTTTATCATGTTATCATTTAATATTGGTGACCAAATATTTCAAAAAGATTCCATTTTTTCCATAATTTATTATGAAATCAATGTAAAATAAATCCATATTATGTGAGCCTTTGTAAGACACATGAGTATATTGGTCATGTTTAATATCGATTTCATTACTTATTGGTATTGTTTTATTTCACAATGTTTTATACATATCTCCACAAAAGATGTACTAGATGAAGGATAATAAAAATAAATTATCAGATCAATATTCTCTTGATCACCATTAAATATTATTAGAGAATTAATATTGATACAATATAAATAAAAATTTTTTACAATGGAAATCCATTTCCATGGAATGCTTGGAATTGGACCATAGTCAGATTCAGAAATATTGTATTGAGAAATAGAATTATATTCCTGACAATTTTATAAAATAATCAATAATATAACCAAACTTTATCATTCAATGAAAGTAAATATCCAAAATTTCAATGGGAGATCAGGGTAAGAGGCTAGACATGGTCTTGGTGTGTATAGAATATGTATATGAATCAAGGCCAGTAAATACAACATAATATCATAGTACACGTAATGGAGAATTAAAAATAGATTGTATTTGGTTTTAATATTGTGTAGTGCCTCATATAGGTGGGTTCATAGATATGGTTTTGTTGAAGTCAATAAATTTTTGGAATAATCCACTATTATATGGATTCATTCAAAACCATTTTATTCTAATATAGAATTTTATTTATGGTCGTTGTAGAGGAGTTATATATCCACACGAAATATTTAGTAGTTAAATATGTTTACATGTTTTAATGAAATTGAAACTACTAATATCTTCCCACACCATCCTTATTTGGATAATTGGTCTACGCTTGTCCTTGATTGATGTTATATGCATCCCAAATTAAATACCCGTTCTTAGAACATTAGTATAGCATAAGTTTAGGGTCGATCCACAGGGAACCATGGTGTGCATGAATTTAATTGAGTTAATACTTAATTAGGTGAAGTATGGAAAATTTAGAAACGATTGGGTTGATTATTTTTTCTGATTGAAACTAAACTAATTTACATTGAAGAATGGATACAGTTTGAATGAAAACAACAGGTAAATTTAAAGAGTTCTTAGAAATGGAAATAAAAGACGTGTCAGGGCTGTGGTGAATAATGAGTTCTTATGCAGATTGTTTAAATGGTCATACTGTTCATAATAATTCAATCATTTAGGACTTCATTTTGTTAAAATATTTCCTTGGTCTGGTATTCAATGTCCTTAATTATTTATTATGTCCAGTTCATTACTTGAATTGGTGAAAACCATCCAATGGTCATGGATGTTTTCACCGTTAATTTTCTTTTGTATCGTTGAGAATCCTTCCCTTGGTCCAGCTAATAATTCTCAGTTATATTAGATAGTGGTTTAAGAAGAGTAAGATGAATTACAACGAATAAAACACAACTATATAAAACAATATACAAATTATGATCCCATCATCAACAGACCCAACATAAGGGGTTTAGTTACACATAGAATTTAGGATAGAAACGACACATGTGATTCCTGACAGATTCATTGTGTAGGCATTGAGGTAGAGTATGAGAAGGAGGAATTGCGGAATAGCGGAAAACCGGCACCTCGGTGGCTTCAGAAATGGTGGTAGCCGAGCTTCTATCTCCTCCAAATGGTTCTCAACCCCATATATCCATAGGCCTAGGCCTCATTTTATATAAAAATAATGTATACAGCGTGTATAGAAAGTACACGCCATGTACTTTTCGTCAATGCGTATTGGCACCATTTTCTCCGCTGGCAGGTGGCTGAGCACGCCATTGATAACTTTTTCACATGGCGCCGCTCGCATGTTAAGTGAACACGACATGTGGCGCTGTCATAAACGGCGTGTAGCGCCGCAAGCCCCTCCTAGAATAGCAGACACGGTGTTTAAAATTTGTAACACGCCGTGTCTTCATCAACGACCACATGGTCGTGTGGATTTTTCTCCGTAACCACTGCTTCTAGAAATTGGTACACGACGTGTAGCACCGACCCACTCGGTGTGAATCTCTGTCTGGAGACATGGGAGTGTACTCCCTGCTTTGGTCCGTGTCCTGGTCTGGATGTACACGGTGTGTATAGAAAGTATATGCCGTGTAGTTTCAAAAATATCACAAACTTCCCTTTATCCGTGTATTAATCCAGAAAGCTCCTACAAGTAAACAGATTCACCAAAATCAAACAATATATATTCATGAAACCACAGATATTTTCTGAAAACATGCTTTTATCTTCAATTATATATATGGAAAAGTATACATAATTTGGGTGCATCAAATTCCCCCACACTTAGTCGTTCGCTTTCCCTCAAGAAAAATGTAAACATCTAATTAAGAGATCTTATACTTTTGAAAAGAATACATTTAGTTAATCAAACGTATAATTGATAAAGTTACTGAGGAAAAATTCCAAAAGGCATAACAAAATTCAATTAATAAGATATTAAAATCATGCCTCATATATAATGTAATTAACTACTCTCATCCTCTTTCAACACATTGTTCAACCTTTCAAAAATAAGCATGCCACTTGATGATTTACCTTACCAGTTAAAATCACACTCCACACTCAAGATGTTTTTAATCGAAGTTATGATCAATCCAAGGCATATACATTCTATCCATAGGTTTGCAAGATATCTTGTTCTCCACTTCAGAAAAATTGAATTACAAAAATCATGAGGTCTTTGTCAATAAGGTTTAGATGTTTCTGTGGCTAAGGGTTGGTAGGTTTAGATGTGAAAATAAATTCTGATGCTTGAACAAGGATGTATAATTCCTTTAAACAACATTGCATGATATTCAAAGTAAAGCTCATTGAAAATACATCCTTTAAAAGCTCAGTCAAATTCTTTTTTAATCGTTACCAACTCCCTTAGGTAAGTAGGGTTTATGGGAAAATAAGCATAAGGTCCCCTTGTTGTTGTTGTTTTTTTTGCGCTAAACAACAAAACACAAGGGCATCCCTTATTAAGACAATGAGTACATGTTTGGAACCCATTCTGCCCCAAATAATCAAGAGGCACTCCCCCACACTTTATTTAATGGCTACACACAAAAATATACCATGTATTTCCAACTCCATATTTAAAGCTTAAATGAATAATCATTCAATGCTTAAAAAGAAATAGGGTAGGAAGGGAAATAGGCTTGTAATGTGGCTTCCTATAAAGGTTGTTCATGGATTAAATGGGCTTAACGAAGATTAAATTTAGTGTAGGTCTCAAGATAAAGGGGTTGAAACAATCTAATGCCTCAATAATGTATAATTTATTCAAAAATATCTTCATATTTCGAAAATAAAAACTTACAAATTCTGGTAGTGATGCATGTCCTAAGAATCTCTCAAGAAGGAGGGTATTAGAAACGAAATACTAAAAAGGGTTTAGAAAACCTCTTAGGAGTGGAAAAATAATAAAGGGACATTCAGTTAATGACATTCATATAAATGATTAGCCTAATTAATGTAATTTAATCAAGGATGAAATGTTATAATTGAAACTATATCAGAAGTCATTTTAAAATACATTAAAGAAAACGAAAAATCATGTAACCTTTCCAAAAGTTCCTACCGATAACTCTAGCATTTATAAGATTGATTAGAAAAAATTGATTTACATTTACAAACATAGTGTCTAATAATGATGTCTCCTAGGATAGTTTAAGGGAAAATACTAAGGTGAAAGATATAGATGCTCCCCCACACATAACACTGTACATGTTCCACAAAGTTTAACACCAATGTAAAGGGTAGGCAGCAGGGAGGAATGGGGGAAAATGAGGGAAAGTATTGGGAGATGTAAATCCAAAAAGAAAGAAAATAGAAATGGAAAAACACTACCCTCGTGAAAAGTGATTCCCAAAGCACTCTATGCCCGTTCCTGTGACTATTGAGAAAAAAGAAGACTACAAACAAGAATAACATCACAGCACAGAAAATGACAGAAGAGATATATAAGAGAAAGGAAAAATTCCCTATAATGGGGTCACCTCAGGGGAGGCATCATCCTATACAGAATCTTCCGGGAGAGATGGCGTAGGAGCCGTGGAAGGGTGAGGCTCTAACTCGGCATCGAGAAGGGTAGCTGACAATGTAGGAGCCGAAGGTGCTAGACTCGGGATCAGAAGATCAGCAGCAGGCCCTGGCCTAGCAGAAGTGGTAGCAGCATAGCTCACCAGTGGAGCATCGTCAGAAGGGACATGAACAGATTAATGGGCAGGTGGCTGTGGCAATGGAACACCAAGATGCTGAGCATTATATACCAATAAATGCTCTATCCAGTCCTGGAAGCTGGACAGACGAATCAAATGGCGTGCAATGGTGTCCTGGCGGGTGATGATACGGGCTAACTTATGCTCCATCGTGGCTAGGCGGAGGGAAATGGCCGAATCGACTGAGGGTGCGGGGGTAGGTGGGATGGGGGATGGGACAGAAGAAGGATGGTCAGAAAAAGTGGGGTAAGTAAGAGGTGGGTGAGTTTGAGGTGCTGGAGGGGGTGGGGAAGGAGGTGCAAGGTCAGCTGGCGGGGCAGGGTCAGCAGGTGGCGGGGGTTGATCCTAAGCAAGGATATAGGTGCCCCCCTCCTTCCGGACCAATCCCATGAGAATGAGCATGAGGAAGTCCATCCGCTGGGGTGAACCTATCAAGTCATGAGGTAATGAGGGCTCGAATACCCCCAAGTGGTGGGCAAGATGGGTGGTGTAAAACCTGCCAATCAGGTTTCCCTGACGGCCGGTAATCATGGACTGAAAATAGGAGGCGGCAAGAAACGGGAGGTCTGGGTAGGCATGCCGGATGACACAGGTAAGAAGCTCCATGTCACGGCAGGTCACGACCCCCATATCTTCATGGGAGGGGAAGAGTATGGCGCTGAAGCACCAGTGGGTGAAGCGAAGGATGGGGTCGGCTATAAGAGTGCTCTTCTGAGAAGTGGGGGAGTATCGGTGGTCAGGACCAGCGATCTCTCACCACATGGCAATGAGGTCAGAGCGATCGGGCCGGGTCAAGTCAGAAACGGCGGGTGGGGTGAAAGGATGGGGGTATAAGCCGCACCCTCGGCCGAACTCTGTAATCGTCAGAAAAAAACGTCGGCTGCCTAGCTGGAATCGAACTACTGGTACCGCATCGCCAGGCGTCTCTCGGTACTATGCTCCATTGAACTCAAAGGAGGCCACAAACTTCAAAAATAAATCTCAGAACATAGGAGTGCTGACTTGGAAAATCTCGAGGAGTGCGGTGTGCCTGAGAAGTAACTCCAACTCCTCCCAAATATCAAGCCACTGCGGAATGCTGCTGTCAATGTACCAGTCGCTCAATGGTATCAGCCGACGATAAAAGCGTTGGATCATGTCGTATGCGAGGTCGATGACCGGGAAAACCGACCAGGGATAGAGAGCACCTGCAGGACTCGGCCCAGGTGCCTATGCAACAGCAACTTCTGGCTCTGGAGGTGGATTCGTCGAAGAAGAAAGTGGCTCGGTGGAAGGGGTGCTCGAAGAGGGACCAGTTTCTAAGGATGATGGTGAAACTAAAGTGGCAGCTGGTGTAGAAGAAGGAGGACCCCCCTCATCGGAGGGTGTGTGTGGCGGCAGAATGGATAATGGAGGGACTCAAAGACCTGAGCATCGGGGGCCGGCTGAGTAGGTGGTCGGAGTAAGATCCGATGATAACTGGACTCCTCGACCTCAGTGGAAGAGGCTGGCCTCTTCCCGCGCGAATGATCATGATCTGCCATATCCATAAATAAAAATAAAAAGAAAACAAAACAAAAGAAAAAAAATAAAACAATGAAAATGTGGGAAAATTGGAAAATAAAAGTACACGACGTGTACTCCAGAGTACACGACGTGTAGTTAGAAATGGAGAGTATCTCATGTTCTTTGGAATGACACACCAAGGGTGGAAAGACACAATGTAATAGGACACGGCGTGTACCGAACATACACGTTGTGTTCATATCAATGTGCAGGTGGTCATGTAACAAATGTCATGGCCATGTTTTTATCAGTTCAGAGAAAAAAAACGCCGTGTAGTGTCTAGACACAGCGTGGACTGCACACAAAGAACATGGCCATGCATAGGGGGAGACACGGGCCGACCATAGATATCAAGGAAACGGCATGTACCTAATAGACACGCCGTGTTCTGGAACACAGGGTTACATGTCATGTTATGCGCCACACACGAAGGGGACAACACAAACTATGGAAAAAGCATGTACAAAACACACACGCCATGTAAATGAAAATGGTGTGTGAGACCGTGTGCAAAGGTGTACTCGGGCATGATGAAACAGACACAGTGTGTACTGAACATACACAACGTGTATATTCAAATTTCTAAAAATTCATTCTGAGCCCGTGTTCAGAAGTACACGACGTGCGTTCTTCATTTTGTGGTCGTGTACTGCCGGAAGCCGAACGGTCGTCCGATCTGAAAAACACCCTAAACGAGTCTAAAAATTTGATACAGAGGGTGTAGAATGGTTTACCTGGATCGAGGATCACAATGTGAGAGGAATCAAAACCTGAAACGCCCCAGATCGACGGATTTGGAAAAAGTGGGTTTGGATGGTGTTCGGGACAAGAAATGGGAATAAGGGAGGAATGGGGCGGCCGTGAAACATGGCCTCAAGCCGGATGGCCCGCGGCTTATATAGCCGAGGTACACACCGTGTATGTAAAGTACACGCCGTGTATCCTGTTTTTTTGTTCATAAAATATAATTATTATAGTAAACTATATAATAAGAATTATTAAAAATAGAAATATTGAAAAATTATATTATACATAAGACTACACATGACGTATATCGGGAAATACACGTCGTGTATTTTAAAATAAGAAAAAGTGTAGTACAACATTTGGTCCGGTGCTTGGGGCGGGATTCGAACCGGCGATCGGGTGATTCGAACGAACGCCCTCACCCACTGGAGCAAAGGTTGTTCTACTGTTCATATTTATTATATATATATATTTATTCTATATGGCCTATACACAAGGAAAGTATGAAAAGCACGGCTTGTGGTTTTTATTTACGAAAGGATTGGGGTGAAGCGGGGAGATTGGCGCGATTCGAAACCGGGTCTTGTGAACCTGGTGTCGAGAATTTGCCAATCCGCCAACATCACCTCATGTAATTTCTTATTTTTAATATGATTCCATTTATATTTGAAGAATCATGGCACCCAGGTCGTATATCGTAGTACACGTCGTGTGGTTTTATTAAAAGAACAAATGATGGAAATGGGATGGTTGTCTGGATTTGAACCCGGGTCTTTTGAAATCGGATTGCGATTTTAGCCAACCGGCCCATCCCCATCATGGGTTTTATTAAAAACACATATATATATATATATATTTAAAATACCACACACATTGGGTAATTAAAATGAAGAACCATGTGCCAAAGGTAGGACAGGAGGATTCCAATCGAGGACGGCTCGAATAAACTCCAATGACTTTGCCATTGGCACCGGCATCATCCATGGTTAGTTATTTGTTATTCTATAGATTTATACTATTAAGTTTACAAATTCAAAAGGTAAGTACACACCGTGTATATATGTGGGACACAGCGTGTAACCTCTGGGTTGCCTCCCAGGAAGCGCCTTTGTTTTAGGTCGTTGGCTCGACCTACTTACCTTTCATACCAGAGGAGTATGGTGGACAACGTTCCCACCATGTTATCTATAGGATTGTCAACTTTCAAGCGCTGCCCGTTTACCTTGAATGGTTGACTATCTTCTCCAGAAATTTCTACTGTTCTATGATGGAATACACGGATAACATGGAATGGTCCCGACCAGCGTGACTTTAACTTCCCTGGAAATTAGCAAAGACGAGAATTAAATAGAAGCACCTGATCACCGAGTTGGAATGATTTTCATGATATCATCCGGTCGTGAATGGCTCTTGTCTTCTCCTTGTACAACTTGGCATTATCGTATGCCTCTAATCGGATCTCATCTAGTTCAGACAGTTGGAACTTCTGTTTCTCGTCAGCTGCCTTTAGATCAAAATTCAGGGCTTTGACGGCCTAGTAGGCTTTGTGTTCCAATTCTACTGGAAAATGGAAGGTCTTGCCATAGACGAGGTGGAACGGGGACATTCCCAGTGGTGTTTTGAAATTAGTCTGATATGCCCAAAAGGCATCATCTAACTTCTTGTCCCAGCCCTTCCGTGAAGTGTTCACTGTTTTTTCCAGGATCTGCATGAACTCTCGATTGGAGAGCTCTACCTATCCACTGGAATGGGGATGATATGGTGTCCCCATCTGATGCTTTACTCCATACTTCGACAGTGTTCCTCTCATCAGTGTGTTGTCTAATTGGGTCCCTCTATTGCTGATCAGTACCCATGGAACTCCAAATCTGCTAATGATATTTTTCTTCAAGAAATTTATGACTACCTTGGCTGTTCCGTGAGCTGTAGCAGTAGCTTCTACCCATTTGGAGATGTATTCAACAGAGGCCATGATGTAAGTGTTCTCAAAAGATGGGGGAAAAGGACCCATTAAATCTATGCCCCAGACGTCGAAAATCTCTACCTCCAGGATGGGGTGCTGAGGCATCTTGTCTCTACGTCCCACATTACCTGTCCTCTAGCACCAAACGCAATAGGAAACAAAGGCTCGGGCATCTCTATGAATGGTGGACCAGAAAAATCTAGACTGCATGATCTTAGATATGGTACGGTCCAGGCCATGGTGTCCTCCTACTGGTGAGGCGTGACATAACTCCAGGACACCATGAACTTCATTCTATAGGATGCAACAGCGGATCACTCCATCTGCACATGATCGGAATAGAAGAGGATCCTCCCAGAAGTACCGTTTCACATCAGAGAAAAATCTTTTACATTGCTGGAAGGAGAGGTCGGGATGAATGACACCTATAACCATAAAATTAGAGATATCAGCATACCATGGTTGAGGTGTTTCACATATCGAAAAGAGGTGCTCATCAGGAAAATACTCCCTGATCTCCCGATCTTCTTCCTTCTCCAAGTGAGGCATCTCTAGGCGGGAGAGATGGCCTGCAATGAGGTTCTCACTCCCTTTGTTATCCCGGATCTCAAGATCAAATTCTTGTAGGAGGAGTACCCAGTGTATCAATCGGGGCTTCACGTCATTCTTGTTGAGTTGGTACTTTAGTGCTGCATGGTCAGTATAAACAATAACTTTAGGCAACACTAAGTAAGAACGAAACCTGTCAAATGCAAAAACAACTGCGAGCATCTCCTTTTCTATGGTGGTGTAGTTAATATGTTCCTCATTGAGTGAACGGCTGACATAATTGATAGGTCGAAAAATCCGGTCAAGTCGCTGCCCCAAGACTGCTCCCACTGAGTAGTCCCTTGCATCGTACATCACCTCAAATTGTTCCTCCCAGATTGGAGAAATCATAACTGGAGCTTCCCCAAGGCACTTCTTTAGATTCTCAAAAGATCTGACACAATGGTCATCGAACTCAAATATAACATCCTTGGTTAGAAGATTTGTGAGGGGTTGGGCTATTTTGGAGAAGTCGCAGTCAAACCGCCTGTAAAATCCTGCATGCCCCAGGAAGCTGTGGATGGCGCGGACGGAATTTGGTATTGGTAGTTGTGAAGTGACTTCAATCTTCACCAGGTCAACCTCTATTCCCTTCGTTTAAATTATGTGGCCAAGGACTATGCCACTTTGCACCATAAAATGATACTTTTCCTAGTTAAAAACTAGGTTAGTGTGATCACATCATTCTAAAACAAGCTTTATGTGTTGTAAACAAATGGTAAATAATTTTCCATAAATGAAAAAATCATCCATGAATACCACTAGGATTCATTCCTCAATGTCGTAGAAGATGGCCAACATACAACACTGGAAGGTGGCAGGGCATTACACATGTCGAACGACATCCTTCGATAAGCAAATGTGCCATAGGGGCAAGTGAAAGTGCTCTTTTACTCATCCTCTAGAGCAATTGAGATTTGGTTGTAACCGTTAAAACCATCGACGAAGCAATAGAAGTTGTCCCCTTCTAGACTCTCTATCATTTGATCCATGAATGGAAAGGGGAAGTGATCTTTTCTTGTTGCATCATTCATCTTCCGGTAATCCACACAGACTCGCCAGCCCATGATAGTGCGTGTAGGGATGAGATTGTTCTTTTTATTTGAAATCACAGTGATACCCCCCATTTTGGGTACCACATCGAGAGCACTCTCCCACGGACTATCTGAGATGGGATAGATGATGCATACATCCAATAATTTTATCACCTCCTTCTTTACAACTTCCTTCATGGGAGGATTCAAGCGCCGTTGTGGTTGCTGAGATTGCTTGGAACCCACTTCAAGTATCACCTTATGAGTGAAAATGGTAGGGCTGATGCCCTTCAAATCAAGGAATGTCCACCCAATAGCATGCTTCTGCTGTTTGAGAACCTGCAGATGTGAATCTTCATGCTCCTGTGATAGTTCTACATTAAGTATATTAGGAAATGTTTGATTGGGTCCTAAATACCCATACATGAAAGAATATGGAAGAGGCTTCTGTTCAAGATCGGGTTCCTTTAAAATCGAAGGCACAAGTGGCTACACCATGTCCCATTCCAAACTATCAGGAACAACTGCATGCTTCCAATAGTGTCCGCCCTAACCATCTATGAATTTCAAGTCTTCTGGCGCTTCTTCTAATAGAATATTTGGATTTGTTAAATTATTTGAAATAAAAGAACTTACCAGTTCATCCCCTTTGTCGCTAAAATGATTATCCATGGTGGAAACTGCATAACAGTCCTCATGCTATGATAAGAAGCACATTAGACGGCTTTGAGGATGTTATATGAAACTCATTCATCACCTACCCAGAAAATCAACTCTCCTTGGTGCACATCGATCAGTACCTTCCTAGTTTCCAAGAAAGGCCTTCCAAGTATAAGAGGTGCTTCCTGGTTATCCCCCATGTCGAGGATGATGAAATCAGCAGGGAGAATCAGCCTACCCACCTTGACCAGTACGTAATATAGTAGTCCCTTCAGGTTCATTATGGATCAATCAGCAAGTTGAAGGGCGACATGTGTAGGCATGAGCTCGTGGAGTCCCAGCTTCATGAAAACTCCAAGAGGAATGAGGTTCACTATGGCCCCTAAATCGCAGAGGGCCTTCCCAAATTCATATAATCCAATAGTACAAGGAATGGTGAAACTACCTGCTTCATGGAGTTTGGGAGGAATGTAATGTTGAACCACCGCGGAGCACTCCTTCGTTAGTGCAATAACGCCCAAATCCTCCATCTTCCTCTTATTAGAGAGGATTCCCTTCATGAATTTGGCATATGTTGGCATTTGTGGCAGGGCTTCCGCAAATGGTATGTTGATATGTAGCTTCTTGAAAACATCCATAAATATTTTGAATTGGTGGTCCAATTTCCTTTGCTTCAATATTTCTGGAAAGTGAAATTCAGGCTTGAATGATTGGATTACTTCCTTTTATTTATTTTGTAAAGCCTCCTTCTGCGAGATTTCGGATGATGAGGGGTCGGTATTGGTACCTTTTTCATCACTCGTGGGTGTGGATGCACCTTGTTGGGCTGATTGGTTCCGGTGGAGATCTTTTCCACTCCGAAGCATGATAGCATTGGCCTCCACCCTTGGATTATTTTCCTTGTTCCCCGGTAGTGTACCAGGATGCCTCCCTGAGAGTTGATTTTCCATCTGGCCAATTTGATTCTCCAAGCCTCGAATTGATGCTTCCGGATTCTGGAACCGAGACTCAGCAGTAGATATGAATTTAGTCATCAGATCCTCTAACCTTGAGGTGTTCTACTACTGAGGTGGTTGTTGAGCCGGTGGAGGAGGTGGCTACCGTGGATGCTGTGAACGAGGGTTTTGATACCCTATTTACTGATAAGGACCCTGATGGGGCTATTGTGGCCTTTATAATTTGTTCAGATATGGAAGATGGTTGTAGTAGGGAGGTCACTGGGGCGGAGTATTCTGCTGTTTTTGGTCGCAGCCTGTGTTCTGTGAATCTCGCCATGTCGGGTTCTGGTACTTCTGGTACTGGTTGGGCCCTCGATTTTGGGAAACATAACTCACCTCGCTTGTCGAGGTTCCTCCAGCCATTCCCGAGCATTCTCCCATGATGTGGTTATCACTACAGTAGCCACATGCTGGATGGGGCGACGCATGAACTTGAGATGATCCTTTGAGGTTCAATGAACCGATTTTCTTGGACACAACTTCCAAATGAGCCGCTAACATAGTGGTAGCGTCAATGTTGTGCATACTATGCTTTTGAGTCCCTCGCTGGGAGTTCCACTAGAAGCTATTGGCTGACAGGTGTTCCAGCAGTTCGAATAGTTCTTCGGGGGACTTCTGCATCACCGTACCTTCAGTAGTAGTGTACACCACGGACTTGGTATTTGTGGTAAGTCCTCCATAGAAGGACTGGACTTGCATCCAGAGTAGGAGTCCGTGATGGGGTTATTTTCGTAACATCTCCTTGTAGCGTTCCCAGGACTCGTACAATGACTCGGAGTCATGCTGCTGGAAGTTATGAATCTCATTTCGGAGTGTCACCGTCTTGGATGGTGGGAAGTATATGGATAGGAATGCCTGGGCTAGCTCCTCCCAGGTGAGGATAGATCGTTGTGGCAACCCCATGATCCAGTCCTTTGCCTTATACCGTATAGAAAAGGGGAATAGGCGATGACAGATGGTGTCCTCGGACATGCCATGGTACCGAAAGGTGTCGTAGATCTCCAGATAATGGGAGTGATGGGCATTCTGGTCCTCACTGGACATGCCTCCAAATTAGATGGTGTTCTGGATCAGCTACATGATACCAGGCTTGATCTTGAAGTGCTAGTCCTAGACCGGAGGACAAATGATGCCTGTATCAGCTCTATGGATCTATAGAAGTCCGTACTCCATAAGGTTATGTATTGGAGGTAGTTTTTGATGGGGTGGAGCTTTCATAAGATACTCTTGTGGAAAAAAATATGGCCGTGGGAAGAGTTGTTTCGGCGGCTGTTGGTAATCCCTTGGCAGGAATTCCATGAAGGCTCTAGGAGTTTTCTCAGGTAGACCAGCAGCGTGAGGCCTCTGATCCTGGTACTGATGCTCAATCACAGCATCTACGGCTAGTGCACCCTCTTCCTTGTTCTCCATGGGTTTTGGTTGATGGTTTTGGGTGTTTGTTCGTGTACGCCAACGATGAATCATGGTCTGTTCGATTTCCAGGTCAAGCGGGACTAATTCTGAAGACTCGGCACGTCTGGATCATGTAATGCGTCGAAACATACACTTAAAGTGATGAACAACAAAAAAACTAAAACCCGGTGTAAAAGGGGAAAATAAAAAAAGAAAATTTGAAATGGGATTAGAAAGGATCGTTTTGAAAAATGTTTATTTTTATTTTCACTTAAATCAATTATTAACAAAATTTAAATCTTAGCACTAAAACCAAATGGTGAGTCCCCGACTACGACACCAAAATTTGGTCTATGCTTTTCATTGATTGAAGTTATATGAGTCCCAAATTAATTACCCATTATTAGAACTTTAGTATAGCATATGTTCGGGGTCGATCCACAAGGAACCGTGGAATGCATGTATTTAATTGAGTTAATACTTAATTAGGTGAAGAATTCAAAATTTAGAAACGATTGGGTAGATTTTTTTTCGGATTGAAACTAAAATGATTTACTTTGAAGAATGGATACAGTTTGATAGAAAACAACAGGTCAATTTAATGAGTTCATAGAAATGGAAAGAAAAGATGTGTTGGGGATGTGGTGAATATGGAGTTCTTATGCAGATTGTTTAAATGGTTGTGTTGTTCATAATAATTCAATCATTCAGGATTTCATTTTGTTACAATATTTCCTTGGTCCGGTTCCTCTTGTTTGGAATTAGAGTAGTTGAATACTTGGTCTGGTAGTAAATGTCCTAAATTTTTTATTACGTCCAGTCCATTACATGAATCGGTGAAAACCTTCCATTGGTCATGGATGTTTTTATCGTTACTTTTATTTTGTATCGCTGAGAATCCTTCCCTTGGTCCGGCTACAAATTCTCAGTTATATTAGACAGTGGTTTAAGAAGTGTGAGATGAATTACAACGAATCAAAAACAACTGTATAAAACAATATAAAAATTATGATCCCATCATCCACAACCCCAACACGAAGGGTTTAGTTACACATATAATTTAGGAGGGAAACGACACACGTGACTCCTGACGGATTCATCGTGTAGGCGTTGAGGTAGAGTATCAGAAGGTGGATTGGAGGAATAGCGGAATGATAGCACCTCGGTGGCTTCGGGAATGGTGGTATCAGAGCTTCCCTCTCCTCTAAATGGTTCTCATCCCCCTAAATCCGTAGGCCAATGCCTCATTTTATAGAAAAATAATGTACACGGGTGTATAGAAAGTACACACCGTGTACTTTTCATCAATGCATATTGGTGCCATTTTCTCCGCTGACAGGTGGTCGAGCACGCCGTTCTTGACATTTTCACATGGCACCGCCTGCAAGGTGGGTGAACACGGCATGTAGCGCCGCCATACACAGCATGTAGCACCGCCATACATAGCGTGTAGCACCGCCAACCCATTCTAGAATAGCAGACAGGACGTGTAAAATTTCAAACACGCCGTGTCTTCATTAACGAACACATGGTTGTGTGGATTTTTCTCTGTAACCACTACTTTTAAAAAGTGGTACATGTTGTGTAGAGCCGACCCACACGGCATGCATCTCTGCCTGGAGACATGGGCGTTTACTCCCTGCTTTGGTATGTGTCTTTGTATGGATGTACACTACGTGTATAGAAAGTATACGCCGTGTAGTTTCAAAAATTTCACAAACATCCCTTGATCCGTGTATTAATCCAGAAAGCTCCTGCAAGTAAACAGATTCACCAAAATCAAAGAATATGTTCATGAAACCACAGATATTTTCTGAAAACATGCTTTTATCTTCAATTATATATATGGAAATGTATACACAATTTGAGTGCATCAATACTCAATCTTCTTGAACACATTTTGTATATACTTAGTTTTTTTTTGTCAACACGAGGATGTTTTAAATTAGTGTTATAGGTTAACTCTCTATCCCACTCTTATATTTGGGTGGTGAAATTTATTATAATATTCAATATTATTATCTATTTATCTACAAAATTTTTTGTTATAGTATCATTGAAATCTTCAAATTAATTTTTTTTCATTCGAATGATTAAAAGCTATGATTTATTATTGGTAAAATATGTTATTAATAGCCATTAATTATTTTTTATGTAATGTGTTTTAGGAAATGTAAAAATTTTTGTAGGAACTAACTAATTTTTTGGAAAGTGAACATTCAGTATAGGAAATAGAAGGTGTTCATTTTCAAAATTCATGTACATTAAATGGTGTATGGTTCTATACTATTGGAACTATAGTGATTATAATCATTTTCCAAAATAGAATATTGTTGTGTTAAAACTAATGAGTATTTTTATAGTTAACTAATTCATGTGTTTGTGTATCTATAATTTATAATGTGTATTCAAAATTAAAAAATTATAATGTGTTTTGAATATTTTAAGTAACAATTTTTTTAATTGGTATACATATTTGGACTCAACTCTATATTTTTTATTTATATTTTATTCATTGAACTATCTTGTTATTGTACTTGTGGTGTTTCTGGGATATTCATGGGGACTACTTTCAAGGTATTCTACATTCCCTCTGCATATTTTATTTTTTATATTTGGATATTTGTATTCATGACATATGTAATGAAATTATAAATTATTTATCTTACGCAACATCATGATGATATATTCTAAGTAGGATAGTTGTGGATTTTAGCTATTCATTTTTAGTTGATTGAATAATTTGTTATATTTGTTTGTACTTCATAATGAATTTTTTGGAGGAATATTTTGGCATGTATTGACGAATATAATATTTTGGGTTATTTGAATTGATTTTTTCTATGGAGATTAAATATGATGAGTTAAATTATTTTTTATTTTTTTATTGATTTTATGATTTTTTTGGATTAAAAAGAGTTAATATTAAACAAAAATTATATTTTCCCCTTAATTTATATATCCCACTTTATTGTCATTGGGACGTAATATATTATTTTCTACACATCTAATCTATCCATTCTAATGGATTTGTTTGAAATGTTATACATGCAATATATTTCTGCCTTTGGATGAATTATACCCTAAATTTTTTTTGATATGTTAAATGGAATAAAATGTAATTTTTTTTTTAAAATTCTCATGTTTCAAAATATAATATACAATAAAAACTATTTATATATATTAATTAAATGAATATGATTGTAAAATTGTACATATATTTGGGTAATTATTACATCTAAAAGTTATTTTAGTTCAATAAATCACAAATAAATATATTAATGAAATTAATAACATCGTATTATCCCTAGTAATGTTATAATGTCATTTCATTCAATTTTTTTAATATTAATTATATTGGATGATCCTCTTAATAATGAAAATTTTATTTCATCATTAATAAGGCCATGGAATTTAATTATAATACTGTAATGTAATGAATAATTCATAAACTATAAAAAATTCATGACATAAATTCTTTTTACTTTTTATGTATTCATTTAAATACTAGAATTATCATAGTGAATCTAATATTACATATTGAAAATATTGACCACATGTAATTTGTGTAATTTTTATTATAGTTTATTACATATGTGCTAATAATTAATATCAATGCATCTCATATAAATTATCTTTATTTAGAAATAATAAGGTCTAAAATATGAAAACATTATATAAATATATAAAAAATTTCAATATTGAAATGATGATTAACATCATAATGAAATAATTTCATATGATAAAGAAAAAAATCATTCAATAATAATTTTAAATAGTGGTTAAAATAACCAATACTATCTATAATGTGATATTAATGACATTAAAACACATGGAAAAATATTTATTTTTTATATGATTTCATCAATATATAACTCTAATAAACCATATCATATTCACATCAATATATCAAGTGATTAATTTTCTCTGCCTTTATTAAAAATATATTGCGAATAAGAAATCTATTAAAAAATTAACCAAGATTAAAACATCATTATTTTAATCAGCTAAATGAATATATATATATACATATATATATATATAATAACACAATAAATCAGGATTATGGATTTGGATTTCCAATTATAGGGTAATTAATAAAAATAAAAATGTGGATCCTATGAAATTGAAAAAACCAAAACAATATATATTCAATGTAAAAACAATATGTAATATCATTAAAAATAGATTTATTTAACAAACCAAATAATTTCTTGATATATGTAAAAAATAAATTATGTTAATAAAATTATATAATGTTATATCGAATAGTTTATCATTATTTTAATACTAATTAAATACTCAAATGTATTTGAATAGTCCAAAAAGTATATTTCTAACAAAAATATATTCCCCCTTTTACTATTACAATTATACTAAAACCCTTATAATATTTTTTAAAACACATATATTGATTATAAAATATATATTATATATAATTTTACATAAATTAATTTAAAATATTTTCTAAATTAATTTTATTTCATGAAAATATAAAAGATATAATAATAAGAAAATATCATCTCTTTCACACTATATATGTCGAACCAACCCATAAATGAGTTATCCTTACCACAAAATATTACATAAATTCATAGGAATATAATTGTATCCATATAATCCACAATATCTTTTTTCATTGAAATATGGATCATTATATGGGGAAATGTAGGATCAAAAAATTATATGGGTTACCCACCTCTTGAATGACCTTTTCAGAGTATGTTCCCCTACCCAAGAATATTAGTATATATTTTCAATGAATTCAATATTATATTTAATATAATTTTAAACAACCCTTAAATAAATATAAATATATATGTTATAATAATTACTTATAATTTCTAAACAAGACCATTATTAAATATTTATTGAATGGATCCACATAAATTGATATAACTAAATTATAATTTTCTGGTAAAATTTCATCTAATGACTAAATGGATTATAATATTTCATTATTGTTATCATTTGTGTATTATTTAAAAAAAGGTACCATTACCAGTGTATTACATAGATAAAGACCAATAAGGATGATAACAGTTTTGTCTTGGGAGATATCATTTATGGGAGAACATCATTATCAAAAAAATCTATACGAAATCATTGCTAGATTATCACATACCCATTAATACATCATATGATGTTCATAACCATAGGTGTTAGGTATATTTACTACTAATAATTAATATCTTAGGAATTATATAATTAATATAATTTCTTATAATTCCTTCATAACATGAAATTACTACTTTTAACTAAACGACATTATACTATTGAACATATTAATACTTCAACATGAATATTATAATATACATATGATAATTGGATACAAAAAATGAGAATAACCAAAGTTATTAAATAATCCTTTATAATGGTTTTAAATAAATAAAATATATTGATAAATTATTACATGATGTTCATTTAAGACATTATACACATAAAAAAGTACATTATCAAAAAAAGAAATATATATTTTTTAATTAAATGTCAATGAAATATGGATTTCAGTATAATATATAACTAATTTTAAAAAATCTAATAAATTTTAATAATATACATTTGAATATATTATTTGATTAATTATTTATAATTCTATAAAATTTATTTTATTTTTATGAATAAGAAATCAATAGTGATTTTTAATACATAAAACCCATTTAATTTAAAGCAAATGAAATATTCCTTTTATGATATTATTTTTTTAAAAGTTAGAATAGTTCAATTTTATATTTATTAATCTATTTTTTTATTTTTAGTTACTTTAATTTTTAAATTTTATATTATAACATTATACTCATATTAAAATGTTTACTTTTCAAAATATTTTATTTCCTTCGTCTATGGTTTTGATATTAAATTTAAAATAATAACCATATGTTAATAGAACATATATAAATGATATAAATATTGTTATACATGTTAATTAATTTTATTTGATAATGTCAACTATTTTTTTGACTATAATAAACATTAAGGAAGGAAAATTTAAATACCATGGTTAAGGTGAAATCATTTTTATAGGGGATGGAATAAAAATATAATAAGTAAAATGACTAATATTATTTTTATAATGCAATTTTATTATCATTTTTAGACAATATACCATTTATGTTTCGATAATGATCTCTTTCAATCTTTTTTTAGTAAAAAAATATGCATACACATTATCCGGTTAATGAAATCCATGTGTGTCCTCTCATCCCCTTATAAATGGCCACCCCCACGCTTCTCATATTACGACATAAATCCCGAAATGGATTGAAAACTAAAATTAAAACAACATTCTTTAGATCAATTATCACATCCTAGAGTCATTTTATTGATCATAAATTTATCCTATGAAGGACTTTGGTGACAACCAACTGAGTTTTTCTACAGAATTGGAATCATAATCAAATGAGAATTTCAGATTTCTTTTCTCCAAATCCAAAAATTATTAATAAACTATGCTAACTTAATAAAAAATATACCATCCATGAACAGATATTTTGTTAATATTTTTCACAACCAATATCCATAACCTGTTTTATCAAATAAAAATATCAAGAGTTGATCTTTCGTATGGTGTATTACCCCATAAAGAACTAATATCAATTTTTTCAGCTCTACATCAAATTTTTTATTATTATATTAAAGTAAAAATATAAAATTATAATTTTCTACATACCCAAGGATATATAATATAACATATATAGTATTTGATTCATGTTTTTCGAATATAATAACATCTATCATATTTATTATAGAATACATCCTCGTGAAGCGTTTTGATTCTTTTTTCACTTACATTTTCCATATAGGGTAATACGTGATACAGTAATAATCAAATTTGAAATATATTACACCATATTTTTATTTATAATGAATTATTATTTACCATTATTTTTCCATATCCCTTCTAAATATGGAAATAGCATTTAAGAATATGTCTGACAAACTGTCTCTATGAATGATGAAATTTATCATTCTATCTAAAACATCTGTGGATGAATCTATATATATATATATATATGAAATTTTTTGATGTCAATAAAATATTTAAAATTATATAGATGTCATAATGATGAATACTTTTTATTTTATGGACTTATCATACCAATAGCCTCCTGAAACATGAAATAATAAGCATTTATAAATGATTATTTTAATAAGGTATAATTAATAAAAGAGTGTTGAAACAATATAATAAGAGAATGTGATATATTATATAGAAGTTAATGAATCTATTATATAAGTATAATTAATATTTATTTACTATAAAATTGGTAGATTACTCTCAATGAAAGATGAGATCATGTTAATGGATTTTCATATCGAATTTATATGATTATGAAAAATTCCATATTCTATAATTATTACTTTTATGTGTACAATATACTCCACAAGAATTTATATTTTGAATAATAACTGTAAAATTATTTTATATAAATAGAAATTTATTTTTATCTATATTATTTGGTTTATGATTAAATTTTTTACAAAGTGTTAATGATATTATATAACAATCTCATTATTTATTGGTTTCCTGTTATTAGTTTTGTAATGAGGATATAATATGATCTAACTCTCCAAAAAATATTTAATCGTTCTCTTGTAATATTATTTTTCATTTATAAATTTATCCCTTCATTTTACTTTGTTTTTTTATTCATCATTCTAAAATAAATGATTCATTTACTGACTCACTATGTATGTCTCTTTAATGAATGTTTTTATTCATATATATCAATGTTTTCTGAAAAAAATTTAAAAATGATATTCAATAAATTTTCAATATTATTTTAAGTAATTTTTATCCTAATTTTACATTTTAAAATTTTGTTTAAATTAAAACACCTTGTAAGTTTCTATATAATTAACTTTAGACATCTATTGGAAATATGAACGCAATATTTGTACAAACATATATGTTGTGAAAAAAATTTATATAATCATTTCATTAATTTTTTTGGATAATATTATAGGGGTCTTTTAATAGTTTAGTATTTTAAAAATATAAATTTGATTTTTTTAGAAAAATTGAAATTTCAGAGTGGAAATTTTATTTTCCTCCATAATTGTTCAATGTGATCATTCAAAATAATTATCCATATAAGGCAAAATCCTTTTATGTTTCAAAATTTTTACTAGGGATATTCGATAGGGGTAAAATGTTCACTTTTTTATAATGGTATTTTTTCGATGGAATGATTTTTATGAAATATATTTCATTTACATGGGTAATAGAACTATTAAATATTTATGAAACCCCTTTATATTCTACTAGTTATGTAACACCCCAAGCTTCCATGATATGCTTCTCTTTCAATAATGCAGTAGCTTGCATTGTATGGAAGTTCAAGATTCTAACACACCGCAACCAATCAAAATAGCCGTTATGAATAGTAATATACACCTTTTGAAATTATATAAATTTTATATTTCAAAATGCACTTCATTTTTGGATTTGGAATATCGAAATCAGCCAATGTTGACTTTTTGGTATTGTTTGAGAACTTCCAATTTTCGATGAATAATGATAAATATTTAAAAACAAATTTTTTAATCAAAATAATTTATAGTGATAAATTATACTATTGAGTGGTTTTAAAGAATAATTTGAATATATTTTAACCATTTTATCCAATGGTGGTCATTAGTATTAAATTCACATTGAAATTGGACATAAACAATTGTCAATCTTTAGATATATATTGTTTCTTAAAAACATGCTATTTGTTGTGACAACATGAATTAATTATTAAATTATTTGATTCAACTTATATGTTTTGAATTTTGTAAAATTTACATCATTTTTGAATTAGGAGTATCATATATAGCTTAGGGTGAATTTTTGGTATTTTTCTGAAAAACATCAATTTTTGATGAATAGTGAAACCCCTAAGTGGTAGTTAAAAAATTAATTTTTGTTTAAATGAAACTTTACCACATTTTTGAATTTGATTTCGAATATCCATCATAAATGGTTGTAATTAGGAAGTAAAATTTGTTTCAATGGGATTAAATTAATTTATGGCGAATAGTAACTTTTAAGTTCTATTAATCGCGATTAAAGTTCATTAGTGTAATTTAAGGTAAATATAATGTCATAATAATATGAAATTACAATTACACTTGTCCTAACCTTATTGGATGAGTGATGGCCAACCAATAAAATCCATGGGTCAACTTGGGGACTCTATAGAGCCACCTGGGTAAGAAATTGACATTAATAACATTTTATTTAAAGTAAAAAAATTGTCACAAACATGTGTTGCTTTACTAAAAAAATTATTACATGGGGTTATATAATTTAAAAATTTGACTATCAATAATAATTGGAAAGATAACAATATTTCCTACATCATGGTATTTTTTTATATTTTTTATAAATTATATAAATTAATTTTTTTATGAAACCATGATGATGTTGTGATTACCTCATTAATTAATGATTAAATAAAATGAAAAGATAATGTAAAATATAACACATATAGTTGTAAAAAACCTACTGGATGAGTATATTTCGACCCATGATCACCTTATCCTCGAAATATAAAATTTTGGGAGATTTGAAATATGAAAATCACTTCATAATAAGGTAACATTTCATGACTTTCCAAGAGTGTCACTCCTCTCCTCTTATAAAAGGCCCTTACCTCTACCACCTTATTCACACCATAAAAGCCATTTAGCTCGGCCATACACTGCCAAAATAACCTTTAAACTTCCCTCTCATACTCCTAGAAGCCTCACAATGGGCAGAAGTCTTCCCAAAGAATCATTTAGATCAAATAAAAAAGAGTTACCCGATTTTAAGATAATGTCATCTCTTATGTTCTTTTGTTTTATTTTGCTTCTCCAACCCCATAAAATCTTTTTATTTCCTTAATTTTTAACAATACCAGTATCATAAATATACTAGGATGTTTTTATGAGAAGTATTTCATTTACACTTACGCAAACCTTCGTCTAATGGTTAAAGAACATACTCTTTCTGTGGGTGGCGAATTACTACCTCACAAAACGATGATTGTTCAATCTTCTTTTAACACCTCTCATGGTGGACATTAAGATGTAACTATATTTAAATATAATATATATTATTTTTATGTTTCCTTATGATTCTTTATTATTCATTTATCACATACCATTATGATTCCATTATGGGTAAACATGATAATTTCATTTTAGGAAGTGCGGACTACCGCCCCCTCATAGTGATTTGAATTGTTAATGCCATATGTGGGACGTATAAAGGATGGAGTTAATGTTATTATATATTATATAAAAATGGAATTATAATATACCTTTATATCATTACAATTTCATTCAATTAAATATGAAATAGAAATGAAAGTAGCGTTCATGCGTATGTATGGCTTACCGTCTCCGTGAACGGTGCATTTCATTTCCTACCTCTAAATGTTATGTAATATTATAAATTCATGTATATACTAGATATATATGATATATTTAATATCTACATCATGAATATAATTCAAGATATGATGGTTATTTTACCACATGAACAACTTGTAATTATAATAAGTTTATTTTTGACTCAAGTACAAATGATCGACTAAATGACTGTTAATAACATAAATAATTACATAATGTTCATAACATGGTAATAAGTGATATAAAAGGAATAATGAAATTGAAAAAGGATCTTAAGAAAGTTTAAATTAACTCTAGTTTATTATTCCGGAGACTAAAGAACGATCGAGGATAGCCAGACAGGAGGTAAGGAACGTCATCTCAATCTTATTTCATTAAGGCATATTTTGTTTTATACACAACATTATATTATACGGTGTATAAACCCTTTTGACTTTTACATTTATTTAAAATAAATCTTTTTATATGAAAAGTTTTAAAAAATGACAAAAATGAATGTTTTTTTGTCGTACGTATGCGGCGAAAATGACTTCCCTGCCGCCATGATAATTATTTGAGTTTCAACTTCCTCTACAAGCCATAACATTTTTTAAATGAAAAATAAATACTATGTTTTAATTTTATTTTATTTTGGTATTGAAAATGGTTGTGATAATTTTTTTATTATATCAATGTGTTGTATTGATATCTTGTGATTGAAATGTGGAAATCTTATGTTTCCATTATGCATGTCTTATGTCATACGATTATGTAATGGTTTAGGATATGTTCAATCATTTTCATATAAGGAATGCATTTGACTTAATAAGTGATGGGTGAAGCACTCAATAGCTCATGAATGCATCGATAGGTCTCATAATACAAACTTGTGTCTTGGAACGAGGCCTTCACAAAATATTATGTGTATTCTTGGGACGAGGCCTTGGCTATGTGGTTATGATAGTCTGGAATTATGTATTCCATCATTATGAAAGTGGTTATTAATATTGCATGTGATTATTCGACTAGTAGAATATCCATGTGAATAAGTAAATAGAATAATTTCATTTTATTTTTTCCATATTATGCTGATGTTCAAGTTTATAAGGATTCTGTTTTAGTTATAAATTTATTTAAATGTTTATGTTTATTTGTGAATGTTTCAGCTGTATTGTTATCCTTTCTGAGCATCGGAGCTCACCCCTCTCTATGTTTTATTTTCCCAGGATGTGAAAAAATATTTTTTTAATAACCTTCAAGGATAGTATGAAGGGGATAAAAGTTTGAACTATGGATACTATGTTATTGTGATTTTTAACTTTATGATATAATGTAACATTTATGAATGTGTCTAGTATTTATAAGGCTACTAAAATAATCAGTCTTTCGAGACTTGATCATTTGTGATCATGCCAATGTTACGCAATAATGCACCGACTCTGTGTAACTGGGGTCGGGGCATTATAGTTGGTATCAGAGGTAGTTTAGTACTATCATTAGAAGTTACATTTAGATAAACGCTGATTAGACAACATAGCCCAAAGATAGACTTTGAGGATTAGTATAGAAGAACATCCTATAATTTTGGAATTATAGAGAATTTATGAGTTTTCCGAGAAATACATCCCTATCTGGATACGAGAAGGTAGAGGCTGCTCTGCCACAAATGTACCTAGGGGTAAAACTCAAAAACACTGCTTTAAGCTAGACTCGAACGGAAACTGGTTCACGACAACGTGCCTTGCTGCACTCTTAGTTACGACACTCCTGAGGGATATGTTTTGGATAATTCAAATTTTCTTTACAAACCATTATGAAGAGTTTATGAGTATATTATTCCTCAATGAAAACATTTTTTTTATGATTATTGATTATATCCATAAACTGTTCAATTTATGATAATTGTTTTACATGTATGGAATTATGTATTTTGATTCATAAATTGTTCTAGTTTATGCCATTGTTTTAAAATGGCGCCTAGTGGATGGAATGGAAACTGTATCAATGCATACACTCCATGTAGGGATTTCCCTCCTGCTCAAGATAATTATAGTGGAGCTGGTGATACAGTTGGTGCGGATCAACTTATCACCATAATGGGACAACTCACTTAGGGTATGAATAATAACCTTACTCGTATGGAGCATCCTGATCCACAACGTGGAGGATCAATTTTATAATGCTTCATGAGGAAACAACCACCTACATTCAATTGGAGTAAAAATACCTTAGTAGCTAATCAATGGATAAATTCCATAGATAAAATATTCCATGCCTTGGAATGTAGTGAAAGGAAAAAGGTTATCATGGCAGTTTACCGCCTCACTGAAGATGATGATCAATGGTTATCAATGATTCAAAACACAAAGGAAGATGATGAAGTATCAAATATGGAATAGAGGGATTTCAAAGAGATTTTCTTAGAAAAATACATTCTTCCTGACCATCAAGTAGATATGGAAAGGCAATTTTTGAGTCTGAGACAAAAGGAGGATGATAATGTTGCAATGTATGAGGGAAACATTACAAGGTTAGTGAGGTATAGTGCAGATTTTATACGTAACCCAATAAGTGAGATTGATCATTTATTTGATGGGTTAAAACCAGTTTTCCATAGAGCTTTAGTATCACAATCCTTCTCATCGTATGAAGATATTGTCTCGTGTGCTATCAAGACAGAGATGGAATTCTCTATGTCCTATGACAATAATGTAAAGAAAGAGAAGAAGAGAACGGTGGAACAAGAGACATATAAAGGGAAAAAGGGAAAGAGTGATTTTCCATTATGTGATAATTGTGGGATGAATCACCCCGATACTTGCCTAAAGGGAAAGGGAGTTTGTTAAAAATGTGGAGAAAAAGGTCACCAGGCTCGTGATTGCAAGGGAATGAAAGAGGCTATCAATGTTGAATGATACAATTGTAGAAAAATGGGGCATTATGCAAATGCCTCTCCTAAGCGTCAGGGAAACATATCTCAGAAAAGGCCAATGGATCAAGGCCAAGGTTATTTTCTTACTACAATTAAAGTGGAATAATTAATGTATTGGTGCTTTTGGACTCAAGGATTATATTATGGTTATAAAAATAATTTGATATAAATAAGGATTCTACTACAGTACTTGTTTTTTTCGTTAAGATTTTAATATGATGAAGGTAATCATACTTTTAGGATGTGACAATAAGAGAAACTTTACTTTTTTTGGAGAATCTGAGTTTATAATTGATTTTAGAATTTTGAGTCCTTTTAGAGGGAGTCTGGACACAGGTATTTTGGATAAGTATAAAGGTTGGAATGGATTATGTTTAAATTTGGATAGTATTATTTATGGTTAAAACATTTCTGAATATTTTTTTTGAAATATTATAATACTATAGTTTCAGGAAAAGGAAAACCTGCCAGTCGGGGGATAACCCGTCGCGTCGGAAAAAGCCGTAGCAATCGAACCCACAACATTAGTGAGACATGCCATTATTACTTACCACTAGCCTACAGGAAGTCCCTGGTTCTTAAAAAAATAGTTTTCTTAATCTAAATGATATGTGTTAATATTTGGAACCTTGTACGATTAGGATAAATATAATATTTTTGAGTTCTATTACCTTTTGGAGTGAAAGATGGGTTTGTGGTAAAAATATAGAATGTAATGAATGTCTACATGATAAGTAAGTATATATCCTCACGTTCTTAGTAAATCTCATAAATAAATTCAGGATCTTTATGAAAGGAAACATAAATAAAAAATGTTGTCTCTTACCTTTTCTTACTGGGGAATCAGAGACTGTTTAACCAATCACAAGTTTGTGATTTTCATGTAGTTAACATCCTCCTAATTTTTTTTCATACAACACTCCATCATACATTGATGGTTTTTTTCTTCCATATCCATGTTTTCATAGAATCCGAGTATTGGCTATCTTGGGTGACCTTTGTACATCTCTTTCTTTCTTTTAAAGTTATATTTTTATTAACCTTATTTACGATGTCGGTTTTTCACAATGGTATTATCTATTTTCAACCTTTTATTTTCAAAGAACATTTTCAAATTGCAAGGATGTAAGTTATTGAAGGGGGGAGAATGGAAAACCTCAAGCTTCCAAGATACGCTTCTCTTTCAATAATGCAATATCTTGCATTGTACGCAAGTTCGACATACTAACACACCGCGACCAATCAAAATAGCCGTTATGAATAGTAATACCCACCTTTTGAAATTATATAAATTTTATATTTCAAAATGGACTTCATTATTGGATTCAGAATATCGAAATTTTCCTATGTTGAAAATTTGGTATTTTTCTGAGAACTTCCAATTTTCGATGAATAGTGAAAAATACTTGAAAACAAATTTTTTAATCAAAATAATTTATAGTGATAAATTATACTATTGAGTGGTTTTAATTTATAATTTGAATATATTTTACAATTTTATCCAATGGTGGTCATTATAATTAATTTCACTTTGAAATTGGACATAAACAATTGTCAATCTTTTGATATATATTGTTTCATAAAAACACGATATTTGTTGTGATATCAGGAATTTATTTTTAAATTAATTAATTAAACTTATATGTTATGTATTTTTAAAATAGAAAACAATTTTGAATTAGTAATGTTAATTATATCTTAGGTTGAATTTTTGGTATTTTTCTGAAAAACATAAACTTTTGATGAATAGTGAAACCACTAAGTGGTAGTTAAAAAACTAATTTTTCATTAAAATGAAACATTATTACTTCTGTGAATTGAATATCAAAAATACGACATACATGGATGTAATTAGTAAGTAAAATTAGTTTCAATGTGATTAAAATAATTTATGGTGAATAGTAAGTTTTAAGTTCTATTAATCGTGATTAATGTTAATTAGTGTAATTTATGGTAAATATAATGTTATAATATTATAAAATTACCTTTAAACGTGTCATACCCTTATTGGATATGTCTTGGGTGGCCAGGAAAATCCATGTGTCAACATGGGGACCCCATAGAGCCACTTGGTTCAGAAAATAACATTAATAACTTTTTATTTAAAGTAAAAATTAAATTGTCACAAACATGTGTTTTTTTTACTAAAACAATTATTACATGGGGTTATATAAGGTAACTTTTTGACTATAAATATTCATTGGAAATATAAACATATTTCTACATCATGGTATTTTTTTATAAATTTTATACATTATATAAATTAATTTTTTTTTGACACGATGATTATGCAGCGATTACCTCATTAATTAAAGATTTAAAAAAATTTAAAAGATAATGTAAAACTAAGCCTTTCACTTGTTAAAACCTATTGGATGATTATATTTTGAACCCTTATCAAATTATCCTTGAAATATATAATTTTTAGACCTTTGAAATCCAAAAAGCACTTCATAATAATGTAGCATTTCATGACATTCCAAGAGTGCCCCTCCTCTCCTCCTTTAAAAGGCCCCCACATCTACCACTGTATTCACACCATCAAAGGAATTTGGCACGGCCAAACTCTGCCAAAATACTCTTTAAAATTCGCTCTATTACTCCTAGAAGTTTATCTTTGGGCAGAAGTCTTCCCATGGAAGCCATTGGCTCTAATCAAAAAGAGTTACCTGATTTAAAGGTAATGTCTTCTCTTATGTTATTTTTTTTATTTTGCTTCTACAACCCCATTAAATATTTTTATTCACTTATTTTGTAACAAAAAAAATATATTAAATATACTATAATGTTTTTGTGATAAATATTTGATTTACACTTACACAGACCTTCATCTAATGGTTAAATAACATACTGTTTCTGTGGGAGGTGAATTACTACCTCACGAAACAATGATTGTTCAATATTCTTTTATCACCTCTCCTGGTGGCCATTAAGATTTCACTATATTTATATATGATATATATAATGTTTATGTTTCCTTATTATTTTGTATTTTTCATTTATCTCATACCTTTATGATTTCTATTATGGGTAAACACGATAATTTCATTTTAGGAAGTGCGGACTACGGCCCACTCATAGTGATTTGAATCGGTAATGCCATATGTGGGACGTATAAATGATGGAGTAAATTATATTATATATGATATTATACTGTAAATATAATATACACTTATATCATTCTAATTTAATTCAATGAAATATGAAATTGAAATGAATGTAGCGTTCATGCATACTTACGGCTTACCGTCTCCATGAACGGTGCATTTCATTTATTACCTCGAAATGTTATGTAATATTATAAATGCATATACATATTGGATATATATTATATATATATGATATCTACATCATTAATATAATTGTGGATATAATAATTATTTTACCACATTAACAACATGTAATTAAAAGAAGACAATTTTTGACACAAGTACCAATGAGCGAAAAACGACAGTTATTAACTTAAATAATTAAATAATGTTCATAACATGGTAATAAGTGATATAAAAGGAATAATGAACTTGAAAAAAGTTATTAAGAAATTATAAATTAACTCTAGTTTATTATTCAGGACACTAAATAATGAACGTGCCATGTCAGACACGAGGTAAGGAACTTCTTCTCAATCTCCTTTCATTGAGTCATATTTTGTTTTATACACAACTTTCTTTTATAAAGTGTATAAAACCCTTTGAATTTTAAATTTATTCAAAATAAATCTTTTTATACGAAGCTTTTTACTAAACGACAAAAAGGAAAGTTTTTTTGTCGTACATATGCAGTGATAATGACTTCTCCTCCGCTGTGACCATTATTTGAGTTCCGGCTTCCTCTACAAGCCATAACTTATTTTAAATGAAAAATAAATATCAAGTTTTAATTTTCTTTTAATTTGACATTGAAAATGGTTATGATAATGTTTTTATTATATGAATGTGTTGTATTGATATCTTGTGATTGAAATGTAGAAATATTATTTTTCCATTATGCATGTTTTATGTGATACGATTATGTTATGGTTTATGATATGTTTAAACATCTTCATATAATGAATTAATTGGACTTAATAAGTGACGGGTAGAGCCCGCTAAAGATCATTGATGCATCGATCCGTCTCATGAGTCAAACTAGTATCTTGGGAGGAGGCCTTGACAAAATATTATTTGTAGTCTTGGCACGAGGCCTTGGCTACGTGGTTATGATAGTCTGGAATTATGCATTCCATCATTATGAAAGTGGTTATTGATATTTCATGTGATTATTCGACTAGTAGAATATCCATGTGAATAAGTAAATGTAATTATTTCATTTTATTTCTTCCATATTATGTTGATGTTTAATTTTAAGAGGCTTTTGTTTAGTTATACATTTCCTTAAATGTGTATTTTTATTTATGAATGTTTCCGCTGTAATGTTATCCATACTGAGCATCTGAGCTCACCCCTTTCTATGATTTATTTTCCCAGGATGTGAATAAAATATTTTTTGACTGACCTACCGGGATAGTCTGAATGGGATAGAAGTGTAGACTATGGAGACTATATTATTGTGATTTTTCACTTTATGATGTAATGTAACATTTATGAATGTATCTAGTGTTTCTAAGGCTACTAAACTAATCAGTAATTTGAGACTTGATCCTTTGTGATCATACCAATGTTACGCAATAATGCACCGACTCTGGGTAACTGGGGTGGGGGCTTTACAGTTGGTATCAGAGGCAGTTTAGTACTAACATTGGAAGCTAGATTTAGATAAACCTTGAATAGACCACATAGCCCTAAGATATAATTTGAGGATTAGTATAGAAGAACTTCCTATAATTTTGGTATTATAGAAATTTTGTGAGTTTTCCGAGCAATACATCCCTGTCTAGATACGATAAGGTAGATCCTTCTTTGGCACAAATTTACCTAGGGGTAAAAATCAAAAACACCGCTTTAAGCTAGACTCGAACTGGAACTCGTGCATGACAATGGGCCTTGCTGCACTCTTTGTTACGACACTCCTGTGGGATATGCTTAGGATATTTCTAATTTTCGTTTCTATCCATTATGAAGGGTTTATGAGTATATACTTCCTCAAATAAAACATTTTTTTATGATTATTGATTATATCCATAAACTGTTCAATTTATGTTATGTGTATTACAAGTATGTAATTATGTATTTTGATTCATAATTTGATCTATTGTATGCCATTGTTTTGAAATGGTGCCTAGTGTAAGGAATGGAAACTGTATCAATGAATGCACTCCATGTAGGGATTTCCCCCCTACTCAAGATAACTATAGTGGAGTTGGTGATACAGCTGGTGTGGATCAACTTATCACCATACTAGGACAACTCACTTAGGTTATGAATAATATCCTTACTCGTATGGAGCATCCTGATCCACAAAGTGAAGGATCAATGTTAGAACAGTTCATGACGAAAAAACCACCAACATTCAATTGGAGTAAAAATCCCTTAGTACTAATCAATGGATAATTATTTTAGAGAAAATAAGTCATGCCTTGGGAAGCAGTAAAAGGGAAAAGGTTATCATGTCATTTTACCGCCTCACTGAAGATACTGATCATTGGTGGTCATTGATTCAAAACACAAAGGATGATGATTAAGTATCAAATATGGAATGGAGGGAGTTCAAAGTTCTTTTCATATAAAAATACATTCCTCCTGACCATCAAGTAGATATGGAAAGTCAATTTATGAGTCTGATACAAAAGGAGGATGATAATGTCGCAAAGTATGAGGCCAACATTACAAGGTTAGAAAGGTATGCTGCATATTTTAAACATAACCCAAGATGTAAGACTGATCGTTTCTATGATGGGTTAAAACCATTTCTCCATAGAGCTTTAGTATCACAATCCTTCCCATCGTATGAAGATATAGTCCCATGTGGTATCAAGGGAAAAAAATAATTTTCTAAGTCTTATCACATTAAATTAAAGCAAGAGATGAAGATAACGGTGTAACAAGAGACATATAAAGGGAAAAGGGGAAAGAAGGATTTTCCATTATGTGATAATTGTGGGAAGAATCACCACGGTACATGCCTAAAGGGAAAGGGAGTTTGTTACAAATGTGGAGAAAAAGGTCACAAGGCTCGTGATTGCAAGGGAAAGAAAGAGGATATCAATGTTGAATACTATAATTGTAGAAAAAATGGGGAATTATGCAAATGAATCTCCTATGCGTCAGGGAAACTTACCTCAGAAAAGGACAATGGATCAAGGCCAAGCTTATGTTGTTACTACAATTGAAGTGGAATAATTAATGTATTGGTTCTTTTGGACTCAACGATTATATTATGGTTATAAAAATAATGTGACATAAATAAAGTTTGTACTGAAGTACTTTTTGTTTTCATTAATATTTTAATATGATGAAGGTAATCATACTTTTAGGATGTGACAATAAGAGAAACATTACTTTGTTTGGGGAATATAAGGTTGAAATTGATTTTGGAATTAAGAGACCTTTTAGAGGGAGTCTGGACATAGGTATTTTGGATAACTATAATGGTTGGAATGGATTAAGTTTAACTTTGGATAGTATTGTTTATGGTTAAAACATTTCTGAATATTTTTTTGGAATATTATAATACTATAGTTTCAGGAAAAGGACAACCTGCCAGTCGGGGGATAACCCATCGCGTAAGAAAAAGCCCTAGGAATCGAACCCACAACCTTAGTGTGAAATACCTTTATTACCCACCACTAGCCTACATGAATCCCCTGGTAATTTCAAAATAGTTTTCCTAATCTAAATGGTATGTGTTAATATTTGGAACCTTGTACGATTAAGATAAATATAATATTATGGCATTATATTACCTTTTAGAGTGAAAGATGGGTTTGTGGTAAAAATTTAGAAAGGAATGAATTTCTATATGATAATTAAGTATATTTCCTTACATTCTTAGTAAATCTCATGAATAAATTCTTGAACTTTATGAAAGGTAACATAAATAAAAAACTTTGTCATTTACCTTTTTTTACTGGTGAAACAAAGACTGTTTATCCAATCACAAGTTTGTGATTTTCTTATAGTTAACTTCCTCCTAATCCTGTTTCATACAATGCTCCATCCTACCTTGATGGTTTTTTCCTATATATCCATGTTTTCATAGAATCCTAGTATTGGCTATCTTGGGCGACCTTTTTACTTCTCTTTCTTTCTTTTAAAGTAATATTTTTACTAACCTTATTTACGATGTGGGTTTTCCGCAATGGTATTTTCTATTTTCATCCTTTTATTTTCGAAAAAAATTTCTAATTGCAAGGACACAATTTATTGATGGAGGGGATAATGTAACACCCCAAGCTTCCATGATACGCTTCTCTTTCAATAATGCAATATATTGCATTGTACGCAAGTTCGAGATACTAACACACCACAACCAATCAAAATAGTCGTTATGAATATTAATAGCAACTTTTTGAAATTATATAAATTTTATATTTCAAAATGGACTTCATTATTGGATTTGGAATATCGATATTATCCTATGTTGAATTTTTGGTATTTTTCTGAGAACTTCCAATTTTCGATGAATAGTGACAAATACTTAAAAACAATTTTTTTAATCAAAATAATTTATAGTGATAAATTATGCTATTGAGTGGTTTTAAAGAATAATTTGAATATATTTTAAGCATTTTATCCAATGGTGGTTATTAGAATTAATTTCACTTTGAAATTGGATATTAAAAAATTGTCAATCTTTTGATATATATTATTTCTTAAAAACATTCTATTTGTTGTGGAAGCGGGAATTAATTATTAAATTAATTAATTCAACTTATATATTTTGAGTTTTTTAAAATATACATCATTTTTTAATTAGGAATTTCAAATATTGCTTAGGGTGAATTTTTGGTATTTATCTGAAAAAACATAAACTTTTGATGAATAGTGAAACCACTAAGTGGTAGTTAAAAAACTAATTTTTCATTTAAATGAAACTTTACCACTTCTGTGAATTGAATTTCAAAAATCCGACATACATGGTTGCCATTAAGAACTAAAATGTGGTTTAATGCGATTAAAATAATTTTTGGTGAATAGTAACTTTTAAGTTCTATTAATCGTGATTAAAGGTAATTAGTGTAATTTATGGTAAATATAATGTTATAATAATATGAAATTAACTTTAAACATGTCCTACCCTTATTGGATGAGTCATGGGAGACCACGAAAATCAATGGGTCAACTTGGGGACCCCATAGAGCCACTTGGGTAAGAAAATGACATTAATAACTTTTTATTTAAAGTAAAAATAAAATTGTTACAAACATGTGTTTTTTTACTAAAACAATTATTACATGGGGTTATATAAGATAACATTTCGACTATAAATATTCATTGTAAAGATAAATATATTTCCTACATCATGGTATTTTTTTTATAATTTTTATACATTATATAATTTAAATTTATTATGACACCATGATGATGCAGCGATTACCTCATTAATTAACGATTAAAAAAAATTAAAAGATAATGTAAACTAAAAGACATTAACTTTTCAAAAACATATTGGATGAGTATATTTAGATCCCATATCACCTTATCCTTAAAATATATAATTTTGGGAACTTTTAAATCTGAAAAGCACTTCATAATAATGTAGCATTTCATGACCTTCCAAAAGTGCCCCTCCTATCCTCTTATAAAAGGCCCCCACCTCTACCACATTATTCACACCATCAAAGCCATTTGGCTCAGCCAACCACTGCCGAAATACTCTTTAAACATCCCTCTCTTACTCCTAGAAGCCTCACATTGGGCAGAAGTCTTCCCAAGGAATCCTTTGGCTCAAATCAAAAAGAGTTACTTGATTTTAATGTAATATCATCTCTTAGGTTATTTTGTTTTATTTTCCTTCTCCAACCCCATAAAATCTTTTTATTCCCTTATTTTGTAACAAAAAAAGTATATTCAATATACTAGTATGTTTTTATGATTTTTATTTGATTTACACTTACACACACCTTCGTCTAATGGTTAAATAACATACCGTTTCTTTGGGTGGTGAATTACTGCCTCACGAAACGATATTGTTCAATATTCTTTTAGAACCTATCATGGTGGCTATTAAGATGTCACTATATTTATATATGATATATATTATGATTATGTTTCTTTATGCTTCTGTATTTTTCATTTATGTAATACCTTTATTATTTCCATTATGGGTAAACACGATAATTTCATTTTAGCATTTGTGGACTATGACCCCATAAAAGTGATTTGAATCGTTAATGCCATTTGTGGGATGTATAAAGGATGGAGTAAATGATATTATATATGATATTATACTGGAATTATAATATACCTTTATATCATTATGACTCATTCCATTAAATACAAAATAGAAATGAATCTAGCGTTCAACCGTACGTACGACTTACTGTCTCCATGAACGGTGCATTTCATTTCTTACCTCTAAATGTTATGTAAGATTATAAATTCATGTATATACTGGATATATAAGATATATATGATATCTACATCATGAATAAAATTCTGTATATAGTAGTTATTTTACCACACGAACAACATGTAATTATAAGAAGTTTATTTTTGACTCAAGTACCAATGATCGACAAAATGACCGTTATTAACTTAAATAATTAAAAAATGTTCATAACATTTTAATAAGTTATATAAAAGGAATAATAAACGTTAAAATGGTTCATAATCAAGTATAAATTAACTCTAGTTTATAATTTAGGAGACTAAATAATTATCGAGTCAAGTTGGACATGAGATAAGGGACTTTTTCTCAATCTCCTCTCATTGAGGCATATTTAGTTTTATACACAACTTTATTTTATATGGTGTATAAACCCCTTTGACTTTTAGATTTATTAAAAAGAAATCATTTTATATGTAGCTTTTTACTAAATGATAAAAAGAAATGCTTTTTTTCATATGTATGCGGTGAAAACGACTTCTCCGTTGCTGTGACCATTATTTGAGTTTCGGATTCCTCTACAAGCCATAAATTTTTTTAAATGAAAAATAAATACCAAGTTTTAATATTCATTTATTTTCGTATTGAAAATGGTTTTTATAATATTTTTATAATATTAATGTGCTGTATTGATATCTTTTGATTGAAATGTGTAAATGTTATGTTTTCTTTATGCATGTTTTATGGGATACGTTTATGTTATGGTTTATGATATCTTTAAACATTTTAATATAAGGAATGCATGGGACTTAATAAGTGACAGGTAGAGCCCACTATTGCTCCATGATGCATCGGTAGATCTCAGGAGACAAACTAGTGTCTTGGCATGAGGCCTTGATAAAATCTTATTTGTAGTCTTGGCTGGAGGCCTTAGCTATGTGGTTATGATAGTCTAGGATTATGAATTCCATCATTATGAAAGTGGTTATTGATATTCCATGTGATTATTCGACTAGTAAAATATCCATGTGAATAAGTATATGGAGTTATTTTATTTTATTTTTGCCATATTATTTTGAAGTTCATGTTTAAAAGGCTTTTTTAGTTATACATTTCCTTAAATGTTTATGTTTATTTTTGAAAGTTTACTCTGTATTGTTGTCCTTACTGAGCATATGAGCCCACACCTTTCTATGTTTTATTTTCCCAAGATGTGAAGAAATATTTTATGACTGACCTACATGGATATTCTAAAGTGGATTGAAGTGTGGACTATGGAGACTTTGTTATTTTGATTTTTCACTTTATGATGTAATATAACATTTATGATTGTATCTATTGTTTCCAAGGCTACTAATCTAATCGGTCTTTTGAGACTTGATCTTTTGTGATCATGCCAATGTTACGCAATAATGCACCGACTCTGGGTAACTGGGGTCAGGGAGTTACAATTTACACTATGAAGAAACAATGTAATGATTATGAAATGTGTTCCTTGTCCATGGGGTACGACTATGTTGATTTTTTTTAAAAATTTATACGAATTTTTTATAGTAATGTGATTATTCATTCCATTAAATTCATCAAATTCATTAGGAAATGAATCGTAACATAGGATTTAATTATGCAATTCCTGAACATGATTTATTGATAAAAATGTTATGCGTACACAATATTTCATATATTTAAGGATTTTCATAGACCTCATTTATTTTCCATTAGGTTTGAAATTAATCTGCATCTATATGCCTACTGTTGTATATGGAAAAGCATCAATGGCCTTGAGGTTTTGTGTGGATGTTATTTCCATGTCCCTAATGGATTATTTGAGACACTTATTTCTTGTAGTCAAGGTAATTATTGAACTTGTTTCTATTTTAAATTGTACATAATGTTATAATATTATGCATTTTCTAATTTTATTACAATTTATGGTTTTTATGGTACATTGAAATCATTGTGATTTAAATCTTATGACACGATAAATTTTATTCCATAACTCAAGGACTTGATCAATGATATATAAGGTATGTTTTCTAATGTTATTCTTATATTCTTATACCAATAAGATATGTTATGTTTATATGATCATTGATATCTCATATATATACCATTTTTGAGAATATGAGATCATCTATTCTTATGTTTCCTTCCTAATGATGTGAATAATGGATTATGTAGATTTTGAAATGAGATGTACTATATGGAGAGACCATAGGTATGTAATTATATAATGTAATGAATAATAATATAGTAGCATCTAAAATTTATGTGGGTTAATAGATGTATAAAAAAATGTATTAAAAAATGTAATATACCAACAAAATTGACATAGAAGCATATTTTTTTATTTGACAGATAGTATAGACAGTTTTTCAAAATTCCTCATGAATACTTAATCCTCTAACTCTTTTCACTCATATGGGATCCATGTTCCCTTGGACAAATGAATGATAGAAATAATTTCATGTATCTAAATAGAAAATTTATCAGTTAAATTTTTTTTACACTACCTTGTATAGGGAAGGTTATGCATTCAAAATTGATGCAAAAAAATAGATTATTAATAATCCTCATAGTATAGAACATGGTTATCGATTTTTCCTCATTACAATACATAACTGATGATAAAAATTACCCTACATTTTATGTTATGTAATCCTTGTTAAAAAATTCATTAAATATATCAGTTGATCATATTTATAGAGAAACGGGTGAGATATATAATGAACATAGACTTCTTATACATATATGCACATCAAAAGAGCTGAATATACTCCAATTAAGTCGATTAGAGATCGTTATTTATAATTACTTCTTAATGCATTAATACCACAAGAACGATGACAAGGTGAATGTTTCATTGAGTTTAAAGGAATATTTTTTAATTTTGATGTTGTTAAAAAGATATATAATATTTATTTATTATAAAATTATGGACCGTTAAATCATGAAATAAAGAGAATGTTCTTATGTCTCTCAAATAACTGATTAACCATAAATCAATTTAAAGAATAAATTTGTAGATAAAGAAGTAATTTTAATATTGAATAATGTGAGAAATTTTCCAATTTTTATCATCAGTCATGATGGAATTACATGATTATGGAAATATGTAGGTTCTCCATTAATAAATGATTTGAATTGAATGAAATTTGATAAATCATATAGTTCATTATTCTAAATTCAACTTTGATATATAATGATATATAGAGTAAAAAATTCAATTTTAGTTAATGAATTCTACATGTTCTCCTATAGACCATGTGGTCTACAAGAACCAGAAACAGTTGGCCTTCTCAAAAACTAGTATTAGATGATATAATTATTTTAATAGTAAGATATGAATCACACTTAGTCAAGTGTTCTTTACATCATGAAAGGATTCATCATTTACCAATATTGATTGATATATAAATTACCCATGAAGCATGTTCTACATTATATTATAGTATGGTTAAAGACTCTATGTCTTACAGTAAGTTGGGGCACCATCAATATGAATTTCATCATGTCTCTAGGGTGAGTCAGTAGTTGGATGTGGAATTTACTAAAGATGATGAAGGCCTAAAACTATTATGGGTCATTGATACCGGGCTCCAATGTGATGAATATTAGGTTCCTTAGGAGCCATCAAAACTTTCTTAAAATATTAATGAAGACTCTGAAATTTTCAATCTGGTGAAGTGAGATTAGGTTGTCACTTAGTATTTTAAGGATCGGTATGATTGTGTTGTTTCTATATCATTGAAAGGGTGTTCTGGGATAAAAAATAGATAGATTCATGAGAAAGTGGACCAACATGATGCATATATGGTGTTGCAGCTAGATCTATCAATTACATTCAAAGAAATAGTGATAATTGGGGAATTATGGTAGTCTCATAGAACTTGTGAGGATTTACAGTTCACGACCTTGGAAGAGATTTCACTTCAATTACAATTAACGGGTTGCGTATTTGAATGTCCAAGAGGTGTAGATATCTCAGTGTAGGTCCTATAGGGTAGACATTTTTATGCTGAGAGGGTAAAATCAGGGGGCACAAATGATATCACTAAAATAATCAGTAATATGAGAAGAAATATGTCATGATAGACTAGAATGAAATGAGGTTGATATTTCCCATGGTGAAGAAACTCTATGGGATTAAATAACTTTTATAAGTAAATGGATTCTACTTTAGATTCCCCAACTAATTCCAAATAAGTTAAAATAATGGAATATTGTCATAGATCTTTTCATGGAAGGTTTGGAAAACAATTATGGACATGGTTTCTGGAAGTTTTATTAAAAACACATAGAGGACACGATATAGGAAGGATTACTCTAACATACCATGTCCTCCCAATCCTATATATACAAGAAAATGTATACTTATCACAAAGGATTCTACTATTGTAAGAAACCCTTATATGAGGGGGTGAATTGTCTTTGACAATAAAATGTTGGTAGATATCTCTAAGGAGTTCGAAACTCAAAAAGGGGAATCACATGATAATGATTTTTAACCAATATGATTAAAGTCAGTTGATCCTTCCATCCCTCGACTGATAAAAAATGATGCAATGTGATGAGTGGGAAACCATAATTAATAGAAACAAATATTTTTCATATAATAACATGGAAATTAAAACAGAAAAATATGATTATTTAGGTTGGTGGGGAGGCATATTCTGGACTGAAAAACCAAGAGCTAGGGGACTTGTTCTAAAAACAACATTTCATATTGGCACATGCAATAAATAGAATGAATATTGATTTCGAATATCAAATCCATGAATGGAACAAGATGATAATAGATATTGAAGACCTCTTTAATGAAAATCTTGATGGGAAGACAATCTACCTTTAATGGAGTCTTCTCAGAGGTAATAAATCCAATTGGTATAAATTGAAACATAAGGATTCTACTACATAGGATGTTGGTTGTTTGGATTTATATGTTCTTGACTATTACCCCACATTTTCTTCAAATATAGCCATTTTAATAATAATAATATTTTTGGAAAACTGCATATTTGAGGGTAGTACAGAGGATCCTAAATAAATGATTTGGCATAAGTATACTCATTTTTATCAAAGTATAAAATTTCTTGGGAATTTTTTTAAGGTGGTTCAATTTAGAACCATGATATTTTTGGAAATATATTTTTTTTCAACTAAAAAAATATCATTAATATCTTTTGTTTTATAAACAATCATGTTTTAATGAACCACATAATAGTATTTAAATTATTATTTTTTAAATATGAATGTTAAATACTATAAATTTGAAATAGTTTCATTAATAATAATATCAAAAGTATTTTAAAAAAATTAATCTTTTAGATAATTATAATAAATTGATAAATATTTATTTATTTTTTAGTAATGTCTTCATAAACATCAAAAAAATTATATATTTGATCATTTAATTTTTATTATTTTTTATTAAAGGTTACAATATTTAATATTTAACACTATTACAATATATAATTTATAAGATAAACGTTTATTTTGGAAAATACTGTTAAAAAGTATAACTAAGGGGTTTTGTGTTTTTTTATATAAGGAGTTACTTTTTGATTAATAGAAAAAAGTATAATTATTTTTAAAACAATATTTTTGTATGAAAAATTTAAAAGATCCATTTTGTTTTAATATAGATTTAAAATTATCATTAGTTCAATAATTTTATTATTAATCCAAATAATTTCGTATTAATTAAAATAAAAATTAATTTTTATATTAATGTTTTCTATAATTATTAAAATTATTTCATTGGAATACAACCATTTTTTTGTGTCTGCAGGTTTATTTTTAAATTAGAATGTTCAAATATTATGTATGGAATTTATAAAAATAGATTTCATCTTTATAATAATAAAATATAATATTATCTAATATGGTGAAAATTATGTTTTACCATTATGAAATATTAATGATGTAAAAATTAAGTATCAATGTTAAGGTACAAATTGGTTTTCTAGGGGTTATAATCAAAAGTCAAGGTGTAAAATTACATATATACATGTATTAATCCAATAATATGTCTATATATGGGCCATATATACTATAAGGTCCTATAATGATTTTTTTATCCTTTTTTTGTTAATATAATTGGTACAAATTATTGTTTTCAATTATTCCATGCTTTTTCTATCCCTGTCATACAAAAGGACACCCACACTCCTCCCTTCATTACACTTAAACAAATGGGTCATACTATAGAATTACAATTAAAATTCAAAACCTAGTAATAAAATTTTATTGTCTTGTATTCTTAAGAAATACATTCTTTTACTGAATTTGGTTCTAACCAAATGATATTTTCTAGAAAAGAGGTTCTATTTTAAATTGATTTTTATTTATTTTTTTCTTCCTCGCATTAAATATTATTAAGTCATGATAATGTATTATTATTAGTATAAACTGAATATATAGATTTTTTTATTTAATTTTCATAACTTACATACATATCCACCACAATAAAATGTTAAATGAGACCATTCATCATAAGTTACATGGACAACTACTTCACGAACTAACTTAATTAAATATCTATCACCGAATAATGTTGTTTGTTATAATAATTTGTTTATATAAAAAATATATATTTTTACGTTAAATATTTCAATCATATGGAATTATAATATCACATATACCTTCTTTCATTATACTCTGTGATGACACAATTATATCGTTCATGTGTACGACAGACGACACCCTCATAAAATAATGTGAATTATTTTCGAAATAATTTTTAAGTGGAATGTAATAATGGAAAATTTAAATTAATTATTTTGATATATATTGAATATTAGTTATTATAATGAATTAAATATTATTTAAAATTATTTCAATCCATTTGTTGAAGGATATAAGTGGCATTCCTTTATACTAATGACCAATAGTATCCTTAGGTGGTGCATGTCATCATTCATTGATTTAAATTTATGGATGAAAACTAAAAATTACTTAATGAATATACGTGCTTATTATATTTTAGTGGTAATTTTAATATGATTAAAATATGAATAATTTCCATAAATTCAATTTCATAATAACAAAGCCTCGATAAAATTGAATGAGATGACATAAAAAATGACGCTTTTAGTTAGGAATTAAAAATTAAATATTGTTGTAATGTTATATGGGGAATTTTTTTGTTATAATAGTTAATATTAAGGCCAAATTATATTATTATAATAAATTTAATTTTATTATATATATAGATATAATAATTTCATTGAAATAAAATTTCAAGGAAACATCTTTTCATCTCATCTTATATTCTATGTGTCAAATTCCATATTAACAAATTTTTTAATTTAATTGGTTTATATTCATCCAATGAATGTATTTTATGATTGTTATAATTAAATTTATCATATATAAATATCCATAAATGTTAATTTTATTATTGGGAATTATTATTTAGATATAACCAATGTGGTAGTGATTTTATTGTATAATATAATTGTTTATCAAGATTGTTTATGTTAATGTTTGTAATGGAAGTAACTTATGATCTACATATATAAAAACTCCTAAAATTTTTATTCATATATTTACTGATAATCAATACTTATTTTAAATTAAATTTTATTTCTTTATATACTAATATGGTTAAAAGAATATTTTAATGGAATATATAAAAAATATCTTTTTTATCAAAGATTATTTTTCATCCATTTAAATATTATTTATAAAAATTAGAAAATATATTTTTATTAATATACATGGATTTTTAAATATAATTTCGATTCATTTTCTACCATTTAATAATTTTTTAAATTTGAATATTATTGCCTTTTTCCAAAATGGACATTTGGACATTTATTTAAAATAGTAAATGAATCATTTTTATATTATTAGTTTAATAGAATAAATAAAATGATATCATTGACTTCATTATTATATGATAAGATTACAAAGATATTTAAAAATAATTTCTCTTAATATTTATTGTAAATATTTATATTTAAAAAGTTATATTCAATGTGGAAAAGATATTTTAGTCATGAAATTATCTTACTGATCATTCATAATTATATTCCACTTAAGAAGACATATATTGATGATACTCGTAATTTAATAGAGATTTTATCCAAATGTACCAGTATTATTCTATCATTAAATGGTTTTTGTTAATTATTACACCGGTTTTATGAAATAATATTATTTTCCACTGGTAATTCCATGAAGAAATTTTTATGAATCCCATTTATTTTACACACACTATACTTTTATTAAATGTTTAAATGATATTGAATCCCTTTATATTTACCTGGGTTATAAATATGATGACATATTTTTAGAAATGAAATGGATTTGTTATGGTAATAAGAAGTTTTTTCGATATATCCCACTCATTTATTGTGTGATTATTGATAAATTGGGAGTTAATTATGTTAATAATGAATTGAATGTCATGTTAAAATTGATATACAAGGATATTATATCATTTCCACAAGGTAATATGTTGAACTGATTTCATGTCTATAAAAAATTATGGGGGCATTCATTCATGTCTATGAGTTTATACATGAAATTTCATTTATTTCCATGGTGTTATGTTAAACCTATATTTCAAGTCCATAATTTTTATGTGGTACATACTTTCATTACCATAACACAGTGACTGAGCATATTTCTATTTCAAAATATAAAAAATGATATAATAATTTGAATTTTTACATTCATATTCACATTTTTTTACCTCATGGATCAATGGTTTTTTATGATTCATGAAATATAAACTACCTTGAATCTTAGTTATGATATAAGATATCTATAAATTTATTTAAAATTTGGTGATTATTTTCTCATACATTTATTCTTATTTTATGGTTTTGTGATCATGGATATATTCATTATTATCATTACTAATAATATCAGCCCACCATTTATTATGTTTCAACAATTGGTTAGGATGAAATGTTTACAAAGTGTGTGTCAATTGAATCACTATTTTGGTAAGTCTTTATAAAGTGGGAGTGAAATATCATTCAAGAAATAAGATGTCCCTATTCATTAATTCTGAAGAACAAAACAATTATGTTCCTTAGGTTTGTAAATTTTTCATCTAATGAATTTTATTCAAACCAGATTTAAACATATTTTATAAAAATAATGATTTTCAATATTTTCAAATCAGTTTTATATCTATAAATTATTATAAAATCATTATTGTCATTAAAAATAGTAAATGTTTTCTTTAATATGTGAATAATTATCTATTAGGAACATTTTATAAAATATAAAATTTTATAAAATTTTTTATATATAATGAAAAATATATTAAATATATAACAATGGAATTATGGTAATGATTAAAAAAATTAAAAAAACCTGTAAATTTATAAAGTACATTAATTTAATAAAAATCTAATACATATTAAATAAAAAATATTTGTATTTGAAAACATTAATGTAGTAATTCAATGATTATATTATACATTTTTTATTATTAAATAAATGTAAAAATAATTTAACAAATTTTAAAAAGTAAAATAAAATTCATTATTTTATATCTATTTATTAAATATGAGGATAAAATCATTTTATGCTAAATAGATAAATTATTGTCCAATCATTTTAGACATTGAAATGTTATAGTTTTTAATTAATTATATTGATCACTATTTTTTTATGATTTATATTAATTTTGAAGATAATATATTAATTTTATGTATGTCATATTCATATATTGGTTATTAATTTTTACATAATAAAGATTATTTTATTTTTCCCATGAAACAATTCCTTTCAAAAAAAAACATTTTTTAGTGTTTCATTCCAAGATATAAGAATTAATTTCTTCCACATATGGTAATTATATAATTTTAATTAGATTACATATTTCATATCATTAAATAAAAATTATATATGGATTAGTTTCATATTTTTTATAATGAACTTCAATTTTTGGGGATTAGTGGAAAATATTATCATCATGTAGAATACAATTTTTATGAAATCATAGTGATTTCAACATGAATAATAACATATAATACCATAATGTAATTTATTTATATATATCTAATGTAAAATAAAACGTTTAATGGTTTTATATTTAATATATTTTTATTTTATTTTTTATGCTACATTTTAGTAATTTCCAATTATAATTTATTTTTAGATCCTTACATTTATATCAGTGGTTTAATGGTATAGTTTAGTTTATTCATATTTTCAAATTAAAATAATCATCCTATATTCTATGATTATATTAAATTTCCTTACATTAATTAATATCCAATGTTAATTAAACTATATAATAATATAAAGAAATACATTTCAAAATTTCCATCACCATATGTTTATTATTAACCAATATTCACCCATTTATATTCACAAAATGATTTTCACTACAAAAATTATACCAATATACATCCAAATAAATACATCCCCAAATCCCTATTCCCACAGTGATAAAAATAATATTTATAAACATTTTAAAAAGCTCTATGAAAGGATAGAAAATAGTGGGAAATGAAATTTTTTTAATCACAATCATCCCACTTTCTTGTGAGATTATTTGATATTAATATCTATTAAACACTAATTTCATTCACTAAAACATTAATATATGTTTTCTATATTCATTCTTTTAGTACATTTGGAAGACATGATTCTAAGTCCGTTTTATCAAACTGTTATTATATTCCATCACTATGTCAAATAAATTATTTCTTACTTCCATCTTCAAAATATTTTTCTTAAGAGACCTAATACATAATGCCAAAAAACATAACCAATTTTCTTTTGTAAAACCAATTTTATAACTCGTTACTATGTAAAACATTTTGGTTAAGAAACATATATTTGAGTGAGTTTTTCAATAAAATATTTAAATAAGATAAGAAATATAGAAAAAATTCATAAAAATTGAGAAAAAAATAAATATTCTGATTTTTAGAAAACACAATCAAGTATATGATTTTTAATTATTTTAAACTGTATTTAAAAAACTCAGACATCATTTTTATTATTTTCTACCAAATAAGACAAGGATGTATTGTTGTATTTGAATTAAATATCCACACAATGGAAGATGGAAATGTTACAAATTTAGTAAATGAAGGAAAATAATAAGAAACAATTTAAAAAAAATAATATAATATACCCATGTCCTGTAAAATATTTTAAATAGTAATTTATTGCATACAAGATTAGAATTATATTCTGAAATTCATCATAGAAAAATATAATAACTTATTACACATTATAATTTTGTAATTTTATTTTTGTATTTAAATTTTATTTTGTAGAATTATTAGATCATTCCCATGTAATCCGAATATTTTCTCACATAATATATCTTTATTGTTTTCGAAATATTTTCTCTCATTTCTATCAATATCAGTCACCAAAAATCAAAATGAATGGTTATAAGAAAAATTAAACATATATAATCTTTTTCGATATGTTATTTTCTCTAAGATATATATTTTCATCAATGTCATTAGAAAATTATTATTTTATATACAATACTAATATTTAAAGATTGTTTCCCACTATAATTTTTTATTTTCAATATTATTTAATGATATCTAATTATTTTTATAAATATATATAACTTTTTACCTTCTTTAAAAAGAGAAAAAACTAATAATTTTTTTCCTTTACCATAATAATACCATTTCCATAAACATTTAAGATATCCATAAACATGTTTTCGTGGGAAATTTAGTTATTAATTCAAATAAAATAATTTTCCAAATATTCTGGGATTCTATATTTTTCAATTATTTAAAAGATAAATTATTTATTGTTTTCTAATACACTATAAAATTTTATTATAATTATTTTTTGAACTCTTTCAAAATCATCCTATTATAATAAATTTTCACTAGGTTACTCTTTAAAGATATAATCCTTCTTATTTCCCTATATTTCTTATGATCATTATGTTAAATTTATTAGGTATGGATAACATAGATATTTTTATTTTATTTTTAAAATTTACAATATTTTGTGATGATGTATACAAATTATAGTTTATTCATTTTTCATGAATAAGAAACATGATTTAGTATGAAATTTGACTTTTTTTTATATTATATAGAAACTCTAGGTATTATTATACCTTTCAAGAGAAACAATGTTATGTATTTTTAATATTAAATAAAAATTTATAAATGATCTTTTTCTGTTTTTCCATAAAAGAAAATGTTATATTTTACAGAACTATGAACTCTATAAATTAAAAATAAATTATTTTTATCCTTCTGATTATTAATTTATTATGTCATATATGGATATATTCCCCATTATTTGTATTATTTTTAATTTTTATTTTATTATTATTAATTTATTACATATTAATTTTTACTTAATTATTTTTTGATTCATTTAATTTTATGATTTCCTTTAATGAGTATTTTATCTCATCCAATTATTATTTCACATATCCCTATGTCCAAAAGAAGTGACCATTCATTTATTATAGGGGGATAAATGAAAGATTAATATAAGAATAATTGATATTTTATGTTGATTTTGTTTTCAGATTTAATGTGACGATCATATATTTAACTTGTCTGTAAAAATAGTAAACTATCAAATCCTAAAGTCGGTGACAACTATGATCATTACAAAATGTATTAATTTTAATATTGGCTCTAAGATACTTGTTTTATAGTAGTAAAATATTTAATCAAATATTGTTTATATGAAATCATTTGAATAATGTTTGGAGAACACATATTAGATGACATAATGAAATAAAAGACAGCAGGGATACTTATAAGTATATAGAATAGTTAAAAAATTTATATAATAATTATTCTATAAATATTCAAAATACTAAAATACTTGAATTTATAAATAAATATGGAAGAATTTATTATGAAATATTTACCTAGGGGTATGATCCCAAAAAAAGGATTGTTGAGTATTAACGTATTCATTACATAGTATACAAAATATGGGCAAAAAATGATTCATATTTTTAATCTCATTACTGATACTCATTAGTCAATTAACATCTTGTTTATGAAAATTTATTATTCCATAGAAAATATATTTACCATTTTAATATGTTCCAATATTATGTGATATAATGAACATCATCAAAAAAAAAATTTAGAAATGTACTTTTTTGTTTGTGGAACACTCACTCTATTATACATAGAAATTAAATAAAATCCAAACAAATAACATTGAGTAAATATTTTATAATCTAGATACATAGTGATAATTTAATTGTACTGGGAATATAATAGACATTCTATAATAGAATGAACACATATTTTCTAGTTTAAAATCCAGTTGTTGTACCAATTCTTATCACTAACATAATCCTATTTTTTGTATATTGATCAATGAAAAATTAGTATTTTAAATAGATTATAATTTATAATGATCTAGTGTTGTTGCATAATTTAATTGATAATGTGTTATTGTAACAAATTTTTTTAATATTTAATTTTATGGAATTAATGAATAATTTCATGAGACAATGGTATATTAAGTTTTGTTTAAATTTTCTCATTATAATTTAGGGACAAAAATTTATTTATTATATTTTTTTCATAAATGATTTATTTAAAATACATTTTCATGAAAAAAAATTATTATACAATCTTCATGGGAATAATATGTAAATATTCAATTTAACAATCAATTAAATTGAATGTTTTCAATGGTATATGTAACTGAATAATGAATCTATATTAATGTGTCTTTTATATTCAATAGGATCTTAAATATACTATGTTGGAATTATAACTCAAAAGAGAAAAAATGTAAAATCATTTAGAATTATAATTATAATATAATTAAATATAGATTTTAATAAATATTTCTGAGAAGTTTCATAGCTTTTACTAAGATGATGAGTGTTATTTTAAGTATAATTTAAATTTTGAGTCAGATAAAACTTATAGATTACCATATATTATATAATTAGTTTGTAATATTCAAAAGTTAGAGGACATAATTTATGTAATGGGGGATAATGTAAGACTACAATGTGTTGTTTTTGTTTCCATTTTCTATGTCTTATAATGAATAATATTTTCACACAAGACACTGATGTAAACTAAACGAATATATGATAATATGATAAATTATTAAGCATTACAGTTCTAATAGAACTTTTAAATGGATATGAATTCATAAAAATAGATAAATTAGTAAACATATTAATAAATGTGAAGTTATTGAATCATAATGTATGGGGATTCCTTTTGTATGTCATTTATATTAACATTGAAAAAAATTATCATCACAAAGGTTCTCCAAAGAAATAGGAATAACTGAACATTAACAAGTGTATCATGATAGAAATATTCAATGTGATAATTTTATAGATGATGAATTAACCATGTAATATATTCTAGCTAGACCACAATGTGTTACATTTAGAACTACTTATCCAAGCCCAAAATCATAATAAATATTCATGTGGGATTTTATATTTTGAAATTTTGGTGATAGGAAAATGTAATTATTAACATACTAAGTTTTATTGTTTTTTCATTTTTCTGTATGTATTAAAATACATATAATTTCAATAAAATCTGAAATTTGGGTGAATTTTTTACATTAAAATAATAATATTGCTATATTATATTTCTGGATGTTAAATAATTATAATTATAGTAGGTATCAGTTATCTAATGGTTAAAAATTATATGAAATTTTTATATAATAATACCTCGCAAATATTTTTTATAATTATAGTTAAATTCTTTAAAAAAATATTATCATTTTTATGGAACAAAATTAATCAAATTTTTTAATTTTATACAAAGATGAAAATATATTAATATAAATATAATATTTTTTTGTTATAAATGATGATCAAATGCAATTATGGGAATATTTATAGTTTTTAGAAGAAAATTATTATATTTTTATATATTATCATGGTAAAAATTTATATTGACCAATATTGAAGAGTGATATTAAAAAAAATTAATATATTGATTTCGATAAAATAACATTCATAAATTAGTTTTAAATTGGATGGGGATAATTGTAAATTCAACTAATACATTAAAAATAATTATTTCAAAAAAAATGTTAATCACACATTCTTCAGAAATAATATATTTATATTTTCCTAAATATTTAATTTCAATGATTTATAATGTATTTAATATCTGAATGATCTTATCTAAATAATCATAAAGTGATATTTTTAGTTTTCTCTAAAGATGATGATTTTTCGGCGATTTGTGAAAAAATATCATTTTTACTCATTATAGTTATTAGGATACACCAATATGATTTATGAACGACTTAAGTAAAATTTAAAAAAAATTGTAGAAAAAATGTATATAAGAATGAAAATAAGGAAATTTAAAATAAAAATTTTGATATTAAAACCCAATTTTGAAATTTTTATGACTATGTTATGTTTAATTCATATTTAAAAATATTTTTGGATACATATATTTATTAGAGTTGTTGGATGTCATAGTTCATTTTTGGACTCATTTCAGTGTAAAACAAACATCATTTCTAAAATAATTATACAATGAAATTTACAGATCCAATTACAAACAAAATTAATTTGATTGACGAAAAAATAAAATACATTATTTAGAATACCTCCAAATATTTTAGTTTATAGTCAGCTAATAATAACCACATTCTGCTCAAAATAATCATGAATTAAATTTTAATTCAAAACCACAATACAATTATTCCCATTCTTCCTCAGATTTGTATGTCCCTTATCTTGATGAAAACTACTCCACAAATGGTGTTAAACTCAATCGAATGGATGAAACACGACATCATTGTACATGCTATTTTTCCTAAACCTATCACGTTATTTTGATATTCATTTTTATTTATCTCATTTAAAAAACATTATCAATTCTACTTTCTAATATATATGACATTTAACATAATCATTTTGATATATTTTTTGTTATATTTTACTAATTCTCTCTAATGAAATCAGTTTCATAACCTCTTATTTTATTTAAATAATTTTTCATTATTACTAAATATTCATTATTATTTATAAAATTCCAATTATATACAGTCTTTTAATCAATACTTAAAAATTCATTTATGATTTTTAGGAATTTTAGTATATTCATTTTATACACTTATTGGTTATATATTTACCCATTACCCACATAAAACCCTTTTCCCAATTCATCATTACCTATAAATACATCGGTTTCAATAAATTTTTCATATTCAATTAATATTTCAATAATCAATCTGTAGTATAAATGTATCATTTATAAATAATTTTTTTTAATATTATAAGATATTTTTTCTAAAGGAATCTTCCAATAATCTTTTTTACTCATTTATACAATTTTGTAATATAAATATCAATGTGGAAGTTTTATGACACCAATATGAAAAATTTTATTTTGTAAATATATGTATGTTTGGAAAACTATTTCAATTTTTATATTTTCAATCAGTGTATAATTGTTATAAAAAATTTCATATTTGTAAATTAATTTTGTAGTTTTTGACAATTTATCAATGAAATTAATAAAAAAACTGAAATATATTTACTATCGAAGAGAATTATTTTATTTTGGAACATTAATCGAGGATAAATTATTGAATGATCCATTGAGAATTAAATAATATTTATTTCCATTACATGTATAACAAAAAAAATCATTGGAGTAAATTTCACCATTTGTACATTTCCATTGACTATCATAATTATTTGAAATTTTTTTGATGACTAATATCCGAACAACGGAAAAGTGTGTGATGAAAAAAAAATTATCTATTTTATGAATGGAAAAATATTCTAAAAGAATTTTTATGAAAAAAAATAAAAATTTAAATCTGAGAAGGTTTTTTAAAATATTATTAGTTAGTTTTACGAAACTGTGTTAGGGATTTTGTTCCCAATCAGGTTTTTATTCATAACTGTATTAGTTGAAATTTACATTTGGGAAATTATATTATAATTCATTCATTTAACTCATAAATTATTAAATCCCTTTATATCTTTTTGAATTTTCATTATTCAATTTTTCAAATTTGTTTCAAGAAAACACAAAATTAATTTATATTTGAAAATATAACTATATTTATGATTTTATGTTTGAATTAATTATCTTCTATATATATGATCCTAAAAAATGATTCATGGATTTTCAAGTGTATAATTTAATTTTTTATGTTTTATTAAAAATTTAGAAGATTTATTTTAAAATCGATTGAAAAATAACTATTGTGAGATTTTATATCCATTTATATTATGACTCTTATTACAAGACTGAAAAATTATATTTTTAAAATTTTTACAAAAGGAAATTAATTTATTTATTTATAGATATTATTCATTATAAATATTCTTTTACATATTTAAAAAAAAATTAGAATAAAATCCAATCCATTTAATCAATGAAAATCTAAAATTTAAATTTTATAAATAGTCTATATTCATTATTTTTATTAATTTAAAATTTTAATTTATTTTATTTCCCCATTTTTCAACACATTGAAAATCAGGAAATTATTTATACGATTTCCCAAGGGTTATAATACAATGATATAATACACCAAAATTCAGTTTATAATATTTGATCATATATTTCTTTTTTTTCATAGATGAAGAAGTTGACATTAAATATGTCTATTTTCTAAAATGAATATTTATGTGGATTATATGGTGTACATATTATTCAATATAGTTATTTTTCTAATGCATTTCAAATTTTAATTGAACTCGTGGGGACCCATAGAATAATATACATTATGGTTTGTGGTAGGAATAAAGAGACATATTATCATGGTTATTTATTTATATATTATTCCTTCTCAAAAGGCCTGGATAGAATGAGTATGATGACTGACATTATATATATTATAATTATTGATCTTTTTATTTTTATACATTAAGTAATTATTTAGTAATGTAATTAACTATTATATTCGCCTTTCATGAAAATTGTTTATACAAAATATCTTATTATAAATTATATATATGTTATATTCATTCATAATTTACATTATGAATGGTTTTTCTATATTATTTATCATACATATAATATGGATTAAACTATTTTTTAATTTTATTTGTAGGGTAATATGAACTAATCTTTGAATAAATTATGGATATACAAGGAAAAATTTTGTTTTTCACACTAAAAAGGTCAGTTTTAATCTACATTTTCAAGTTTAACGTATGTTCCATGTCTACATTTAGCATTTTAGGACTAGAAAACTATTTGATTACATTATTATGTGATATCATATATCATATATTAATGTATTAAAGATAAAAAATCCAATGGGTTGTTGATTTTTGTGTCATTACATAACCTATCAAAGTAAACCAAATATGGAAACAAATTTTAGGTATAGGGGATACCCAAAACATCACAAAAATAAAAAAATGTGGTAAAATACATTATAAATGATGTTAAACATTATATGAAAAAGTAACAACTATAATGGCCGGAAGCAGGATTAACAAATGGAATGTGATTTTGGTTTCATTTCATACAATGATTTTACTTTTCCCTTATATTCTACGATACATAATCACATAATCACATGCCTCTTCATATATTTAATTGTCACCATCAATCATTCTCTCTAGGAAACACCACAACTTATAGAAGAACCATAATTATCATAAATATAAATCAAATAGGGAATGTTATATATATTTTTTCATGTTTAATAATGACAAATAACTAAAAACACTACATTTACATATAACCTATGTCACTATTTTAAAAATTCCCATGAAGTCATGTTATATTGAATAATGATAAACATAAGAAGCCCCATACATTTTTCACGCATTAATTAATGAATTCTTTAACAATGATAAAATATAATACATTCACATAAGAATGAATGTCCATGTTTATGTATATAATTACATATATATGATAATACCATGAAATATTAATATGATAACATTATTTAAATTATCTCTAATATTGACATAAATTCTATTGATCATCTATTATCAATTCCAATAATCTTCATATGTTCATAAAAATAGGGTATTCCTATTAATCCTAATAGGATAATTTACGTGATGAATGTAATAAATATTACTAAATGTATAAATGGTGATCTAAAAAGTGATAATCAAAAGCATAAACACCAAAAAAAATATATAATATGATTTTAAAATATCAATAAATAAATTGAATTTGGAGATAAAAAATCTTGAAATCATAAGAATAAGTCAATGATAACTTACCAAGAATCATAACATAATGTCATTATTCTAACCTCATATATACTATAAATGTTTTCTGCCAAGATAAAAATATTTCACAATGCATTGAATCTTAATATATTTTTATTTCCACATGTCATATTTTTATCATGTACAAGTAGTAATTTACCTCATAAATCAAACAATATATAAATTACAAGTGTCACTATTAATATAATGATTGTGTAATGTTGGTCTCATACATGGTTGTGCCCAATCAATAAAGGATATGTAAAATTATCCAATTCCATTGAATGTATGTTTGATTGGGTATTAATTTTTAAAAATATTTCATGTAAAAAATGACAAGAAAAATTAATTAATGAAGAGGATGATTACAAGAGGCTCAAAGAAGACCTTTCATTATAAATCTATATCAAGAAGATGAATCAAATCAGATGTAATATCATTTATCCAAATGAGATCTATGTTGAAAACTTTGTTGGAGATCCCATTTTCCATGGAGATAGCTTCCTGGTTTACATGAGTGATGATGAGATTAGAAGCCAAAATGAATGTAAAAAATTATATGTAAAAAGATGTTAGCCTCTATAAATGATGTATTGACCCTATTTGAATAGCATGAACCATAGTGTTGGACTCAAAATCTAAGAAACGGTTATCTATTCCTTATTGTTGATAAAATAAGACCACATTAATATGATGAGCATTTCCACCTCAAGAGAGAAAGAGATATCTCAGGTTATAAAAAACAACCATGAAACTTATAGAAATGATCTCTATAGAAGAAACCACATCTAGATGGTCTTGGGTTACCATTCAATGATCCATCCACATTAAACACCAACATTTTATATTGGCCTACAATAATAATTTAAGAAGACCCCACAACTGCATGAATTTTCTTGTTACTCCTAATTTTTTTAGTATCAATATGTCTTGAAAAATTTTTAATTAGTGACATGGTTGATGGTTTTCCGAACCATTTCTTCGAAAATAAGGAATGTGAGAGTAACCTACAAGAACAATTCTTGATCGTCAAGATTGATTTAAATATGTATATTCTAGATAATGTTGAGAAGCTCCACTATAGTAGTCATTATCAGGAATTTGATATAAGGAGAAGTTTGTAATCTTGTATGGAATTAAAGTCGAGCCAAAATATTAGTGGTGTCAAGAAGATGATGTTCGGAAATATCTTTCAAGAAAACCAGAGATTTGATTCACAGGTACAAGATAGTAATATATTGAATATTTTCACATTCTTTTGATTTCATAACATGCACATTAAACACAAGACAATGACTAGGGTTTGAAGAGAATCATCAGTAGGTAATTTATGATGAAAAATTCTCCATATTAAAGTCAACATATAGGGTCTTATAGAAGACATGTCATTAACTGTTTTCTAAGAATGATCATTTTTAGTCTAAATATTAGAATGATAAAATTATTTATAATCCAAAATGATATTGTGAGCAATATCTCAGATTAAATTTCTATTTTTAGGAGAAAATTCATTGTTTTCAGGGATGTTGACATAGTTAATATACATATATGTATTGAGAAGGGTCAAAAACTCATGAATCGAAATCTTCACATTCAATGGGATATTCAGAATATCAAATGATGAAATAAGAGGGTAACCCATACAATTTTCAAATTAGAAATTCATAGGGGAGTCCCTGCAATAAATCCAACATGAATGAGACATAATACTAGCATAAAAGGATTTGATGGATTTCCAAATAGAGGAACACTTATATGTAGTGTGTTCATTTTTTAAAAAATCGATGAATCAGACTAGGATAAATTTGATAGCCATCAAATCACTATTGATAAGGTTCCATGTGAAACTATCATGAATTTTTTAATTGAATAATTTGAGGTTTTTGATCCTGATTTCTCCATTTTCAATGGGTTGATATCATTTTCACTAATACATAGTGAAAAATTTACTTACAAACATTTTCCCACTTTACACAATTTTCATTATATAGACATTAATATGAGTGAGTGGAGTGGTAGACTTTTTATAAATCATGAAGAAATCATCTAGTATAGAAACATTTATTTAAATCACCAGACAACCTCTTCCCTAAATTGAGAGAGATGTACCCTTCCATGAGGAATGTTGAACCTTGATATGATAAACAATTTTGATAATGTATCTGGATTTTGGCCATCATATGAAAAGAGAAACTCTGAGGGATATCATGGAAATATATCATTTATTAATTTCCATGTCTAATAGAATTCTAGATCTCTGAGATATTGGACTATTCTTTCAAAAATAAATGATATATTTTATCGAGTTGATGGCCTACTCAAAAACCACTTCTGTGTGGATGTGTGAACTTTTTAGATCTTCCATGTTTAGTTTACCACCATATATAAAATGTATACTGTCATCCACATATAGTAGATGAGTTGATGTTTTCATGTTCAGATATGCCTAAATATAATTATATAAATTCATATCCCTCATACGAGTGAGACGTCTACTCAAGTAGTAATTACCTATATCAAAGAGGATTGCAATGACTGTGTCCCATTTTAAGACATCCTTATTTTATTTGATTAATAACTCTAGAAAGACATTAATATTCACCGAAATACTGGAATAATGAATAATATAATTAACCCATTCCACAAAAGTGTCATTGTATCCATATATGTAAAGTGTGTCAAATATGAGACTCCAATACATAATGTCAAAATATTTTCTGATATTAATTTTTAGGGAAATATTTACCCCTTCGTTGTTTTTGATAACAAGGTAAACACGATATATAGATAGGTTGATATAATCCTTGATCTTCCATCATTTCACAAAAAAATCGTTTCATGGAAACAATTTTATGAGAAATTGTGGTGAGTCTATTACAATGGATTTTTTGGTTAATTTTATTGCAACTTTTGATGAGAGATATATGTTAGAAAAGATGGATATTAGTTTCATTTTTATCCTTAGGAATGAGTGTGGGTAATTGTTCTATAATTTTAGGGATTAAGAGACCTATAGAGAAGAATAATTTGACCAACTTGTAAACATCCAAGTTAATTACAACCTTGTATGTTTGGAAGAAAGCATATGTAAATCCCTTTGGTCTCGGGGAACTACCAGGTTTTTTTTAAATTCTTCACATATCTCAAAGACAATCAGAATACTAATAATTCTGGAATTTTTCTCATCAATGTCCAAATTTGGAATGATGAATTCCTAATGTTCCTCATTGAGATTAAGACCATTGATAAGATACTCAATTTAAGAAACAATATTTTTATCTAGATACTCCTCACTATAATGAATTGTATCACTATCTCTCAATAGAGAGAGAGGCCTACAAGAATTAATTGTTCATTGGAGGGCATTATAAAATATTATTTTCCAGTCCCCATAATTATTCCATAAAATTGTAAAAGTATCCATTTTAATTTTTTTATCTCATGAAAAGTAGTATATCCAAATAGGAAGTGAGATCAATTTCATGTCGAATGATTTCCTCAAATTCGGCTTAGGTGACTTCACCTTGAACCTGATTGAGAAGTCCTGATATAGTGACAATTTATTTCTCCAACATATTGATGTTTTCCTCAATCCATCCATTAATATGGTACCTTATATTATTCAACCTCATGATGCATGAATATGAATAATTTCCACAAAAAATATTCAATTATGTTGGGTATTCATATCATTAATGAATAGCATGGAAATTTTATCGACCCCAATATTTCATGGATTTTTTTAGTAATAGAAAATTATTATAAGTTTGTGAAAATTGAAGAAGCATAATTCCGAGGTCCAGTGTGCCTAAAATGTATTTTTGAATTTTTTTCAGGTACATTCAGTTAATGTGTGAGCAGAATTTTCTAACATTTGAACCGTCACTCGGATTATAAAATTTGAGGTAACCATTGCATTTTCAGCACATGGATTCACATAAGGGTGGATTTATACTCACCATAGTAGTTGTGGAGAAAAAGTTATGTTTTGTGAAATTTTTAAAAAAGGAAAGAAAATAATTTTTTTATTTTGTTTTCTTTCTTCTCCACCAATGGTCAAGCGGAGTATGGGGCTAGTTTTGATTCTGGCAAACAATTTGCTTGTCCAGTCAATAATAAGTAACGATTTCATCAGGGAATTAATATGGTTCCTAATTAATGAGACACTATTAATTACCCATGTCGTTCTTTACCCTCACCCTCTCCTATATATATGGAGTTTTGTTAGGGTTTTCGGCACAGCTTCGCAAAGAAATGAAGTGTTGCAGTAGTGAAAAGATGTTGAACCCATAGAGGAAGGAGAGAATCCCATTGGCCGGTGACAGGTGGCCTCAAATCACAAACTGAAGAATTACGTATGAGTGTTTTTGTTGGGAACCAGTTCTGGGAACGAAGAACACGATGCACCTTCAAGAGCGTGCACTCTCAAATGGGTTTAAGAGGTAGGCGGTTTACTCATGTACACATTTTAAAAGTTTTCTTCATCCATATTATTGAATGATATGAATAACACATACCATAGTAAGGTGACCGACACATCGGTCAACATAGGTAGAAGAGTGGAGTGACATCTCACCTCGGTTGAAAAGTCGGCCGGCAAACCGGCCGACCGCGATGGAATTGGCAAGACCCAATCCAGTAGTTCTCGTGTGCCACCTTGCAGCAATACATGGCTCCACCACAATAAAAAATAAAGAATGACCTTCAGTCGTTCGGGGGAACTTGGGGTCACTCCCACAGAGACGACTAGGGCAGAAACCCCTTACGGGTCGCACCGCACATGGCCAGGCTGCCACTGTAACACCCCGGGATTTTATAAAAAATATTCTTTTAATTTCCTTAATTTCTTGTGTTGTATGCTACACCAAGATTACCTTGCGCTATACGCAACACCATATTATATTACAGTATACGCAACACTATTCTTGAATCGTGTTACACACAATTTTGATAATAGTTATTCTACGCAACATTGAGTATATATATTTATATATATTCAATGTATACATGAAATATGGTTGGATTCTGTTATACGAAACAACGAAGTATTCTTGCACAAGACGCATCCTTGACTTGCCTTTCATTACACGCAATCGCGACCTTCCTCGATAGCGTGTGTAGTACGCAATACTGAGTTTCACTAAACAACGATATGCTATTAAAATATTATTAAAACTAGCCATTACGAATAGTAATAACCACCTTTTAAATTTTTAGAAATCTTATCTCTCAAAATAGACTTCGTTTTTGGATTTGGAGTATCGAATTTAGCCTAAGGTGAAATTTTGGTACTTTTCGGATAACTTTCATATTTTGATGAATAGTGAAAGTTACAAAATTTTAATTAAAAACAACTTTTTTAATAGAAATAATTAATAGTGATAAATTAATAATTTGAGTGATTTTAAAGTATATTTTGAATATATTTTTACCATTTAATACAATGTTGGTCATTGAATGAGATTTCACATTTAAACCAGACATAAACAACTGTCAATCTTTTGATAGTTATTATCTCTTAAAAACACGCTATTTGTTTTGACGATGGGAATTATTTTTTAAATTAATTAATGCAACTGATATATATTGAATTTGGTAAAATAGACATCATTTTTTAATTCATAATATCAAATATATCTTAGGCATAATTTTTGGTATTATTCTGATAACTTTCATATTTTAATGAATAGTAAAAACACGCTATATTTTAATTAAAAACAACATTTTTCATCACAATACTTTATATGGTTAAATTTTAATATTGATTGTTTTTAATGTATAAATAGAATATATTTTTACCATTTAATATAATCTATGTCATTAGAATTAATTTTACATTGAATTCATAGGTAAAAACATTTCAATCTTTGGCAATGTTTTAACTTTTAAAACCTATTAGCTTAATAGTGGGATGAATTTTTAATTAATTACTGCAACTTCTGTGTTTTGAATTTTTAAAAATGGATTCCATATTTGGAATCAGTGGGTCCAAATTATGTTAATTGGTTACTTTTATTTTTTTATATTTTGAATAGTAACTATGGTAATTTTTTTTATTTACTATGGTTAAAGGTAAATAGGGTAATTCAAGGTTAAAAGAATATTATAATAATTCAAAATTACCTTGACACTTGAACTAACCATATTGGATGAGTATTTTCCGTCCATGGGCATCCTGGGTTTTATTTTGGGACCCCATTGATCCACATGGTTGTGAAAATGACAATTTGGATTAATTAATTTAATGTAAAGACAAAATTGACATTAACAAAAATATTTTAGTAATTAATTTTTATAAGGGGTTTTATAAATTATATTTTAGACTATAAAAATTAAATGTAAAGATAAAAATATTTCCTATATAATGATATTTTTTATAATATTTAGACACAAAATACATTAAATTACTTATGACACAATAATGATGAAGTATTTACCTCATTAATAAATGATTTAAATAAATAAGATTATAATGATTAAAATATTTTCCAAAACATGTCCAATTATGATTGGATGATTTTATTTCGACCATGAGTCATCTTATCTTCATACTTAATGATTTTTGGACCATTTGAAACTGGAGATAAGTTAATAATAAAATAATATTTCCACACTTTCCTAAAGAGCCCCTCCTCTCCGTTATAAAAGGAGACCACATCTATGAAATTCCACAAACCTATCATGCCTTTTGGCACGTCCAAACTCTGCCCAACTAAGCTCTATACATCTCTATCTTCCCCCATGAATCCTTACATTATGCATAAGACACTCTTATAAGTCCTTTTGGTTCAAACCAAAGGAAGTTACCAAAATTAAATGTAACAGTTTCTCTTAAGTTGTTTTCTTTTATTCTACTTCTCCAACCCCTAAACTATTTTTATCCTTTCTTTTGTAAAAAAACCAATATTATAAATATACTAGGATGTTGTTATGAGAAGTATTAGAACTACCATTACACACACCTCCATATAATGGATGAAGAACATAATGTTTCTATGATGGCAAACTAACGCCTCACGAAACGATGATTGTTCGATTTTCACCTACCACCTCTCATGGTGGCCATTATGATGGAACTTTATTTTTATATAATATATATTATGTTTATTATTTCCTTATGCTTCTTTACTTCCCAATTATATCATGACTTTATGGTTTCCATATTCGGTAAATACGATAATCTCATTTGAGGAAGTGCGGACTACCGTCCCCTTAAAGTGATGTGATTCGTTAATACCTTATGTGGGATGTATAAAGGATGTGGTTAATAATATTATATATTATATTATACTGTAATTATAATATAAATATTTATCATTATGTTTTAATTCCATTAAAATAATAAATAGAAATGAAAGTAGCGTTCATGCGTACGTACGGCTTACCGTCTCCACGAACGGTGCGCTTCATTTCTTACCTCCATATGTTATGTACTATTATAAATGCTTGTATATGCTGGATATATAATGAATATATATGATATATAAATCATTATTTACATTTTTTATGTATGTAAATCATGATATATGTAATAATAACATCAAGAACAACAAGTCCAAACATGTACGATAAATAAGATAATTTTACCCAAAATGTTACTTTAACATGTGATTTACAAAAGAACGGGTAATATAAAGTAATAAGTGAACCATATATGATATCATAACAATGTGTATGATTCGGGAATAAGTCAATGACATTATTTAAATAATTATACAGGAGTTTTGGATACTTATGAATCAAATCAGACCTAAGGTAAGGGAAATATCACAATCTCAATTTTATCTGAGATTGTGTATAATTTGGAATTTACTGGGGTGTATTTTATCATCCAAATACATGTTTCCAAAATATGTAATATTATTTCCATCCACCTACAATTTTTTATGTTCAATTTTACCCTTCGGTGAGTTTTTAGTAAAAGATATGAATGGAATCTTTTGTTGTTTTTCGTACGAGGTACTTTTTGACTTTTCAGACAAAAGTACGGGAAGAATGTTTTTTAACTTATACGACATGAATGGATTTTTAAAAAAATTATTTCCAAGAAGCTTACTTTACATGTTTTCATGTTTATTTTTAATTAACTTCTTTTAGTTTAAAATTGTATGACATGTTAATAAAGGAAAATATTTTTGAAGTAGAAAGGATATTTTCCTCAAGAATGGAGTTCAAGTGTTTTATCAAAACTATTTTACATCTAAGATAATAAAGGGTTCTGTTTCTATCCCTATTATTACATTGATTTTATTATATTGTGATGGAATTATTTTTATGAATTCCTTTATCTTATATGAGTTGTTTTATGATGTCATGATGTTTAAGATTCCCATTTCTATTACATGGGTTATGCTATGATATATGGTTTATGATTTTGTGAACACATAAGAATGGTATCATTATGAGATGGGTGGGACCTATATCTCCCTCCAATCCATTGGGTAAAGATTTTATATCTCATTAGATAGACATGGCTGGAACGGCGGGTTATACCGGTTCAGTAAAACAGGACTGAAACGAGGAGTGAACACAGTTCAGAAATGGAATTTGTCCACTAAGATAGTCATGGCAATGAGTCTTGACTAATAAGATATGATTCTCTATGATGATGTGTGTATGCCACAAAGTTTCATGATTTATGTTATGATTATTGGGATTACATTTCACTACTCTGATTTACCCCATGTTATGAATTTATGATATCTTTTGCAGTTTAAGATTTCCACATGTTATGTTCTTATGAATATGATGTGATTGATATTTCATTTTTTTACACTTACTGAGAATTTAAGCTCACCCTTTTATGTTTTATTTTCCCTAGGATATAAAGAAAGGTTTTAGGTAAGAAAAAAAGGGAAGATCTTTATGGGAGATGTTGAAGATCTTTCACCATGATTAGAAGATTAGGTTACGAGTTTCCAAAGACACTAAACTACTACGGTCCTTGTGTGTGTGTTTTTGTTATTTACTAAGTATTCTGCAAAAGTAATGTAATGTCCATGTACGTCAAGCTTTGGGTCTCTACAGTTGGTATCAGAGGAAAGTTTTAGTCAACCTTTGGAAACTAGGATGCGAGAACATTAGTGAGATCCCTAGAGATATTTTATATGGTATGTCTAGGGATGTCCCTAATGTTAAGTATAAGTATAGGTTATAGTACTAGAATTACGGTAACCCAATATGTTAGATATTGAAGTTACTCCCACTTTATTATATTGTTTTTCCTAGCGTGATTTTTTCCTCTCACACTATTCTTTTTGGGTTTTAGACGATGGCTGGAAACCGAAGGAACCATGTTGATCAATGTAATGGACAATGCAATGATTGTCCTCTTGAACAAACAAATGTTATGAGAGATGGAGTGCAAAATATTATTTCTATACATACACAAGATATGAATCATTCTGGACTTCCAAATGAGCAGAGAAGGGAACAATATTCTATTGAGTCCTTCATAAGGAAAAGTCCACCTTCTTTCAGTGGGTCTACTGATCCACTTGTTGCTGAACAATGGATCAGTACCACTGAAAAGATATTTTCAGTTCATCAATGTTCTGAACATGATAAATTCATCTTAGTAGTATATCGTTTGGAAGGTGAAGCTGATTAATGGTGGAATCTTATCAAGAATACAAGGCCAATATATGAAATTTAGTACATGGAATGGGACGATTTCAAGAACTTATTTTTCAATAAGTACATCCCTCGTATTCTTCGAACAAAGATGGAGAAGGAGTTTCTTGAACTAAAGAAAAAGGATGATGAATCTGTTGGTATATACGAATCGAATTTTACAAGGCTTGAAAGGTATGCATATGGATTTATCATCCAACCTGAATGTAAAGTTGATCGATTCTTCAGTGGCTTGAAACCAAATATTCTAAGGGAATTAGATATAAGAGACTTCAGTAGCTATGAAGAAATTGTGCGTTGTGCTATCAAGGTAGAAATGGAAGTTGGTGTTACTTATCCATCTCATAGTTTTGACAAGAAACGAAAGATGGAGTTCAAGGAGAAATCTCAGAATAATGGTGAAAAGAAGATGAATGTTTCCTTATGCTCAAAGTGTTGAAAGAAGCATGGGGGAGATTGTCTTAAAGGAACATGTAAATGTTTCAAATGTGGAAAGGAAGGCCATCAGGCATTTGAATGCTGTAATGATGGGAAGAAGATGTCTAATGATGAAAACAAAGGAAGGGATACACAGAATTAACCTACTACACTTCAAATCTTCAAGTGCAAGGAAATGGGGTATTATGCTAATAAATGCCCTAATCCAAGGGTTTGTGATGTTCGACATGAGCAACCACTTAAGGAAAAAACAAAGCAAAGTCACATGCGATCACTATTGGAGATGTTGAATATGACAACAATGTGGTGGATTGATTAATTGTTTATGTAATGGGATTCCAAAATAATGTTGTATATACTATCATGGAATATTGGAATATTTATGTATTGGTCTATTGTGGTGTTCAATGGTACCAGTAACCATAGAATGTGATTGAGATATTTTTTGAAAAAAGATGATATGCGCATAATGAGAGGAAAACGATAAAATGAAATGTTTGACCATATTCATGAGCTCATGACTGATATAAGGAGAAGGTTATATCATAGTTTGAGTATATAGAATTTTTGGATTTTGGTATGTGGAAAGAGTTAACTTTTGACTGCATTCATGTTTTCACGAAGGTTCAATGGGTATTCCTTCTTCAAGAGAATAGATGATTAAGGTATTCACATGTTTTTAATTTGACCAACAAGATATATCTTATGATATATGGGGGACAAATGATGGTATTCACGTTATTGTTATGTGACATTTCAAGTAATCATTTTCTTTATACTATAACCTTGGACTGAAGTATTTTAGATAAGCTTAAATATTGGAAGGGATTATGTTGGTCAAAAGTTAGGATAGAACTTTTTTCGATATTATTGATGGGATGATATTGTAATATAGATTTAGAAAAAGGACAACCTGCAGGACGGGCGACATCCCAACGCGTCGGACAAGGCTGTGGGAATCGAACACACAAACGAAGTGCGACTGGCCTTTATCACCTACCACTGGCCTACAGGAAGTCCCTGGTTAATAAAAAATAGTTTTGTTTTATTACGCGGTATGATATATGAAGTATAAGTTCATTTTAGGAACCATATATGAATAATCTCACTATAGATTGACTTATGTATTTTTTGATAACTTTTCATGCATTTTGTGTGAGACAGATGGAATGACCCATCATTCTATCACATGATCTACTAACACATCTCGAATGACAAACTCAACTTCATTTCATTAAGAGATGAAGTGGACATTGTCCAAAGAACGACCAACAGTGAGACTATACCAAAATCACGAAAGTATTTCTTCTATTTTCAATTTCATCAACATTAGGGAAATGATCTTAAAAACCAAAAATGTTGTCCTAGTGCTCTTATATATGATTAATCAGATGGTACCTTAGATCATCACAAATTTATGGGTTTGTGATTACTCTCTTTTCCATAGCCATGTTCTCTACCACTCTCCATCAGAACATGATGGTTAGATTTCTCTTCCATATCCATATTTTCACCTATGTGGAAACCCAGTAATTAGTTAATTTGGGTAACCATTACGTTGCATACTATTGTTTTTAAAGATTTGTTTCGGTATTCCTTTTTTACGATGTGGGTTTCTATTAAAGAAACTTTCAAATAGTAGACCATTTATAACCCCGACGAATTTTGAGGGCGAAATTCATTTTAAGGGGGTAGAATGTAACACCCCGGGATTTTATAAAAAATATTCTATTAATTTCCTTAATGTCTTGTGTTGTATGCTACACCAAGATTAACTTGCGCTATACGAAACACCGTATTAGATTGCAGTATACGCAACACTATTCTTGGATCGTGTAACACACAATTTTGATAATAGTTATTCTACGCAACATTGAGTATATATATTTATATATATTCAATGTATAAATGAAATATGGTTGGATTTTGTTATATGAAACAATGAAGGATTCTTGCACAAGACGCATCCTTGACTTTCTTTGCATTACACGCAATCGCGACCTTCCTCGATAGCGTGTGTAGTACGCAATACTGAGTTTCACTAAACAACGATATGCTATTAAAATATTATTAAAACTAGCCATTACGAATAGTAATAACCACCTTTTAAAATTTTAGAAATCTCATCTCTCAAAATGGACTTCATTTTTGGATTCGGAGTATCGAATTTAGCCTAAGTTGAAATTTTGGTACTTTTCAGATAACTTTCATATTTTGATGAATAGTGAAAGTTACAAAATTTTAATTAAAAACAAATTTTTTAATACAAATAATTAATAGTGATAAATTATTAATTTGAGTGGTTTTAAAGTATATTTAGAATATATATTTACCATTTAATACAATGTTGGTCCTTGAATGAGATTTCAAATTTAAACCAGAGATAAACAACTGCCAATCTTTTGATAGTTATTATCTCTAAAAAACACACTATTTGTTTTGACGATGTGAATTATTTTTTAAATTAATTAATGAAACTGATATGTATTGAATTTAGTAAAATAGAAATCATTTTTGAATTCATAATATCAAATATATCTTAGGCCTAATTTTTTGTATTATTCTGATAACTTTCATATTTTAATGAATAGTAAAAACACGCTATATTTTAATTAAAAACAACTTTTTCATCCCAATAATTTATATGGTTAAATTATAATATTGATTGTTTTTAATGTATAAATAGAATATATTTTTACCATTTAATATAATGTATGTCATTAGCATTAATTTTACATTGAATTCATAGGTAAAAACATTTCAATCTTTGGCAATGTTTTAACTTTTAAAACCTGTTTGCTTAACAACGGGATTAATTTTAAATTAATTACCGCAACTTCTGTGTTTTGAATTTTTAAAAATGGATTCCATATTTAAAATAAGTGGGTCCACATTATGTTTATATGTTACTTTTATTTTTTGATATTATGAATAGTTACAACGGTAATTTTTTTATTTACTACGTTTAAAGGTAAATAGGGTAATTCAAGGTTAAAAGAATATTAAAATAATTAAAAATTAACTTGAAACTTGTAATAACCTTATTGGATGAGTATTGGCCGACCATGGGCATCCTTGGGTCGATTTTGGGATCCCATTTATTCACTTGGTTGTGACAATGACAATTTGGATTAATTAATTTATGTAAAGACAAAATTGACATTAACAAAAATATTTTAGTAATTATTTTTTATAAAGGGTTATATAAATTATATTCTCTACTATAAATATTTATAGTAAAGATAAAAATATTTCCTACATAATGATATTTTTTTATAATTTTTAGACACCATATAAATTAAATTACTTATGACACAATAATGATGAAGTATTTACCTCATTAATAAATGATTTAAATAAATAAGATTATAATGATTAAAATATTTTCCAAAACATGTCCAATTCTGATTTGATGATTTTATTTCGACCATGAGTCATATTATCTTCATCCATTATGATTTTTGGACCATTTGAAACCGAAGATAATTTTATAATAAAATAATATTTCCATACTTTCCTAAAGAGCCCCTCCTCTCTCTTATAAAAGGAGACCACATCTATGCAATTCCACACACCTCTCAAGCCTTTTGGCTCGTCCAAACTCTGCCCATCAAAGCTCCCTACAACCCTCTCTTCCCCCTTGAATCCTTACATTAGGCAGAAGACACTCCAATAAGTATTTTTGGTTCAAACCAAAGGAACATACCAAAATTAAAGGTAACGATTTCTGTTAAGTTGTTTTCTTGTATTCTACTTTCTCCATCCCCTAAACTATTTTTATCCTTTCTATTTTAACAACACCAATATCCTAAATATACTAGGATGTTTTTATGAGAAGTATTTTAACTACACATTGACACACCTCTATCTAATGGGTTATTAACATAATGTTTCCGTGATGGCAAACTAACGCCTCACGAAACGATGATTGTTCGATTTTCACCTACCACCTCTCATGGTGGCCATTATGATGGCACTGTATTTATATATAATATATATTATTTTTATGATTTCCTTATTCTTCTTTACTTCCCTATTATATCAATCATTTATGGTTTCCATAGTCGGTAAATACGATAATCTCATTTGAGGAAGTGCAGACTACCGTCCCCTCAAAGTGATGTGATTCATTAATACCTTATGTGGGATGTATAAAGGATGTGGTTAATAATATTATATATGATATTATACTATAATTATAATATAACTATTTATCATTATGTTTTAAATCCATTAAAATAATAAATAGAAATGAAATTAGTGTTTATCCGTACGTACGGCTTACCGTCTCCATGAACGGTGCGCTTCATTTATTACCTCCATATGTTATGTACTATTATAAATTCTTGTATATTCTGGATATATAATGAATATATATGATATATAAATCATGATTTACTTTTTGGAAGTAAGTAAATCATGATATAAGTAATAATTACATCAAGAACAACAAGTCTAAACATGTACGATAAATAAGATAATTTTACCCAATACATTGCTTTAACTTGGGATTTACAAAAGAACCGGTAATATAAAGTCATAAGTGAACCATATATGATATAATAACAATTTGTATGATTCTGGAATAAGTCAATTAAATTATTTAAATCATTATACAGGAGGTTCAGACACTTATGAAGCAAATCGGACCAAAGGTAAGGGAAATATCCCAATCTCATTTTTATCTGAGATTGTTTATAATTTGGAATTTACTAGTGTGTATTTTATCATCCACATCCATGTTTCCTCAATGTTTAATATTATTTCCATCCACCTAAAATTTTTTAAGTCCAATTTTATCCTTAGGTGAGTTTTTAGTAAAAGATATGAATGGAATATTTTGTCATTTTTCGTATGAGGTACTTTTTGACTTTTCTGAAAAAAGTATGGGAAGAATTTTATTAAACTTATACGACATGAATGTATTTTTAAAAAAATTATTACCAAGAATCTTACTTTGCATGTTTTCAAGTTTATTTTTAATTAACTTCTTTTAGTTTAAAATTGTATGACATGTTAAGAAAGGAAAATGATTTTCAAGTAGAAAGGATATTTTCCCTAAGAATTGAGTTCAAGTGTTTTATCACAATTATTTTCCATCTAAGATAATAAAGTGTTATATTTCAATCCCTATTATTACATTGTTTGATTATGTTGTGATTGAATTATTTTTATGAATTCCTTTATCTTATATGAGTTGTTTTATGATGTCACGATGTTTAAGATTCCCATTTTTATTACATGGGTTATGTTATGATGTATGGTTTATGATTTTGTGGAACACATAAGAATGGTATCATTATGAGATGGGTGGGACCTATATCTCCCTCCAATTCATTGGGTAAAGATTTTATATCTCATGAGATATACATGGCTAGAACGACAGGTTATACCGGTTCAGTAAAATAGGATTGAAACGAGGAGTGAACTCGGTTCAGAAATGGACTTTGTCTACTAAGATAGTCATGGAAATGAGTCTTGACTAATAAGAAATGATTCTCTATGATTATGTGTGTATGCCACAAAGTTTCATGATTTATGTTATGATTGTTTGGATTGCATTTCACTACAATGATTTACCCCATGTTATGAATTTATGATCTCTTTTGTAGGTTAAGATTTCCAAAAGTTATGTTCTTATGAATATGATTTGATTGATATTTCTTTTTCTTACCCTTACTGATCATTTGAGCTCACCCTTTTATGTTTTCTTTTCCCTAGGATATAATGAAAGGTTTTAGGTAAGAAAAAAAAATGGAACATCTTTATGAGAGATGTTGAAGATCATTCACCATGATTAGAATAATACGTTCCGAGTTTCCAAAGACACTAAACTATTATGGTCCTTGTGTGTGTGTTTTTGTTATGTACTAAGTATTCCGCAAAATTAATGTAATGTCCTTGTACGTCAAGATTCAGGTCTCTACATCCATCCATCGAGAAACCCCCTTGAAGGATGACCCTTTGCGGTCCACTCCCCGTTTTGGCATAGCCTACCGTAGACTGACAGAGATGGGAACGAGCCGGATCGATCTAACCCAGTAGGACCAGACCCAGGCCAACTAGGCAATGAAACAATTAAAAGGGTACACCATGAGTAAAACACTTATAACTCACAGACCATGCATCCGATTAACACACCAGATGTCAAATTGGAACCCTTACTAAATTTCAGTACATTGGGGTACACCATTGAAGAGCCTAGTATTGGTATATGTACAACAGAAATCTCGAGGGCAGATTCTACGGAACTTGGGGGCACCAGGTGGGATGAATAATGTGGCTGGTAGTGAGGAGGATTTTGGAGACAAATCATACATATGTCAGTGATCAACGATCATGTGTGGGTTAGAGCATACCGATCATGTGTTGGTCATATCATGTGTGGATCAGTGGACATTGATCTTGTGTGGTTCGGCGTGAATCGATCTTGTGTGGGTCAGATCCTATGTGGGTCAGCATGTGTTAGTTAACTATTGACTTGAGGTGGATCAGATCCTTTGTGGATCATTGTGGTGGTTAGTACCTATCGATCATGTGTGGGATATACTCCATATGGTCAATAAGATGTTCTTCTTGATAGAATAAGATGATCATGCTTCATAACTAATCATTTGTACTTTTATAAATAACAAAAAAAAATGTTTGAGTTGAGACTCTATTTGAGTTGTGTGATTGAATTGTTCTTTATGATTGAGATCATGTTTTTTTATTTTCAATTGTTGAGTTCTGAGATAACATTGAGATTATTAGGGTCCCTAATAAGTATTGTTATGCACACCCCTTTAGAGGCTTCACCAGCAACTTGTTGTGTCTTGTGTATGTGACAATAAATGTTGATCGAGGCTGAGGGAGCCAAGACAGGACAGTGATCACAGTGGAACATTTTGTGTGATGGGATGCTGTGACTACTAATAGAGAGATGTACTTAAAATTTAGGTAGGATACTCGGTGGATGATCCTAGAGTTATTTTTTTACTTTTTGGTTATACTCGTTCCTTCCATTTAGGATTTTATTCTGAGGCCTTTAATTTAAGCACGCTTTTTACTAAAATAGTTTACATCATTGCGGATTCATGTAGTGTTCATGGACTAGTTGTTTATAATAGTATAATGGATATTCCTTACCATTATAAGAATATTCCTTTCTAGTGGTAGTCGCCGCCCCTGGACTATGGAAGGTTTTCTTGGGGTAATCACGACACGAGCCCCGGTGGATGAGTCGTGACATTGTGGTATCACAGGATTCAGTTCTACCAACAAATAAGGAATCTGATAATTTCAATGTAGAAATAGTTTTATGTGTAATGAGTGTGGTTATTAATTTTGGTAGACCATTGTTGGTTCAGCGGCCGACTTATCGATACAGGAGGACCCTATATACTGATTTCTGTCAATGTGCACAAAATCACTAATTGCGTGTGTTATTAGTTGGTTTTTCCTTTCGATTTATTTTTGAGTTCTCTCTCCATGTATATCTTTTTTAGCATGGAACACTGGTATTATTTTTGGATGTTTCTACATAGATTGTCATCCATAATTCTAGAGAGAGTATGCAATAATGGATCACTAAATGATGAGGCTTCGGTGCATGGATCTCTTACGACGTTAGAACCTTCGGGCGGTGTACCCAAAACATTAGTACCCATTGGTCAGCTGTTTACACCCACCCCACTAGAATATGTTTCACACCAAATGAGAACATTGGAAAAGTTTTAGCAGTTGAGGCATCCGAGGTTTCGAGGAGAGAGAAACTCGCAGGTGGTCGAGGACTGGATGGAGGTCGTAGCTAGAGTTTTCTTCTTGGTTGGGACATCATCCAAACTTATGGTGATTGTAGTAGCGAGTCTCTTCTAGGAAGCAGTAGGGAGATGGTGGAGCTTGATTCTCTAGATACATGAAGAATTGATCCTAGTATGGGAAGACTTTGAGATCCTTTTTAGGGATAAGTTCATCCTAGAGACTATACAATATGTGTGTATACATGAGATGTTGCACCTACAGTAGGGAAAAAAACAGTGGACTAGTACTCGGTGAGGTTGATAGATATCTCCTGCTACTCTACCATCATTGTACGAGACCCTTTCTTCAGGGCCTAGACCATTGAGGAGGGTCTTCAATGGGATATCAGAGCAACAATGGTATCACTATGCATACCGATACGGGATGGAGTACTAGAAAGAGATCTTTTTTGTGCAGAGCTTTCTAGTTGAGACGACACGGTCAGCGAGACCCACCACCGGGTGACACGTAGCTAATTCATTTGTGTCTTATAGTAGGTAGATGAAAAAAAGGTCCAAGTGGACCTAGTCAATTTGTGGATGGCCCCAGGAATCAAGGTCGGAGGTGACGATCTCTCAAGGAAGACGAGGTTATATGATGGATAAATTGTGTTACACGTGTGGAAGGTAGGGTCACATGGATCTCAACAGCTCGACCCACTGTACGGACGACCATTAGATGGTCAAGGGACTACCTAGGTAGAGGTAAATGTTTATTCAAGGAGGTTAACAGGTAGCATGAAGATGTGGATGAAGAGATGGTTGTGCAACAGGTGGTGGGCCACGATACAAGGTTTTTCGGCCACAACCATCAGGTGGTCCACCCTGACCATAGAGAGCATGTGGACAGGGATGATCTCAACATTATGTAGTGGAGGCCTATGACCATGATACTCCATAGATGATTAAATGTATGATATGTGTATACTCCCCATTATCTCCAGTATTTGTAGACACATTTTCCAATCACTATTTTATTTTCATGGCCCTCGTTTTGGAGTTCGAAGATTCTGGTGGAGCCGTTGGCTCAATCCTTCTGCCCAGATAATCATATGGGAGATGCTTTTATTATTAGACAATAGTGACCGCAGTGTGATATTACTCTTGGACATGATAGTTTCAGATGGCAAATCCTAGTAGCGGCGTCGAGGAAAAACAATGTAATATTTGGTATGTACTATTTATCAACATTATATTCTTTGATTGACTATATGAGGTGTGAATTGTGGTGTGCCCACATTGATGGGACTAGGTATTCTATCATCAGTGAGAAGAGAACCATTGTAGCATAGGATAAACTTACCCAGATGATGGTGCAGGTGATTACAAATAAGTTGGGTAGCCTTACCCTCATACCAGTAGATGTTGAGGTTCTGATTTTTCATTTAGTGGTGGACCAATATGCCGATGTCTTTCCTGATGATGTTCCAAGACATCCTCCACACATAGGAATAGGATTTAACATCGACCTATACCTTAGGATGGACCTGATATCTACACCAGCATATAAGATGGCTACTGAGGAGCTTCTTGAGTTACTGATATATTTTTAAGACATGGAGAATAAGGGGTTCATATTGCCCAATGCTTCTCCATGGCCTACCCAAATTTTGATCTCTAAAAAGGCAGATGGGAGTTTTGGACTCTATGTGGACTATCAGTTCCTTAACCAGTTGAACGTGAAGAACATGTATCCACTACCGAGGAATAATTATCTTTTCAATCAGTTGATGTGAGTTTGTTTTTTTTTGAAGATAGAACTCAGATCAGGATATAATCAGCTTTGAGTGTGAGATGAGGATGTGAAGAAGATGGACATCAGATGACGGTATGGCCATAATGAGTTCATGTGTATGCCATTCTGCATGACCAATTCACCAACATTTTTCATGGGCCTCATGGAAAATATCTTCCAGTCGTACCTCAATCACTTTTGGTGGTCCTAATCGACGAAATCATAGTGTAATCAGCATTGGAGGAGAAGAATTCCTATCATATATAGATAGTCTTAGATACGAATTGAGAACACCAACTATATTTTATGCTCTTAATGTGGACGTTATTAATACAAGATGTCTACTTCCTGGGACATGTTATATTTTAGCCTAGAGTTGCAATGGATCCAGAGAAGATAAAGGTTGTGCTTTCTTGGGAGACACAGAGGAGTGTGACCATGGAGCGAAGCTTCTGGTGTTGGTTGGATAATACCAATGATTTGTGCTCGAATTTTACAGATTAGTGGCACCCTTTTCAGATTTTAAGAAGAAGGGACATCCCTTCATATGGATGCAGAAATTCCAGCAGTGTTTTCAGGAGTTGAGGCGGAGACTAACGAGTGCCCCCATCATGAGGCTAACAAAATGAGGGTGTTGGGTAGGTAGTCTACTATGACGCCTCATATACCATACATGGGTGTGTCCTGAAGCAAGAGACAGAATTGATTATATATGGACCATGAAAACTGAGGCTAAATGAGAAGAACTAAGCTACCATAAACCTAGAGTTAGCAGCAGGGGTCTTCTACTTGAATGTGTGTCGACATTATTTGATGGGTGAGAATTTTACAGAATACTATGATCATAATTGTCACAGGTATAACTTCTATCAAAAGGACCAGGTCCTGAGAAAATGATGATAACTAGAGTTTCTCCAGGACTATGACTTTGAGATAATATATACTCCTAGGAAGGTGAATGTGGCAGTATATTCACTCATGAGGAGGTCTTGTCTACAGTTTCTATGTGAGAAAACTAAGAATCATTCCACATTGAAAATATCCTTCTCGGATAGAGATGGAGCATCTTACCTTGAGTCTTCAGCAGTCACTCCCCCACTCATTCAACGATCCAGGGAGGCACAACATGGAGACATTGACTGTGATGCTTGAAATGCTCAGATATTCCCTGGACAAGAACCTGATGGATTTTATGAACGTGGGTATCATTTCAACCTTTTTCACAAGACATTCCATTACACTGGTGGCGGTATTAGAGGATGTTTTGAAGGATTTCCAAATGCCTTCTCTAGTAGTACATCCTAGTGCAGCAACGATGTATCAGGACTTCAAGTATCAGCACAATTGGCTAGGGTTGAATGAGGTTGTATGAGATTTTTTTTCTCAATTACATAGTTGTCACCATGTGAAGGCCTCGTATCATGCTACTGTAGGCTGAGCACATCCATAATAGATTCCATATTGGAAGTGGGATGGGATATCCCTAGAAATTTTGATAGGGATTTCACATATTCCATGGATCATGATTCCATCTGGGTGATCACTAACCAACTTACCATGTAGTCCCAATTATTACCCATTCAAGAAAAGGGATCTATAGAGGGATTGTGACGCCTCTACATACAAGATATTGTATGACTTCATGGGGTTCCTTTGACGATCGTCTCTGATCGTGATGCACATTTTACGTCCCAGTTACGGAAGTGATTATAGGAGTTTTTTGGGAAAAAAATACGTTCGAGCACCGCCTTTCATCCTCAAACGGATGGTCAGACAGAGCATGCCAATCTGATGTGGGAGGATATGTTTCTTTAATACATCCTAGATTTTGGTTGTAGCTGGGAGGATCACTTTCCGTTGGTGGAGTTTTCATAAAAAATAGTTATCACTCCACCATCAGTATGGAACCATTTAGGCATTGTACAGTCGACCATGCATATAAACTCTATGCATGATAGACCTATGGGAGTTAGCACTAATGGGTCCAGAGTTGGAATGAGCTACCACTGAGATGGTGCATACCATCCAGGGGTAGATGAAGAATTCAAAGAGGAGGCATAAGTTTTATGCTGATATGAGAAGATGACCTCTGGAGTTCATGGTGTATAACCACGTATTCTTGAGAGTCTCCCCTAGATGGGAACTATAGGGATTTGGCTTAGGAGGCATGTTATCACACCAATTTATCAGACTATTTCTAATAATTCGTAGGATAGACATGGAGGAATAACGCTTGGTGCATCCACGTCAATTGGAGAAGGTGAACAATGTCTTCTATGTATCCTAGCTGAGGAGATACTGTACTGAAAAATCTCACATCATTTACCACTATGAGATTGACTTCGATGATAGGGAGTCATTTTTATGCGTTCCAGTGGCGATTGAGGATTGATAAGAGCATGTTTTTCGTGGGCGGTTGATATCTATAGAGAACATTCCCTGGAAGCACAAGAACCATTAAGAGAGCACATGGGAGTGGGGGTTTCAGATTCATGCTCAGTACCCCCTTTGGTTTTCTTAGTCTATTTTTTTTATTTTTAGTATGAAACTCCCTAAGGTGGGGAGAATGTAAAGACACAGATTTTCCATGTTATTTTTTAATTATATGGAATTATTATGAGTCTGTGAAATTTGACGGCGCATGATTCTGAGTACCGATGTGCTCAGAATAAATTACTAAACTTTTTGTCTTCGGGTGTATCCAATAAATTCATGAGTGCCATTTCCTTAATTGTAAACCATATCCCAGATTATGAAATCTGACAACACTATTGCATCAACAATGGTGATATTTTATTTAAGTAATGCTTTACATTGACCGCAGTAGGTCTAGAGAAAATTTTATGTTTTCTGTATTTTTAAATTAAGTTAAATAAAATAATTTTATTATTTTTTTTTCTATCTTCACCACCAATAGAAAAGTATAGTGTGTGGCCAGTGATGAGTCAGTCCAATAAAAGGCTTCACCTGTAAATCATATGCAATGACGTTGTTGGGGAATTAGGAAGGTTTCTAATTAATAATATCCCATTAATTACACACTTCATTACATACAGTTCCCTCTCTTCTATATGTAGATTATGGGGAGGGGTGTTGGCACAAATTTTCCATGAAACAAAGTGCTGAATGAGTACTGAGACACCGAACCCTTATAGGGCAGAGCTGATCCCAATGGGAGGTGATAGGTTACCAAAAATTGAGGATGACATACAAGTGGTGTCATTGGGAACCAGTTACGGGAATAGATAAAATTATTCACTTTCCAGTGTGGTTTCTCTCCAATTTCTTTAAGAGTTATAAGGTTTTTCATTTATGAATTTTAAATGTTTTACTCTTCACCTTTCATGAATAATATAAAGAACGCAGACCAAACGACTAATGGGTTGACCTGTGATTCATTTATTTTTTCAGAGGTTGTTCTAGGGTATATTTTTAGGGTTTTGATTGTTATTTAATTAAATTTTTTATTAAATCATTAATCCTTCTCAGGTTTATAAGCTAGCGTGGAGAGAACATGACTAACGAACTTATCCTAAACCCTTTCATATCTGTCTATCCTTGAACCTCCATAGATGTCCTCCATCAAGGAGAAACTGACTGGATACATTAGAGATAGTGAATTGGCGCATGATGTGAGAGGTGATTGCAACACCAAGCCGTGGAAGTCATCAGAGAGGATGACATCGGACGACTACAGAGGAGGCACCGTGCACCGTCGCGTGCCCCCAGAATAAAAATGGGGATGCAACTCATCATCTGTGGTGACTGGAATAAGATGGAAGACCATGTCCAGTGGAGCTGTGCGCCGTCTTGCACCACCGGAGAAGTCAGTTGTCACACGACCGACCACGACGAAATGAGAAGGATCTGCTCATGCGGGTCCTATGGGCCACCTTGTGGTGCCACATTGTGCCTCAGCTGCGGAAAAGACATAATATCATTCAGTCATTCTGGAGAACCATGGGTTTCTCCCATGTTGTCGGCTAGGGCAGAACCCCCCTCGCCGGTTGCACTGCACACTGCCGAGCCGCTACCCATTGTGCTACCCCTTAGTGGGTCGTGCCCAACGTGGGCCAGGCCGTGCACCTTGCAGGTTGTGCTTCCCACTTGCCGGCTGCGTTTTGTAGGGCTTCCTTGTATTGGCCTCCTATTTTTGGGAAGAGCCACCCTTGAGAGCCGCCATTTACGGGTTAAGATAGACCTTGAAGCCCATCCTGGACTAGCCCAGACCAGGTTGGCCACGTCGGTCTGACCAAGTAGGACCAGACCCTACCCAAATGGGGCAACAAACTCATAAAGGGCCATATCATGAGAACCAGACATCTGTTTGATGAACTGTCTACAGCATAGGGATCCCCTGACAAAGAGGATCATTTTGGTATACTCTTCTAGAGTTTTAGGGATAGTTGGATTATGGCTGGGTTGGATCGAACCCAAATCATACCGGGCCACCAGAACTAATGTGTTTATAACTCACAGAGTGGTCATTTGATTGATACACCATCTTTCACTTTGGAACCATTATGACATGGTAGTAATTTGTGTAACTATTTATTGTATATTAGTGGTGTTCGAGGTACTACCAATATCTCAAGGGTAAATTCTTCAGAACACCATACACCGGGTGCGAGGAATCAAGTGGCTGGTAGTGAGGTGGTTGTTGGAGATACATCCTACGGAGATAAGTGCACAATGATCCTATGTGGGTCAGCGCGTACCAATCCTGTGTGGGTCATATATTGTGTGGGTTAGTGCTCAGCGATCTTGTATGGGTCTAATCCTATGTGGGTAAGCACTCAGTGATCTTGTGTGGTTCAATGCATACCGATCATGTGTGGGTAAGAACTTATGTGGGCCAGCAAGGGTTAATTACCAATCGACTCTGGGTAGGTAGGGTCATGTGTGGATCATTGCAGGGGTTAGTACCTATTGATATTATGTGGATCAGACCATGTATGGAAGAAGTAGTGAAAAATGAAAAAATATGATGATCGTTATTCATTACTAATTATCTGCACTTCTATACTTCACTGAAAAACCTAGTTTGAGATGAGACACTATTTTAGTTGGGTCAATTTCTTTGTACTTTCTGACTGAGATCATTCATTGTGGATTTACATTGTGGAATTCTGAGAGAACTTCATGGGTCTCTGGTTCCGTACTGAGTATTGTTATTCTCACCCTTGTACGAGATTTTCCCTCACATTGTTGTGTCATGTGTAAATAACGGAGAACATTGATTGAGTCAGAGGGAGCCAGGACTGGATAATGCTCAAAGATAGACCATTTTGTGTGAAGTGACACAGGGACTACTAATCCAGAGTTTTACCTTCCATTTAGGTATGATACACAGTGGAGGATCCATGAGTTGTTTTCTCTTTTCAATTGTACTAGTTCTTTCCAGTTGGGCCTGTATTCTGCCCCATTTAATTTCAGCACGCTTTTTTACTATAGTGTTTAATTCCTGGTTGCTTCTTGTCATGTTATTGGATTTTGTTTTTTACATGTTTAATGGAAATTCCTCTCCATTATATTCATATTCCTTTTGAATTCTAGTCGCTATCCCCTGGCCTATGAAAGGTGGGAATGCGGTAGTCACGACACATACCCCGGGGGACGGGTCATGATAGAAAATAAGCTGATAATTTGGTTGTAGAGAAGGTTTTTGAAATGGTATGTGCGAGGGATTATTGATGGAAAATGTGGTATTTTATTTCATTTTAAACAAATAGATGAAAATGAAATATTTAAATACTTATTAAAATTTGAATAATATAAAAACAAAAGGAAAAATACAATGAAGCTCAGTGAAGGAAAAAAAATAGAGGGAGATCCTTTATTATGGTATAGTAACAACATAGGTATAGGCTATTATGATATAGAAACAATTATTTATCCACCATGTGACATAAAAGAGAAATTTCATGAGTATTTATAAACACATTAGGTCATAATCAATTGAATTTCAAAATCCTAAATAATAAAAATGTACATGAATGTAGATGAAGAGAATGAAAATTTTATAATTGAAATGTTTCATCGAGAGGAATGGTATCATCATATAAAATGGATGGTATGAATTCATATGGACCTAGAGAGTTTTATATAGTGGAGTAAAATTCTTCATTTATTTAGATGTGTATCGTCATTACCCACGTTCCACAAATCAGTTCCCTGATTTGGTTTGCAACATTACCCCAAGCACACCTCCCCGTACACCAAAGGATACCGACATGCAGTGAGGATCTAATATGTAAAAATGGGAGAATATAATATTTTTATTAAATTATCAAAAAATTGTTTATCAATTTTTAATATAAACCACATACTATCGTAATAATTAATCAAAAATCACATTATTAAAAATCAGAAACTGTGAAAATGATAAAAATCCAATGTTGTAATTTTCCATTCCATACATGTGTCCAGATTCTAATGATTACTGAAAGTAACAAGAAAACAAAGAAACCACAATTAGGTATTGTTATCATCTCAGGTTCACTCATCAATTATTCATATTAAATCCTTAATCATAGATATAAGTTTTCATTCCATCCCTTACCCTACTTAAAACTATTGATATTATGGTACTAATAATCCATCTTTAGTAGGATGTGAGTACAAAAGAATAATCCAGAACAAATTATTTCTAAATAAACATGTATCCTATATCAATGTGTCTAATTTTATAAAATATAATTTAAAATTTAAAAATGTTAGTAGGGTATACCATTATTACTCATTAATCTACCATATATGCCCCAAGGTTCATTTTGACAATGGAACAAATAAATATTGTTTCAGAAATTTTTTTATTCTAAACCATACAACATATTAATTTCACAATTTAATATTCTAACTTAATTTACTAATTTATTTATTTCAAACATAACTTTTTAACCTAAGAAAATAGTCTGAAAAACATTATCTCAGTCAATTGGAAAATCATTTGAATACAAATATCTGGGGGACCAACATCAATAGTCTTGAATCCCATCGGTATTTGATACATCACTACATAACCCACAACTCATTAGTCACGTGCATTCATTGGTGGGGGCATGAAGATGTATATAACACCATGGGTATTTGGATCATTCATTACTAGCTCACAACTCATTCAACAATCATTCACAAACATAACTTATGACATTATATGTACATATAAATTTTCATCATTGTTGACCCACTTATAGCTCATTTAAAAAAATGAAACATTTCACATATAAATCACAACCATGATTCATTACATTAATCACAAGGAATAAGATGAATATCCACTAATAATTAATTCAAATATACTTAAATCAAAACTCAAAAATAGTTTAAGTTATTTCTCATCTAGCCATTAAATCCCATCATCAAATTAGAATTAATGAAGTATATCAAATTCGTAAATCAAAATTTCCCACATTCATTGAGTTTTTATCATTTTAAGAATATTGTAAGACCCCATGGGTTTCCATTAATATCGATATCATAATAAATCATGTGTATAATAGGATATGTGAAGGGTCACACGATTTCATAAAACTAATTTCACCATTCTATATTAAATTCAATTGCATAGAATGTAAATAATATGGAAAATTTTGTACACCTAATCATAAATTAGACTATGGGAAAATAGATAATAAGACATATACCTTTTGATCATTAACCATTGCTCTCCAAATAATATCCCACAATTCAATGTAGAAAAATCAAATAAACAATGTTGGAGGAAATATGTGATCAAAATCTATTATCATGATAAATTAAACCATAGATTTAAAATGTCAAAATAGAATGAATTCATATATATTAAATGGGAGACATTTATTGGTTATATATAATACCAATGAATCATGGTATTAAATACATGAAACAAAGGTCAATTCCTACAATGATATACTTGATTATGATAGGATGTGGTTTGAGGATCCTTGAATCCCTTTAGAGCTTCCAGAAGATATGGAAATAATGTTAATAAAAATAATGATGATTCATGATATATAACAAGGGATATGTAATTTTTAAATAAATATTTATTGTTTTCTAGTCATATGTGAAATTTTTTCATGGCGCACTAATATTTTTGGAAAATATCCCAACATTACTATGCACCTATATTGTCCAAAGTGAACAATTACTCCTAGGTTAGCATAGGATTTGGGAAAACATGTGAACACCCTGAAAACCAAGATATATATTTTTGTGTGGTTTCTAGGTTTATTACCACATGGATTTCCAGATTATCTCATTTCACATATTATTTGTAACGTCCCGGACCCAGGTGCCCTGCAACGGGTGCCCCGAGCCTTGTTCACCATGTGACCTAAAGCACATTTCTCCAAACGCCAGAGGCTACTGACTAGCAGCGAGGGCCCAGGTCTGGTAGTGGGGAAACTATGCCCTCATGTATCAAAGTGTTGCGCATCAGAATACCAAAATAACAATATAACAAAAAGCGGAAGCAGTAAACATACACAACTAAAAAAACTATAGTAGTGGATATAACCAATAGTATATAAGTGATGATACTACATGTTTCAAGTTCTAAGAAAACAGCCAGAGCATGTTATACATCAATACAGTACATTAAACAGCAGAGTACAGCAAAACAAAGCAAACATCTGGTAGCGGCATCGCGAGCCTAGGCTCGGTCCCATGACCTCATAATCCACAACAACAATCAAGTACCTGTATAGGGACTCTTACCCCTATGCACACCTGTAGAAAAGAAATCTGTTTGGGCCGAAAAGCGTGACCCAAACAGGGTGTGAGAAATATATCTCAGTAGGCACCCACCAAAGGCTCGTGCCCAACTGCATGTAAGCACGCAACAACAATGTGTAGAAGTAAAATGCAATAAATTAAGTAGTACTCAAAAGTAATTAATTAACAGTTATATTTCCATTTTATTATCCATTTAATCCATTTACTTATTAGAAACTACCACAGTGCATTTCTAAGTAAACGGTCCATGTCCTCATAACAACAAAACCATACCCTCAGGTAAGCAGAATCCAACCCACAGGTATAGCCATCAGGCATAACAGAAATTGCCCTCAGGCGTAGGAAGTGTCTCCCTCAGGAACAGAAGTCAAGCCCTCAGTCACGAATGGTTTCCCTCAGGAAAAATACTACAGCCCTCTGGCTAAATAGTGTAGTGCCCTCAGGCTAATCACAACAACGACCTCAGGCCAAATACAACAACTCCCTCAGGATAAACAGGTAATCATGCCATTCCCAACAGGTAAACAAGCAGTAACAAGGAATTCATCTCAAGGAAATTCTACAATTACTACATTTAAGTAATACCCTCGGGTATCCTGGCCAAACGGCTAAATAGAGGAACCCACCCCTCAGGATGGTCCTAGATCCAAGCAATTATCTCAAACAGCATTTCATTATTACAATTTAATCACCTATTCAATTATAGGCATTAAATATAGAAACGACCTCAGCCACATGACACCCCAACATGGGTTTGTGGCACGAAAATGCAAAAAAATGCACGATAGTTGGAAAATGGTAACAAATCTACCTACCTTATACGCCAACGAACGCTATACCCGAATGACGACTCCAGAAACGCCCAAGAACGGCGTAGATCTATCGAAGATCTCAACTAATTCAAACGTAAATAACTTATTTTAGGAGAAGAATTGACAAAAACAGTACCAGGAGAGGAGAGGGCTTACCCGTGCGGTTACAACGAGATCGTATGAAGCCGAATCGGATTCCAGGCGAACGCCTGTTAGACCATTAAAGATCCAGCCTCCTCCTTTGGCTCCAAAATGGCTCAAGTGCCTCCTCTGCCAAATGAGGAGGCTACTGCCTGTTTTAACCCGAAAAGACAAAGTACACAGCGTGTACATCAAAGTACACAGCATGTAATCCTTTCATTTTACTGTTCAAATGGCGGCACCGCCACACTGTTCATTTCCCGACAAGAGTACATGACATGTACTCCCAAGTACACTGCGTGTACTGCTACCTAGCTGGCGGTGACTCCATCGCCTTACTGTTTATTTCTGCTGACTGAATACACCGCATGTAAGGTACCACTACAGGGCGTGTAGTCGGTTCCTACACCCTTCATCGCCGGCATGGCCACACGCCCCTTGTACTCATCCCAACACGGCCAAAAGTACACGATACGTGGATAAAGTACACGCCATGTAGTACCAAAAATTAACATTTTTTCCAATTTTCCATATTTTCTCAAAAACACTTAAGGAAAAGGAAAAAGAAGAAGCATGTCCCTTGAAAATAAGAACAGGGTTCATACAAACTTCTCCCCTTATAGCAATTCGTCCCTGAATTTCCCTTTCTAGTGTGGCGAAGAGAAAACTCAGAACAGCTCTGGCCACTGAGCATGTATATCGGCCTCCTGCTCCCAGGTCTCATCCTGCACTCGGCCATGCTTCCATAGCACCTGTACGAGAGGAACTAACCGGCCTCAGAGAACCTTCGGGCTCCTATAAATGATACGGATCGGATTTTCCTCAAAGGACGCATCATGATGAAGCTTAACCTCATCTGGCTAAAAGGTGTGAGACGGGTCTGAAAGGTAGCGATGCAACTGAGACACGTGGAAGATGTCGTGCATGGTTTGGTACCGCTGCGGTAACTGCAACCGATAGGAATCTAGCCCGAATCTCTCCAGAATCTCAAATGGTCCCACTTACCTCGGTGAAGGATTACCCTATCTACGGATCACCTTGTGTCCCAGCCTCGGTGAAACACGTAGAAAAAATTGATCCCCAACCACGAACTCCAAGGGTCGTTTGCAGCAATCAGTATAAGACTTCTCATGAGACTGCACGGTATCCATCCGCTTCCAAATCAACCAGACCTGTTCAGATATCTCCTACATGAGCTGTGGCCCCAGTAAAGCTGTCTCACCTGCCTCTAACCAGCACAAAGGAGATCGGCATGGCCTACCAAATAATGCCTCGTATGGTGCCATCTCAATAGTTGCCTGAAAACTATTGTTACAGGAAAACTCGAATAAGGGTATATGCTTCTCCCAAGAGCCACCAAAGTCCAGGACACATGCGCGAAACATTTCCTCTAGCACCTGTATCGTCCGCTCTGACTGGCCATCTGTCTGAGGGTGGTATGCTGTGCTCAGAAGCAGCTGTGTACCCAACGCCCTCTGAAAAATCTGCCAGAAACGAGACGTAAAGGGGGAGTCCCTATCTGAAACAATATAACGAGGGACCCCATGCAGATGTATGATCTCTCAGATATACAACCTTATGATATCGTCTACACCAAAGGTCTCCTTGATCAGCAATAAGTGAGATACCTTCGTGAGTCTGTCCACAACAACCCACACAGCGTCATTCCCTCAAGGTGACCTCGGAAATCCCATCACTAAATCCATCATGACATCATCCCATTTCCACTCTGGAATGGGAAACTGTTGTAACAGCCCAGCTGGTCTCTGATGCTCTGCCTTCGCCTGCTGACATGTGGAACACCTCGTAACAAAACCAGCTACCTCTCTCTTCATACTCGGCCACCAGAACTGACACCTCAAGTGACGATACATCTTGGTAACACTGGGATGAACTGCCCAAGATAAAGCATGAATCTCTCAAATCATCTCCTCGCGTATATCCCCTGGAACCCATTCACATCCATGGAAACGCAAGACCTCGTCATCTCCTATCGTCCAACCGGAAGGAAGGTCCTCACTTGCCACCGACTCCCATAGAACTAGGCCTTCTGAATCTGATAGTTGCCTCATCCTTACTCTGTCCAGGAGGGTAGAAGTCATAGCTAATGTGGAAAGATAATTCTGCCCCTGACTGTCATGCACCTCCAGATGCATCTCAGAGAACAAAGCCATAAGCTGCCACACACCACTGGCCTCCTGCACTTCCTGTATCTGAGTCTTCCAGCTTAGTGCATCGGCTACTACATTACCTTTACCAGGTGTATATGCAATCTCAAAATCGAAGGATTGTAGGTATTCGACCCAACTTCTCTACCTCAGATTCAGGTCAAACTGAGTAAAGTTGTACTTGAGGATTTTGTGGTCGGTGAAAAACACAAAATTCTCTCTCAACAGATAATGTCTCCAATAGCGCAAAGCATGAACAACTGCAGACAACTCGAGATCATGTGTCGGGTAATTCCTCTCATGTGGCCTTAACTGCTGAGACCCGTACGCAACAACTCCGTCTCCCTGCATCAAAACGGATCCTAGCCCAATCCCTGATGCATCACAGTAAACTGTATAACTCTTCCCCTGCTCCAGGAGTATCAGGATCGATGTTGATGTCAGCCTTCCCTTTAGGTCCTGAAAGCTGTATCACAAGCTTCTGACCAAATGAACTTCACGCCCTTCTTATTCAGACCTGTCAACGGTGCTACTAAGCGGGAGAAGTCCTGTATGAAGCGTCTGTAGAAACCATCCAACCCTATGAAACTGTGTATCTCAAACACATTCTTGGGCTGCTCCCAGGAAACTACTGCTCTCACCTTCTCTTGGTCCACTGCAACTCCTGCCTCTGAGATGATATGACCTAAGAAGTGAATATGGTCCATCCAAAAGTGGCACATTGAGAGCTTAGCATATAAACGATGCTCTCTCAGTGTACTCAATACGATCTCAATATGGGTGGCATGGTCGTGTCGAGTGTGAGAGTACACCAAGATGTCGTCCACGAATACTACAAAAATGAATCAATATACGGATGGAACACACGATTCATCAGAGCCATGAAAAATGATGGCTCGTTTGTGAGTCCAAACGGCATAACCGTATACTCATATAGACCATACCTACTCCTGAAAGATGTGAGAGGTATATCAGATGGTCTAACTCGTAGATGATGATATCCGGATCACAAGTCAATCTTCGAGAACACTCGTGCCCCACAAAGCTGATCAAACAGATCATATATCCTCGGCACTAGATATCGGTTCTTAACCGTCAACTGGTTCAGCTTCTGATAATCCACACAAAGTCTGAGGGTACCATCCGCCTTCTTCTCAAAAAGGACCAGAGAACCCCAAGGAGAAGTACTGGGTCGGATAAAACCCATTGCCTCTAACTCCTCTAGCTACCTCTTGAGCTCCTGAAACTCAGGCGTTTCCATCCTATAAGGAGGAATGGACACCAGTGCTGCTCCTATCACAAGCTCAATAAAGAAATATTCCTCACGCACCAGAGGTAGACCTGAAATGTCGTCCGGGAAGACATCCCTGAAACGATCGACAACTGGAGGGAAATCTGTCTAAAAAGTCCCCAGGTCATCCAGATATAATCTCTTAATCTGGGTTGTGACTCCACCTCCCCATGATGCTTTGGTCTAGCTCATCTCGCCTGAACATCCCACTCACCCTTGTATAGAAACTCCCTGCCCTCTAGTGACGTGAAATGCACCCTGCGATGATAGTAGTCTACAAAGACTCGAAAGTGAACCAACTAGTCCATCCTGAGAATGACGTCATAGATCGTCATCTACAGGACATAGAGGTCCCAAAGGAAGTGAAACCCACCAACCTCAAGGGGCACTCCTTACAATGACGCACAATAACCACCCTAGTCCCCAATGGAGTGTCTAGCGTCCAGATATTAGAAGAAGTAGAAACACTGAGCCCAAGGCTCACTACAACGGGTACAGATATAAATCTATGTGTAGAACCCGTATAAAAAAGTACTAAAGACAAGACAGAAGATACTAGAATAGTACCTTTGACTGTCGAAGGTCCGAGATCCTGCTCCTGCTGGGTCTGTTGCACTGCATATGCCTGCCCAGTGCCACGGCCCGGCGACACATCCTGGCTACGCTGATCTGTCCCGCCCTACTACCTCTGTGATCCTGTTGTCTGGATACCATGGCCACAACCACCATCTCTACCAGCACGCCCTGACGTATTCTGTTTTCTTGACTGGTAAGAAGCCACTGACCCAGCTCCTGCATGCGGAGTCTGCACAGAACCCCTCTCACAAGACACTGCTAGAAACGCCCTACAAAAGTGCTGCAGATGACCCGTCATGCCGCAAGCTAGGTACTCCACTAGGTCCCATGGACACTGCAGCCTCTTGTTCCCCTCTCTGCCACACAGGTAGCACCTGACCAGTCCACATGAAGAAGCTGCCTAGCTGGTACTGCCGCCCTGAGAGAATTTTGTCTGTCTCTTCCTCTTGATAGTAGAAATAGTACCAGTAACTGGTACTGAACTGCCCTAGCCCACAACACTTGATTCCCTCAGGTTCCTCTCTGTAATCAATGCCTGGTTCACAATCGCGTGTACAATAGGCAACCTAAAAACATTTACCAGTGCTCGGATGTCATACCGAAGACCATCCTCAAAACGTCTGGCTCTCAACATTTCATTACCCACCAGCACGGGTGAAAAATGCTGAAGCTCTGTGAAACGAGTAGAGTAGTCCATCACCAACATAGAGCCCTACTGAAGATTCATGAACTCTCGAACTCTATCTTCCCTCAGCATCTCAAAAAGAAGAATTCATAGAAGACTTCATGAAAATCCTCCCACGCCATGTCCTTGTGATTCTCTGAATGGGTGGTAACATCCCACCACCTCTTGGTGGAATCACGCAGCATGTAAGTCGCGAGCTTGACCCTCCGCCTGGTAGGCGTCTCAAGATGCTCGAAAATAGTCTACATCGATCCTAACCAAGACTCTGCAGCCTGTGGTCCACCATCCCTTAAAAACGTAGGTGGATGCTATTGTTGAAAGATAGGCATCAGCTCGGCCATAGATGTGGCAGCCTGCAGTGCTCCCTGAAAGGTCTGCATGAACCGCAATAAGCCTTCACGGAACTGCGCCTTCGCGCCTATGTCCGGTATAATAGCTGGTGCCACATATGGCTCTGCTAGTGGATCAACTGGTAGCCCATGGACCACCATCCCCAGAGTATAATCGTAGCTGCTCTCATGGCGAACAACTCGCGGTCGTCTAGGTAGCATGACTCTACAAGGTCAAAAGCATGCCTCATATTCAAGATTATTATGACTGAAAGTGAAGGAACCACAAAGGAACAAGAGGAAGAATGTGTTTCAAAATTTTCAAAACAAGACTACACGGCGTGTACACTGACTACATGGCGTGTACTTGACTTCCTTTCCACTGCCCGTGTCCTCCACATGGCTTCCGTTCAAAAAAACTACACGGTGTGTGTAATATCTACACGGTGTGTATGGTGTTATTTTCCAACTGCTCGTCTCATCTAGGACACGGCCGACTACTCGGCATTACTCTATATGGTGTGTTACACCCGAACACGGCGTGTGCACCTTCCCATTTCCCTGCCACACGGCTAACTCCACATGGTCTGTCCTCGGACAAGACTACACAGCGTGTCCCAAAGGTACACAACATGTTCTGGAAGAGGTGACACTGGCCCGTGTTGTTAGTTACATGGACGAGTCCCCAGCTCTCACTACACGGCGTGTCTATAACTGGAATGACGTGTTCTGTCAAGGAGTTCACCGACCCGTGTTGTTAGTTACACGGCTGGACTCTTGGTTAACACTACACGGCGTGTACATAATCTACACGACGTGTTTTACCCAACCCTTTCCCTACCCCTTGTCGCCACCCACATGGTTTGTGACATGAAAACAGACTACACGGCGTGTACTCCGGGTACACGGCGTGTACTCAAAAAGTTCATTTTTCTTCCAAAACAGAAGAACATACACGGCGTGTATAAAAATACTACACGGTGTGTATACTGTGTTTCCGGACAGTATGCCTCAGAAACTTATCCGTAACCCAAAAAATATTGAAAAACAACACCTAAGTGTCAAATTATGACCCGTGGGGGGCCATACACCCCACGAATCAATGTTTGACATCTTATTTGTGTTATAACCAATAACCAGTAAATGATCCACCAAATTCCGGTTAATGGGGGCCCATACTCCCCAAAAACCAAAGTTTGGAGTCCATTATATAATCAAGCTCAATCAATAATACCATATCACTATGTAGGTATTTATCAAGCAGCTATCACAACAGCATGCTTTACTAGCACAACAACTATCACAACAATATGCAAATTATAATGCACCTGCATGGCATGGAAACTATGCATGGCATGTGATATCTATCATGTGCCTATATGATGCATGAGACGGCATACCCAAATCTCATCGGGTTGCAACTTATTAGAACCCACAGATAAAATATAAACAACACAATCCAGGTGTGTCACCCAATAGTGAAAATATATCAACTGTAAAATTTACAAAATCAAAAGAATGCAAAATACGAGGTAGACTGGCTTTTCCCTATACAAAGGTGAGCTACGCCTGAGCACAAATTATTACCAACTACCGTTCCATCATATCCCTGACTACGACTCCAAATTGTAAGTCAAAGAAAAGAAAATGCCTCTGATACCACTTTGTAACGTCCCGGACCTGGGTGCCACGCAACGGGTGCCCCGAACCCGGTTCGCCACGTGACCTCAAAAACATTTCCCCAAATGCCAAAGGCTGCCGACTAGTAGCCAGGGCCCAGGTCTGATAGTGGGGAAACTATGCCCTCATTTATCAAAGTGTAGCACAGCGGAATACCAAAATAACCATATAACAAACATCGGAAGCAGTAAACATACACAACTGAAATAACTACAGCAATGGATATAACCAATAGTATATAAGTGATGATGATACATGTTTCAAGTTCTAAGAAAATAACCAGAACATGTTATACATCAATACAGTACAGTAAACAGCAGAGTACAGCAAAAAAAAGCAAACATCTAGCAGCGGAATCGCAAGCCTAGGCTCAGTCCCATGCCCTCCTACTCCACAGCACTAGTCAAGTACCTGTATAGGGACTCTTGCCCCAATCCACACCTGTAGCAATGAAATCTGTATGGGCGGAAAAGCGTGACCCAAACAGGGTGTGAGAAATATATCTCAGTTGGCACCCACCAAAGACCCGTGCCCATCTACTTGTAAGCATGCAACAACAGTGTGCAGTAGTAAAATGCAATAAAGTAAGCAGTACTCAAAAGTAACTAATTACCAGTTATATTGCAATTTTATTATCCATTTAATCCATTTAAATATTAGAAACCACCATAGTGCATTTCTAAGTAAACAGACCATGTCCTCAGACAAACAAAACCTTACCCTAAGGTAAATAGTATCCAACCCATAGGTATAGCCCTCAAGTGTAACAGAAATTTCCCTCAGGCGTAGGAAGTGTCGCCCTCAGGCACAGAAGTCATGCCCTCTGGCACTAAAGGTTGCCCTCAGGCGAAATAATACATCCCCCGGGATAAATAGTGCAGTGCCCTCAGGATAATCAAAACAATGCCCTCAGGCCAAAAACAACAACGCCCTCAGGCTAAACAGGTAACAGGGCCATGCCCAACTGGTAAACAAGTAGTAACAAGCAATTCCTCTGATGAAAATTCTAAAATTACTACATTTAATGCATACCCTCAGGTATCTTGGCCAAACGGATAAATAGAGGAACACACCCATCGGGATGGTCCTGGATCCAAGAAACGATCCCAAACAACATTTCATTATTACAATTTAATCTCCTATTCTATTCTAGGAAATAATTATAGTAATGGCCTCAGCCACACAACCCCCCAACATGGGTTCGTGGCACAAAAACGCACAAAAACACACGATAGTTGGAAAATGAACACAAAGCCACCTACTATATACGCCAACTAATGTTATACCCGAACGCCGGCTCTAGAAATTCCCAAGAACGGTGTAGATATGTCAAAGAAAACAACTCATTCAAACATAAATAACTTACGTTAGGAGAAGAATTGGCATGAACGGTACCAGGAGAGGAGAGGGCTTACCCGTGCGGTTCCAATTATATCATCCGAAGCCGAATCAGATTCTAGATGAATGATCGGTGGACCTTCAAAGATCCAGCCTCCTCCTTTGGCTCCAAAACGGCTCAAGTGCCTCCTCTGCCAAATGATGAGGCTACTGCCTGTTTTAAGCCGAAAAAACAAAGTACACGTCGTGTACCTCAAATTACACGGCGTGTAATCCTTTAATTTAACTGTTCAAATGGAAGCACCGCTACACTGTTCATCTTCTGACAAGAGTACGCGGAATTTACTCCCAGGTACACGGCGTGTACTGCTGCCCAACTGGCGGAGACTCCACTGCCTTACTGTTTAAGCCTGCAGACTAACTACATGGCGTGTAGTCAGTTCCTACAGCCTTCATCGCCGGCATGGCCACACGGCCAGTGTACTCATCCCAACACGGCCAAATGTACATGGGGTGTAGATAAATTACATGGCGTGTAGTTCCAAAAATTAACATTTTTTCCCATTTATTATATTTTCTAAAAAACACTTAAGGAAAAGGAAAAGGAATAAGCCTGTACCTCGAAAATAAGAACCGAGTTCTTACATTATTTGACGTAAAATGAGTATAAATCCTTGTTTTAATGGTTTTGAATCCCTTTCAGAGGATATAAAGAATTTATTTAATTACTAATTCCCCATAGACATAAAATAGTAAAATGGTGTGGTCCTAATCAATGTCTGACATTAATGGAATTTGAAACCATTTTCCGTATATATTTAGTATCTTTCTATTCAAAATTCTAGATCATTATTCCCTTTCATGTCTTCCCTCAACTATTTAGCTAGAACCACGTTTACAATGATCAATGTGGTAGTGTTTCACTCTTAGATCTCATATCCATGGAGGTTACACCTACTACTTGCGCAACCCTTTGGTGCTAAGATGAGTTATGGATTTTCTGTTCTTCCACGTGGGGATCTATTCATATCATTTATTTTCACATCATGGGGTGTGGGTGTATGGATATTCTCTTATGAAGATAAAAAAATCTAGTAAATAAAGTTAATAAAATCTATTTTATTTTGATATACAGGTTCTGGGAGAAATGTGAATCATTTTTATGTTATATTTTTTAACTAACAGTGTGATCTTTATAGACTATATACCTACCGATAATCATAGCTGTTGGTGGTATTTTCTTTCTCAACAGTGATGGCTTGTGGACGTTGATTGTTGATCTTATATGAATGACCATATGAATATAAAATTGGTTAGTCACATGTACCAGGATAAATAAATGGATTCCACATGATAGAACATGATCTGTGATAATGATTGAATTATTATAGTGTTATTAAATAACATATGTTTTCTAACTCATAATACCCCTTTTTTAGTGTGGTTGTGTGTGGACTTGTTTGGTATTGTGTTGTGTGTGGTTGTATGGTGATGGGTTTGAGAGAATTATTTTGATTGGGGAGGTACATGTAGTTTAAAAGAATCATACATTGGGAGAATGGCTTATTGTTGTCTGGATGAGAAATGTTTGAGTAGCGGAACATCGATTTCATGTTGGATATGTTTATAATTATGATGTTATGGGTGTTGTGATGTTATTTAGTGAGGGTGTCTTGTTTAATTGTGATAAGTTGTATTTTTGGGTGAAGTTATAATATCAGGGTTTTTAGAGCAAGGACATAGATAAATCAATTTGAAGAATGAGGATGTTTGTGGTTGGTATGGGTGTTAAATGGAGAGTAAATGTGAAGTAGGTTGTTTTGTTGTGTGGTTTGCCAAGTGGGGTGATTGGTGACTCTCTAATATCATAGACAATTTTCTTTAATTGTGAATATTTGTTTCTTAGTGGTAATTGAATGGATAAATGAATTTCTTAATAGATTATGAATTAGAGGGGATGGTTTTATTAATTGAATGAATATTTCATAGTATGACAACATGAATGGGTGTAATCACTGAATAAGCACTATACCAAAATTAGATCACTGATAATTTCACCATTTGAAATAGATTTTCTGTTTTCATGATTTTTATTTATAGTAGAAGAGTTGGTCGTATCATGGGATAGTTGATAGGTTGAATGAGAATTCATTGGCTGGGCTTCAAATTTTCACTTGATATATATATATGTACCGGTACTTTATTCATGTTTTTATGTGAACCCCACCCTAATCGAGAAAGACGTGAAAAACCCCTCATTTTCATTGTGGAGGGTATCATTCCTCGATATCCCAAAGGGAGGGGTGATGGTTGGCCACTATTTATTCCTACAAACTATTCTAGGTGATTATAGCCCATGGTCATTCAGGTAGGTTGTGGTTCATACAGCCCAAGAGTGCGCAATATTGTTATGGTTTTCCATGTGTTTTTGAGATGATATGTGGTTCTTTATATGGACTAGATGCATGTGGGAAGGATATGGTGATGTATATAGACCATGTGTCTACATGGAGGATTGGATGTATAATGTGGTGTTGGTTTGTGCGGGTGGGTTGTGAAATTTTACTTTTTAATGTTGTGGGAGCACCAGGGCATTTTCCCTTAGGGCGTGAAAGAATATAATGTGTGGGAAAGTGGTGTAGGGTACCCTATCATCGATGGTCATACTATATTACTTTAAAATACATCTGTTACTTGGTGAGCTAGTCTTGGTGAGTTGGGGATGGATAATATTCCATGTTAGGTGATATTGGTTTCTATTTTATTACCACATGGGCATCTGTCTTCTTCTCTAGTTGGGCATTAGAGACTTTGGAATTTCCATCTTAATATAGTTCTATTCCAAGAATTCATTATAAAACTACTTTTAGGATCCTAGTAAGACTACAAGGATCGTGCTAGGAATTAATAGCTTAGACGTTGGAATATTTTTTCGATGCTACACTACTTTGTTCATTTGGTATATACATAATATTTTTGATGTATTTATATTAAGTTTAGAAGAAAAATTCATGTTGGATCGATTTTTGATTATATTATATACATTTCTTAGAGTTGTTTTGATGTTGATACATCTTATATCTCAATCATTGATACATTTAAAAGGGGAATCCCTCTAATTTCATGATATTTGTATACTCTTAGTGTCGGTTGACACTATGGGGCCTATTGGAGGCGGTACATTGAGGTCATTATATCTATTCCACCATTGACATATCATAAGGGAAATCATTGGAGGTTGTGGGTGATTACACTAATCATTACACAAATGGTACAGTGTGCAATAGATAAACATTATTAGTGTGGATCAATGAACATGGTTTTCACAATGATTTCAATAACTTAGAACATCTTCAATAAATTGTTTCACTGTTATTTCACATGATGAGTCATTTATTAGGCAATGTTATTGGAAAATAAATTTGAAAACAGCTTCCTCATAATCAATTTTAAATGGGATATCTAGCCAAATATCCTGATGGTTTAGGCCAACAATTAAACAAATAATGTCAATAAGATTTAATTATATAGTTAATATATATTAATGTATCGGATAATATGGAGTATTATTATTATCAGCTATTATGATTCATAACGATATTAAAACCTTATATTTGAAATGATTTCATTATTTTATATCATTCTACGATAAATAGTAAAATATAGTATATGTGTAATATTAAAAAAATTCTAAATATATAATAGATTTATTAGTAAGGAAATGTTTCAGTAAATATGTAATTTATTACACTTTTAACCCATTCAAAAATACCTACCATATAATTTCATCTCATTAAATTAAAAAATAAAGCTGAAAATATTTCAACACATTTTATATTTCTCATATTTATTCATAAATATTTTGTTGTGGCATGGTAGATTGACATGGTTAGTTTTCATGACTTTAAGAACATTATCTCAATGATCTAAGATACTCATCATATATAAATCTTATAAAAACTTCATTTCATAGAGGATCCAAATCATGATTAAGATTATGTGTGGTGTCTCATATTTACATTCATAAATGGTATTCATGAAGCACATAATATACCTGAGACAGGATTACCAAGATTGATTTATGATTGGACACATCATCAATGAGATCATATATAATAAAGGGGTCTGTGTAACAAATAATAATCAAATTTTCCCTCAAGATCACATTAATTTAATCAATATTGGTATTGAACGTATCAATTTACCTTCTTCATATAAATCGTTATAACACAAATGATTATTTAAAATGTTTATCTATTGATGTTCTGAAAATTTTATATGAAACTAAATGTATTATACCTTCTCCTTCCGCACCAATAAATGATCGTGTATCATTATCTTATATAATATTTATTTGTCACATAATGTTTGAGTATTTATAATATTCATATATAGAGCCTTTTATAGGTCCATTTATGTTATAAAACTTATATTGTTTCAATATGTGAACTCTTATGGGGTGTTTATGATCCGATCATCCAAGAAATTCCATAAAACACTATCACAACATATCCTCTCGAGTTTGTATGGTTATCATATACATTCTATTAAGACATATGGGAATAAATGTAGAAAAATTTATTCATATTAAATTCATTATGATGGATTCATAGTAATCCTTATGTAATCATGTGTTCATAATCGTATACAAAATTTAGTGGTTCTCTATATAGGTTTACCCCTTATATTATGTAGACCATAATGACATTTTCATGAGCCATGTAGTCTATGAATGAAATGGAATGTGATGATATTTTATAATGATGATAACCATAACATATAGTTTACTAGTCTCTAGATTTAATATGGTGGCACAATGAGAAATACATGGTTATTTTTTCATTTATTTACTTTTATTGGAAATGAATACATAATACTATAAGAATTATAATGTTGTTCTAGGACATGTTTGAAAACCAGTCATTGGGATTTTTTTTTAAAATATTCATCATAATTGTAACCATATTATTATATTATTTTGTTATAAATACATCATATTTATTTCCATTGAATATTCACTTACATGAACCATACCTCCTTATAAAATATTTATTTCCCTATAATTACCCCCAATGAAAAATTGTTGGGTTGTTATTTGTGTATTAATTAATTGTTTTCCTTTTATGATTCCCATTATAATTATTTTCATTATATTAAATTTTAGATTCCACTATATCCATATAATATATTGGATTTTGGTTTCCCTTCTACTCATATAATTAACCACATCAATCTACATTCAATGATGGTAATGGAATAAAAATTAATTATCTCAGATAAGATATAACCACATTCATTATCTGACATGAAGAAAATTTTTTATAATATATAATATAGAATTTTAGGATTAATATATTTGATAAACTTTTCCACATATAGATAATGTATCGAACTCTTCCATTATTATATCCACTCAACAAATTCTAGATCAAACGTCATGTGTTTTATCTATTGGATCGTTTATTTGCGGGGGTAATTGTTTATAAGTTTTTCATTTCTCATGAATAAAAATGTACTGATATTTTTTAAGAATAACTATAAATCATATTTCATTCTCCATTGGTTTCTAATATGAGAAAATGTTTTTTTATTAAAATATTTTTTATCTCAAAAATTCTCCCATTGTATAAATCAGTCAATAAAAAATCACTCTCTTATTAGATAACGTTTCTTGTTGGATTTATAATAATGAAAAGTATCTAAAAATAATACATAGTTACAAGAAAATATAATAAATATAAATATAATGTAGATAAATTATGCTAAATAGTATTATTTAACTTCCTCTATATTCAATAGATCCATAGTAATTAATATTTTTGTTATAGAATTCCGAAAATTGATAATATATCCCTCCAACTGTCACATTAACTAGATTTCACATATACCATTTCTATCATAACAAAACAATTATTTCCGTAAATTTATCCTTGTATATATAATTTTTTGGATAATATATAATTTTGTTTAAATTATCATCCTGAAAAAATTGTTAAGGAAATCCAATTGGACTTTATTTGTTGTGTACATGATGATAAAATGAAATTTAATGTGTATAAATGGATTAAATATGACCACTTTGTTATAATAGTTTTTCTGAAATGTTTCCTTGGTGAAATTAAACTTCATAATCAAATCATAACATTTTATCTAATAATCAACCTATATATTGATGTATTAGGTCAGATGTTGCTTATTGAACAAGTTATCAAAACATGAAAGTGGATAATTTTGTTATCATGTCTTTATTGATCTCTTGATATTCAATGTATATAGGTTTTGACCAATCATTATTCTCAATGAAAAATAAAAGATCACCCCATGGTGAATCGCTTGTTAAAATAATCACTTTTTCTAAATTATCTTATAGATATATATTTAAATGTTCTTTTACAATAGTAAACATTCGATATGGAGTCATTAATACTGAATTTATCTTGGTTTATGTTTGATTAAGAAATCATCCTATCAGTTAATAAGTATACCATAAAAATCAAAGGACATAAACCCAACACAATCTCTTCCAATGGCCTTGTCATTAATAATTATCTTTTCTGTATATCAAATGACATGATCTAGATATTACATTGTGTAAACCAATAATAAAAATTCACAACATGAGTATTGCAAAAATGTACATCATCCAAATTTCCCTTGTAATGACTACACGGGCGATTAGTGATATAGAAAGTGATTTACAAAAAAAAAAATATTTTGGAAATAGAAATATAGCCCATACATACCTAGAATAATATCATATTATATAATGTGATTAAAAAAATCACAGGGATATTAATCCCATAATCATTACCATCAGAGAATTTATTTTTTGGATAAAAAATATTTGACACGTTTTCCTTTTTCTTCAATAACATGACTTCTATGTTTTGAGTTGGTTTTTGTATTGTTCAATAAACCATTTATGTTATGGAATAATCCATAGAGATGGAATGAAATTGTATGTTTACTATTCCAGAATTCATTTGTAGGCTAACTGATAATATTTAATCATTAATTTCAACCTCTGTAATTGTGATATAATATTTTATACCTTATCCTATAGGCCATGGATGATATTTCCTTCAGATATATATAATAAAATGATACATAAAACATGTATTTAAATAGTCTCATTATTCATTTATTTCATAAAATATGTTGGGTTATTATTATATTATCCACATATAATACCTTCATTAAAATATTTTCCATATCAAATGAATTTTAATATCATTTTGAAGAATCTTTAATTATGAATATTCTAAAACCTTTCACAAGTTTGATTTTGTCCATTCTTAACATCTAATATCTTTCCACTCCTCACCGAAAAATAAATTCCATTATTTATTTCATATATATTTTCTTCTGAGTCCCTATAGATTCACTAATATTAATTTTTAATTTAGGAATACTTCAAATAATTCCCATGAATGTTTTCAATTTTTTCAAATCATGAAATCTTATTCAGATTCTCAATAATCCTATAAATTAGTTGGTGAAAATTATATTTTGGATGAAATAAAAATATTGAGTAATATGATAAAATACATCTAATGCTTGGCATTTATTCAATGATGTATTTTGACCCTATTTTTTTATATAAAACAACACCCTCTCAAATTTATGTTGGATAACACACGGGAAATATTCTATAAATTTTTTTTGAAAAATGTATTCTCTATAACATTTATTTTCATATGTATTTTTATTATTGATCAATGTACATAATTTATATGAAAATTAATCCATGATATTAACATGCATCATGAGATTTTACTCTTCAGAGAACATTTGGAATGAGGATATCATTTTAATGTATTTGCTCTCATTTTATCATATTATGGGATAATAATATCCACATAAAATTGAATCAAATTATTTTATATCATTTTCAATTACAACATATTCATTCAATGGTGAATGTGGGAGTTATACTGAATTTATTTCTCCATCAAATGGATGATTTAGTTGAATATGTATATTAATGAGGACTTTATGTTCTTGTATCACCATGTTAGGAATCTCATTTAAGAATTCATCACAATTTACAACACATATTATACTAACATGATTCAACATATCTCTATAAATTGACTAAAATTATTGTGAATTATGGGTTAACATTTCAATACTATTTAACAAATAGATTTTATTCATTAAAAAATTGACATGATAACATACATATAAAATCTAATATTTTACCAATAATTATTTTGGCTTCAGTGTAGGTTAACAATGATATATTTATTCATATAAATTTTAATTTGAATTTGTTAGCCCTTCATTGTTGATTTTTGAATTCATGGGAATACGTGATGTATATCCTATAGTAGTGCCCAGATTGATGTTCTATCATATGATCTTTATTAAATAGTAGGTATAGGAAGATTAAATTTCTTAATAATAATTTTACGAATTATATCCCCAAGAAATATCTATTGCAAAGTCACATCCACATACCATTTTCCACAAATAAATGTATTTTATTATTATCCTATGTATTATATTCATTATCACATTTAGGAATATTTTTTAGTTTATATTGTTATCCCTATTGTTTCCCTAGGTTTTTGTAATCATATTCACTATAAATTACTAAACCATTACATTTTTTAAACTATAACTCCCAATATATTTTAAAAACTAGAATTTATGATTTATTACATAATCATACACATAATAAATTACATTATGATATGAAGTATGAGTGTAATTAGGATATTTTATACATCCATAATTAACAAGAAACATGGATACAATGACAGTACTTAGAAACTCTACAAAATTTTATCACATTCCATTGATTCTATAATACTTCATGGGATGAGGTGGGGTTTTATATAAAAATTGGGTGATATATAAAAAATTTAGAAGAATTATAATAATGTGTGGTTCTATTTGAGTAAATAGGCATACTATGAAGATATAAATGCTGATACAATAACACATTAACATAATAGAAATATATAAGGGGATATCATTATTTCAAGGAGTCATAAATATAAGAAAAACCAAAAACCAAGACATCATATGTATTGTAATATGTAAGAATCAAGAAATCATAAAATATTATTTATTTTTTAAATCCACATGAATCATATATGATATTTAATGTTTAAAAATAACCATTTCATTAGATAAAAATATAATTCTAGGATTCCCCATCACATTCATATCACACACACACATTTCGTTGCGACATTAATTACAAAACAGAAGAACACATTTCAAAAGTTTAATACCCAGAATATGTAGTGTGGGTCACATATATATCACTACATAGTAAATTTATTATAAATGAAATTGGGTTTATTCTATTATATAGATGTATGATTTAGAATACACAAATAATATTTTGTAGTGATAATTGCTGGTAAAATTCTATATCATGATTTGTCTATATAATTGATCATGAGAGGGATTATTATAATAAATTTGTATTTATATAAATTTTATTAAATCGATTTTATTTATAGTAAAAAATTTCTCATATACATCACAAATGAACATAATTGTAAAATATGGTAATAAATTATTTATAAAGTCATCTTATCTCTTTGAATATCATCAGTATCACCCTTATAGATCTCCACATTATTTATTATTTATTGGAATAATATACTTAAAATAGACCATCATAACATGGGGGGATGTGAGTATGTACCCTAGTGGTATAGTGTCCTACTTGGAATCTAAAAGACCAAGGATCAAATCCGGGCAAGGGAGAATTTCTGGGGACTGCAGAAGTATTGTAGCAGGCACTATAGCAGTGGTGGCACGGTTGTAGTGGCAGCACTGTAGCGGCAGAGGGACTGTAAAAAATAATATAGTGGGGACGGTACTGTAGTAATGCAGGTACTGTAGAAGTACTGTTCACATAGGGGTCCTTTGGGCCAAAGAAATGGGCTTTCAATACTTGAATTCAGGCCACTTGGCCTTGGGCCTTCAGGCTATGTATGGGTATCCCTCTACCCAGTCTAAAGTGGTCTTTGGTTTATATAATAAATTGAGGCTTCGGTCCATCCTTTAAAAAAATATAATAAAAATATAAATTAAAAAATAACATGTGGTGAAGGAACCATTATAATGGTTGAGCTCAAAATCCCACTATTGGTCAACATGGTATATATAAATAAATGTACTTATGAATGGATTATATTGGAATAATGTTATGAGATAATGAACATTAAATAAAATGTTAATACCAAATCTGTTAAATATCATAATATTGATTCATGGATGAATCATGATCATTTCAAAAAGAATTAATCATTATACTGTGAAATCATTAAAAATAAATCATTATCTTTAAGTTCATTTCCCAAAAGGGTTTAGAAAAAATAAGTGTAAAAAAATGATTATATGTTATATTTTAGTACAAAAATAATAAATAGTGTAAAAAATCAAAACTTGTGTCTTGTAGTGGATCAAACTTGTCGAATTACACCCCATAATGGATAATGATATTTAATTTCATCCAATGATTCTATCATGATATTTTAAAAAATAATCCAATGAATCATATGAATACATTATTCTATACCCTCTAATCAGATAATGAAACCGTACTTATGTGTTCTAGAATATCGTAAAACATTCATCATATCATCAAATTATTGTTCATTATAAAAAAAAATTGTTTTTAAACATTTCATAAATTTGACATATTATATCCTGTGAAAAATAAATGTATTTCATAAATATATCAAAATCAAAATCATAAAAAATATTGTACAATAATATTTATGGTATCATTTAGATAATACCCCATTTAAAATATTAATAACATGATTATATATTGACATAAATAAAAATTCACACAAAATATCATTGCTTATTTAGTAAAAAAACCTATACCCTATTGAAATAATATTTTTAAAAATAAAATTTTCAAAATATTACGAAAAACATTTTATTTTATAATATCCTCAAAGACGTTTAAATAATGATATATTTAATTAGGATATAATAATGGCTGGAAATTATTTTCATGCCATTTGTTTTAAAAATACATTCTATTCAAATTTTTGTCATAAATGTTTAAAAGAACCACATTTTATAAAAATTTAGAATATTAAATTCAAAATTTTTTATTGTAATTAATTCATTGTAAAAAAATATAGTCAAAAATAATATGAGAATACTAAAGACAATAATGAATTAATTAATAGAAATCATGTTTACAAATGAAAAAGTTATTTTAAATGATGTAAGAAATGAATTTTGTATTCATTAAAACCAGTATTTTAGACTTTTTATATTATGAAAAAAAAATAAAATGAAGGAAAAAACATCATCTCCATAAATTACCAAAGAATAAGAAAATTATTATTATTTGATTAAGGTAGATCATGAAATAACAATATCATAAACATGATCATAAACAATCCCAACAAATAATTACATAATAATATAAATCCCTTACCGCATTCATCACTAATAAATCAAAACCCATTAAAATGATATCCATATATTTAAAATTAAATACCCATAAGTTTAGTGAGATAAAAAAATAAATTCATTGGAATTATAAACACAAAACAAAATAAAAAAGTTGTGAATATCACATGTGTCTCAAGAAAATATATGAAAGGCAAGGAAACCCTTTTCTCAAATTATAATTCCATCAAAATAACTTTCGTATCATTTAAAAAAACATAAATATATTATAATAATATATTATAGTCATTAAAATACTCATAATATCATATTGTAACCATTTAAAGAATTTAGACACCAATTTGTAAATAATTCTTTAACAAAAACAAATTTTTTGGTTTTTAATTAATTTTTTTCAAATGAGAATTTCATTCTGTTAATTATATTCATTGTACTCTTCTCATCATTACAACATTTTCGTATTGTAAATACATATATAAATAACAAATATTTTCAATATTAATACATATACATTTATATTTATCCACAATAAAGTGTGATATGAACTTAAATTAGATAATTAATGTTGATTTTAGGTCCAACATGCACATGAAAATTGTTTTGATTTTTCAATGGATGGAATAATAAAAATTCAATAGTAATTCATACATTGGAAATGATTTTAAATCATAAATTTATTATAAATTCATTAAATATCTGATTCTTATTCATAAATTAAAAATTAAAAGAAAAAATTAGCATGTTATTTCATGGAGGTGGTAGTCCACCTGTACACATGGAAACATTATTGTATTTCAACATATTTTTAATATAAGATGCTATATGTCATTTTATATTTACATAATTATATTAATTTCATAATTATAATATATATTTTTACATTAAATCCATCATTAAATCCATTTAGGATATGGTGATTTAAAATGATCATCATTGGTTCATGAGGTGGTAGTAAAATGAATACCTTGATGATAGTTTTGTTTCTCAATTTTTAGATGTGGTGATGGATATAAGAAATTATATGAATATAATATTATATCAATAAATAGTGTAAACATATTTTATTATTTCATAATGGTTGAATATGTTCTGATTGTTTGAGAAGTATAAATAAAAAATTAATTTTGGATAAGTGGAGATACCACTTCTGCAGAATCTTCTTTAGGATTACACCTAAAACATTTTTTGATTATCATTATGGTAAACCACATTTTAGTAAAACATCAGAATGTATGTATGAAAGGTTATTGGGAAGGGCATGAGAACCGAAAAATTTTATGAGTTTTTAATAAGTGATGGGAGGATATTTGATTTTTATGATTGAGGTGATTGGAAATTTTTTTGTTACAATAATTTATAATTATTTTATGTCACATTTTCTTGTAAAAATATCTCCAAAATTAAAAATTCTTCATCATCAATCATGGTACCTTATATTAACTGATTTTCCAATTAATTATGAATAAATTTTTTAAATAATTTATTATATTTTATTAATTATTATAATTAATTATAAGGAATCCACATTATAAAATAAAAGTTCAATAATTTAAATAATTTAAAATTAATATTTAATATTAAATCCCAATAAAAAGGTTTTTTTAAAAGAAAATATCTTCCATTGTGTAAAATTTTTTTATTTGAAAAATTAATATAAAATAGATTCCAATTAACTAATTCGATAAAAATAATATAATTTAACTAATGTTAATTTTGAAAAAATATACCAAAAATAAAATGTTTTTTATATTAGTATGATAATTAGGGTTTAAATAAAAATTATATTTAATAGTATTTCATAAAATAAATATCTCATAAATTAATAAAAAATTAATATATAGTTAACTTTTACAAATTTATCTCAAAAAAATAACTTAATTGATTATAATAATTTTTTAATTTTCATTAAGTTTTTATTATAAATTGTAATAAATTAATAACCAAATAATTCCATAAAATATTATTTTAAATAATTATTCATTCATATTTCTAATTTAAAATATAAAATATATGTGATAATTTTCTCTTTATATAATTATACAGTACAAGTATATTTAGGTTATTTTAAAGAGAATGTTTCATGTAATGGAGGAAATCAATGAAATTGGATTTATTTGAAAAAACTATTTCATAAATTCATACAATATAACATCTCCCCATACATTAATTTTTTTCACATTTATGATAACATGACATTGATATTCTAGGGTTAGAAATTTTGAAATTTAAATTTGGAAAACTCTCATCTAAAAAGGGATTATTGAAACAAGCACTTAAAAAGAGTTAAATATAAATATAAATGTTTCATAGAATAAATATTAATTTGTTTGAAAATAAGTGACCATTTTATGGGTTTTAAAATACTATTATGGATAAAAAATCAAAAACAAGGATGTATTGATAGTAATTGATAACATATTTTGGAGAAACATAATGACTACAAAATTAAAAATTATTTCTTATAGGAAAGAACATCCATATATAATAAACAAAGGAATAAAGAAAAATATTATATTTTCATTTAATGTTCCTAACTTTGAAGAATTTTATTGACATATAATATTTTAAAATATTCAATTATACTTATTTTAAAAATGAAAATTAATCCTATAGTCATTTTCAATCATAATCACATTTCCCTCAAATAATGAGTAGGATGAAATTTTTATTAATGAAACCCTAAAATAAATTTCTATCAAAAAAATAATTCAAATAAACAATAAATTAATCTTACTAATTCAATAGAAATTACCAATGATCAAAATAAATTATTTTATAAATAAATATCCTTAAAATTTCATGAAAAAAAAATTTTAATGTGAAAAACAATATATTATAATATTATAAATATTATTTTATGATATATTTATTATTTAACATTATATAACTTCAATCACTCATGAAGACTCAACAAAATGTTAATGTCCTTATTTTATAATCTCCAACAATATGATAATCATTTCAAAAAATAAACTGAAACTTCATAAATAAAAATATAATATTATATATTCTTATAAAAGATATTTAGATAATTTTCCACAAATTAAATCTCATAATTTTATAGTTACCTTAATCATATAATGTTCTCCAAATTTTTATTGTAATTATTCCAAAATACCATTATTATCTTATTAAAAATGTTTATTTCTAATACCTTGGTTATCAATATGAAAAAATATGTTCCCAAAATAAATATAAATCAATAATTTTTTAAGGGATTTTTAACCAAAAACTTTTACTAACAATGATATACCATATTTTAATTCTAGGAACTAAACCCATATTTTCCATTATTGGTCAGTTCAAGACCCGTATATTTAATGGCGGTGATAAGTTGTCACGCTACATTGGGGTTTTTTATATTTTCTAAATATTAAGAAAAATATATGTGATAATCATAATCAGATTTAATTTTTTCTAATATTGGTCCAAAATAATATGATATAGAATTAAAATAAAAAAATTCATCATAAATAAATGTTTTTAATTCTATTATTCTAATTATATATTTTCCATTCCATAAAATATAATATTAATAAACCTTTATTAATACATAAACATTAATCACATATTAAATTTTATCAATTAATCAATCCATTAAGGAATAAAAATTTATGACCTTTCAATTCAATATATATTCTAAGACATTCGTATCATTCAATATATACATGAGAATTATAATATTAAATCTATTACAACACAAAACATAGTTGTTTGATTTTTATTATTAAGAGTATTCTATTGATAAGAATACATCAAAAACATAAATAATTAGGTTCGATTTAAAAAAACATCAATAATTCATCATTAATTATGTTCACATTATATTCCATTATGATTTAATACTGGGATTTGGGAATTATTTATCATAATTCTCTTATTTCCCCAAAATATAAAATTTAACTAATAATGGTAACTTAGGATGAACAACATTTCCCTCTATTTAGCACTTCATTTTTTTCCCATTTGTCAATTTGATTTCAATTATTTCTCAGTGAGAAAAATTGTTATCATTATAATGATACCATCATTTGAATGATTCATATAAAATTAACTACAAACAATCTTAGAAGTCTTAATTTCTCTATAATATCTACCACATGGTTTCTCATTGAACACATTCTTTATATTCTTTGTTGAGTTTAAGTATTATTTATGGGGAGAGTCCTTAATCGAATATCATGATAATAGATTTTTTATATCCCTAATATCATTCACTCTGGTTATCATTACAATTTTTTTTCACACCATCATATTTTTTATTATATTATACATTAAAAAGGGCCATTACACTTCTGTCTATTAGATAAAATATTACAATGGGAGAAACAATATTCATTATGAGAAATAGTGAAATGGAATTCATAGGTTTTCAGAATTATGATACCTTAATTTTAATCAAATTAACCTTAGATTAATCCTATATCATTCATGATCATAATTTTTCACATCCTTCATAATGGTTGATGATAAAATAATTATATAACCCAATAATATTCTCCATGAGTGTTAGACCCAATTTTCCATAACGAAACACTCATAATACATTATAATTATTTCTTATATATATTTATATGACTGACACTTATTATGGTTATTTTTCCTATATACATATATTTCAAATCCACATCCCCTTATAGTTTATAGGAATGAATTTTATTCAATGAAACAAAAAAAATATCTTACTCAGTAAATCATTGGTTGTTTTCTAATACATAGACAATTCTTCAACACATTAATGTAATATTTCTAACCAGATTATCCAATTATGGACTAAGAATAACATCTAACACCAAATATTGAGACCAATTATTTCCACACAAAAATATTACATGGAATTGAATTATATTCAATAAATTTTACACAAAAAACATGAGGACAATAATGGTTTTGTGTTATTTGATACTGCATACACAATGTTCCTATTTATTTAATCATCAACAAAAAATCCTATAATGATCTACAATATTAGTAATTTTTATTGGAATATTATACATAAAACATTTACTTATAATCGTGCGAAAAGGATTTATAAGATAGGGTGACTTTAGAGGTCTTGTATGGGTAAACACGTGATCTATTAATTTATGAACATATGAAAAAATTAAATTATAATAGGGATTTTTAGTCAAAACCAGAAGATAAAATATCATACCTCATAATTAAAATATTATAAACATTATTTAGGGAATAATGAATTTTAATTTCAAAAGGGATCAATTATAATAGTGAGAAGTTATCCTAAAACATACATAAAAAATATATTAATGTTAGAAAATTTTGGAAGTTACATAAGTACCAAAAAATAATCTATCATTGTTATCCATCAAGACCATCGAACACATCAAGTATCACCTTCTATATCCCATTGTGTATCATTCACATCGTCCTTCATGCTATAGTAGATGACGAACATTGTATATCATCACATAATTATCTCATTAGATATAAAATGTCACAAAATGAATTAGAGGGATATATAATATCGGTACCAAAAAAACACCTTAAGAAATAAATATATGTGTGCACAAAAATATCATAAAAAACTATCATATATTAATATTAAAACGAATTAAAGTGAAACATATTTTATAAAAAAAATTATCCACTATTCACAGTATAATCCTTGCTAAAAAATGGGTTCCAAAAAATTAACACCATGATAATCATAAAAATACTATAGAAACAATAATAATTGACATATTATATTATTTTTCCTGTAAAAAAGAACTATAATCAAAATAATTTTTTTCATAGATAATTAATCTATTGATGTTTAATTTATTTTTTTCTGATTAAATTAACCACTATAATTTTATAATAATAAAATAATAATAGAATATTTCGAAAAAATCATTGAATATAATATTTTTTATTTAAAAGAAGAATGAAATAATTTATTTATCATAAAAATGTTAAATAATATTTAGGGTATAATTGATTAGGCCACATTGAACAATAAATTTAGTAAAAATGGAGATATGATTATCTTTTTGAAAATGACAAGAGGATACATTTTTTTGAATTCATCCATGTTTAAAAATTAAATTAAAAATAATAGGATAATATTAAAAATATTTTTATAAATAATTTTTCAAATGATACATTTGGGAGAACATGTATTATATAATCAAGTGGTAAATAAAGTGTGTTTTCTTAAAAAATTATTTTCTTGTATTAACTTCATAAATGGAGGAAAATGATTGTAAAATATGTAATATCTTGAAATCACCATTTTATATGAAAATTAATATTATTATTTAGATATATATCATGAAATGTAATTATCAAAAACATAATCACAATCAATTATGATTAACAATGAGATTGTAATGTAAATACTTCCCCACATTTCATAATTTATAATTAAAAAAAATTAAAGTTATAATCATATATATAAATGTTAATATAAATATATTTAAATATAATCACCATTATTGATATTAATATTTATTAAACAAAAAACAAAAAATAAACATGTCATGAAAATAGATTATCTATAAATAATATAAAAGAATGATAATAAAACAATTACATCAAGTTTTACCTTCTTTGAAAGGAACATTGTTTCCCTTACAATAAATTAAAATGTATAATAATTTTATAATTGAGTAATTAACCTAATGATAATATTATATAAAACCACCTATTAAATTTAACAACCCATTTGTTAATAATGTTTTTAATTAAAACATCATTTTTAGGTCTGTAATCCTTCTTCTTTAAATGAATCTTTTGTTTGATAGTTACAGATAATATACATTGATTATTATTAAAAAATTTGAAGAATCTTATTAATTATATATATATATATAATATCTATTCAGTATGTTTAGATACTTACTTTTATTCCTAAAATTTAGTTATAAGAAATAAATTACACTATACGCAGTGACAAAAGACCTTATATATACATGAACTCTATTTTAATTTTTCGGTGGATATAATGGAAGAAGTTTAAATTAAAATTAAAATTTAAAAATAATTTTAATTTAATTGATATTATAAGTAATCTTGAACTTATTTGGAACTATCTCAGTCTTGTTTTGTGGAACTATTTTTGTTCTATTTTGTTACCTCTCCTTTGGGGTTTACATTATGATGTGTTTGGTGTTTTTTTTAAATGTAAGAAAGAGGACAATGCATCGATAGACCATAGTTTTTCTTTACTATATTTCCTAGATAAGAAAACCCGAAAACCGTAGATATGTTTGGTTTTCATGGTTTCCATATAGTTTTCCTACCTGTTTTCCCAAATAATAGATAACATGAACCCACCCCCTAGAAGTGGTGCACAGTTAAAAGAAACCATGTGCCTCGAGCAGTAAAATATGAAATCAGTTTTTATATAACAAAAAATTAAAATTAAAAATACTCATCCCCATATACTAACACTTAATATACCCACACAAATCTTATAATGATTAATCTCTTTTTTAAAAGAACCCAGATGATTTATTAGGGCTTCCGACCACAGTTCTTAGTGATACAAATCCCAGATTAAATATATGACCCCATCTTATTAAAGGGATTTATTCCGTAGTGGATTAGTTATTATACACCATATGTCCCTAATATATTAGAGAGATTTTATTCTATGAACTATTTGGTTTTTTTGTATGATAGATAAAAATAGGAAAATGAGTTGGGGGTCTTGATTTTTAGATCTTGAATTATATTATATGATCCATATGCCAGTCTATATAATTGTGTGCACAAAATTATAAATTCCATTGGAAAAAATGAATGGACACTAACTAGTTATGTGGTGTAACAATCAAATAAAAAACAATAGATTACAATTATGTGGTTGAAATTTTTGAATTTTTATTTGGGGCATATAAATTCACTTATTGATTGTATAAATTAATATGGTGAATTAATTAATTGAGGAATTTGTGAAATTAGGGATAATGGGATTATACATGTTGAATAACTAGTAGATTAACTAATTTGTAGAATATTGAGATTTAGATTTCATGTAATTATTTTTTGAATTAATTATTGAAAATTTTATATTATTTATTTGAAAAATTAATTGATGAATGAATTATTATTTTCGTAAATTTATTGTGATTGATGATTTAATTATGTTTTCTACTGGGGTTATTGAATTGATTGAGGTATACCAATTAAGTTATATATTGAATTGATTACAAGGGAATAGTTATTTGAGGTGATAATTAGTCGATGTAGCATGACTATTTAATTACTGAATTAAATAATGGGATTAGATAATGGATGAATTAATTAATAGAAGGGATTTGATTATTTAATCATATAATAAAATAATCAGATTTATTGAATTATATAAATAATGATTAATTAATTGATGTAATTTGATTATATAATTGTTCTAATAAAAAATGGTAATTATGGAATTAATTAATATATAATTTAATTAATGGAATTACTGTGAATATTTCTTTTTAAAATCAATTAGGGAAGTGGTTGGATTTATTAATTGGTGATTTTTTAATAGATGTAATGGGATTATTTAATAGTTCAATTTAATAATGGGATTGATGGGATTAATTATTTGAAAAATTAATTAAAGGATGTAATATGATTAATATATTATTTAATTAAATATTGTTGTTAAAATGATTAATTAATTGATAAATTAATTAAAGGATTTAATGTGATTATGTAATTTTTAAATTAAATAAAAGAATTGACATGATTAATTAAATGATGAATTAATTAGTGTAAATAGTGAGATTATTTAAATTTTGAGTAAAATTATTGTATTGATGTGATTAATTAATTGATTACTTAATAAAATGATGCAATTATATTATTTAATTGATTAATTAAATAATGTGATGTATGAGATTAATTAATTTTCAATTAATTTATATAAGTAATATGATTATTTAATGGTTAAATTAAACAATGGAATTGGTAGGATTAATTACATTATGAATTTACTAATTGAAGTAATTTTATTATTTCATTATTTAATTAAATAATTGGGTTGATGATATTAATAAATTCATAAATTAATAAATTTATGTAATATGATTAATTATTTTTGGAAATAATTAATGGAATTATCATGGTTATATAATTAATGAAATAATTTAAGGGATTAAATTTCATTAATTAATTATTTAATTTATTAATGTAATTGATGTGTAAAATTTATCAGCGAATTAATTTAATGTATTGAATGGTCTTTATTAATTATTATATTACCTAATAGAACTTAAATGTACATATAATTTGTTAAAAAATTAAAGGTAATGATTGTGATTAATTAATTCACGAAATAATTAATAGATTAATGTGACTTTGGAATTGAATTAAATAATTTATGAATTTTTTATTAAGATATATTGGATAATTAATTGATATAATTATATGATTTATTAATTATGAGATATTTTGATCGTTCATTTTAGATAATTATTTATTGAGTTATTTTTGACATAACGTGATAATTGAATTCAGATAATTAATTATTGAATTAATTATGATATATTAAGATTGATAATTTGTAGGTATATATTAGTGATTTAATTATTATATATAGATTTTATTAATTTAAGACAATTAATTTTTGAGTTAATTATAAAAATATTGAAATTTTATTGAGATAAATAATTTGTTATTAATGTGAGTTATTGAGATTTATGAATAGAATAATTAATTCATTTATTAATTATGAGATATTGAGATATATGAATTGAGATAAATAATTTATGATATAATTTTAAAATATTTATATTTTGAATTGAGATGCGTAATTATTGAATTAATTATGGTTTAAAGAATAGTTAATTATTGATTTAATTAATGGGATTGATGGGATTAATTGATAGGGGAATTTATTAATGATAATTATGTGATGACTAATTGTAAAATTAGTAATGAGATTGAGGTGACTAATTAAATAGTTAATTAATAAATGGGAATGATATTAATAACTAATTGTTGAATTAGTAATGAAATATATATGGATAAATGGTTTTTTAATTAATTACGTTTTTATGTATGGTAACATGGTCATTCATATATAATATAACATAATTAATGGTAACATGTTTAATCAATATTGAAAATATTATTTTTAATAAGGCTAACCCTTTTAAAATAATGACTAGAAACATGGTCATTAAATTATTTCAACTGTGAATAGTAACTTGGGAATTCATGTATGAATCAAAGAATGGTATCATTGTCATTAAATTATATAATTTATGAATAGTAACACAAAAAGTAATGTATAAATTAATGAATTAGAAGAATGGATGTCCGAGATATATCCCTTGAGGATAGCTCTGACTTTAGAATGAGCAAAATAATGTAATGAGATACGACTGGAAATGGGAACTCGACGGTTTATGTTGTTAAATAAATAATTTTTTATAATTTTATAATATTTTTTATGGTATTGTTATTATTTATTTTTTATATAAAAACACTATTATTTTAATGGATTTTTATTTAGAAGCTATTGGTGGTGGCCTACTGAGCTGTTCAGACACCCTATTCGGGTAACATGATCGACACTCGAATAGATCTCATGGTTATTGGACATGATTAATGGATATTACATGTGATTGATAAAAAATTTGTGGTGGAGTAAGGATGAAGGAGAAAACACTATTTGGGAAACTTTTGAGGGTTTTATGTGTCTTCACATTTGAGTTTACATTTTGAAAATTGACACGTATATTGGCATGACATATCTATTATTCATTTCTGTGGTTGTATTTCAGGTTTTATGTGTAATGTGATATTATAATCCTTCTAATTATGGTTATATAATTGGTTAATGTTGATGTAATTTTCTCTCATGTTTTACTATTTAAAATAATATATATTATCCCAATAGATATTGTTAGATCTTCGATTCTAGTTAGATTCGTATGGCATATATGGAGGCAAGCTTGAGGTCACAAAATTGAATAGATTAGGGAATCTTTATATGGAACTCACGTTGGGAACTTACAATTTTTTATTAGAGCATAAATATCATTTATTTTACCTTTATATTACTATATAGGGAATACATAGTTGTTATTAGGAATATTAGAGAATTTGTAATGATATCATTCATGGGAGTGGATAACACATATATAGTGGATGACAGATTGAAAATAGGTGGGATTAAAGTTGATGTTATTTGTTGTCATAGTTGAATATTATTTACACATGGGGGCATCAATTATTTTGTGATGTAAATGTTATTGTTATTATTTTATTGTATTTGACTCGTGGCGTACTATGGAGAGTGTGTTGATTTTTCTTGCACCATTATAGGATATAAAGATAATTTTGGGACATGAATCATTTTAGGAATCAATGATACACTAGGATATTGGAACATTGATGAACCTGTATTTCTTTTCTATATTTATGAAATTTAAAATAAAATAGTTCCTAATATGAAGTTTAAATGTATTTTAAAATGATTAAATATGACAATCAATGCATGTCTAAATGAAAATTTTGAATAATGAGGGTTTGATCTACATTTCTGAGCATGACCTATATGTAGTATTGTTAATGGTAGTGATAACTCCCCAATTTCGACTCTATGGAAGGTTTTACGGTAAGTGACACCCAGGGTGATGGTGGTCATTGGTTGTAATTGTTGGGTTAATGGTTGCAGTTAATTATTAAAAAATTAGTAAAATTTCATACATGAGCCTATCATTCCCTACAACTTGACATCATTATAGTTGCAATGATAGATAGAATTGGTTATATTATATGATATATATGGAATTTATCTGATTGAAAAAATGGGTGTTCGTGATGGTTTCACACTTATAAAATGTTAAAGGATATATTGTGTGGTGAGGGTTGAACTACTGGCCATACCAGAGTGAGGCTAGTATAGGGTGACTATAGATAAATACTAAGTGATTCATTCTTGGAACACCGAAATTGGTGAAATATAATGTTATGATTTTGGTAATCGATTATGGATGTGTCAACCATATCATCTTATGAGGTTATCTAGGATAGGAGAAATAATTAATACATGTTGGTAAATTATTTAGGAAACTGATGACAACAAAACACCTAATGTGGGTTGTTTCGTGTCACAGATATATATATATATCTATTGTGGAGAATATGATACATGTGTTGGATCATAGTGAGAATGTGTTATTTGGAATGATTATGTCAATAATTCATGTATTCTATAAAATTTGTTATTCTAAAGTGGAAACATGGGAGATAAAATATAATGTGAGGTACTAGTGGTCCAATAAATTCTAATCATATTATTAAATGTGCATGGTAGTACATATTATGGATGAGCTATTATAAGGTGGATAGATTTAATGACATTTACCATTTCTAAAAATGAATTTGGCGTATTTTCTTGTAATATTTTTTCATGTTTGATTACAACTCATTTAAGATTCACTTAATGGTTATTGGGTGAATTTTTTATAAAAAACTATGAAATATGAAATTATATAGGTGGCACACGTTTTCCCCAACCATACACCCTAGCATAGATAATTGTGTAACTGTTGATAGGGAGGGTTTTCATACATTGGACATAGTTTCAAAAAATTACTAAATGGAGAAACCATAAGGCCCCATGAAGAGTTTCATGTTTGAAGCACATAGTTGGAGGAAATCATGTGACCCAAGTTGGATACCATAAATATGTTTTTCATTAGATGGAAAATTATATATTAAAATAAATAAACCCCTATATTAACAAAAAATGTAACCTCACTCATACCCAAATGATTCATGTTGTTTTTTTGGAACCATAACAATTTAATAGGGCTCTCGATCTATATTCATTGTAATTAAAATATTGGATTGAAGATCTACAACCCTCATGAAAAGATGATTTCATCTAGTGTGGTTTCCTTCATCTCTCTAGTATTTCACTCTTCTTTTAGTGGGATGGTATCCTATGTCTTATAGGATGTAAATCTATTATTTTTTTATCTAGATCTTGGATTGTGGTATACTTATTGTATGATCTTTAATTTTGGATTATGATCCAGATATTGTTCTAAATTTTTGTGCCATAGAAATTGGGGATTTTGGTTTTCGAATGGTTATAATCAATCTTGAGATCTGTGGTCTATAATTCAAATCTCAATGTATTGATATCAATTTTCTCTCTGTAAAAGAATATTTGATATTATAGTTTTAAAAATTATGTTTTGGATTAAATTAATTATTTTTTTATTTAATTAATTGTGAAAATTGGAAATTGGGGCTAATAAGATTATATATGTTTACTAATTAGTCGTTGAATTTTTAATGTGAATTTGCGAATTATGATTTGAAATAATTAATTATTGAATAAAATATTTCAAGATTTATAGTGTTGAAATAATATAAATATATATTTTTTAATTATTGTTATATTAAATTGATTATGATTGAATAATTAATTATGTTATTAATTGGTGTTATTGAATTGATTGACATAAACAAATAAACTGTGTAATTAATTAATTTTGTTGAATTCATAAATATGTAATTATTTTGCTATGAACTAATTAATTGTATTAATGTGATTGTGTAATAATGTAATTAAATAATGGGATTGATGGATTTAGTGAATTGATTAATTAATTAATTGAAGGATGGTGAATATTTTATTTTTGATATAGATAATGGGATTGATGTTATTAATTAATTAATGAATTATTTAATGGATGAAATGTGATTATGTAGTTTTTTTAATTAAGTAATATGATTTTTGGTCTTAATTAATATATGAATTAATTGTTATAGGTAATTTAAATATTTTATTGCTTATTTAAATAATGGTTTAAAGGATTAATTAATTAATTAATTAATTTAAATACATAATTTGAATATTTAATTTTTGAATTACATTATAAGATTAATGATTTTAATTAACTGATATTTTTATTTAACAGAAAAAATCAGGTTATTTAATTATTTTATTAAATAATAGGATTAATATGATTAACTAATTAATTTATGAATTAATTAATTAAACTATTGTTATTAATTAATGGTTGAATTAAATAATTAGACTGATATGATTATTTAAATAAACAAATAATTAATTTATGTAATGTGGTTATTTAATTAAAAACATTACTAATTAATGTAATGTGGTTATTTAATTATTTAATAACAAAATGGGATGGTAGGGATTAATAAATTTATTATTTAATTATTTCAATTAATATTATTATTTAATTTATTAATTTAATAATGGGATTAATAAGATTAATTATTTGACGAAATAATTAATAGAATTAGTGTTACATTTTGATTGCTGAATTAAATAATCATATTGATGGGATTAACTAATTTATGTATTAAATAATAGAATTAATTAATTATATTACTTTAGAATTAAATAATGCGATTAACATGATAAATTCATTAGTTAATAAATTAATTGATATAATGGGATTATTTATTTGTTGATTTATATAATGGAATTGATGGGATTAATTAATTTCTTCTTAATTATTGGACGTGATATGATCACTTAATTAGGTAATTAACTGAGAGAATTTACCGTGAATATATATTTTTTATTTAAATAATGGTGTTGAATATCATTGAAATTTTATGGAATTAATTAATGAAATAGACAAGAACAATTAATTGGTAAATTAATTATAGGAATTTACATGATTAATTTATTTTGGAGTTTATTAAAGGAATATTTTTATTGTGTAATTGAGATAATTAATTATTGAAATAATGTTAGATGTATTTTGGTTTTTTATTTGAGATAATTAATTATTAATTAATTATGAGATAATGAGATTTTTGATGAGATATAATTAAATTTTGAATTAATTATAAAATTTTGAAATGGATGGCTGGATATAAATAATTGAATAATTAATTTTAAGATATTTAGAATTTTGATTTGTGATGATTAATTGTATAATTTAATATGTGATATTGAAATTATTGATTATAGATAATTAATGGATTAGTTAATTATGGAAATATTAAATTTTGTATTGTGATAAATCATATTTTAATTAGTTATGAGATATTGAGATTTATTAATTGAATGATTAATTGATCAATTAATTTTGAGTTATTTATATAGTTAATTGGCGATAATTAATTTATTACATAATTATTACATAATAAGATTGTGAATTGACATAATTAATTATTGAAATAATAATGGGTATGCGATTGATGAATTTTTGAGTTAGTTTAAAGGATTAATATTCTTATTTGATTGGGGAATTAATTAAAGAGAACTAAGTGATGACAAATTTTTGAATTAGTAATGAGATTGGGGTTATTAATAAAATCATTAGTTAATTAATAAGACTATAATAATTAACTATTTTTAATTTATAATAATATTTTTGTGGATAATTAATTATTAAATTGTTTATGCCTTGAAGAATGGTAAAATGGTGATTCAAATATTGTTTGAGATAATTAATGGTAACAGGGTCATATGATTGTGAAATAATAAATGGTATCATGATAATTCAATTATGAAAGTATGAATAGTAACATCACCATTCAATTGAATAATGCTTGAATGGTAACATCAAAATTAAAAAATAAATTAGAGAATGGAGAATGGTCATTAAATTGTATAATGTGTGAATGGTATCCTTGTAATTCATGTATGAAATTATGAATGGTAAAAATTGAATTTTGATATATTATATACCTTGGATAAGGTTCATACTCTAACAAGAGATGAAGTGGGTATTGGGATATAAGAGTCTATAGGCACCATGGGGTTTATGTAGTTGTATAAGAATTATTGATAATGTGAAAAACATTATTAAATAATTTTCCATTATTATTTATTCAATTTCATGAACCATCATTTGATATGGTATTGTTTTAGATGTCATTGTTAGTTTCATGTAATGATCTACACACACAATACCATTACTACCTAATCAGTTCTCAAATAGATTTAATGGTTGCAGAAAAGGATAATACAAAAGGCCTTGTGTTAAATGGTTAATATTGGGTGGATTACGTATGAGGTAATCAGATGTGATGGAGACCTTCATGGGTTATGTTAGTGTATTTTATTTTGAGTTTTCATTTTGACACTTGACATGTACATTTGCATAAAATATCTATTGTGTAGTATTGAAAATATATATCATGTATTGGTCATCAAGTGTCATTGGAATCTATCTGGTTATGGTAATATTTTTGGTTATTTTTTTATATATTTTCCACTTGTGTTACTCTGAAAATGGGGTTATAGTCTCCCCATAAATAATATTATTATCTAATTACTATTCAGTAGCCTTTGGTGTATGGGGAGGCATGCATCTGGTCACATAGCGGACAACCTGGGAAAAACCAATATATGGTACCCAGTTCTGGATGTTACAATATATTTATTGATTAAATACATCTTATTACAATAATATTTACAACATAATGAAATACTTGTCAGATCACATCATATAGGAAATATTCCACACATACGCATGACCAACAATATCATTCACTAATGGATTGGATGGTAAGAAGGTATATGTTAAACTATATTTATATTCCTTTATCTATGTAAAAAATATAATTTATATACATAAAATTATACATTATATGTTTTATTGGGAGTTAGTGATTGGAAATTAGTTACATAGGTTCATAGGTGGTTTTCCTCTATGCACACAAATGATGGTTTTCTATACCATTGACCGAATAAGATATTAATGTAGGTCATAAAATTAATTTTAATATTCATTGTATATGTTATATAGTAATATTATTATCCTATAATGATATAATTTGATTCAAATGTTATTGTGGAAAAATTAATAAAATTAACAGTTAAAAACAATACCTCAATTAAGAATAACCTCTTTAGCATTATACCTAAAGACTTCGTAGATTTCAATTTTTCTAAACACATTCCTTATGATATTGGGGTGGAATTAAGGAATGAATTTTAGATGGTATTATTATGCTGAAACATACTCCGATTTATGAAGATGTGATGGTATGAGTTTGAATTTTATAATTGAGGGGCCTGGCACACATGTAATTATTCAATGTTAATAAATAATTTAATGTCACTATATACGAAATAATATTTCAAAATATATGATTATCAAGAAATTGATTTTATAACTGATATATTTAACCATAATATATATTTATATATATTGCTTCTTCATATTAATTTTATATTTTTTAAAAACTGTGTAAACATATCCTTACCTTAAAAAAATAAAATTATTTTTAATATTTTCACTATTAATCAGAAAAAAAATTATGATGATCGGAATAAGTTATAATTACACATTATACTAAAAATATAAATTAAATTTTATTAATTTTAATTTTCATTATTAGTATAATGTAATTTAAAAATAAACCCCCAAACCCAAAGAAAATATATTTTCAAAAGATAATGTTTTATTTTCTATTTAATGATTTATCAAACATGGTCAAAAAAACAATCCGATTAAATAAATTTTATTATTAATAATTTAATATAACTCATTTTAATTTTATTAATTATTGGAAAAAACAATATTGTAAATTTCCTTAAAATAATTTTTTTATTAAAAACATAGATTTTAGATTATTACTCAAAAATTGAATTCTTTTGTAAATTTTAAATATTTTACACTAATAAATTTTATTAAATAATTATTTAAAACATTATTTTCATATTTTCATATATTATTTAAAAAATTATTCAAAATTATGATGAAGTAGATTTAAAAAAGAACAATTTTATCCCTAAAATTGATATATAATTTATTAAATGCATTAAAAATAGACGAATTCTAATCATTTTGATAAAAAAAATATAATATATAATTTCGTTAAAAGAATTATATTATTTGGAAAAAAAATATATAAAATTATACAAAAACATTGGATTCATAAAAACAATTATTTTAGAAAATAATTCATTTATTATTAATTTGTTAGTATTTTCATTTCAGATTAAATGATAACCCAAATACTAAACTTCTGTATTAATTTTTTATTAAGTATTTTTTTATAATTCTTATATTTTAATCAAATTTCATTGATATAAGGGAACATTAAAAAAATATTATTATCATATATATAGATTTTCTTAATCATGGAGTCCACTATAATGTAAGATATCAATAAAATTAATTTTTTGGAAAAATTTAGTACACAGAATATCATTATGTTAACTTATTAAGATATAAATTTTTTCTATAAATACATTGAAATAATGATAAATATTATCATGTTATTATAACAATGTGACAACATAGAAAATTTAAATTAAAAGTTCAAAAATAATGAATCCTCTATATTGTAAATGAAGGTGCTTCTTAATATCAGGGGATCACATTTTAATGAAATTATATAGGGTGAGTAAGAATAAAATATTTCTCAATAAATTTGGAGTGTGTTTTAAAGGATCATTATAGTGGAATTTATATCAAATGATAAGTGAGTAATTTATAATTATATAAATATAGGATTCACACGATATTTAATAAATAATAAAAAACCACCACATTTAAAATATAAATGGATTCTACCAAATAAGATTTTTATCCAAAATATTATTATTTTATAAACTATGATTACCAAAATTATACCATCTATAATATGGATGTGTGCCCTTTTTATTAAGAATTATATTAAAAGAATAATGAATTATATGTTTTTTTAGAGGATTCATTATTAATTTTTTAAATTCAATCAATTATTGTATATAAAAAATATATTTAATGTATAAAATATTTTTTGTCATATATTAATATTGTTTTATATATTATAATATATTTGGGGTTTTCTGATTTCATAACTCAGAGAGTATATTCATACCATATTTTATTTATACCAAGAATTTTTTTATCTCAGATAATTATTAAAAATTGAACATTAGATAATTATAAAATTATTATTTGTAAACTAAATTTTTTTTCCAACATTTTATACTAAAAAATGAATTACCAATTTAAATAATAATAATTATGTATTGAAAAAATTACAGTATTTATGACATAGAAAATATATGTACACATAGAAAAATTACAAGGTTCTTAATTAAATTATATTACTAGATATATTTTATAAATTTAATTAATAATTATATTTATTTAAAATAATATTTCTTTCAAATTCTAGTGTTTTTTTATCAAATGGATTTTTAATTGAATATATATATTTTCTTAGAAATACGATTATTCATTCACTTTTGAAAATATTAATTTAATCATTTAATTTTATAATAAAGTGTAATAAGTAATTATGGAAACCTAAGTTATACATAAATTATTTTATGACGAAAAATATAATAAATGCACTCAGACTATTTTGGTCGGTATACATAACCACTTGACCAATCTATTCCTTATGTGTGAGGTCTATAATGATTGTTCATTCTTGAGGTGGTTCAATGAACATGGTTTTGGTAGTGATATTTAAATCGTAATATTATAGCTTAAATTTTATTCAATCTATTATCTGTTATTTATTCTTGTATTGGGATAACACAAATGAAACACTTATTGATTCAATATCTTTCTCAATCTGAAAATAGTAGGCTTTATTGGGTAAGATAATGTTGGACGTTGAAGTAGTTTTTTCCCTCTGTATAAACTATACATTTTTAGGACACATAATATATTGTAATAGTAATAATAAATTTTCAATGAATAAATTAATATCTCATATAATTATTAATATTTATTCACCCATAAAGTAAAATTATAATAACTTTTTTTTTAATTTCTAGAATATAAAATAAAATAGAGTTATTTTTTAAATAACATCGTTTATTTATAAGGACTCTCAAAATTTAGAAGATTATACATAAAAAATGCCTATGTATAATTTCCCACAAAATTATTTCAAACCACAATAAAAATAAACATGACTAAACATCATCACTAATGGAAAAAATATTTGATTTCACATTATATGAATGAATTTAAAATGGAATATTCATATGAGGATGAGATTCCATATTGATTTCATTGAATTATATACCAAATTGAGATATCTTATAGTTGTTTCCATCGAATGATGTTTCAATCATGTTTGGATTCTTTGTAAGATAAAGCTGATGAAGTTAAACATGACATCAATTATAATGATCAAAGAAGAAAATTATAGAGAGTTAAAAAATATTGACCAAAATGAAAATTTTTAGTGAAAATATAATTGGAGTTCATTTTAATGAGTATTGTTAATCCCTTTGATTCACTAGCTACCTCTTTAAGAATATATGTACAATCCCAAATATAGTTCTCATTGAAAATATCACATAAATACATGCATAAATTATCATTACAAAGGTAAAACCACTATCCAAAAAAGTGAAACATTCAATTCCTATATAAAAATTAAGGGTACCATATCATCCTAGTAGCATACAATCTATTCCATAGTGATGATGATCCAGATTATAGTTCAAGCATGGATCATTGACCAAATTATGATAATGGTATAACAGCATTATCGATTCTATGAGATATTTTCATTGGAAAATCTAAATATATAATGATCCATGAATATGGGATCTACCGAATGAATACATGTCATCATATCAACAATATTCATTAAATATCAAAAAATATAAATCATAATAAACAATATGATATGTTTCTATTGTAATTAGATACATAAAAATCATATTTTTTATAAAATTAATACAACATGCTCAAATAATATTAACAATAGTTAATATTATAATTATATCATAAATAAATTCATGAGAAGTGGAAACATGACTATTTTGGATATTAGATTCCCATTAATGTATGAAAAAAAGATATAATGAAAATAATGTAGATTAAAATAATATGAATATGTCATTAAGAGAACATAATCAATGAGAATTATCATCGGATATCTCTATCAAACATAATAAAACATGGATTAGGATACATGAATTATAATGTAGTGAATTAAAAAATTACCTGACAAATTGAGAATGGTACTGTAGAATCATACTGAAGTAATCATAATACATAGAAACATACCATCAAAAAGAGGGAGAGACAAAATAATATAAAAGAATATATTATATGATGTACCACTACCAATATAAGTATCACATAGTATACAAAGTCCCATAACATAGTAGGTTTGGTTATTATCACAATCGTAAAAACATGTTATAATGATATCACCTCTCATTACTATACATGTTTTCTATAGATATATTAAAACATATAGAATTTAATCGAGTGATAAATAATTATTTCCTAACTCATTAAATTATGAAAAGATATAAATATTAATATCATATTAATTTTAAAAAAATTATATGTCTATAATATATAAATTTTTCTCATGTTTATGAATTGGGTTTCATCAAAATGTCATCAATAAATTATTATATGTTATTTAGAGAATAACGGGGGACGGTATTATTAGATAATATTTTTAGTGATGAATATAAACATTTATAGAATATTTAAAAAAAATAAAATATAATAATAATATAGAATTCTAGGTATGATAATAACCAATATAATTTCATAATATTATAATTTTCTTCTATTACCGAAGTAAATTATAAATAATTAATTTAACATAATTTGTTGAATTATAAATGAAAATTAAAATTTTGATTCATAGAAAAAATAAATGGTTGAATCATAGCGAAGTTAACCCAAATATTTAACAGACACTAATAAGGTGAAACCTATCTAAATTATGGAAATATTAACGAGGAAACAAAAAAGCTACCCCAGAAAACACCATAACTTCTTTAATCTCTTGCATAATAAAAATTACAATTGTGATTAATCAATTTTGAACCAAATTATCATATATTTCTATTCATAACATTGAATTATATTTATTTATAAAAAATATATAATATTTTTATAACTATCAATTTCATCATCAAATGTTTATTTATTGGAATATTTCATACATATTTCATTTTAGTATTGTTGATACTCATAATTTAATGAAAATATTTTTATTTAACGAAAATCTATTTTAGTGGAGTAATTTTATTCTAATTAATTGATTGGTATATTGTTCATTTTTTATATGTATTGAGTGTGCTTCTTTAGATTATAATTTATGGTGATTAGAATACTGTAAATTTACCTATAATAATGAAAAATAATTTCATGTCACTTATTTCTGAAACATATTTCTTATATAAAATAAATTTTAATATTATATGTTACCAATTTTAATTTCATCATACACTAAATTGATGAATATTATATCCATGTTATATCATTAATATTATTGGGATTTATACATAATAAAAAAAATTCATTTTACCACTAACAGTGTATTTGTGAATACATATATAATGGTAATAAATATACAACCATTCATAATGATTGTAATATATAAAATATTCTTAAAAATTAAATAGGTAACAAATATATATGATGTGGTGATTATATAACAATAACATTAACCTAAAACATTATTTTTTGAATCTACACAATTATAAAAGATACAATAAGAATAAATGATTTAGGAACCATTCTAAGATCCGAATAATATTTTTTAGGACAAATATTCTATTTATTAATGGGATAATAGGAAGAAAATAAATACTTTGGAGGGTTGTAGAATTTTTCAATTTAATGTTTGTTTTTGTGCAACATTATTAAATAATTCCATTAAAAAATTTAAAGTTTCAAATTTTAATAAAAATTTAATAAAAGTCTAAAAAATAGTTTTTGTTAGTGATTTCAATAATTAATAAAACCTAGAAATATATTTATATTTATTAATGTCATCAATCTGATGATTCAACACTTTTAAATTATTTGATATAAATCACTATTGCTTAATATTTACCTCAAAAACATAGATTTTTTCTATGAAACTAGACTTTTTAACATAAATAATTTAAAAGTGTTTTTAATAATATATACATCATTACTTATAATTTATTTTTTTACATAAAAAAGTCATCACTTCAACGAAATCATAATATAAATATAAAATAATATTTATATAAAATTTATTTTTTAATCATTTTGTGGGTTTAATAAAATTTCAAAACAATAATTATTTATGAGAGTTTTAATATATTTTACAATATAATGGAAAATTTTAATTAATAATAATAATAAATAAAACATAATCATGAAATTTTTTTAGAAGTTATTTTGAATAAGTTTTTCTCTATTCATTACAATGTGAATTTTTTTATAATATTTATATTCATTTTAATTTGTTACAAAATTAGCATATCATTAAAGAAATGATTTCATAAAAATATATCCAAATAGGATATATTTAATGGACTTATAATAAATACATTTCATCCGATGATAAAATAATATATGGTCATATCTATATAACTTTTATATTATATTAACATATATAACCTTATAAATTTATAACTAGTCATTATTTTTTCAAAATTAATTTTGGTCATGATCATCATATTTATAAAATGTTTAATTACATATTTAGTTATCATTACTAATATAATTCTCCTTGAATATTATGATGATGAAAACTATAAAAAGATTTGTATTATTATTTACATTTAATTTATTTTTTATTTTATTATTTCATATCATATTAAATTTATTTACATTTTCATAAATATAATTTTTTTACGATTCTATTACAATGAAATATTTCAATTAAAATATTCTCTAAACTTCGAGGATCAAAATTATCCATAAATAATGATTTACTTAGTGGGATATGTACAATAGTAACATATTATGTTACATTCTACCTTGATAAAAAGGATTCATTCCACCAAATTTCAATACCCCATTGATAATAAATAATTTCAATTTATTATAATAAATTATTTCTTCTTGAAAATTTATCTTCCATGTTTTGATGAAATCATATAATTTTTAGCACTCTAGTTTTTTTCATTTTATAGTACATTTTCATTTTGATTTATTAGTTCTTTGCAATTATTCCGCTTAATATAGATCATGTTTTAGATTTACAAACTTTATATTCAATGAATATCAGTTGATATGTATAATCTTTTTCAAAACTGATACATTGAACACATCATCCATTTGATAATGTATTATTTATTGTGGATAAATATATTCTACATTTCCTAAATGATAATATATTTTTATGGAACTATAGTTTCAACAGTTCATATTTCCATTCATCACGAAACTCATAATCCTATTCACTTGTGATACTAAATGGAATTGTTCATATCATCTATCAAACAAAAAATTACTTCATTTTTATTTTGGTTTTTATTCAATTTAATTTTTTTAAATATTTAAAAATATGTTATTCTAGTTTATTACCTCAAACAATTCAAGAGTATTATCTTTTGCAAAATGAAAATATACATCAACCATTTCTTGTTACAGTGGAGTTCAAAACTTATTTCTATATCAAATATCATCGAAATACATTTGAATTATAATACAAAAAATACATTCATTGGATAAATACAACTATTAATGGGTTTGATCACAACATTAATTATAATCCAAAACGTTCGATATCAGTATATCAATATTAGTTTTTATATTACTTTTTTATTAACCATGAGTGAATGGATTATAAAATTTATAATTGCTAAACAAGATAAATAATCCTATTAAATAGATATCAGAAATATTTATATAATCCACTAATATTGAATTTAAATAATTTTATGTGATACTAGATGAATCCATATTAATTTAATTTTGTAGATATATTAATTTTTTTGAATGATAAATAATATCAGATAGAAAATTAAATGAGATAAAAATATATTGTAAAAAATTGTACCCCATAAGATTGTATGTGATATTGAGGTCCTCAAATTTCCAATAATAATATCAATGGGTATGATTTATTATTTAAATATATCTATAGGCAGATGATGAATTATAATCATAGAATTAAATCATGTTTTCTTTACCTTGAAAAAAAAATTATCATGATATATACTATAGAATATCCCCTTTTAATTTTTACCACCAAAAATTATCCTTGCGATATCAATGAATCTTATTGCTTCTATTATGAAAATGGAATTATAAGATGCATGCATCCTCTAATATATCATTTATTAATTTATATTTTTAATAATAACATATTGATTAATTAAATATGTACAGTCTAATTAATTTGATGGATTAACATGAGAATATTATTTAGATTTTTCATCATCATTAACTACTCATTATGCACATCCATGATCTCCTAATTATTTGATGATTAAGAAGTCATTTTCAAAATATGGGATTTCTCACCTAGGGAATGATTGAGAGGATAATAACAGCTCTCAAAGGCCTCCAAGTTTTATTATATTGGAATAAATATATATCAAAAAAATTATTAGAGAGTAACATTATTCCATATATGTATCACTATATATCCGAAATCAGATCTATCATGGAATCATGGAGAATCTAAAAAAAATATCTGTGATCCCAAATTCATAGGATGAGTTATGTACTTTAACGTCCATATTCTGGGTCCCTCCAAAAGGTGCACCATACCCGTTTTTTCACATAGAATCAAGAAAATTTTTCTGAATGCTTGAGACAACCAACTACCAGTGAGGGAAATATATCTGATAGTAGGGAAACTATTCCCACATCGGTAGAGTAGCACATCAGAAACAAATAGTAAACAATAGTGGAAGTATTAATACCATAAAATAGATGTAATCAATGGAAAACTGATAATAAATAAACCATTACATCACATATGTAAATGATGCATGTCCCATCTATCTAGGAAAGCCTCCAAACTAGTCAAAATGTTGGAAATACTGTACTCAACCAAATTTAAAATAAAATAAGTAAATTCCTACACCATCGCAAGCCTAACCTGGGTCCCATGTTCTCCAAATCAATATTAATAAAGTACATAATGATGAACGGTGTGTTCCCATATCTATACCTGAGACCATATAATCTATTTGTGCATAAAAGAATTGCCAAAATAGGGTGTGAGACGAATCTCAGTAGGAAACCACTAAAAGATCTATGCCTAACTGTCAGTAAAAATATATATAGCTATCAATATGATAAATAATGAAATAAATAAGGAAGTATTTTGAATTAAACAATTGTACAATTTCTAATTAAATTCATTTACATATATTAGTTATTCAATCCATTGAATAATGAATATTTAAGTTCTTGCCTATGATTGGAATACCTTGTGTAATCAAAAACTAGATGTCTTAGAAGACCATCTAACAATCATGTATGATTGAGTCCAAGAATGTGCTTTGTCTTGGTAGAATAAACACAATAAATTAATTACATGAAAACCTCTAAAAATGATCCCCCATTCAAACCCATCTTGTTCAACAAATAATCAAATCAATAATATAGAACGACCCTCTTGGAAAACATACACAGTTTAACCCTTTTGTCCTCAAAAAGTAATGAATCTATAAAGAATAAATCACCATCAATTCCCCCTAGGGTCGTAAAATGATAAACAATAGACTCTCTGAGGTGGAAATCAATGTCAATTCCCCATGTGGTCTTGTAATAGTATACTATAGACACATTGTGGGACCACTCACCATCAATCCCCTCATTGATCTCGCAATGTAAATGTAACTGACCCTAAAGGGATGCCCTCTATAATGACCCATACTTTACATTCATTGTTATTTTTTCAAAATTGAAAGAACACTTATTACAATATATAACAAAACCATGAAAGGACTATATAAGTATAGTGTATTTAGAATCTCGTAAACATAAAAACTGGTTCATAAATAATCTACGTTGACTCCCACTTATTTCATCATATATAGAGTTCATTTTTGGAATATCCTACTTAATATCCTTCTTCCTGACCAGGGGAAAAGAAAACATACAAATGTGTGAGCTCAAATTCTCAGTAAGGGTAAACAAAAGAAATATCAAACATATCATATTCATAAGAACATAACATTTTGAAAATCTTATCCTGCAAAAGAGGTCATAACATGGGATAAATCATAGAAGTGAAATTTAATCCAAAAATCATAACTTAAAACATGAAGCTTTGTTTCCTACACACATAATAATAGAAAATCATTTCTTAGTAGTCAAAGCTCTTTGCCAGGACTATCTTAGCGGAAAAATTCCATTTCTGAACTGAGTTCACGCCTCGTTTTAGTCTGGTTTTACTAAACCGGTTTAACCTGTCATTCCAGCCATGTCTATCTCATAAGATATAAATCTTTACTCAATGCATTTGAGAGAGATATAGGTCACACCCATCTCATAAAGATACCATTCTTATGTGTGCCAGAAGATCATAAATCATACATCATAACATAACCCATGTAATAAAAATGGGATTCTTATTCATCATGCCAACATAACACAATCCATATAAGATAAAAGGACGTCATAAAAATAATTCCATCATATAATAATCAAAAAAATGGAAAAATAGGGATAGAAACAGAACCCTATATTATCTTAGATGGAAAATATTTTTGATAGAACACTTGAACTCCATTTTTGAGGAAAATATCCTTTCTACATCAAAAGAATTTTCCTTTATTAACATGTCATATAATATTAAACTAAAAGAATATGATTAAAAATAAACTTGAAAACTTTTAAAGGAAGCTTCATGGAAATAATGTTCTAAAAATCCATTCATTTCGTATAAGTTAAAAAACATTCTTCTCGTACTTTGGCCGAAAAAGTCAAAAAGTACCTCGTAGTAAAAACTACAAAAGATTCCTTTCATACATTTTACTAAAAACTCACCAACAAGTAATATTGGATTTAAAAATTTTAGGAGGATAGAAATAATATTACATATTTAGGAAACGTGGATTTGGATGATAAATACACCCCAGAAAATACCAAAGTATAAACAATCTCGGATAAAAATTGGATTGTGAAATTTTCCCTTACCATAGGTATGATTTGCTTCGTATGTGTACGAAACTCTTATATAATGATTTAAATAATGTCATTTACTTACTCTAGAATCATACATATTTTTATGATATCATATATGGTCATATGTTTAGCTTCATATTAGTAATATTTCATTGCTACTTGTTATTCGGGTGTTTATTTCATTATGTTTTTATGTGTGTTTTTTCGAATAAATTCTTATTCATATTTTTAGGTTATAGACACAAAATTTACAGAATGGTATTAGTGTAATATATATCATATTTATTCATTCAATTCATTTATATAATTATTATTCAATGAAGATCATGTAGAACGAGTCGCATCATATCGTGGAGACAGTATTCCATAGGTACGCACGACTGATGATATCGTTCCAATGATTGTGGAATTGTATTGGAGTGTATGTATAATATTTCAGAATAAATATCACATTAAAATAATCATTTATAGTTATTATTTACACCATTATAACCATCCATGTACGGTATTGGTGGAATAACAGATTACACCACGGTGTGGAGACGGTATTCCGTACGTACGCACACGCTGTGATTTCATTTTCCATAGGATGGATAGATGGTGAAATAGGGTTGTTTCATAATTATAATAACATATCATTATATGAGTGATACTGATGTTATTAATTCATCATGAAACAACTAATGAAGAATAAGTGGAAGAAGAAGAAAATTTGATAGATTTAGTAACAGACATTACCTCTTCTTTGAAGTGACTCTTTGAGACCTCTTCTTAGAGCACTAAAATTGGTCTTTGAAAAAGACCATGACCTATAGGATGTATCTAGGGAAGTGGATAAGTGAATTTTTCTTGTTTTTGCCGAGCATGAAAGCTCAATTTGGTGTGAGGAAGAGAGGGAGGAGGTGCCCTTTTATAAGGGAGGAGAGGGGAACCTTTGGAAATATAAGAAATATTAGCTTATATTAAATCCCAAACCCACATAAAAACTTCCAAAAGGAATCATATATAAATATTAGATGAGATAGGGCAGTAATATAATCAACCAATAAAATTTATACATGTTCGGAATTTATTTTATACATTATCAACTTGATTTATCCTTATTTATCAAATTAATTTTATTTATGGTAATAATATTCTAAATTTTAAATTATTATAAATAATTACATATGTGTTGTGAATCATACATAATTTGAAACTTTATGATATTTTCGACCATATAAATTTTAATTTATAATTTTTAAATATTTTTGTGATTTTTAAACAATTTTATAATATGATTTTTTATAAAATAACAGTACTGTCAATTTTGACACTTTTCATTTATTCAAATTTAAATAAAATATATACAGAAGATATTTTCGATATAAAATATTTAATAGATTCATAATATGTCATATGTATCTTTAAAATTAGTGGATCACATTAAATAGTTCATATAATATTTATTTTATTATTTTTAAAACCATTTCTTTGATATTTTAATTAACAAAATAATTTCAACATCACTATTGTGTCATTATTAATGAAATTTATGTAATCCCTAAAAATTATAAATAAATTTATATGAGGTACATAATTGTATTATAGTTCTATAGACTATTCATTTTGGTTGTTTTATTACGTTTATCATTAAATTAAAATTATTATACTTATATGATTTAAGAAAGTGACATGTTGTCACTTTCATTGGTTTTAATAATATTTAAATTATTTTCATGGAACAAATTCTATTAGATGAATCTAATAAGACCCTTATGTGATATGGGTCTAATTTTAGTCAACCAATAGGTTTTTTTGCAGGTGTTAGGGTAATTTTATAATCTTATATTAACCCTTAATTACCAGAATTTCCATTAACTAGGGTAAATAAAATTTATCGTAGTTACTATTCATAATGGCTAAAAATAAAAAGAAGCCTATTAACATAATTTCAACCCATGGATTCCAAATATGGAATCCGTTTTTCAAAATTCAAAACACATAAGTTGCAGTAATTAATTTAAAATATATCCTGTTGTTAAGAAACCGGTTTTAGAAGTTAAAACATTGCCAAAGATTGAAATGTTTTTACCTATGAATTCATTGTGAAATTAATGCTAATGACATATATTATATTAAATGGTAGAAATATATTATATTAATACTTTAAAACCATTTAATATTATAATTTAACCATATAAATTATGTCAATGAAAAAAAGATGTTTTTAATTAAAAATTAGTGTATTTTTACTATTCATCAAAATATGATAGTTATCAGAAAAATATCAAAAATTTATCCAAAGTAAATTTTTATATCCTGATTCAAAAGAAGGAATTTATTTTGTCAAATTGAACTTATAAACATGTCAAAAACTCGATTTAATGCGGTTGCTCCATCAATAAGTGCCAAAACTGCATTTTTTTAAAATTACTTATTTTACCCAAAAAATTTATTTTGTTCTCTTACCATGTTCTAGAAAATGTGTAAGATGAATAATAATGTTATAAAATTAAAAATGTAGTTAATACTATTCATAATGGCTAGTCCATAATAATAAATCATTGTTCAGTGAAACCTGGTATTGCATACTACACACGCTATCGAGGAAGGTCGTGATTGCGTGTTATACAAGCCATGTCAGTGTTGTGTGCAATGAATGATTACATTGTGTATAACATAAAGCATTAAAAAATATAATTCTCATAAAATATTAGAGTGTTACATTCTACCCCCATTAAAATGAATTTCACCCTCGAAATCTGTCACTTCGTAACAAACAGATGAGGATACCTCTTCCTCATCATATCCTCAAGTTCCCATGTAGCTTCTTATAATTGGTGGTTACTCCATAAAACATTCACCAAGAGAGTGGTCTTGTTCCGTAGGACTTTATCTCTACGATCCGGAATCTCTATCACCTGTTCTTAATAAGAAAGATCTTGCTCTAATGGTACAACTTCTGAGCTGAGGACATGTGAAGGATTGGGTATGTGCATTCTCAGAAGAGATATATGAAACACATCGTGAACCTGAGATAGATTTTGAGGAATTTCCAATTGGTAAGCTACCATCCCAACACTATCCTATATTTCTAAAGGACTGATAAATCGAGGTCTCAACATTCCCTTCATTACAAATCTCATGACCCTCTTCCAGGGAGATATTCGTAAGAAAACTTTATCACCCACTTAAAACTCTAGGTCTTTACTACGGTTATCGGCATAGCTTTTTTGTCAACTTTGAGATACTATTATGGTTTGTTGAATAGATCTCACCTTTTCAGCCATCTCATTAACAAGATCAGTTCATAATAGCTTTCTTTCCCCAACTTCATCCCATCAAGTTGGAGTTCTGCATTTCTTTCCATAGAGGGATTCATAAGGAGCCATCTAAACACTGGAGTAAAAGCTATTATTATAAGAAAATTCCACCAAAGATAGGTGTTTATCCCAATCACCTTCGAAATCCACAGAGCATGATCTGAACATGTCTTCTAGAGTTTGAATTGTCTAATCAAACTGGCCGTCTGTCTGAGGATGGTAAGCAGTACTGAAACTCAACCCTTTATCTAGAGCATGCTGAGGACTTCACCAGAATTTTGAGGTAAACCTCGGATCCCAATTAGATATAATGGACAGTGGAACTCCATGCAATCTTACCAATTCCTTTACATATATCCTGGTAAGCTGATCAAGATAAAAATCTTCTCTAAAAGCAATAAAGTGTGCCAAATTCATAAGATGATCAACTATAACCCAGATAGCATTATTGCCTTTGGATGTTTTAGGAAGTCCAGTGACAAAGTACATAGTGATGTTTTCAAATTTCCATCCTGGTATGGGTAATGGATGTAACATCTCCTTAGACTATTGTCTCTCAGCTTTATCTTGCTGAGAAACCAAGCATCGAAAGACATATTCAGCAACATCTCTTTTCATGCCATCCCACTAGAAGTACTCTTTCATGTCTCTATAAATCTTTGTACATCCACGATGAATAGAAAATGAAGAACTATAAGCCTCGTCCAGTAGCTCCTTCTTTAATTCTGGGATAGGAGGAACAGAAACCTAATTCTTGAACCTTATTATCCCATCACAATTAGGGATGAATTCAGAAACATTTCTCACCTTCTTTTGTAACAATACATCTTCTTTCTGTGCCTATTTAATATTCACGTGTATAGATGGTTGAACATTCATTTGAGAAAGAAAATATTTCTCCCCTTCCATTATAATTCCAAGATCCATCCTTTGTAAATCCATAAATATTGGATCTTTTGTGATCCTCATCATGGATAAGCTAGCATAGTCTTGTCGAATAAATGCGTATGCTACCTTGTTTGCTTTCCCAGGGTGGTAATGAATTAAGAAGTCATAATCCTTAATCATCTCCAACCATCTTATTTGATGCATATTCAGCTCCTTTTGTGTGAAAATATAATTTAGGCTATTATGATCAGTATAAATATCACACCATTCACCATAATGGTAATGCCTCCAAATCTTTAATGCAATGATTACTGCAGCTAACTCCAAATCACGAGTTTGTAAATTTTGCTCATGGATTTTCAATTTTCTTGAGGCATATGGTACCACCATATCATTTTGAGTGAGAACACACCCCAGTCCATTCATGGATGCATCACTGTAGATCACAAATCATTCTCCACTGTAAGGTAGTGTGAGCACAGGTGCACTGGCTATCCTTCTTTTTAGATCTTTGAAATTCTCTTCACATTCCTCCGTCCAAACAAACTTTACTACATTCCGAGTCAACTTGGTGAGTGGGTTAGATAACCTTGAAAAATCGTTCACAAAATGTCGGTAATATCCGACCAAGAAAATAAAACATCGGATCTCAGTTACTATTGTTGGTATCAACCATCTTTTGATAACCTCTATTTTTTCTGGATACAAAGATATCGCCTCTTTTTAGATTATGTGACACAAAAATGCAACTTTTTAAAACCAAAATTCACACTTGGTAAATTTGGAATAATGCTTCTCCATTCATAGGGTCTTTAATACAATTCTCAAGTGATCTTCATGTTATTCCTTTCTCATTGAATAGAAAAGAATATCATCTATAAAGACTACGATAAACTGATAAAGATAGTCTCTAAATACTCTATTCATCAGATCCATGAATATAGCAAGAACATTAGTAAAACCAAATGGGATCACTATAAATTCATAGTGTTCAAACCTTGTACGGAATGTCGTCTTTGGTATATCCTCCATTTTGACCCTTAATTGATGATACCCTGAACGGAGATCAATCTTGTAAATGTAGTGAGCTCCGCGTAGTTGGTCAAATAGGACATCAATGCGTGGGAGATGATATTTTTTATTTATAGTAATCTTGTTAGGTTCTCGATAATCAATGCAGAGTCTCAATGATACACCATTCTTCTTAACAAATAGAACAGGTTCTCCCCAAGGTGATGCACTAGGGCATATGAATCCTTTATCAATATTCTCTTGGAGTTTCTTCTTCAATTCCTACAACTCAATTGGGTCCATTCTATAAGGTGTCTTTGAAATGGGCATAGCACCCGGTATGAGTTCTATTGAAAACTCAGCTTCAAGATTTTGTGGAAGACCTGGAAATTCCTCAGGAAAGATATCACCAAACTCTCGTACAATGGGTGTATTATTAATCGTGAGTTTACCTCCAACCATTTGAGATAAATAACCTTCATTTATTGTAATCAAGATCCATAAGATGGATGAAATTTCCACTACAAGGTTTTGTTCATCCTTGCATTGATAGACGATCATTGATTGATCTGGAATATGAAATGTGACTTCCCTTCTTTGGGAATTTATATGAGATCCATATAATGAAAGCCAATACATTCCAAGAATCACATCAAATTCCACTATAGGAATGATCACAAGATTTTCCGGAAACACATTCCCACAAACTTCAATCGGAGAAGAATTGTAATCTTTTTATGCAACCATTGTGCCATTATGAGTTTTCACAACTAACTCAACATCTAATTGTTGGGGTAATACGGCGATACCCTTAGGGAATTATTCAGAAATAAAAGAGTGGGTGGATCCATAATCTAATAAAAAATTCTCTACATTAGAGTGGATGTTATGTGTACCTCTCACCACTTCGTTGTCATACTCCTCATTGCCGATAGTAATTACATGTGACATTCATTTGTATTTGGCCTCAAGAGTTTGTTGACGTCGATCATCAACATCAACCCTTGGATTTGGGCATTAATTGGCATAATGCCCCACCTCCTTGAACATAAAAAATTGAAGTGTAGTAGGTTCATTCTGTGTATCCCTTGCTTTGTTTTCATCACTAGACATCTTCTTCCCATTATTTAGACATTAAATTTCCCGATGAACTTCTTTTCAACACTTATAACATTTTCTTGTCCCATTAAGAAAATTTCCTCCATGTTTCTTTCCACACATTGATGATAAGGGAAAACACATCGTCTTTTCAGAGTGGTCTTTAGATTTTCCTTTTAATTCCATTTTCCTCTTCTTATCAATCCAATGTGACCGATGGGTTACACCAATCTCCATCTCAACCTTGAGAGCACATCGAACAATTTCCTCGTATCTATTGAAGTCCCTTAAGGCTAACTCCCTTCGAAGACTTGGTTTTAAGCCACTAAATAATCGATCAATATTACTATTAGGTTGGATAATAATTCCAGAAGCATACCTTGTAATCTTGTAAAATTTTCTTTGAAGTTACCAACAGATTCATCATCCTTTTGCTTTAGTTCAAGAAAGTCCTTCTCTATCATTGTTCGAAGAATACGAGGTAAATACTTATTGATAGATAAGTTCTTGAACTCATCCCATTACATGGACTCCATATCATCCCTTTTCCTAGTATTCTTAATAATATTACACCATTGATCATCATCACATTCCAAACGATATACTGCTACGATGACTTTATCATGTTCAGAACATTGATGAACTGAAAATATCTTTTCAGTGGTACTGAACCATTGTTCATCCACTAATGGATTAGAAGACCCACTGAATGAAGGTTGAAGCTTCCTCATGAAGGATTAAATAGAATGTTGCTCCTTCCTTTTCTTGTTTGGATGTCCTGCATGATTCATATCTTGAGAAAGTTGTGTGAGCATGGCTACAAGATTTTGTATTCCAGCTCCCATAACATTTGGTTGCTCAGGTGGACAATCATTGCATTGCCCGTCACATTACGCATTAACACGGTTCCTTTGGGTTCTAGCCATTGACTAAAACGAAGAATAATAGTGTGAGAAACACTAATTAAAATAGGAAAACCACATAATCAAGAATAAAATTTCACACTTAAGGTCTTATCATAGGTTGTTCATGGCCATTTCAAAAACACTAAGATTGTGCTCTATGCTTATACATATCCTTAGTTTTCTTACTAAATCTTTCACATCCTAGTTTCCAAAGGATGACTATACCTTTCTTCTGATACCAACTATAAAGACCCTTACTTTACATTCATTATTATTACTTCAAAATTGAAAGAACACTTATTAAAACATATAACAAAACCATGAAAAGAACATATAGGTATAGTGTCTTTAGAAACTGAGAAACATAAACAACTGGTTCATAAATCATCTACGCTATATCCCATTTATTTCGTCATATATAGAGTTCCTTTTTTTGGAATATCCTACTTATATCCTTCTTCCTAACCTGGGGAAATGAAAACATACAAAATGGTGAGCTCAAATGCTCATTAAGGGTAAACAAAAGAAATATCAAACATATCATATTGATAAGAACATAAAATTTTGAAAATCGTATCCTACAAAAGATCTCATAACATGGGATAAATCATAGAAGTGAAATGTAATCCAAATAATCATAACATGAAACATGATGCTTTGTGGAATACACACATAATCATAGAAAATAATTTCTTAGTAGTCAAGACACATTTCCAAGACTATCTTAGAGGACAATGTCTATTTCTTAACCGATTTCACTCCACATTTCAGTCATGTTTCACTAAACCGGTTTAACCTTCCGTTCCAGCTAGGTCTATCTCATGAGATATAAATATTTACCCAATGCATTGGAGGGAGATATAGGTCCCACCCATCTTATAATTATATCATTCTTATGTGTACCACAAGACCATAAATAATACATCATAACATAACACATGTAATAAAAATGGGATTCTTAATCGTCATGCCATCATAACACAAAACATATAAGATAAATGGAAATCATAAAAATAATTCCATCATAACACAATAAAAACAATTCAAAAATAGGGATAGAAACCTAACCCTATATTATCTTAGATGGAAAATAATTTTGAAAGGACACTTGAAAACCATTCTTGAGAAAAATATCCTTTCTACTTCAAAAACATTTTCCTTTCTTAATATTTCATATAATTTTAAACTAAATGAAGTTGATTAAAAATAAACATAAAAACATGTAAAGGAATATTCATGAAATAATGTTCTAAAAATCCATTCATGCCATATAAGTTAAAAAACATTATTCTCATACTTTGGCCGAAAAACTCAAAAATTACCTCGTACTAAAAATGACAAAAGAATCCTTTCATATATTTTACTAAAAACACAGCAACAAGTAATATTGGATTTTAAAAATAGTAGGAGAATAGAAATAATATTACATATTGAGGATACATGGATGTGGATGATAAATACACCATAATAAATACCAAAGAATAAACAATCTCGGATGAAAATGAGATTGTGAGATTTTCTCTTACCGTAGGTCCGATTTGCTTTGTATGTGTCCGAACCTCCTGTATAATGATTTAAATAATGTCATTGACTTATTCCAGAATCATACATATTTTTATGATATCATATATGGTCATTTTTTTATCTTCTTATTAGTAGTATTTCATTGCTACTTGTTATTCAGGTGTTTATTGTGTTAGGTTCGTATGTGTGTTTTGTCGAATAAATTCTTATTCCTATTTTTAGGTTATAAACACAAAATTTATAGAATGTTATTATTGTAATATATATCATACTTATACGTTCAATTCATGTATATAATCATTATGCAATGAAGATCATGTAGAACGAGTTGCATCACATCGTGGAGACGGTATTACGTACGTACGCACGAGCAATGATATTGTTCCCATGATTGTGGAATTTTATTGGAATGTATGTATACTATTTCAGAATCAATATAACTTTACAATAATCATATATAGTCATTATTTACACCATTATACCCATCCATGTAAGGTGTTGGTGGAAAACCAGATTACACCATAGCGTGGAGACTGTATTCTGTACGTACGCACGTGCGGTGATTTCGTTTTCCGTACGATGGATAGATGGTGAAATAGGGTTTTTTTCATACATAAAACAACATATAATTATATGAGTAATACTTATGTTATTACATCATAATGAAACAACTAAAGAAGAAAAAGTGGAAAAAGAAACAAAGTTGAAAGTATCGGTAACCGAGATTACCTCTTCTTTGAAGCGCCTCTTTGAGCCATCCTCTTAGGGCACTAAAATTTGTCTTTTAAGAAGACCAGGACCTCTAGGATGTTTCTAGGGAAGTGGAGAAGATAATTTGGCAGGCGTTGGCCGAGATTGAAGGCTCAAATAGGTGTGAGGTAGAGAGGGAGGAGGTTCCCTTTTATATGGGAGGAGAGGGTACCTTTGGAAATATAAGAAATATTAGTTTATATTAAATCCCAAAACCACTTAAAAATAATAAAAAATAACACTTATCAGAATATTAGATGATATAGGGTTTTAATATCATCAAAAAATAAAATTTATACATGTTAGGAATTTAGTTTAAACATTATCAACATGATTTATCATTCTTTATCAATTTAATTTTATTTGTGGTAATAATATTCTAAATTTGAAATTATTATAAATAATTACATATGTGTTGTGAATTTTCCATATTTGACACTTTATGAAATTTTAGACCATATAAATTTTAATTTATAAATTTTAAATATTTTTGTGATTTTTAAACAATTTTATAATATGTTATTTTTATAAAATACCAATACTGTCAATTTTGACACTATTCATTTATTCGAATTTAAATAAAATATATAGAGAAGATATTTTATAAAAAAAAGAATTATTAGATTAATAAACTGTCATATGTATCCAGAAAATTAGTGTAGAACATTAAATAGTTCATATAATATTTATTTTAATATTTTTAAAACCATTTATTTGATATTTTAATTAATAAAATAATTTCAACATCGCTATTGTCTCATAATTAATGATAATTATTTAATCCATAAAAATTCTAAATAAATTCATATTATGTATATAATTGTATTATCTTTCTGGAGACTATTCTTGTTCTATGATTTATTAAGTTTATCACTAAATTAATATTATTATACTTATAAGATTTACGAAAGTGACATGATGTCCCTTTAATTGGTTTTAATAATAAATAAATTATTTTCATGGACCAAATTCCATTAAATGCATCTAATCCTACACATAGGTGATATGGGTCGTCTTTTAGTCATCCAGTAGGATTTTGGCAGGTGTTAGTGTAATTTTATAATCATATATTTACCATTAATTACCTGATTTTCCTTTAACTAGGGTAAATAAAATTTACCGTAGTTACTATTCATAATGCCCAAAAAAAATTAGCCGATTAAGATAATTTGGACCCACTTATTCCAAATATAGAATCAATTTTTCAAAATTTAAATCACATAAGATGCAGTAATTACTTTAAAATTAACCCCGTTGATAAGAAAATAGGTTTTAGAAGTTAAAACATTGCCAAAGATTGAAATGTTTTTACCTATGAATTCAATGTGTAATTAATGATAATGACATATATTATATTAAATGGTATGAATACATTATATTTATACTTTAAAACCATTAAATATTATAATTTAACCATATAAATTATCTCAATGAAAAAAGTTGTTTTTAATTAAAAATTAGCTTATTTTTACTATTCATCAACATATGAATGTTATCAGAAAAATATCAAAAAAATTTCCAAAGTAACTTATTATATCTTAATTCCAAATAAGAATTGTATTTTTTAAAATTGAACTTATAAAAATGTTGAAAACTAGATTTAATGTGGGTGTGCCATCAATAGGGAGCAAAGCTGCATTTTTATAGAAATACTTAATTTACCTGAAAAATTTATTTTGTTCTCTTAACATGTTCTAGAAATTTTGTAAGATGAATAATGATGTTATAAAATTCAAAATGTAGTTAATACTATTCATAACAGCAAGTCCATAATAATATATCGTTGTTTAGTGAAACCCGGTATTGCATACTAGACACGCTATCGAGGAAGGTCCCGATTGAAAGTAATGAAAGCCAAGTCAGTGTTGTGTGAAGTGAATAATTACATTGTGTATAACATAATGCAGAAAAAAATATACTTCTCATAAAATATCAGGGTGTTACACCCTCAATGTCAATTCCTCTAATAGTCTAACAAATCCACATTCTCAAATCAAACTGTAATACATTCACACACAATGAATATCAAGAAGAACAATGTAATCTCAACTACTTGAAGGATAAAACGTAAAATTGTATATCACAATCATTTAACAAACAAAAAATTTAGAAATCAATTCTAACCTAACAAGCATGGGAAAGGGAAAAGCTCAACCTTATAGGATACCTACACTATACATCCAAAAACATTAAAACAAGGAAACACACCCACAAGGTGTCCCCTAAGCCTGTAATATTTTATAAGATAACAATGAAAACACTTAATCCATCAATATATCTATGTCAGTTGAAAACATTGTTAAAATTCCCAAACATGAAATTTATGAATCATGGATAATCGACCCTTAGGCGTATATAACTCAATGTATACTATGAATGGAATCAAACCACCTACCTCATTGTTTTATGATGAATACTCCGTAGCCTCAAACAATGAATCATCCTATAACAACGTTGATCTACAAAAAGGCCAAAAACATTCAAACTTGGATAAATAGAGGGAGGTGAAATCAAGAAGAGAGGCTCTAAAAAATCAGATAACTCACCTGTGGGAATCCATTACACCCAACAATGTGTCTATAGGAGCTCAGATGGAGGAACTAGAGGCTCTTTATGATTCTTGGTCATACATAATTATCCATTACATGACATGTGAAGAAGTGACTTTTGAAGATGAGATGCGTAACTGAACTGATTAATAAAATAAAAAGAAAAGTACAACATGTGATTAGTTAATGTAAAATAAATGTACATGCACCAACCTGCCATGTCATTATGTGGTCCGCAGGGCCATGTACACTGCATCTGTACACCCAATACCCGACTACCTACATCAACTAGGTATACGATGTGTACTCATAAGTACATGGTGTGTTCCGAGAAAACTACACGATTCTTCCTTATTCCTCAAAATCAACAAAATAATGTTCCATACCTGAAATGAATATTGAGGTTCTTACAACCCCCCTAATGAAATTAATATCTGAATTACCCTTCCATTTGTGGAGGCCTAAGATTCTTCAAACAAATTTGGACACTGGGATTGAACGTTGGCCTTCCTCTCCCAAGTCTCCCACTATACTCTCTCGTTCTTATATAGCATTCACACTATATGAAAATAATAACCATGGTTAACCATCATATTGTAATCCCCAATCCGAATTGGGTTCTTCTAAAAGGATACATCCTCCTCCAACTCAACCTCCTCAGGATAAAAAAAATATAAGACATGTCTAAAATGTAATGTCATAGATGGGAAACATGGAATAAATCATGCATAGTTTGATACCTCTAAGGTAAGTACACCTGATAGAAAACTGAACTGACTCTCTCCAGAAAATTAAATGGACCACCATATTTAAGTAAATGCTTCCCCTGTATCATAATTCTCCTGTATCCCATCCTTGGTGTGAAATGTATGATAACATGATCCACGACCTCAAACTCCAGATGTCATTTCTATCGATAAGCTTATGATTTCTAGCAAGATTTTATAGTATCCAACCACGTCTGAATCAACTCCACCTGCTCAGTGGTCTCCAAGAAAATATGAAGTCACAACAATGCTACCTCCCCTCCCTCCATCCATCATTGGAGTGATTTTCATGGCCTACCGTACTATTATTCATAAGGTTCCATTTGAATCATTGCTTGAAAAATGTTATTATAGGAAATCCCCACTATCATTATATGTCTCATCAAGGACCCCTAAAATCTATGATACATGATCATAGATTGTCCTCCAAAACCTAAATCATATGCTTGGAATAGCCATCTTTCTTGGGATGGAATGTTGTACGTAAAAGCACATGTGCACCCAAAGACAATTTTAGTCCCTTCCAGACATGAGAAAAAAATCTGAAATTATTTTCCGAAATGATAGATTGTGGAACCACAAGAAAACATACAATATCAACATTGTACAGCCTTCACAGCCCATCAATAAAGATGGTCTCCTAGATCTGTAAGAAGTGTGAAACATTTGTGAGTCTGTCTACAATAACCCAAAACTTATCACTCTCTTGAGGAAACATCGGTAAACCTATCACGAGATAGTTTTTGACATCATTACACATCCACATTGTAATGGGTAACTACTATAAAAGCCATTATGGTCACTGATTCACCACAATCATTTTCTAACTGGTTTAACATCTCATAACAAAACCAAAAACATCTATCATCATTCCTGTCCACCAATACTGACAGTGTAGATCTTGATACATCTTGGTGACACAAGGATATATTATCCAAAATGAGGAATTAAAACACTACATCACCACCTCTCGTATATATGTTGAAACCCAAACACACTCACGAAACGAAAAGATATCATCCTCGCCTATAGTTCATCCAAGAGTAGAGTCCTCTCCGGAAACACTCTCCCAAAGGACTAGGCCTACGAGATCTGATAGTCGCCTGATTCGCAATGGATCTTGAAGAGTATTGGATACAACCATGGAGAATGAGACGTCTGCCCTTATATGTCATTCACCTCCATATTTATCTCATAGAATAGAGCCATATGATTCTAGTGACTTCATGCATCCTAAACTACATGTACACGAGTCATCCTGCTCAATGCATCAGCCACTTCATTTTCATTCCTAGTAATGTAGACATGATCATAATCAAAAGTATAAAGTTACAAAATTCACCTTCACTGTCACGAATTTAGATCATACCGAGTAATGATATACATTAGGCTCTTGTGGTTAGTGACAACCACAAAATATTCTCCCAAAATATAATTTTTCCAGTAGCAATAAACATGCACAACTATAGTCAACTCCAAATCATGTGTCTATTAATTATTCTAATGTGGCCTCAACTATCAAGAATCATTAACATTGAATCCTTCACCTTTCATAAGAATTACTCCAAACCCGATACATGATGCACCAAAGTAAATAATGAATATCTTTGATGGAAATGGAAAAATCCATATCAGTGCTTAAGTCAATGCCTTTTTCACCTCTTGAAAGGTAGAATCATATGAATTTGACCATAAGTACATCACAAAATTATTATTCCGGACCTTCAATGGAACTTCTAAGCATGAATAGTACTATATAAATTGTATGTAGAATCCAACAATCCTGAAAAAACATTGTACCTCAACATAGTTCTTCGACTTCTCCTAGGAATCTAACACTCACACATTTTAGGGGTCTATAGATACTTTAGTCATTGATATGACATCACCTAATAAGTTAATTTGATCATTTTAGTAGTGGAATTTTGAGATCAATGTGTAATACTTATGCTACCTTAGTGTAGTATATATGTTCTGAAGATGGGGGTCATTCTCATGTCAAGTATGAGAGTACACTAATATATCATTTATGAATATTACCTTACAAGAATCCCATTAGTGATGGAACACCCGGTTCATCAATTCCGTGATAACAAAAAGCGAGTTTTTGTGACCAAAGGGAATTACAACATAATCGTATAGACCATACCTACTCCAAAAGGTTGTTTGAGGGATATATGATGTTCAATAATTTAATGATAATAACTGGATCTCAAGTCAATCATCGAGAACATGTTGGCTCTTCAATGAAATTCAAAGAGTTCATTACTCCTCAAAAAAGGATATTGGTTATTCACCGTAAAATGGTTAGGAATCTGATAATTTACACAATGACTCAGTGTACCATCCACCTTCTTCGCAAATAAGATAGGTGAACCCAAGAAAGATACATTGGGTCTAATGATATCCTTTTTAATAGAACCTCTAACTACATCATGAGATATTGTAACTATAGTGTAGCCATCCTATAAAGATGAATAGACACTAGTGCAACTCCATAAAAAACTCAAAAGACAAATCTACCTCTCGCTCCGGAGCTAAACCACAAATTTCATCTGGAAAGACTTATTTGAAACCACCCACCACTCTAGGAATCTTCATATGTGGAGTACCAACGTCATCAAGATATTTACTCGTAGTATGGGTTGTAATACCTCCCACCACAATATGCTCGGGTACATATCCTCTCATATAGACATCTCATTCACCATTTTATATAAAAGACCCTCCCTCTGGTGATGTGATACTCACCGTACAACGATAGTAGTCAATAATGTCCATGATGGATAACAACCAATCCATATATAGAATAACATTGATGTCTATCATCTCTTGGACATAACGATTCCATAAGAAGTGAAACTCACTAACCTAACTAGGGAACTCCTTGAACTGACGTACTCTAGATCTCTTAAGCCCCAATAGAGTATATCACATCATAAAAACATCAAACCTAATGATAAATATCTCAAGGATATCCACAACCACAACAGATAAGAAACTATGGGAAGCCCCAGTATCAAAAATAGTTGAAGCTAAAAAAAAGGTAACTAGAACTGTAGCTCTTACCGTAGAGGGTTCAGGATCTGACTCCAGCCAGGTCTGCTCCACTAAAATGGTCTGAACTATACCATAGCCATGTGACCCTACCTGACTACCCTGATCTGATCTACCCTACTATCTCTGAAATCCTATCAACTTCTTACATGGAAAACTACCTCCACCTACGACTAATTGACAGGAAGAACTGAGGTTCATAGATTGAAGAGAAAATGTCGGTCTTGCTTCTGAACTTGGCTTCATAATAGAACTCTTATTACTAATTATTGGTGAAAAATATAGGAAATTCAATGTAGATGGCCCATCTTGTCACAATATTGGCACTCAACTACATATCATAGTAATTGAGGTGTCGTATGGCCACTCTTCCCACTCTAGTAGAATTCCAAATGGCTACCTAAAAACGTATCCCATATACCTTGATATCACATGAAGACTCCCAACAATTATTAATACTATCATCTTGAGGAGTACCAACTCTAAAAAACAATCCACCCTGTCTCGTATCTCTAGAATCCCTCAGATTACGGTTAGTGATTAGCACCTGGTTGACTATGCAAGATATAAAAGTCAACCTGAAGAAGTTCTCCTGGGATTTTATGTCATTTATGAGACCATCATCAATCTTCCTATCTAGAAATAACACATCACCCCAAGAATGGTTGTGAAGACCGATAGCTCCGTTAAGAATGAAAATTACTCTATGACTGAAAGAGTACCCTGTTCTAGACCCATGAACTCTTGGTCTCGGTCAACCATCAAGGTTTACGAGTATAAAAAGTCATGGAAATTCCACTAGAACTTATAACAAGCCGTTTCTCATTTTCTTTCATCCTGTGATATCACATCCCACAATCTCTTGGGGGAATCTTGATGCATGAATGTCACAAGCTTCACCCTCCTCCAAAGAGGTATTTAAAGATGCTTGAAGACAGACATCATGGCCTCTATCCTTGAGTCTGTATCCTGAGGTACTCTAACCTGTGAGATTATTGGATAATACTATTGAGTCAATAAGGTTTTCCTTATGAATTTTCAATTCCGTTTTGTTTTGAAAATCACAAACACCTTATACTAAAGCAAATATAAATTTTACTCTCATAAAGAAAATTTACATCTTTAAGAAAATTTAACATAATCTAGATTTTATTATACATAGAAATATTTTTCCTTAGTATAAAAACCGGATTTATACCCAAAATTCCAAAAGTCATATAATGTGAAGATTTGTAGCATTCTGTTTTTAGGATCCGAATTCTCGATGTGAACTGTAATAAAGTTCCAATCCGAATTTGGGACTCCAAACACTTATGAGGTCGACTCTGAACCCTTATGAAGTTCGACTCTGAACTCTTAATTAGTTCGACATTGAACTCTTAAGTAGTTCGACTCTGAACTCTTAAGCGGATCGACTCCGAACTCTTATGTAGTTTGACTCTAAACTCTTAAGCAGTTCGACTCCGAACTCTTATGTAGTTCAACTCCGAACTCTTAAGTAGTTAGACTCCAATATCTTATGTAGCTTGAATCCGAGCTCTTAAGTAGTTAAACTCAAAACTCTTAAGTAGTTTGACTCTGAACACTTAAATAGCTCGAATCTGAACTTTTACTAGTTTGACTCCGAAATCTACATGTTCAGATTCCAATCTCCGGTAAAACCAGACCTTGAATTCCTATAAAATAGAATCTGAACATTTCTTAACATAGAATCTTAATTTTTTTGATTAGACTCTGAACATTTTATTTACTTACACTTCGAAATATTGATTAACAATAACTTACATATTCTTCATTTTAAAAAGATGTCGTGAATTCAGTTTTACATGGTTTGTTATAAAATGATGTCGTCTATTCGGTTTCTAATTAACCGTTGGTTGAGTTACATGTGTACAAGTCCCTCCGAATTTCATTGAAAATATGACCGTTGGAGGAGGGAGTTGACCGTTGGAAATTTTCCTATAAATAGGAGCCCATTTGAAAGAGCTCAATATAAAGATGATAGAACTTGATCGATCTAGTGGCCACATGCTTTTAAGGAGATTTCTAGAGGGAGAAGATTTTCATGCCTTGTGAGTACTGAACCGCTCGTTCAGATTTCTTCATGCGACTCCGAATGATGGTGATTACATTCGAGGACATCCAAGGATAGGAAGAAAGAAGTGTCGACTACCTTGAAGATCGAGGGCTTCCTTGCTGAAGAAGAAAGAGGTTCCAACTACCTTGAAGTTGAGGGCTTGCAGGGATAGCAAGACAGAGATTCTGATCATTGTATCGAGGTCTTACCCTGCTGTGGGTAAGATAGACTTGCCTGAAAGTATAAATCAAGGGACCTTTATCCAAGGTTGTTGGATACCCTTCTCTTTTGGTAAAAAGACTTATATCATGTTACATGTAGTTTTCCTACTTGTTTTTCTGTTGCATAATATATTGTAATGAAAGTATAACATTCTTGCATTTCCTTACACTTATACTCTGATAAGTTTAGATTCTATACACTTTAAGGTAGAATCACATTTTGTAAACCTTAGTTCCAATCCTACAATTTGTGTTAGAGGTGTTGTGAATCTGCTTAGTTTAACTGTGTTAAACATAGATCTTTTCTTGTATAAGGAAAACATAATTATCTGTAACCATCTTTAAAGGTTCAAAAGGAATTTTTAAAGTGTACAATTCACCCCCCCCCCCCTCTTGTATATTGAGCATCTACATCATTAATTAGATCCTACAATTGGTATCAAAGGAGGTATCTGAGATACTCATGCTCACGTATAAGTTTTTATTCCGAACTATATCATTCCGAACATTTTCATTCCAAACTTTGTCATTCTGAACTTTGTGGTTACGAACTGTATCTACTAACTAGTTTGGTTTACATGTTTTTATTAGAATGGTAGGAGTCTATGTTGGTTATATTGACAATATAAATACTACCAGGCCACCAATCATTGATGGTAATGACTATGAGTACTGGAGAGATTGAATGACGACTTTTGTAATCAATACTGGAGTGGACAACTTCGTTATGCTTACTGGTGATTATAAAATTCCTGATAAGGTAGATAGAACTTTCATTAACTAGGAAAAGAAACAGTATCAACTCAATTATAAGGTACTTAATACTTTACTATGTTCAATGACTAGAAATATATATAGCCAAATTTTTTCTTGTGAAGCAGCTAATTGTATCTGGAAGAAGTTAGAGGTTACACACTTTGGCACTTCTAATGAAATTGAGACTAGTAGAGCTATGCTTAGAGCTGAATACCATGGATTCAATTTTCTAAATAGTGAACAAATCTATAAAGTTCAACAGAGATTTATGACTATAGTGAACAATAGAGAGTCTATGGGAGAAAAGGTTTAGATGATGATGCCCTTGTGGATAAGATAATTGATATTATTCCCAATGAATGGGAATCAAATAGAACAACTATAGATGAGAACAGGAAAGTCACTCAAATTTCACTTGATGAATTATTTAGAACACTTCTCCAACATGAAACAAGAATTAAGAGAGATGCTAAAAACATCAAGAAGAATAATGGGAATGGTACTATTTCTTTTACAACAACATCAAATCATATGAAAGATAAGACTCCAGAGAGAGTAAACAGATCCAAGTCTAAGAATATGGTTATTCAATCAGATTCTAGTGAAAATAAAATCTCAGAAAATTAGTTAGAAAATCTTGCTCGAAGGATGAACACGATAGCTAGCCAGAGAAATTTTTAGTTCAAGTATAAGAAAAAGGAAAGGAGAGATAGGAAAGATTGAGACATCACTTGTTATGAATTCAAGAGAGATGAACATATTAAACTAGATTGCCCTTTGCTCAAAAATAAAGAAAGGAAAGAAATGCATTCTAATAGGAACAGAAAGAAGTACTACAAAACCAAAGCTAAGAAAGTCTTGAAAGCAAATGACACCTGGAGTGCCAGTGGAGGTGACTCTACAAATGAATCTTCTTATTATGAATCTTCAGGACATGAGAATCATGGCCTTATAGCCATATTACCTATAAACAATCAGTGTTTTATGGCTAAGTTATGAAATGCTGAATCATTGAAAAATGTTTCTTTAAATTTTAATGATAGAGAATATTATAAATCTTCTGATGAATAATCCTCCTTTTATGAAGAAAATATTTCACCTACTTAAAAAAATGTTTCTAGGTTTGCTGAACTTTTTGAAATTGAGACTTCTAATCTCAATAAAAATCATGATAAGGAAAAATCTAGGAATTATATTCTTACAAAAGAAATATTAGATCTTTCTAAAGATCTTGATAGGAAAAATTATGATTTTGAAAATATTTCAAAAAATATTGAGGAAATAAGTTTTGAGGAGAAATACTTTCTAAAGAGATAGAAAACGTAAATTCTAAGAAAAGTATCTTTGAGCCTAGCTCTAGTTATAAATCTAATGATTTTGAAGATAAAAACTTGGTTATAAAACTCAAGTCTGAAATATTTTCCTTAAAGAATTGTTTATCAAACTTTACCCATGGTAAGGAAAAATTTGATAAAATGTATTCTCAAATATGACCTTTGAGAAATAGATCCAAATTTGGTTATAACCATGCAAAACCAATTTTTAGTAACAAATATTTTGTTCCACAAAGTGCCACATTTTGTACCATGTGTCAATGTGTTGGTCACTGGGCAAAAAAATGTTCTTTAATTAAAACCCAATCATTAGATTTTCATAAGGCATATTTTTCAAATAAGATGTGGGTACGTAAAATTTTGCTGTCTGGAAATCTTGGATCCAAGCATGTTTGGATTCCAAAAGTCTAATTCCTATCTTATTTTCAGGAAAATAGAGAAAGTGCCAACAAAAATACATGGTACATGGATAGTGGATGTTCCCGACACATGACTAGTAACAAAAGCTATTTTGAAAAGATTATCAAAACGAATGGAGGAAAGGCAACTTTCAGAGATAATGCTCAAGGATAAATTGTTTGTATTGGTAACATAGTTATTCTTGGTAAAACATTGATGTCAAATGTTTTATTTGTTAAGGGTCTTAACCAAAACCTCATTAGCATAATTCAGTTATGTGATGAATATTACCTTGGGAATTTTAGGAATGATAGGTTCTTAGTTCACAATTCCAAGGAAAAATTTATTCTCTCAGCCAATAGGCAAGAAAATGTTTACACATTGAACTTAGAAGACCTTAGAAGCCAATATTTACCTTTCTTAAGTGCAATGTAAGATCATTCCTGGTAATGGAATAGAAGACTAGTTTATTCCAACCATAGAAACTTATATAAACTTTTTAAGAAGAAACTAGTTAAGGATATACCGGAGCTTAGATATGATTCTTCTAAAGTTTGTGATACTTGTCAATATGGAAAGAAACATAAATCCAGTTTTAAATAAATTGGTAATTTCACAAAAACTAATGCATTAAATTTAGTGCACAAGGATCTTTTTGGTCCAACACAAACTGAATGTATTGGAGGCAAATACTATGTGTTTGTTCTAGATAATGATTACACTCGATTTACATGGGTCTATTTTCTAGAAAAGAAGTCTGAAGCTTTTTCTTATTTCAAAATTTCTAGAGCACAAGTTAAAAATGAGAAAAATATTTCATTGAAAACTATTCATAGTGATCATGGAGGAGAATTTCAAAATTTTGATTTTGAAACTTTTTGTAGTAGAAAATTTATTACTCATAACTTTTCAGGACCTATAACTCTTCAACAAAATGGTGTAGTTTAAAGAAGAAATTATTTTCTTCAAGAAATAACTAGAACCATGTTGAGTGAATATTCTATATCTAGAAATTTTAGGCTTGAAGCTATATGTACTGCTTGTTATACTATAAATCGAGTTTTTATTAGACCTTTTCATAATAAAAATCATTATGAGTTATGCAACGGTAGAAAACAAAGAATTTCCTACTTCAAGGTTTTTGGTTGAAAAGTATTCATTCTGAATACTAAAGATAATCTACATAAATTTGCAACAAAATTTGAAGAAGGAATTTTCTTAGGATACTCCACAACTTCTAAGGCATATAGTGTTTTAAATAAAAATACTTGTACTGTTGAAAAAAACAATGCATGTAAAATTTTATGAGTCAGATAATTTGGCTTTTAAACCTTCCCAACCTACATCTTCAGATGTCTTTTCAAAAACTGAATGTCAACCTTTGATTGAAGATCCTTGTGATAAGTAAAATGTTCAAGAAAGTACTTCTAAAACATTTACCCCAGAAGACTTTCTACCCTATGTTGATGAACATGTTTTACAAAACCCAGATCAGGTGTTTCTTAAGAATCATCCTAGGGATAGCATAATTGGTGATGTAAATCAACCTGTAAGGACTAGGAGTTCCTTGAGAAATGAAGTAGAACATCTAGAATTTCATTCCCAATTAGAACCAAAATGCACTAATGAAGCTTTAGGTGATGATGATTGGATCAAAGCCAAGCAAGATGAACTAAATGAATTTGAAAGGAACAATGTCTGGATCATGGTTGAATGACATAAGGAAACTTCTATCATTGTGGTTAAATGGGTTTTCAGAAAAAAGTGTGATGAAAATGGAGTCATTGTAAGGAATAAAGCTAGACTCGTTGCTGAAGGATATAATCAGAAAGAGGGAATAGACTATGAAGAATCCTATGCTCCAGTAGCTAGACATGAATCTATTTATATTCTACTTGCCTTTGCAGCATTCTTAAATTTTATGCTCTTTCAAATGGATGTGAAATGTACTTTTCTTAACGGTTATTTTCAAGAGGATGTTTTTGTTCAACAACCTCCTGGCTTTGAATATATGAAACATCCTGATCATGTTTTCAGACTTACCAAAGCTTTGTACGGTCTTAAACAAGTCCCACAAGCCTGGTATGATAGACTCACATGTTTTTTTCTTCAAAATAACTATGTTAAGGGAAATGAATATCTAAACTTTTGTATAAAGAAAAATAAGAAAAATGATTTGATTGATCAAATTTATGTTGATGACATCATATTTGGTTCATCTCAGAAATCTTTAACCTACCCTTTTGCAAGTCTAATGAAATCTGAGTTTGAAATGAGTATGATGGGTGAGTTAACACTCTACCATGGATTTCAAATTTCTCAAAGACCAGAAGGAACCTATATATCTCAACATAATTATATTAATGATTTTCTCAAAAATTAGGGTTATGACAACAATAAGAGTATAAGTACTCCCATTGGTATCTCAAACTCTTTAGATGTTGATGATGTTGGGAAACCAGATGATCAAAAATATTTTAGATGTATGATAGAAAGTTTACATTACCTAACAGATAGTCAACCTGACTTAATGATATCAGTATGCTTATGTGCAAGATATCAATCCAATCATAAGGAATCTCACTTAAAGGCAGTAAAAATAATTTTTCGCTACCTTAAGGGAACCCTGGATTTAGGATTATTTCATACTTCTGGAAATAATTTTATTCTAAAATGTTTTTTTGATGCTGATATTGGTGGATGTAGAATTGATAGAAAGAGTACATCAGAAAATTTTAATTTCGTAGGAGATTCATTCGTTTCTTGGTCCTGCAAGAAGCAACATTCTGTAGCACTTTCCACTGCTGAAGCTGAATATGTAGCAGTTGGAAGTTGTTGTGCTCATGTGTTGTGGATGCAACACACACTCACAGTCTATGGCCTAAGTTTTACTATGACTCAAATTTTGTGTGATAGCACAATTTACATTTCCCTAATTAAGAACCATGTACATCACTATCGTGCAAAAAACATAGATATTAGGCATCACCTTCTTAGGGATCACACACTTAAAGGAGATATCATTCTTCAGTTTATCGGAACGTAAGAACAAATTGCTGATATTTTCACAAAATCATTACCCTCCGATAGATTTAAATACATTAAACAAAAGTTAGGAATGATAACCATAAGGTAATCATTATTCATTAACTTCTTGTTGAACAATTATCCTAATAGTAATATACTCCTTTTCATAGGGGGGTACATTTGAATGTTAGTGTAACTAAAAATTTTTCGGAATTTGTTTTTGAAAATAATTATAAAAAAATTATCCGTAGTTAGTTTTTCAATCCTTTTGGAACTGAAGTTTTCAGAATGGAAATTTCTGAAACTAAAATTTCCGGAATATGAATTTCTGGAACTAAAATTTGCAGGATTAAAAATATCGGAATAAGAACATCCGAAATGGAGTTTTTTTTCATACTAAAACATCAAGAATGGAAATTTTTGGACTGGAGTATTCATAAAGATATTTTCATACTGGAAAATTCGTAATGAAACTGTTTTTAAATTTCTTTTTCTACAAGAAGAATGTTTCCAATTATGAACAATGTTTCTAGCCAATCCGAGAGTTGTTATTTCCTTACTTATAGTTTCATAATCGTATTTTGCTTGCTGGTATTTTCATAAGTTGTTAAAATATCGAATTCTAGTTTTTCTTCAAATCTGAATGTTTTCATTAAAAAAGATCAAAATATCAGAGTCATGTTTTTCTTGCGGGATTGTTCTCAACCGTAAAATAAGAAAAAAGTTTTTTCAACAGTTATATGGCTTTTTGGAGACCAATGGTCACATCCATTGCCTATATAATGGGGACCCCAAACGTTTTACCACATATGTTTTTCAAGATTTTGCCTCTCAAAGCCCTGTTGCTCTTCTTAAGGTCGGTTCCGATCTTTGCAAAGTCGATCCGAATCTTTCATATTTCTTAAATCCGAATGTCTGTTGAAGCATCATCTCATGATATGTCAACTGTGAAACCAATTTCTAAGTGGTTAGTATTTAGAGAAAGGTTAGCTCATCCAGACATCTATAAGATTCATTTCCTTCTTTCTAAGAATATAAAGATGAATGGATGGGAAGATGTGTGCCTAGAAAAGTCAGATAAACAGGATCCAGTTTATACTGATTTGATGAGCGAGTTGTACTAGTCAGTTTCCTTCATGATGGAAGATGGAAGAGAGTAGGTTTCTTTCAAATATTATGAGAAGACATATAAGCTTTCTTACACCAAGGCCGCGATCTTGGTTTGTTTTTCATATAAATGATAAGCTGAATTCTTCTCACACAAACTTCCCGATGTTCAATGATGTTTCCACAAGGATAAGGCACTGCGGTGTCTTTGACATAAGGATGATTCAACTATCAAGATTTCTCATCTCACTCCGAACAATAGAATTCTTCAGCTTTGGGTGCAAGGCTTTCTGGTTCCATGAAGTGGTGATAAAGACAATATAGAGAAAAGTGATATATATGTCTTATATTTTTTGGTAAATCAATGAAAGATAAATCTGATGAGGAATGTCTTGGTAACAATCAAGAATATAAAAGATGGCAATTTGAGAGCTCGTATTATCATGTTTTTACCTTACTATCTAAGATGATAGTTCGGTGCTTAGAATCTTTCAAGGTTCCCTGCAAATCAAAATCTCGGAATTTCTTTCTTATGATAGTCAGTGATGATACCCTCAAGAAGATGAAGAAGGGGCTTTCCAGTGAATCCGGAGAATTTTACACTCTGTCTGTGGAAGAGGTTGAAGCAGCTCATAAAAAACACACTCTTCAGAACCATCCAAAAAGCAAAGAAGGAAGATAAAGGCTAAGGAAGTCATTGCTGATGAAGAAATTCCTCAGGCTAAGGAAACTCAATCTGCTCCCCCCACACCGAAGAAGCAGAAAACATATATAGATGAAGTAGCAGCTAAGTGGAGGGATGATAAAGAAAAGAAAAATGAAGGGGATCCAAAATTCAGATTGGACCATGCAGAGGATAAATCCTTAAAAGAAAAATCTGCTGAGGAGCTATAGAATCTAGCGAAGGAAAAGAAAATGAGAAAGAAAATTTCTAAAGCTGATGTAGTGAAATATTTGATGAAAGATAAAGAGTTGGCTTCTGGAATTCTTCCCGTTCCTGAAACTTTTGGTGTTGAACCTTCTTTACCAGAAACTCCAGCCAAGAACTATGTCTCTCTGGAAAAGGAAAAGGGTAAAGAAGTAGATGAAGAGTCCGAAAAAGGAGTTACTGAAGAAGTTGTGTAAGTAGATGAAGAAGTTGAGGAAGAAGAAGAAGAAGAAGAAGAATAAAGTGAATATTTGGATACCCTGATCAAGAAAGTAAAAGACTATAATGATAAGGCTGAATCCGCATTGATAATATTTCCCGGATAGACAGATCAGGAATATGGTAAGAATGATGATAAGAAACAATAAGTATAAGAATAAAATGTCTTGTATGATGAGGAAGAATCCTATGAAAGTAATTTTCTTAAGGAATGACAAGAAAAAAAAACCCAGATGAAGACCAGATCGTTCAAGTATCTGAATCCGGATAAGTATCCCTTAATAAGGAACCTGTTCCGAGAACTGATAAGGGGAAGCAAACTCTCATGGAGACACCTATAAAAGATGTCATCAGGAAGAAAGAGGTTGTTGGAACATCTAGATGAATGTTGGTGTATGCTGAATAAGATCAGTCTCCAAGCAAAGTTTCGGATTCGGAATCAACATCTCATGGGCATGATTTTTTGCTTCAATCTCCAATGGTGATGGTGGACACCATTAAGATTTTTCCAACAATAGATCCTGATGCCAGATGCTACAACAAACTTTGAATCAGAAATCAGATTCTTTATCCATGTTCATGGATAAGTTTTTAAAGTTGTAAGCTGATCAGAATAGTTTTCTTATCGATTATGATGTGCATAGGAAGTCCTGCAGTAAGGTAACCAAGTGGTCTAAAAAAGTTGATAAAGATTTCGTTCACTTTCATAATTTTTAGGCTGAAGTTCGAAATGCATTTGAAAAGGAGGATAAAAAGGATAACGAGATTTATGAAAAGCTAATCCAGGAGAATATTTCTCAGAATCAACTGGTCAGGGACCAGAATGGGAAGCTTAACTCAGTATTTCAAAATTGGAAAACTGAAAGAGATTTCCAGATTGAGTTTCAGAAGAAGATGGAAAAGAAAAATGAGATAATAAACTTTCAGAAAGAAGCCTTGAAGGCTCAGGAAGAAGCTTTAAAAACCCAAGAAGAAAAGGTAAGAGACTTGGAGAGGCAACGCGAGGAAGACCAAAGAGACTTGAAGAAAATCAAATCCTTGTTAAAGAAACTCATTCCGAAAGAAGATGATAACAAATGAACTCATTCCGATCTTTTGTTGTAATTGCCTTTCTTTGTAAAATTTTAAAACTCTAATGAAATTATTATATGGTTGGTTGTATCTTGTCATATACTAATGTTTTAGTTACCATATTATGATTTCCATTCCCTTCAATTATTTTTGAAAATCACAAAGGGGGAGACGGAAAAAGAACAACTCCTAAAGTGTAGAAAGAAACATTTATATGTAAAATATTCTTAAAGAAAGGGGGAGTCTCTCACATTGATGTTTTTCATCAACATGTTAATGTGAACTCCACTCCCGAATGTCAGAATACAATCTATAGAGTTTCAAGGCCTAATAGGGGGTTAGTTGTATTAATTTTCATCCATGAAAAAATGGAGATAAGTTGTAATTTTATAATATAAGGAAATTTTTTCAAAGTCCTTATATTGTTTTTCATAATGTTGTTTGTGCATTACATAAAGGGGGATATTGTTGAGTCAATAAGGGTTTCCTTATGACTTTTCCATTCATTTTTGTTTTGAATATCACAAACACCTTATACCAATGAAAATATAAATTTTACTCTCATAAAGAAAATTTACTTCTATAAAGAAAGATAACCTAATCCAGATTTTCTTATACATCGCAATATTTTTCCATAGTATAAAAACTGGATTCAGACCCAACATTCCAAAAGTCATTTAATGTAAATATTTGGGGCATTCTGTTTTTAGGATCTGAATTCAGGATGTGAACTGTAATAAAGTTCGAATCCAAATTATAGACTCCGACCTTTTATGAGGTCGACTCTGAACCCTTATGAAGTTCGACTCCGAACTCCTTAGTAGTTTGACTCTGAACTCTTAAGTAGTTCGACTTTGAACTCTTAAGTGGCTTGACTCCGAACTCTTAAGCGGATCGACTCTGAACTCTTTATTAGTTCACCTCCGAACTCTTATGTAGTTCGACTGTGAACTCTTAAGTAGGTCGACTCCAAACTCTTAAGTAGTTCGACTCCGAACTCTTAAGTAGCTAAACTCCAAACTCTTATGTAGTTCGTCTCCGAACTCTTAAGTAGGTCAACTCCGAACTCTTAAGTAGCTCGACTCTGAACTTCTAATGGTTCAACTCCGAACTCTGCAAGTTCAGATTCTAATCTCCGGTAAAACCAGACCCTGAATCCCTATAAAACAGAATCTGAACATTTATTAACATAGAATACGAATTGGTTTTTGATTAGACTCCGAAAATTTAATTTACTTACACTCCAAAATATTTATTATCTTTTACTTACTTATGCATCATTTCAAAATGATTCTGTGCATTCAGTTTTACATGGTTTGTTATAAAACGATGTCGTCTATTATGTTTCTAATTAACTGTTGGTTGAGTTACATGTGTACAGGTCCCTCAGAATTTCAGGGAAAATATGACCGTTGGAGGAGGGAGCCGACCGTTAGAAATTTGCCTATAAATAGAATCTCATTTTAAAGAGCTCAATATAAAAATGAAAGAATTTGATCGATCTAGAGGCCACATGCAGTTAAGGTGATTTATAGCGAGAGATTCTTTTCATGCCTTGTGCGTACTAAACCGCTCGTTCAGAATGCTTCTTGTGACTCCGAATATTGGTGATTACATTCAAGGGCTTCCGGGGATAGGAAGAAAGAGGTGCCGACTACCTTAAAGCTCGAGGGATTCCATCCTGAGGATGTCCGAGGTTCCAAATACCTTAATGTTGAGGGCGTTCGGGGATTACAAGATAGAGATTCTAATATTCTTATCGAGGGATTATCGTATTGTGGGTAAGCCAGACTTGCTTGAAAGTATACATCAAGGAAACTTTATCCAAGGTTTTTGGATACCCTTCTCTTTGGGTTAAAAGACTTATATATTGTTACTTGTAGTTTTACTACATGTTTTTCCGCTGCATACTATATTGGAAGGAACTTATAACCTTCTTGTATTTCCATACACTTGTACTATGATAAGTGTAGATTCTATATGATTTAATGTATAATCTCATTTAGTAAACCTCAGTTCCAATTCTACAATTTGTGTTAGAGGTGTTGTGAATCTGCTTAGTTTAACATTTTTAAACTTAGATCTTTCCTTGTCTAAGGAAAAAATTGTTATCTGTAACAAACTATAAAGGTTCCAAAGGAATTTTTAAAGTGTACAATTCACCCCCCATCATATATATTGAGCATATATATCGTTATCATGATCCTACAAATGCTACATCTATGAGACCTGTGTCATCTCTACCATAGATGGGATAGAATGCGGTGCTCGCTGGTTATTTTGCATAAAATTCATGATGACTTCTCGGCAATGTGCATCAACACCAATGTTCGGTATAACATGTTATCCCAAGATAGGCATGATGAGAGGATATTGGTAGTGCCTAATATATCATTTATATTGTCTGATATTTTCCTAGAATCTTAAAAATGGGAGACGTCTTGGAGTAATGATTCTATAAGGGAAAGCACATACCTCATTTCCTGATTATCAAGGATTGAAACATAGAAGTAAAAAAAATTGAACAGGAAAAGAAAAAAAATCAAGATTTACAAAATTGGGCTACAAAATGAGTATACACTCTAAATGGTGTCTTCCCATAGGTTTCAACATGGGCATGTACCTCACCAAACCATGTCATGTATCACCCCTGTACATGAAATGTTCATCCTCTGAAAGGACGTGTACATGAATTTTTCCCTCCTCCCCATGATTCTTCTACAATGATAAACCACACGGTTATCTCCTGCATAACACTACACCACATTTACAGCCTAAACATGGTGTGTACTACAAATTAATTATATATTTGTGTAATTTGTCCAATGGTTATAGAACAGTCAACTTCCACATGATGTGTTCAAGCTAGACACAACATGTACTACACGAAATTCATCCACCTATGTCATTAGTGTCATGGCTGGATACATGGCTTCTTCAACAATACATGCACTCCAAATAAACAGTGTGTTCTACCAATCATTTAACAACCCATGTATCTGTAGACATAGTCAATCACACAGTTAGGGATCACATGGAGTGAACATACAGTACCGAATGATTACTCATGAAAATTTCATTCTTCTTGAATAAAAGACCATATGGCGTGTGTTCATAACAACACACACTGTGTAGTCTAGGATTCTAGACAGTAGGCATCATAAAATTATTTGGAACCTTTAAAAAAATAATTTTGTTGAATAAATTAATATTTTTGACCTAGGTTATCCCATAATCACTTGAATAAATGTTTTACATCCTTTTTCATAGTACAACATGACAATATTAAATTAATGATAAAACATGATCAATGAAATTATGATCCAAGAGGGCCCATAACACCTCAGAGAAAAATGGTCGGCACCTATCCAAATAAAACATCATATATTATAAGACCCTATAAAGCTAGCAGTAATTTTGTCACATCATCTACCACAAAAATATGTGTATCTAGCATAACATATATCACAACAACATGAAATGAGTCTAAAATCCAAAATTTCATGACAATAATGCATGAAAAGAGATATCAAGAATGTTTCGATATGATGCATGAGATGGCATACACTCATCCCATCATGTTGCAAAAGAAAAATAATTTTATTGATAGAAATCATAATAGAAAAAAACATGTGTGTCACCCAATAGTGAAATAAAATCATTAGAAATAATTGAATAAAAAAACAATAAATTTTCAATGTAACTTGGATTTTCCCTTTTTTGGGTGCCTCCCAATGGTTCCTCATACCTTGTTGGTCATATGGTCGTAAGAACATTTTCCCAAATTCCTAAGGCTTCCAACTAGTAGTGAGGGCCTTGGATGTGATAGTATAGAAAATATCCCTTCATTGGCAATGTAACACAGTGGAATCAAACTGTAAAAAGTATAGGAAGCTGTAATTCCATACAACAAAATAAAACCATGAAGGAATAATAATAATAAAAATAGCTATAGAATATATGTAAATGATTTATGCCACAAGTGTCTATGATATCATCCAAACAAGTCAAAATGAATGAAATACATTACTCAACCAATGTAAAAAATAAACCCTATAAATTATTTCTGCATTACATGCCTCAGTAAGATACCATGCTCTCTAGCTCCCGAAAAATCAAGTAACTCACGACGAAGGGATCTTGAACTAATCTATACCTACAACCATATAATCTATTTGGGACTAAAAGCATGACCCAAAATAAGGTTAATTCTAATCATAGTAGGCAACCACCAAAAAATATGAGCCTAACTATCCGTGAATATATATAGAAGGCAATATAAAAAACGAAGCAATATACATGAAAGTAATCTGATGTAAACAATCCTACAATTTCTAATAATATTCATTTGCATTTTTAAGTTATTAAAACCATTTAATAATGAAAACTCAAAATATAGATTAATATCTAAATCCTCTATGTAATAAAAGAATAGATGTCATAGAATACCAGCTAACATTAATGTAAGACCTTTTCCAAACTATTGCTATGGATTAGCTGACTCATCACAATCAATTAATCAGAAAAAGACTTCTTGGAAAGTTCTCAAATTATATCCCATCTAGTTCATCATATCATCAAATCAATATTATATAAAGAACATAGGAGAATGCTCACACAGTGTAACCCCTTTGGTCTCACAAAACAATGATTCCATGAGGAAGCACCCACTGTCAAATCACCCTATAGTTTTTTAAAAATATGCTAAAACTCCCAAAGGAAGAACTCAATGATAATTCCACATGTGGTCTCTCAATGTTATACTAATGACACATGAAAGAGAACCCACCATCAAACCCCCTATTGGTCACAAAATGTAAATGTAACAGACACTCTGGGGAATCTGGAAAGGTCAATTCCCCCTATGGTCTAGTTACACAAGGTTCTAATAGACCTATGTATTACAATCAAGAAAAAATGATATCCAGCTTCCCAAAGTTATCTTAACTATTAGAAGGCTATGTTGTTACAATGCATATTACAAGAATTTAAAAATGAAAAATTAAGCAATCTATTCCAACCTAACCTGCAGGGAAATAAAACAAGGTATGACTCATAGAAAGCAGGGATAGACACCTATAAACATTTAAACAAGCAAATGAATACACGGGGTGTCAACTAAACATGGTATATAGAAAAATATTTCATCATAAACCCTTAATACATAAATAAATCTAAGCTAGTTGATAACAGGTTTCAAATCCCTCATCTTGAAATACTCGAATCCATGGTAATCAGCATATAGGCATATATAAATCAAATGAAAACTCCCAAAGGCAACTGACCACATTCCTCAACATTGTACGATGGACACTCTAGGACATCGGCCTTTGAATCGACCTGTAATTTTATAGATAGACAAATAGGTTAACAAATGTTCAACATTGGATAACTTGAGAGAAAGGAGAAATCAGGATGGGAGAATCTATTGAATGAGAGAACTCACTGGTGGGATTCTAAATCATAGAACATCATCTCAATTGGAGCTCGGATGGAGGAAACAAAACAGCTTGACGATTCTCGCATGTACGTCACTCTTCTGTATAAGAAACTAGATGAAGAAGAAACTTATGTTGATGAGAAGTGACCCCATTACAATTAATCAATTAAATAGAATAAATACATGACATGTTTATTTATTGTACACACGGTGTACATACATCATCCAACCCCCATATTAGGTAGTACACACATCCTTGTACTCAGCTACTACATGGCTAGTACACGGCTACCTATGGTAACTAGGTACACGATGAGTATTCAGAAGTACATGTCGTGTACTCAGAAAATTTCTGGATTTATTCTTTTTATTCCAAAAAAAATTTAAATTATGATCTTTATTGAATATGAAGATCTGGGTTCTTACATTTATATTGGAATCTATAGTGAATGAAAAAAAATATTAAATATTCCAGGGTATATATTAAAAACACAAGACATTTAATCAAAAAAATAATAAGTATGTCCATATTTAATATCAATGTAAAAATTTTGTGCATATTAATCAATATGGAAGATAATATAACTTGAAACACATTCCATTTATTCAATAACATGGATAAAATAATTATATAATTTATAATAATTATGTAATGGTAACAAAATAAATACGTGATCCATTTAATCAATAGAATAAGAATAAAATGAATCTTGATATAATATCATGGTGAAAATTTGTGGATAACAAAAAATTAGTCCTTAATGAAAAAAATAATTAATTATTTGGATCTATGATCTGATGAGACATGGTAATTCATCAATGAATATCTTTTAAAATATAGTCTAAACTACATGTAAAAATCGTTAGTCTAAGAGTAACATATTTGTCTCATGGAACCGAACTATGAATTAAGAATCTCTATTATGCCATGAATCATCCATCACCATAGTTCCAAACTATTATTATTAAATTGAATAATTTATATATTTCACGAACAATTATTAATTCACATTAAATTTCCATAATGATAAAATGATCTATATTTAGCAACAATTTCTCAATTCATAAAATTAATTTTCATGTAAAACACTGTATGTAAAAACGAGAAAGAGTTTAATTAGTAAACAAACCATGATAAATAATATATCAATTTAAGGTATATTAAATGTCTTAATATTTAATGTATGTTAATATTTCTATAGTACGTTAATAACATTAAAAAAATATTCAAGGAAGTTAATTTCATTTTTATCTTTAAGAAAAATAATATTTATTCGTTAAGAGGATGAATAATAATTTTATCAATATTTAAAAATTTAAAAAATATTATACTATTGTTGAAATTTTTTAATGAATAAAAATTAAAATATAATTTTTTTTTATAAAAGTATCATTTCTATTTTTTAAATCCTTGTCGAAATCCTTTTACTTTCTAAATCACTTTTAAAATTATTTTTTTCAATATAGACATGTAAAACCAAAAGTAATTTTAAATTAAATAATGGTAATAATAGTTTTTAATAAATTAAATACAATAAAAGATAAGAAGTCATTACATTAAAACTATAAATATTTTAGTAATTCTATTTCATCTGAAATATAAAAGATAATTCATTTTACATTATCGGTAGAAGAAAAATTGGAATTATTTTCAAAATTATATCATATTACCCTAAAATAATCTTATTTAAATGAATAACATTATGAATTTTATATTAATATGTATTTTTCTAATGAATAAAAAAAAATTGATGAGATTTTAGAGAATACAAATTTGGGAGAAAATAGATTTCTGACCAAAGAGGGAAATGAAGTAAAATTTTATTAAAACATTTTTCTTAGTTTAATTAAGTATCAATGTGTGGGAAAATATAACTATTAAATTAGAAAATTTTGAATAAAAATAAGATAATAATATTTAATGCGTTTATTATGACATGGTAAAATAATTTCCTTAAACTAAAATTCATTATTTAATAATATCTATTAAATTGAGATTTTGAAAAAAACCATCAATATGAAAAAAGAAAATGTGAGAATTATTCAATGAATAAATAATGATTGTCATCTATAAATCCACCTTATATAAGTGGATATTAAATTGAATTAAATCATAAGTAATTAGACACATAATTTTCAAATATTTATGACATTGAATACATCATATAATCTAATAAAAACTTATTTACGTATGGAATTTTTTGCCACATAAAAACATCTATGTCATATCCACATTCAATAAAGAATTAAAATAAAAAAAATATTATGAATAATTGTGTATTAATTATATTATAAGTAAAATATGTAGTATATACAATATACACAAAAACCCAATTTGGTAGCATTACAATATGCCCGACATAAATAAAATTGAGTCTATTAACCTTGACATGCACTTATATTGGGTTGAAAGTGATTTACAATATTGTATTGTTGTTATAAAAATGTTAATTAATTATTATATAACCATGTTATTATTTATATTATGTTATACAATCCTTTTATTTCATAATATAACTTGTTCATTAAAAACTATTCATTATTTTTTCTGTGTGGTGATTCGCTTGTTTTCACAAGCACATTTAAACATGAATGCTATGGTACTTTTAAATATTATATAGTTATACCATATCCATAATAATATTAATAAAATGATAATAATTTTTTTAAATCAATATAAATTCTAAAAAATATCTTATTGTGTTATAGAAATGGTTGAATACTAAGATCATGGAGACTATATGCTGTATATACAAATGAGTAAAGTTTCCATTTTTCAATGATCATTATGGAAAAAAGATGACTAATATTTTATCATTAATTAATGTTTATAATATAATATATATCTCATTTTATATTTATGTATCTCATCAATGCTATGTTGTGATGGAAATATAGTCACACCACTTCTTGTATTTGGTAGTCCATACGGACATGAATGATATTGTCATCATTACACGAGTGAAGATAGATTGTATGAAAATTATATATTATGATTCAATAATGAGAAATATATCATTAGTAACATATTTATTTAATTAATATCACATATAAAAATTCAATTTATCTTTATCATCTTCTATGTAATGTGTTAGTGAAAGGGAAATTGCAAATCATCATAAGGAAGTAGTACGTCGTACACACAAACGAAGTTTTCATATCACCTATGGAGTTGATGTTAAAAATATACATATATATGCTAAATTAAATAAATATTTATAAATGTGTTATAAATATAAAAAATATACTTCAAAACAATCATTATATCGCACCATTAGAGGAGGAAATAAAATAACAGACAACATCAGTTCTTTAAGAGGCAGTTCATCATACACAAGAACGATGATTTCATAACCCATTTCATAAAATTGGATACGGTTGTAGTTCATGAACATATATAAACAAATAACATTATATGGAAGGCACATAATTTAGTATATAATGAGTTTTTCATTGAAATGGATTGGAATGGGTAAATAAATAGTATAAAGAGTCTCATTAAAGAACATTCCCTCTTCTTTGTGTATCCTCATTACATTTTTTTTCTGATAAATTAATAAATTCCCATTACGCCTAAAAATTAAATTTTAGAATTTAGGGAGCATATTTTGAATTATTTATTGGATGTTATTGTATGATAAAATGTGAAATTAATGTGTTAATATTAGATAATAGATTGTGGACTTATATAAGAGGGGTAGAGGAAAGACTTTCTATTTTTTTTAAATAATTGAGTGCTCTCACATTTATCAAATATCAAAAGTGTCCCAAATATATCATTATCTATAATTTGATGATTAATAGTTGAAATATAGTCATAAAATATTCTTTATACTAGTTTATAAGTCATTTTAATCATCATCTTCTCAGTTTAGAGACATGTAATGCAAATCTTACTTTACCCGTTGTAATTATTATATTATCAATTATATTTTATTTTTATAAATATTTAAGATGAACATATTAGAAATTAAAAAAATTATTATTCCAAATTTGGAATAAATTTTTAAAAATACATTTCAGGAAAGTAGAAAATATAAATTTAAATGTAATTCCATGGATGTGATGAAATTTTGAATTTGTAATGTTAAAATTTTCATAAATATTAATTTTATTATATCTAAAATCTGAATTAAAATTATTAGAAAGACCTAAATTGAAATTATTGATATAAAATTGAAATAAATTAAGTTTAAAACATATATATATATATATATATATATAATGAATTTATATATATATATACATATATATATATATATAAATTAATCAAAATGGGATTTTCAATATAAATTTTCTATTTTTAGTATTCAAAAAAAATAAACTTATTAAAAAAATCATAATAAATCACCTAGATTTAAATAGAATATTTCAATTTACAAAATATATAGAATTTTTTATTTTAATTTTTTTATAATTGGAAAGAAATATTTGAAAATCATATGCGCAAAGTGATATTAATTATTATTTTTATTAAAATTATTGTCTTTCTAGGAACATTTATTCTTATTTTAAATTATTCATATTTTATTTGCAATAAATAAAAAAAGATTTCAATATTTAAAATATATATTTCTTATGTTAGTATAATTGTACTCATAAAAACCAATTTAATATCTATGTTATAAATAATTTATTAAATAATAATACTAGTCACCAATTATTTTCAGGAATACATGATCTTGTTTTTATCGTAAGAAATAAATTAAATTAGATGTTCTATATAACAGTATATATTTTTATAGTCACATGAATTGAATTATATATTATATTTTAAATTGTTTCAAATTATTTAACATAATGTAAGGCCTCTAGATCATTCATTTCCTTATACTCTTGTTGTTTCCTATCATATACACAATCAAATACAATTTTATAATTTCAAAATCTAGTGGAGTTTCATTATTCCCACGTAAAATAAATTATTTCCTATAAATTTAAACAGTATATCATTAAAAAATATATCATTAGAATGAAAGGGATGCTAATGGTCATATAGAATAAAACATATATAAGCTTGTACATAAGAGAACATTGGGGAATGTAAAAATATTGACTTAGAGGGAAAAATAATTTATTAAATATTGTGATAGAGGACATTGATCATTAAAATGTTAGAGATTAATGGAATGTAAAGTTATTAAAACATTATAATGAGATGATTTAAATGAATAGCCTATTCACCAAATTTGAATGTAATAGGATACATTTTTGGTATCAGGATCCAGATCATAAAGTTTAATAATTATATATATATATATATCCATGAGTATAATTATATATACATAAATAATACATTCTTATCTTATAATGATAATTTCATCCATTAGTTTTCCATCGATCAACTCTAATACCCCCACCATGATATGAAAATAAAAAAGTAATATATTTTATTACTTGCTAAATAAAATTCTCTTTAACCATATCAAAAGATCTATAAATCCGTTATTTCTGTTATTCCCAAAAAAATTTAAATAACCATTATTATTATGAAAATAAATTGAATAAATTCATATAAAAACCTTAAAAATATTAAAACATTTTCATAATTAGTATTTATATTTTAAATTTATTAAGGAAAAATAATTATATATTAACTAGGACATCACATATGTCAGTGGTATGGGAAAACAATTATATTCTCTCTTCATGGGAACAAGCCTAGTGACCTTTATTAATTGGGGGGAGGGGGTTCACCCAACATACTAGTTGTGGTTTTCTAAAATATAGTAATATATTTCTAATAAAAATTTAAAATAAAATATAATGGACTTCCTTCAAATAATGACAATCAAAAATATTATTTTTTACAATGATTTTTAATATAAATTTTCTATGAAAAATAATAATAATATTTTATTATTATTTTAATTTCATTAAAGACAATATCAACACTATATGTTTTAAAACCCTTTATAATTATTTATATAAAATGTAATGTAATAATTTTTCAACTAATATTTCTTATAACAATTTTTTCTATATATGTATATCATATGTTTATAATCACAGTTGAAAATTACCATATATATGATAAAAAGATTGATCAATTTTTCAAAACTATGATCAAAAATAAAATTATAAATTTGTGATGATATTTATCTATATTTTTTTAATGTAGACAAATACTATTCTTGTAATTATCAACATCGTTAAATAAATCATAATTTTCTTCAACAATATAACATTGGTAAAAATAAATTGACAACATAATTTCTATTTCCCAATATATATATATAATTAATCCTTTTTTTAAACAATAGGATATTCCATTTCCCAATGTTTAAACCTTACAATAGTGCATTTCCAAAAGAAAAAAATCATAGTATAAATCATTGAAAATGGTTAAAATACCGTATAATAATTTATCTTATATCTAAATCATGACACATACTTCACAACCGAAGAAAACATATAATTATGCTATGTCATTTATTTTCATCATATTTTTGAAATCCAATATATATTTTATAATGAAAATGTTATTTATCCTTATCAGACACCTATGCAGTGTAATCCCAATTGTGTAGTAAAGATGATTTTGTTGTACTAGGTAATGATCTAATCATGTACAATGATCCTTTTTGTGATTTTTATCCCATGATACATCTTTTCTAGGACCATGTAAATTTGTAGTATCATGAAAAGTATATAATTATAGAAAAAAAACTGCAGTCTAATAATTAATAAAAAATTATGATGTTATAATATACATATCATAAAATTGTATCATAGTTTAATGTCCACTAATTTATTTTAACCTAAATATCGTTTCAATGTTTTCTAGTAAACATCCTAGTATACATGCTACAATAACCAAATCCAAATTATTCTAAATATGGCTCTTGTATTATTAAATTATCATATGATACATGCAAAAGATATTGAATAACAGAATAATTTATTACACTTTGAAACCTATCTATATTCTTATGTTTCACATGATATTTGAATAAAAAAATTATTACATATATTATTTCTAGTTAATTATGAGTTCAACTATAATATCCCTCAAATCAGTTAAAAAAATCATAAATTAATCCTTGTTAATGATAAAAAATATGGTGGACATAAAATTATCTGTAAATGATATATATTGTAACGTTCCCGGCCCAGAATCCACTAAACCGGTGCTCCGATCCGGGTGGTTACATAACCTTAAGCACATCTCCCCGCACGCCAAAGGTTGCCTACTAGCAGTAGGGGTCTAAGGAGTCATGTTGGGAGACTATTCCCTATTTTTATCAGTGTAAGCCGCAACAGAAATAAACCAAGTAGCGGATGCAATAAAAAATAAATAAGGATCATGTATAACAATCATTTCAAACAATAAACATGCCATGTCATACTATATGTGCATGAGTGAAAAAACCTGAAATAAAGGCAACAGCCAAAATACCCAAAATGGACCCGACTCTATGTATGGATCCTCCACCTAGTGATACCCATGTCCACTCACTATCTGGAATGGACCCTTTCCCATTTTCTGACCTGCAAACATGAAGGCTTCTCAGGTACCCAACGAAGGCCTGAGCATGGCATGAGTGTAACTCAGTAGGCCACCACCAACGGTGTCTATAAAATATCCAATATAAAGAAGTAGTGAATTCAAAAACAATATGAATGATAATTAACATGTAATTACTTGAAGTTTGATTAACAAGTTCAGGTCCAAATCCATTTCCACATCTGTTACCATTCATTAATCACCAATTATTATCACTTACCAACTCATCACATTTCCATGGGTTAATCACATAAATTATGTTACATGTGTTTGAAGCCAACAATCACAAGAAATAGGGTAAAAACATCATTATCCTATCTCACTAGGACTAACCCCCTCATGACGATCATATCCTCACCTCGATTCCTCTGTCCAAGTGGATGCAACTGTTAGGAAAATAGATCATTAGTCCTTAATCCTAATCAGTGCCTTTAGGGTGGATCTTAGAACATCTGTCTTCTCTTAGCCTATGGGCATAGATCATCATGTCATACCCCACTCTACCAATCCATGTGAAAATGCTTATATATATATATATAAGTAACTATTAACCATCTGTACCATTTCCCCTCGGATAAACCATTCACAACAAACCACACGAGAATTCACATCATGCCATATGAAAATAACACATTACTATTTCACATGTTTTAACCATTCACAAAATTCCCATGTGTTGTGCCTATCTCATAATGAATTCAACACAAGACCCATAATTCATCCCATTATGGCCTTTAATCAGTTTACACATTAACCCATTTAACCTATTCATCATTCCCATGAATCAACCATTCAACCCATTCCAATTAACCCTTAGGTTATTTCCAGGTCTAGTTGCATCACCTAACATCTATTCCAAGTTCAACCAATCATGCCAACATATTCATAAAGGTCTCTACCATTTATTAAAACAAGGTCACTTGTTTAATAAAAATACCAAAGTCTGGGGAATGCCGTTGCATCCCATGGATGGCCCTAGATTAGGTCAAGTCAAACAGAACACCTCCCACAAGGATCATGAGGGTTCTCATTTTCCATTTCAAACACCATTATTACCAAACATTCCAATGTTATTCGAAAAATAACCAAGGGAGAGAAAGAACAAAACAAAAAATGCACAAATACACAAATAACTATGGGATCTGACTTGTAGAACAACTACCTCAATACCATGGTTGAACGCACCATCAATGGAGTCCTTAGACCTCAATATGACTAGCCTTTGGAGCTTCAACCAAGAAGTCACCCAAAAGAGTGGGTTTCAGAGATTCAAAACAAGAGGGAGAGAAGATACAAACCCTAAACCAAAACGAGAAGAAAGGATGGAATTAGCATTACCCGAGGCTTTGATTGGAAACCAATGATGCTCTAAAAGACCAAGAATAGAAGGAGAACCACCCTTGGGAATATTGGGTCATCCATGTTCGTCACTAGGGTTGAGAGGGGATTAATGGAGGAAAATTCTGAGTTGGGGTTTAAAGGCACGGAGTGGAAAACATGAAATTTTTCTCAAACTTAAGAGGCCGCACGGTTTAGCCGCACTATTTGAAAAAATATGTGCAAACTGTGCGCATGCTACTGCCCAAATGAGAAGGGTTGCACGGTTTATCTGGGCATGCTGCACGGTTTTCATGGCTGTGCGCAAGCCATACGCCTTGGCCTGTCTTGCCCAGCTTCCCTTTCTTCCAGGCCCCAAGCCCCTAAAACACTCCCAAGGCGTCTCATACTTTCAGATGATATCCCTTGAAACCCAGAACAAGGGATTCAACCAAAACATAATGAAAACATACTCTTCCAAAAATCAGGATCTTACATCCTCCCCACTTTAAAACAGTTAATCCTTGAGTCGAGTTTCCAAGCCTCATTATTCCACCGAAGAGAATATTTCGGGCCACTGAGCTCGCATATCCGATTCTCACTCCCAAGTTTCTTTCTGAACATTACCATGCTTCCCTTGTACTAAAACTGATGGAACAACCATGCCCCCAATGATCTTTTCACTATGATCCACCACACGATCCAGATGATCCTGAAAGGGTGCATCAGCCTCAAGATCCACATCCTCAACATCAACCACGTGACATGGGTTAGGACGATACCGTCGAAGCTGCGACATATGAAACACATCAAGAATCCCACCATACCGATTTGGAAGAGCCAATCGGTAAGCCACTGGTCTGATACTCCCCACAATCTCAAAAGGTCCCACATAACTGGGCACCAACTTACCCTGCATTCGAATCCGACAGTGACCCAACCATGGCGACACTCGAAGGAATAATTTATCACCCACCGCAAACTCAAGATGTATACGCCTCCGATATTAATATGACTTATGCCAAATATGAGCCATAGTCATCCACTTCTTGATCATCTTTAATCTCTCTAAAGTCTCCTGCATGAGGCTTGGCCCTAAAAACTCAGATTCACTGGCCTCTAGCCAACACAATGGAGATCTACATGGCCACCCGTAGTGTGCCTAAAATGGTTCCATCTAAATCGTAGCCTGAAAATTGTTGTTGTAGGAAAACTCAAATAAAAATAGGTTCCTCTTTCAAGAACCCCCAATGTCCAAGACACGTGCTCTTAACATGTCTTACAACACATGGATCGTACGCTCCGACTACCCATCTGTCTGCGGGTGGAAAGTCGTACTAAAAAACAGATGGGTACCATGCACCTTCTGCAACCCTATCCCAAAATGCGAAGTGAAATGTAGATCTCAGTCTGAAACTATGTTTCACGGAACACCATGCAACAACACTATCTCCTGAACATATAGCCCACCCATGTGGTCGACTGTAAAGGTCTCATGAATCAGTAAGAAATGAGTCAATTTCGTTAACCGATCCCCAACCACCCAGATTGCAATATTCTTCCACAGCATCCCCAGAAGACCCACGGCAAAATCCATTGTTACATCATCCCAATTAAATTCCGGAATGGGTAATGGATGCAACATACCACCTGGGTGTTGATGCATGTACTTCACCTGCTGATAGGTAAGGCACCGTGCCACAAATCCCGCAACATCGGTCTTCATTCCAGGCCACCAAAATATCCTTCGTAGATCACAGTAAATCTTGGTCAAACCGGGATGCATTTCACACTTTGATGCATGGAACTCATGCATCAACTCTCCCTACACAGACTTTGGCACAACCACATGAGCTCATACACAAGCAACACCTTCCATGCCGAAGGCCCAAACAGAAGGTAGCTCCCCACCTTTAATCATTTCCTTCATGATAAAACACATAGGATCATCAATCTGACCTACTTAAACTCGACTTAGAAGTGTCGACTCCATCGTTGAGGAAGAAAGCGTGACCTGACCACTTTCCTCTTGCACCTCTAGGTGCATCTCTACAAACAATGCCATCACCTTCCATTCTATGTTGGACTCCTGATCACCCTAATTCTGATCCTTCTGGCTCAGAGCATGAACAAAATTTTTTCCATTTCCCGGCGTGTACACCAACCCAAAGTCAAATGACTTGATATATTCAACCCATCATCGCTATCGAAGATTTAGATCCCATTATGAGAAGATATACTTTAATCTATTATGATTGATAAACACAGTAAACCATTGTACAAACAGATAGTGCCTTTAGCACTTCAGGGCGCACACCACTACAGCCAACTCAAGGTCATGGGTGGGATAGTTCTTCTCATGGGGTCTCAACTACCATGACCCATATGCCACAACCCGATCATCCTGCATCAACACAGCCCCATGTTCGAGTCCAGATGCATCACAAAACACGACATACTTCTTACCCGACTCAGGTAAGATCATGATTGGTGCGGTCTTCAACTGCTTGTTCAACTCATGGAAGGAATTCTTAGAAGCCTCAGACCGCTCAAACATGATTCCTTTCTTGGTCAGGCCCAAGAGAGGTGCTTCCAAGCGAGAGAAATCCTTAATGAACCTTCAGTAATACCTGGAAAATCCTAGAAAACTCCAAACATAAGAAACACTCTTGGGATTCTCCTAAGATACAATTTCCCGAACATTCTCTTTATCCACTATCACACCTGCCTCTGAGATGATGTGACCCATAAAATGCACCTCACCTATATAGAATTGAAACATTGATAGCATGGTGTATAGTCGATGCTATCTTAGCATACCCAAGACGATATCCTGATGTTGGGTATGATCGTAATGAGTTTTCGAGTACACTAAGATATCATCAACATAGACAACCACAAACCGATCTAGATAGGGATGAAAGAATCGGTTCACCAAAGCCATAAACACCGTCGGTGCGTTGGACAATCTGAAAGGCATTACCACAAACTCAAACAACCTCTACCAACTCTGGAAATCTATCGGTGGTATGTCAGAAGACCTCACCCTCTTCTTGTGATAACCCAACCTCAAATCAATCTTAGAAAACAACGATACACCCCTCAACTGATCAAACAGGTCATTAATTCTATTAATAGGGTACCAATTTTTCACCATCATCTGATTCAAATTCCGATAGTCAACACACAGCCTCAACGACCCATCGGCCTTCTTTGAAAAAAGCATGTGAGATCCCCAAAGAAATGTACGAGGACAGATAAACCCATTACAATCCAACTCCACAACCTGAACATTCAGTTCCTGGTGTTCTTCTGGTTACATTAGGTATGGCAGAATAGAAATTGGCTCCTCTTTCGATAGCAACTCAATCGTGAAATCATCATCCCTCTCGGGGGGTATCCTAGAGAAATTATTAGGAAACACATCCTAAAACTGATCCACTATAGGAGGATGATAGGATTGTTTCCCTCCCTCATCATCATCAAGCATGAGACATGCCACTTGAGCTATGAGTCCACTCATCTATTGAAAAAACGACCCCACACTCCCAACATGAATATCCCATTCTGTACAGTGGACATAAACATCCCCCTCAAGGGACCTGAACGATACTTTGAGACGTTGTGTTGGCATCTATATACATTCCCAAAAACATGATTTAGCATGCATACCATAAATCATTCACGACTTCCTCAAAAAGAACTTTACTAGCAACAACAACCCATTTTCATATACTAATCTAACAACATTAGAACCTCAAATTCACTGCCCCGACCATCCCTACTACGGGCCATGGTCCACATGCGGTAAACAACCATGCACTACCACCAAACTCACACAACGTTTTACAAAAAAAATTCCACTTCATTTGAAATCCTTCTGTTTCATTAATCATCTTTTTCCCACTAGTATTATTTCATTCTTTTAATTATTTCTTGGATTCATGAACTGCATGATGCACCATACCATCCTGCCTCACACACCCATCCCGTACGGGTGCCAAACATGATGCATCCCACCTATCTCCTTAGGTTCCTATAATGATGCATGAATGAAAATCCTCGTGCTGTTAAGGGCATGAGCCAAATATCATAAAATAGTCACATCAAACCACATGTGCATCTCCCAGCAGTGAAATAACATCAACTATAAAAAAACACAACCAAGAACAACATTTCCAACCCAGTGTAACATGGGTCTTCCCCCGTACCTTGGTTAGCCACTCCCAATAACAAGCTCATTAGCAAGACCCGAAAAATCATAACCCTTGGAAACTTATCCTAAATAACAAGACCTCTGAGAAAGAGAAGAAATAACTCATCTAATACCACATTGCAACATTCTTGTCCTGAAATCCACTATAGTAGTCCTCTGAGCATGGTTGAATAACCTTAAATTCACATACCCATAAGCGAAAGGCTGCCGACTAGTAGCGGTGGTCTATGGAGTCATGTTGGGAGACTATACCCCCTTTTTATCAGAGTATGCTATAATAGAAATAAAAAAAATACCGAAAACAATAACCAATAAACAAAAAACATATATAATAACAATTTCCAACAATAAACATGCCATGTCATACTAGAAGTGCAAGAGCGAACAAAACCCGAAATAAAGACAACGACCAAAATCCACAAAATGGTTCTGAATCCAAGTCTGGATCCTCCAACAAGTGCTACCCAAGTCCACTCACAATCTAGAACTGAACCTTGCCCTTATCCTAACCTAAAAAAATGATTTCTTCTCAGGACCAAATAGCGGCCTGAGCAGGGTGTGAGTACAACTCAGTAGGCCACCACCAATGGTGTCTACAAAATATCCAGTATAAACAATTAGTGCATGAAAAAATAATATGAATGATAATTACCAAGTAATTACTTAAGGTGATATTAACAAGATAAGGTCCAAAGCCATTTCCACTTCCATTACCATTCATTACACACCAATTAACATCATTTACAATTTCATCACATTTATATGGGTTAATCACATACATTATGTTACTTAGGTTTGAGGCTGAAAATCACAAGCAAGAGGGTAAACACATCGTTATCCTATCACAATAGGACTAACCCACTCATTATAATTATATCTTCACCTAGAAGCCTATGTCTGGGTGGATGCAACGATTATGAGAATAGATCATCAGTCTTCCTTCCTAACACATGAATTTAGGGTGGAGCATAGAGCATCAATCTTCGCTCTGCCCATGGGTGTAGATCTTCCAATCATACCCAATTTACCATGCCATTTGCACATGATTATATATATAAAGAACCATAAACCATATGTACCATTTCCCCTTGGACAAACCATTACAAAAAACGACATGGGAATTCGCATCATGCCTTATCCCAGTAACACATTACCGTTTCACATCATTAATCCATTTACCAAATTCTAATTTGTTATTCCTATCTCACTAAGCATTCAACAGGAGACCCATAATTCATCAAATTATGGTCTTTAATTAGTTTACACATTAACCAACTCAACATGTTCATCATTCCCATGAATCAACCATTCATCCCATTACAATTAACACATAGGTTATTGCCAATTAAATGTGCATCACCTAACTTCTATTCCATGTTCAACCAATCATGCCAACATATTTGTCAAGGGTTCTACCATTTATTACAACAAGGTCACATGTTGAATAAAAATTTCATAGTCCAGAGAAAGCCAACACATCCCATGGATGAACCTAAATTAGGTCAAGTCAAACCCAACACATCCCACGGGGATCGTGAGGGTTCCCATTTTCCATTTCTAACACCATTATTACCAAATATTCAAAAGTTATTCAAGACATAAACAATAGAAAACAAGAACACAACTAAACAAGCAAAAATACCCAAATAACTATGGGATATCACTTATAGACTACTTACCTCGAATCCACAGTTTATCACACCCTCAATCGTGTCCTTAGACCTCAATCTGACTAGCCTTTGGAGATTAAACCAAGAACTCACAGAAACGATAGGGTTTTAGTGATTTGGAACAAGAGGGAGAGAAGATACAAACCCTAATCCAAAAGGAGAAGAAAGGATGGGATTAGCCTTATATGGAGCTTCAATCTGCAACCAACAACGCTCTAAATGGTTAAGAATCAAAGGATAACCACCCTTGAGAAGCTTGGGTCGGCCAAGTTCGTCACTAGGTTTGAGAGGGGATGAATGGAGGAAAATCCTGAGTTGTGGTTTAAAATCCCGGAGTGGATAACTTTTAATTTTTCACAAAATTAAGAGGACGAACAGTTTAGCCGCACGATTTGACAAACCGTGTGCAAACTGTGCGCATGAAACTACCCGGGGGAGAAGGGTTGCACAGTTTAACTGGGCATGCCACACTGTAATCCTGGTCGTGCACAGGTTGTGTGCCGAGGCCTGTCTTTCCCAACATTCCTTTCATCCATGCCCCAAGTCCCTGAAACACTCCCAAGGCCTCTCCTAGTTTCATAAGACATCCTTCGAAACCCAGAACAAGGGATACAACCAAAACATAATGAAAACATACTCTACCAAAAATCGGGATCTTACATATATAGTGTATGTTATTATGAATCAATATGAACAATCACATTTTCATGAAAAATATTTCAACACACATGTCATATAATCAAAAATATTAGAATGAATTAAATATATAGACTATATCAATGTCATAATCTCATGGATAATAATAAATATGTAATGATAAATAACTGAACAGTCATAAATTTAATAAATAATCAGGATATAAAACAAAGCTAATTTCTGAACCAGCATGGCTACCCTTGGAACCAAAAAACATATGTAATTTTTGTAATCTTATTAAGGTAATATTGTACCAGAATTAAAATATGAAAACAACCCAAATGTACTAAAATTGTGCTCCAAAAAACAGGATTAAAAACCCTGTCCGAACAGAAAAAACACTTTAGTAACAATGACCAAATGAAACCACCACCTACAAGTGGACCATCACACTTTATTGAGTCTGGATTAATATAATCGAAAAAACCATTGGAACATGTAGGGTGTGTGAAAAAATTAATAGTAGAGTCTCTGTAATGATTACATTATAAGAATCTTCCATTTTATTTTCAAAAAAACATTTCTATTCAAATATATATGTATTGAAATTGAAAGAATATTTAATAAAATAAGTCTTTTGGATTTCAAAAAATAGAAATACATTAATCAATTTTATTTATAAATAAATTTTATAAAATATTTTATATATGTTATTTTGGTATGAAAAAAAAGGTTATAATAAATAGCACACATTTATATCTCAATGATGAAAAAAGGGGAAAATGGTCATCTACCTAACTATATGACACATCTGGGATACTAGATCCTCACCTAATCTAAAGTGATCACAAAATTATATGGATACATAGATCCCACTGGAACTATCTAGAGGTGGCTTATCACTATTACATCAGAGATATGACATGATTCAACATGTTTTATGTCAATTGTAACACATTCAGAGTCTACTATCACAATAACTTATTGAATACCTATTATATCATTTGGTATAATAAAATCAATGATAAGAAATTTATTATAAAACCATTAACAATATATTTCACCACATTGTCCCTTTAAAAAAATATCAATACTCTATTTAATAGTAAAAACGGGTTTTAATCAAAACAGTAATTTTTAGAAGAAAAGTTATTGAGATTCTATCACAACAATTTAATCCATTTTTCCCAAACACCTATTAGGAATAGATTTCATAAAATCTATATAATAATTTAAATTACATATATATATTCCATGATTTTGTTTGAAAAAATTCCATCCAATTTCACAACACACCACAATTAAATAGAAAATTAGGTTTTCTACAATTTCATTCAAAATATCCAATTTCACATTCAAATCACCCAATTCAAAGGGATTGAGTTTATAATAATCATAGTAAAATTAGTTTTATGTAAATAAATGTAGATAAAATATTAGAATTTATATTATTAGAAATAGGGTTAATCAAATTTAGTCATCATAACAGATCTAACTACAATTATTACATTAACACAAAAACCACAACATAACCCTAAAAAAAGAATGATGGAGAAAAAAATAATGGAACTCAAACATGAAATGATATTCAATAAACACAATTTTTAGATCCACCAATCCATAGCGATCTATAAAAATCCATGTAGGGAATGTGAAAGCAACCACGAGATAGAAGGAATTCATACCTGAAAAATCACACCACACTTGTAGCAATGGATAATTAGTGAATGAAATTACCCAAATTTATTTGAGCGCTCAAAAAACTCATGGTAATGGATCTTGTGTAAATATAAAGAATGTTCAGAGTAAATGAAAGAGAATTTTCAGTCAAACTACCTTATTAAAAAAATGCAGCACATTCCATGATTTGTAACAAAATTACACTCCGTGTAATTGAAAAATTAAAAAAACAAACTGAATATACCATCATGTTTTTGTAAATAAGGTACATATTATTATTTTACAATTTAAACATTGTGTAACAATTTTACCCAATGTGTAAATACCCATCATGATATTGAAGAATCCTATTTTATGCAGAGATTCCAATTGTCTCTCACTTCATCATTATAGGTATCAACCCAATTCTTTCCCATTCCAATCCAAATAATTAAAAAATCAACAAAAATGTTTAAATTTATCATGTTAGAAAGGTAAAAGTATTTTACAACCAACCCACCACAAATGTTTTTTCCCTAGAATTCCAGTAACAAAACTTCCATATTGAAATGGTTGGGCCACTTATCTATAATTAGTGCCTCATGTTCTCATGTAACATGAGAATAAGATCTGTGATTCCATTGCGCATGTACCAATGGTATCTTCTTCTCACAAGTTACCGTGGTTTAATAATTAACTATCCTGAATGGTGGTGTAGTCAAGGAATAATCATTTTCAACCACAACGTAAATCCACTTAATATCTGTAGATGGATCACATAGATAATTTTTTAGATAAGAGGCATGTAACATATCATGTATTGAAATAAGAAATAGTTGAATTGAAAATAATTAATATGAATTATCCCCATACTAAAAAACATAAAAGCTACCATGGAATGAATATAATGATTCATTTTACACTCAATCTATTAATTTTCCATCCAACGTATGAAATTCGTGAAAACATAGTCAGACAATAATAATTCCATTGGTATTTGATGATTATTAGTATAATACTGATACTGGATCTATGAAATCAAAATTATTTGAAAAACCAACATAATTTTTTAGTCATCTCTTGAACCATGATTGAACCAACATGGAGAAATTCAAAACAAATTGACCAACATAATGGATACATGGAGCGATGGCTATACAATGACTTAATATGAGTTATTCTAATAAAATACTAGTATATATTGTAAAATTTATAATCAAACACACCATGATTTTTATCCAACTATCCAATAAAGTTGATTGAAAAATATAATATAAGTTAATAAAGAATTACAATATCTCTTTTTTCCTAAACATTTAACTGTGAAGAGTATTCTATACTCAAATGAATCATAGATTTTTGTGCCTCTTAAAGGACACTTCGAAAACATGATGCAAACCAAGGATATCTTCTAGATTCTATGGTATATGTAACTACCTAAAAATTAATAATCCCATTATAATAATTTTTTAACAACTACACAACATTGGTTGCATAATGAATGTGTACAATGTGTGATTATTTCTATATCTCATCGACCACAACTGATATGTCATTCATTTATCTCATTGTATGTGAAAATTGAATAAAAGTCATTTTATATCTCCTAACACATCCATATTTTATCTTTAAGGGCCTACGGATAAAAAGAATGATTCTGGTGATCATCCTTGAACTTTTGGAATTTATAACAATGAGGAAAAAATGTATCTATTCCCCATGTCATGCATAACCACAATTATTTACATGTCATGTAATATACGATCATAATGGTTCATGAATGCACATACCATTGAGTGTTATAGTAATCCCCCAAAATAGAATTTATTACTGATAATGAAACAACAAAGATATGTTGATAGCATTGAACTCCCAATGTGGATATTGACTTTTCATGATGGCCTCCCAACCATTAATAGAGACCATAAAGCTAAAAATCATCAAAAAGATGTTTTTCATAATGAATCACCATTATAAGAGAGGATGTGTATTTAGAACTTTCAAAATAATCCTTGGCCCCATTTTTTTGAACTCCAATTTTCATATGAGAAAAATGTTTCATCATGTTCTGATGATTCTTTCACTCATTGGGACATATGTTTCCTACTAAAAGAATTTCTAATGACATTTACATTCATCATGTGTAGATGATGCCAAAATAAAAGGAATTTAAATGTTCCTCCTATGTCCACTAGTGTAGATTTCAATCTTTTGGATAGATGATATAACTCACACTTGTGTGGTTTGAAAAATTTTTAAACCCTTCTTCACAATGATAATTCTAAAAACACCTAAGCACTTTCATCACAGTACAATAATCTAGAAAATGAGATGGGTAATTTTCCTTTTGAGAACTACTATGCTAAGATCCATAAAAAATGACATGATAAATCTATATAAAATCTCAATGAAATCCCAAAAATTACAAATCAATGCAGACAACATAGCCTTGCCTGATCTATGGGATGGTAAAAACCATCACAGTGGTCCAAAGGCATTTCAATTCCAAAATATGATTCTAAAATATTTCACAAAAATAAACTCTAACTATCTACCGAGTTAATGTATTCCTAAGATAATAAAACTTTTAAATTATATTAATTAACTTAAAATAATACCCATCGTGACCAAAAAATTCTAGAATATCAAAATAGTTTGTGGTTGTTCCATTGAAATAATTGGCTTTAACATTACTAGATCAACTAAAATACCACATTCTAATATCATGTTTCAAAATAATTTCACACCCCAAATACAAAAATATATTTTAGAATCATCAGCATAAATAAATTGAGTTCTCAACAATTACAAAACTGCTCTTGGATAAAAAACATGATCCTCCTTGGGCTAAGTGTAGTCAAGGATCTAATAAAAAAAGACATCCACGGTTGTATAAACATACCCATGGAGAGTCTCATTCACAAATTTCATAATTTCTATAGACGAATTTTTTAGATTAAAAATTATATAAATGAACACATAATATAAGTACCTTATTTGAAAGGAGGTGTCCTGATTATTTGAATCTTTTATTCACAGTGGACAGTAAGCATATTAAATGTCTATTTTTTGATAACCACATTTCTCTATTTAACTAAACCAAATGATCATTATTATGTGGAAATAGATACATTTTCTATACTATTAATCTATTTTGATTTCATTAATCTACACAATAGTAATGTGAACCATCATCTTTTTTAGCAATGTGAACTAATATCAACCAAGGATACATAGTCAGGAGTATAATTCCATTAACTAGAACATCATCCAAATATATCTTCAATTGTATCATTTCCACTGGTTCTATGTGGTGTAATGAGATAGGAACTGGTTGAGTACTAGGTACTAAATTGATTGAAAATTTTCCCCATTACTAGAAGTATACAATATAATATATAATGAAACAGGTCTGGAAACATAACGAAACCTAGAGAGAGATCACCCATCAAGTATTCTCACTCTACATCAAAGGATAACAATGTTATCACTTTCCCCAATTTTAGATATGATCGTCTATATCTACTAGACATTGGGATACATTTTCTTGAATGATATGACATACACCATCATGTTAATTAATATAGACACAACAAGGATTATTATGAACGTAATAAATCTTGAAAATGAGCCAATCCATCTAGAATATGATGTATTACAATTTCTTGTCAATAACCACCAATTTTCATACATGGAAGACATATGATAAATTGAATGAATAAGTGGAACTATAAAGTCCTTACTCCATCTTCATTCTAATATGTGTAGCAATATCCATCACATAGGATAACAAAACCTTATTAATACTTAGTAGATTAACAATACTTGTTTAAATAAATTAATAAAATGCACTCCTAAAAAATATTCTTATCACCAATGATGATAAAATAGTGATTGTACTACTCAGAATCACTGTTCCATTATTTTCTTCATATAGAGACTCTTTCTTTGGGTGAAAAATCCGTTTTCTTGTTTCATATCACTGGGAAAATATTTTTTCTGAAGGATATGATTACAACATAGTTTTAAAAGTTATTGATGATCTCATTTCACTATAAATAGTTATAATGTATGGAATAATTTAAAAAGTGACCTAAGAGACCACGTGATCCATATATCATGAGTTCCTTATTGAAGCCCCTCTTATAATCCCCTTGCTCACCACACTGGTAACAAATCATATGTATTGTTAAAGGCATTGTAGGGGGGTTAAAAAAAACTTCTATCGAGATCGACCATTTGTATCATCAATCATACACTTTAATTTAGAGATATTCACATACACCTCGGGGAAAATAAAATTCCCATCAACCCCAAAATTCTTGCTTAGAATATTTCAACCATTAACACTCTATCAATCATGTCTACTTAAGAAGACATATTTAGAAGTAAAACATGAGAAAAAATATCAACTTAATGTTACAAATCTAGAAGTCGAGTCTTATAATATTCAAATCATACTACATGAGGTTCATAAAATATTTTATCATAAAAATAGTTTATATAAAATATGATGGTTCTTTAAACCTATTCATGTTTGAAGAACACTGAATAAATAGATCACATCATTGAATCTAGATATAAATTTTCAGTTAAAATTGACTTCATGAATTTCCCTTATAATTCTTTAGGTTTCTTCGTCGTCACCATCATGTCACACCATCACCTTCTTCGTTCTTCCATCATTATTGTGGAAAAATTCACCATAATCTCTTGTGCGGTCTCCAATAATTCAAAAAAACACTCCATAATTCTCATCCTTTATTTAGACTCTTGAGAATCATTTGATCTCTTGAAAACTGTAATCTTCTAGAGAAGAAAATCTTGAGAAATAGTCCATATAAAATTTCTCAAAGGTTCTATAGCAATAGATTTAATGATATATGGGTCAAGTACATGTCCCAAATCATGGATAGTATTTAGAATCACCACAAAAGGCATTATTCTATGAGATGATATTCATTCTATGGTTCAATAGAATCTTCCTCCAAGATCTTATTCAAACAAATTCAAGGAGGAATGGTTCTATAAAACATTAATTGATAATTATATGAACCTCATATTAAAAAATCATAAAAATAGAAAAGGATGAATTAATCTCAAATGATAAGAACATTGTATTTAGATTTCAATCAATCCAAATAAATATATGGTAAAATACATGATGTAATCCATAATATTTCAATCATAAAACCACCATAGGTGACATAATGATCATTTATATTAGATATGACATGAAAAAAATTTAAAAAACCAACTTATGTAAAAACAAAATTCACAACTACATAATAAAACCAATTCATGATGAAACAAATTTCTATAATACATAATTTTCTTGAACCAGAACAAGTATCATGGTATCTAAATAACCAAATTGGACTTTACATAGCCCAATGGTAATTTTGGATACCCATGGGATGAAAAATTATACCCATAATCAGAAAGATAGAAATTGGGAATGATTTCTACAAAAAAAATAGGAGGCAGATAATAATGTTGAAATATAATCAATGAAAAATACAGATGGAGTAGTTTCCCAAAATTCATACTAGTCTACAACCACATTGTCCTACAAGAAAGTACCTGAAAATAGGAATAAAGTCTATGTCCCAATGGACAAAACTGTCCAATATAAAAAATAAATAATTACTACCACCACTAGGGGGATCCTTTCCCTTTCTCAATCATAGATTAATATAATATATAAATACGAGAAGCCACATGTCTGGTGTAAGTTATAATACTAGTAGGGTCACACTAAATATTCCATTTTAATATTTCATCTGTTAATTAACCAAATAACTATTTCATTTTCAAATAAATAGATATGAATGTTCATATCATAATTAAAAAACATCATAATTTACATTATAAATGATACTAATACATTAAACATTTGAGTTCACATAAATTTATATAATATTTTTATATAAATTCATTCGGTTTGTAAAATTGTTTATAATCATTGGAAAAATTTTATATCTGAAATATAAAAAATTGATCTTCATGGTCATCTACCAATATGACTGATAGTTCAAGGCTATAGTATCTCCACACACTGATAGTGATCGTGAATATATGTGTACGGACAAATCCCTATTACATTGACCAAAATGAAACTAATCACCATCCCATCATGTATGTGACTTATTGAACTATTTTTTATTTTTGTTCTAATATTATTAAAAAAGTGATATCCTAATAACTATATTCATATATATTATTGGAAATGATCTAATGTAATCAATTATAGTAACTTTATTTGAAAAATGTTAAAAATAAAATTCAACCCAAAATCCATTTTCAAAAGTTCGATACTTCAATTTAAAAACCAAAACTAATTTTAATCAAAACATACATTTTACTATGTTAAAACCATTTTGATTTTAATGAAACCCGTATTAAAACATATTTCCCAAATACCAATATGAAATAAATATACTCAAATAGAATACTCAATTTAAATTCCACAATAAATTTCTATGTTTCGATTTGAACAACATCAGTCTAATGTCTCAGCACAACCCAATTAATTGAAATTTGGAGGTTTCCCAATTTTCATGCTATAAATCCAATTTCACACATAAATTCATCAAATCAATTGAATTTATTTTCTAATATACGAAATGAATTAAAATTTAAGAAATTTAATTTTAGTAAATCATCTAAATATAAATCAATTATTTCATGGTTAATCAAAAATTTTCATCATAAATGAACCACAATTCATTCCTATGTAATAAAAAATACTACGATGAAACCATAAAAAAATTAATTAAAAATATCTAGTAATTAAACCTATAATAAATGTCTACTAACATGGTTTATAGAACCACCAATCCCAATATAACATATCTATCTTCATGGAGGAACAGAGACTGATATGAATAAAAATAGAGAATGGTTATGAAAAAAATCAAACTGAATTTGAAACAACTATTAATCATAGAAAGAAATGATTTTGAATGTTTTCAGTTCACCCTATCCACATATATAATTCCATATGTTCAATAGTTAGGATGTAAGGAAAGGATCAAAAATAATTTTAATCCATAATACCTGTTTAAAACAACATATTTCACATTACCTGATGATTAATCCAATTACACATAATGTACTTGAAATGTACATATCATAAATGTTACAATATGTTATTGATATTAAATAATCTATATTGAATGATAAATAACACTATATACATTATATGAAATCTATATATTGACAATGAAGGCCATCTATATATATTATCGTCGTGAAAAACTCATTGATAATGATAAAATAATTCTTAATGAAGAGGTAATTAATTATTGGAACCAATGATCTCATGAACCATTATTCAGCTACTCTTTGGATACATTTTGAATATGGTTTAGAATAAATGAAAAAAAAACCTTTAAAGATAGAATAACTTTTTTTGTACATTGAGACATCCTGATGCATCGAGGGGATATATAATATAGTACCCATCTATTAATAAAATTATAATGTGTTATACATATAACAATTAATAATTTAAATTAATTAATTCATATGACATAACATGAAGTATATGTATGTACTAAATGATATTGAGTTGTCTTTATATTCTCATTCGATCAAGTAAATTTTAAAAGTGAATAATTGTATCTATAAATTGCGTATTGTAAAATTAATAATCATATAAATTGATTAAATATATATATATATTTGGAGGAAGTTTAGTTTTTAATAATCAAATGAAAGATAATATTTTTTTGTGTGGTTAATGGGTAAAAAATAACTCATGGATGTTAATGTCAAAAATATTAATCGTAAAAATTTTTATAAATCATCCTCTATAACAATAACGATGGTGTCAAAATGTAAACCTATGTATAATGAAAAGGTGATTTTATCATTATTGAATAAAAATAAAAAATAATTACATTAAACAATATTAATTAAAATACACATCTTATTTACTTAATAAATATGAAAACTAATTTCATTGAAAATATATTTTAAAACGACTTTCATTAAATATGTCCTGATAAACATGCAAAGCAGGTATCAATGAAATGTAAGACATGATGATATCTAATTTGACAAAATATTTAAATGTTAAAATGTACATTACATTTTTAATATTAAAGGTTATTTATGTTCCTTTTTATAAAAATAAATTGATTATTCCATTATCATTTTTAGTAAATGAATTATATGGATTGTTATGAAAATGATAGAATATTCATTTGAAGGATTTTTGTTAAATTGTACAAATAAAACATCCTATCCCAATTTACAAACACTGGTGACTTAGTCCAGCCATTGAAATGGACTCAGGTAGTGCTCCCTATATTCTAGAGGTTGTTTAATTGTAGTGAGGGTTTAATATTTATCAATGGGGTTTAATACCCACAATAACAATGTATCTAAATAGTGGAAATAAATTACGGATATCCAAATTACACATAACTAACCAAATTAATCAAGTATCACAAGTTGAACAAATTGCTAAATAAAATATAGTAACTATAAATAAGAATTGTAAGTCCAAAAGTGTGTCATGTATAAATATTGAAATCTAAAAAAAATAGGCACCAAAAATTCCCTTGAGTTTTCGGAATAATGTCTACTTCCTGATCCATGATCTATCCAAAATCATCCATCAATCCTTTTTCATTTTCCCTTATCATGTCCTATAACAAAAAAAATGTTTTTATGGTATCGATCATGAAACCAATATAGGATGTGATAAAAATTCAATAAGCCTCAAAAATGAAATATAAAATAATATACAGTCAATAGTAATGTATAATGATTTACAAGGACTAAATAAAATTTCATATGTTAATAGTTATCACATGTATTATTATTCTAATTAACCACATCAACCCCCAGGTTCTCAAGGGCACCCAAACCAGAATACATACATTGACTTGTGCCACAGACTAATATATATCCAAATTCCATTTTTTAGAATTTATTATTTCATTTGAAATCAAATCTTAGTTATTTGTAACTATAGGGAAATGCCAAATAATGGTCATAGAACATTGTTTCTAACACCATGATTGTATTTGGAGCCTTGGTCCATGTCCCACAACTCAATGTCACATAGGTTTTTTGAGAATAGAATCGTGTTCCATTCTTATATACTATATGGGTACGTTGAGAATCAGTCTATATTCCACAAGTTATTTATCAATCAATTCATCACCATAGGCTTTTTATATATCAAACAATGTCTTGCACATGTTAATCAATCAATTCATCAATATTATATTTTGATGCATTAGACCACGTCCTCCTGTCAAATATCACATATATCACAATATCAAATAAAACAATATCACATATATCACATTAATAAATGATAGTAGAAATTATCCTTCTTATCACAATTTTATAAATGTGAAGGACTTACCCAAAATTTCATAATTTCAATTGTCAATAAATCCATAACAAATTTATTGAGAAATCACAAAATTAAAATAATTAATTAATGAAACATAATCCAATATCACAATCCCAATAGTCAACTAACTAATTACAGTGAACAATTAATAATATATTAAAATTTCATAATATCTTCATTTTCTTAATTGATTAACAATACAATTAGTTTAATTTGATCAAATTTTGCTATCCCCATATCCTATTAATTTATTCAACATTTAATTATATCAATTCAACCTTTAGATTTCACTAATTAATCGAAATTTTTAACACGTGGTAATTAAAATAAAGAATTTCAATTGTCAATGAAATTAAACATTTATGGAAATTGAATTTTTATTATTATATACACATATTAAAATAAATTAAATCTATTTAGAATTTACGCAATCTAGATCATATCATTGATGAGTTATCACCATGTGAAAAATTACCAAAATTATATTTGAAATTAAAGACCCACAATGAAGAATCAGTTATTTAATAAAATTCAAGAATCAAGATCAAATTGATTATGATCCAACAAGGCTAGATGAATATCTAAGACTAATAAGAGAAAAATTCTGTTCATATGATGTGAGAATAACTTGTTTGAGATTGAAAAACATACGAGAATAAATTATATTACTAGGGGACAAACAGTTCGTAAATATGGACATTTAATTGTGATGATTGGAGGTCTGGAGCCTATGGAATCTATCCAAGAACCTCAAAAAACAATAGGAATATGTTTGTTCTATTTTCAGTGAAACTGGGTGGAAATTCAGGTGCTTATTTATTTTAAAGTCTAAATTTTCGTTTAATTAAATCAATGATCCTGGTTTTCTGGGGAGGGGATCATGTTTTAAAAAATAGAACCACTTATCCATTCACATTATATAATGGGTTCATGGTTTATCATAAGAGGGTGAAATGTTTATAAAACAATTTACCTTCCATGTAAATCCCCTCTTTTTGGTTCACATGGTTCAGTGGGATGGGATAAATGTTTGGGAAAATCATGCACCAATAATGAAATTCATCTCATAGTTCCAAATTTATCAAATTTTATCCCAAACAGACAAATTTTAATACCGATACAAAATATACTCATTAAATGGTTACCCTTAATTGATCATGTAGAATTTATAGAAAATGATGGGATATTAATATATTCCCAAGTTATAATATTTCGTCCTTAGGTTGAAACCCCCCAAAACCTCTATAATTAAAATTAGAAAAGATAAGGTTTTAGAACTCCTAATTTGTTACCCATGTTTTAATGATCACAAATCCTATACATTCTATAAATCTTGTAAATAATATTTTATCTATATAAAATCATGTGTACTAATGATTAGTTTCTTTATTGCATAAATAATTATTGTATTCCATTTTGTTTATAATGAAATTATCTTATGAATAATTATGTTTAATTAAATATATGAATATCACTGTTTAAGTCTATGTATTGAGATTTGGCTAAGTTTGAGAAATCGTGAGTCTGCCACTGGTTGTGTATTTCTGGAAAAGGATCTAAACACCATGACCATTCAGACACCATGATCATCCATACACAATGACAATCCAGACAACGTGGCCATCTAGATAACGTGACCCTCCAGACACCGTGACCATCCAGACATCATGACTAGACACCATGATCCTAACACTGCATCTGTGCTACCAGTTCCTGATATCCATACAATTATTCCATCATAGTTGTCTCACCATTCAAAGATAATGAATGAGATATCGTTTCAAAGAGATAATGTTTCATGGAGACACCATTTACACACAGAATGTTACATTGTTTCTTGATATGTTTTGTCATTTTTAAAATTAATCTATATCTATCATATTTCATGTTTTTAAATACACTAACATAAATAATATTTCATTGCAAACATGTGACATGACATTACGAGGTACGATGTGCATAATTCATGAATCATGTCAGCTCCAACACATGCGTTCCAAGAATAAAAAGAACAATGTGGACAGATTAAAAATGTGTGACCATGGTGTCTATGTTGATAGTTTTGAAAACATAAAAACAAGTGTGTGAGTGATAATGAAGAGGAGCATGCATTCATTTAACCAAACACTTCTGAAAATACACAAATCTTATTCAAATCCTATAGTAGAGAACATTTTCACACATTCAACTCCACGAAGAACATGAGCCAGCTCTCGCTGACCTACAATAATCTATTTTCTATGAGAGGACTCGAAATCTACATATGATTCATCCCAGAAGTCCATAGCTGCATAGACTAACAATCATAACACTTCTAACACTATTTCATCATTGATTATCTGTTTTTTATTATTTTTAAATTTCGAGCAGTGTGTGTGTGTATGAAGAAAAAAATTCACAGCCTACTACATCAAACGTAAGCATACATGATATCTATTATATTACATGTTTTTACACTTGTTTATTCCCATTGATATGTGTGGAAGAGATCCTTGTATGACATGATATTTTATTCCCACAATGAACTGTGGAAGAGGTTGTGTGACGAAGACATTATTTTGTACTATTGTTATCCTTTATCCATGGTGTGGATCATGTTTATTTATAAACAATAATTTTTGGAAAGTGATCACCATATAGAGTGAATTAGGTCTCATCTTGATACTGAACCACTTGTTTTATATTCGTTGTGTTTTTTATTTTTGTGTTTACAATTTTACTATTTAATTCAGAATTCACTAAAATTTACATTGATAGTAAATCGTGGAATGAAGTTATAATTTGTTTTCCTTATTATTATAATTCAAAATAATTATTAATAAATTATATTTATATTATGTAGAATTAATCATTCTTGTAAGAATTTATTAAAAAACTCATACATTCATAACTGTATAACATTTATTAACTTGATTGTTTTTAAATTTTCTAGTGACCCTTTTTATAAATACCTTTTAATCATAAATTTTTATAGATACTCAACTCACACCCCTCTTGAGTACTCTACTCTGACCAATAGTTGGTATCATAAAATTGTTTTTTATGACTCTGTTTTTTTTTACCCTATTCAAATATGAATTTAGGTGAACTTTACGGATATGTAATTTACTGATAAATATATGTATTTCAATATTATGGATAATTGGTTGGAAGGTACATGAAAAAACATACCACCATTCTTTAATGGGTCTAATAAGGCTAAATGGAAAATTAAAATACAAATGTATTTAGAATGTATGAGCATAGAAATCTGGTATTCAATTATTTATGAATATTATATTCCTAATACTGATAAAAAAACATGAGATGAACCTACCAAAACATCCTGCAATAAAAATTTCAAAGTTATGAATGATTTATACTTATCTTTGGGATATGAGTAATTTAATGGGATCTGTTCATGTAAACCTAAACATAAAATTTGGGGTACCTTTTTAGATTCACATGAAAGAACTTATAGTTTTAAAAAATGACACATAATACTTATACTATTAAATATGATAACAATAAAATCAAACCTGATCAGCATATTTATGATATGTATATCATGTTCAAAAAAATTGTCAATAAAATTATTTCTCTTAGAAGAGTAGTCACTTCCAATGAACAGATCATGAAGATTCTGTAATGTCTACATAACAGATGGAGAGGCACCTCTGTCTCAATTAGAGAGTCATGCGACATCAGCAAGCTACCAATAAAAGAACTCAATGAAAAACTGTTGATGAATGAAGATGATCTGGATGTAAATATGTATGAGGATGATGAACCCTATACAATATCAATTGTGTTCAAGACCACCCCCTCTAATCATAAATAAAAATAGAAATTTAATGTTTTTGTATAAGGTTTCATCCATGAACACTCATCACCTGACAGTGATGATGAGATGACTCAACTATCTAGAACGATTCATAAATATTACAAGAGGAATAAATTTTTCAGAAATCCTATCTTCAATGGAAGATATGTCCGAAAATAATTTTTGAAAATGATTGGAAAAGAAGTCACATGTTTGATGAGAATATCTGCTATGAATGTTAGAGAAAATAACATATCAGTGCTGATGACCCCAAGCTCAAGTACAATAAGAAATATGAGGGAAATATAGAAAGTATAAAAATGGAATAAAGGAAACATGGAGTGCTTCTGAGGAATGTTCAAGTGACTTAGAATCTTCACACGATGAAAATGCTAAAAAAGGAAATATGTGTTTTATGAAAAACACATCTGAGGTAACACTAGAATCACATGTTCAAAATTCCTATTATTATAAATATGATACTGACATTGAAATTATCTCTAATGAAGAAATGTGTGAGTAATTTAATATTCATGAAGAGACATGAAATTGAGTAAATGATAAATGCATGACTTTAATGAAACAACAAGATCTTACATCAAATGTTAAAACAGAACTCATTGTAGAATGGTAGAAAAATTCTCAATTACTCAAAAATAACAATGAATTAAATCTATATAATGAGAAATTAAAATATAATATTGAATGGTTTACTAATTTTAAATATACCATGGTACATATTCTAGTTAAATAGATTTCTCTTATATGTACTATTTTCATTGGCTATCATCCAGGTAAAAACATATTGGAAGAAATAATTTTGATTCTATGTCTAGGACATACAACATTACTCCCACTTATAGGAAACATTCATGTAGTTCATGATATGATACACTCTCTACTATTTCATGCTTTTAGGGAACAATAAGAGTTTTTTTTCTCATACATTACATAATGCTTATAGGAATCTTATGAGGAAGATATGCATACTTAAGGCACTAGTCACTAATATTACTAGACACAAACAGGTATGTGTACCAAAATTTGTTTTTATTTGACTATTCATAGGAATGTTTCATAAAAAATTCATGTAAATTCTTGTGGTACATGTAATGTGGGTTTTTAAGACACATGATTAGATATTCTTTGTGCTTTAAGAACATAATAAATATTTATAGAGGACATGTTACCTTTGGTTACAATGCCAAAGGGATGATTATTGGACTTGGCCATATCAGTAACTATAGCTCAGTTTTTATTTCCAAAATTATTTTTGTTGATGGATTAAAATATAATCTGATTAGTGATTCACAACTAGGTTATGGTAAATTTCATTTCAAATTTGAAAATTATGGTTGAAGTGTTTTTAATTACAAAATTGAATAAGTGTTTGAGGAATTAAAAAAATAATAGGTATCTTTTATTAACTTACATTATTTAAATTCTCAAAATACTTCAGGTTTATGTGTCTTTCAAAAAGATTATTGTCTTTGGCATAAGATACTAGAAAAATAAAAAACTCACTCCCGTAAAAAGTTAAATATAAAAATATTAGTCATCGAATTACCCATACACGAGATTCCAAATAATAAAATGTGTAATCCTTAACAATAAAAGGAGAAAAAAATCCTTTACTCAAAATAAATGATTTTAAACTTCTCAACCAGTTGAAATGGTTCACATGGATTTGTTTGGACCATCTAGATTTTCTAGATTAAATGGGAAACACTATGTTTTTGTTCTTGTAGATGAATTTTCTATATGTACCTCGGCATTCTTTTTGGCTCAGAAATGTTAATCCTACTATAATATTAAATGATATGAAAAAAATATAAAATCAAAGTAAACATAGAAATAAATACATAAGATGTGATCATCGTTGTGAGTTTTAAAATCAATTGTTTGAATCTTTTTTCTCACAAAATGGCTACAATTGTAATTTCTCTTCCACATGAACAGCTCAATAGAATGGAGTTGTAGAAAGGATACATGTATTACTGAAAGTGATTTCTAGAACCATGGTTAGTGAATATGACATACCTATTTATATTTGGGCTGATGCTTTAAATACATTATGTTATATTATGAATAGAGTGTTTCTTAGACATATTCTTATACGAAATCTATATGAGTTGTGGAATAATAGAAACACCAGAGTTTTCTACATCAAAGGATTTGGTTGAAAAGTATATATCTTTAATACTAAAGAAAATCATGACATATTTGCATCCAATAGCAATGAAGTAATCTTTTTAGGATATTAAATATCTTATAAAGCCTACAGTTTGTTTAATAATAGAACTAAATGTGTGAAAGATTCATTCCATTTCATATTTGATGAAACAAATCCACATGATCCTAAGAGAACTCTAGATAACCTAGAGGATGATCTACACATTATTTCAAAATACTACAATCATATTGTAAAAGAATCTGTTAAAACTTCTAGTTTTGGAAATTTATTAGATTTAGGTCACAATGAAACTGACCTTGTTGAGGAATTTGAAATCATGAGTAATTATTTTTCAAGTGCTGTTAAAATTATTATGAACCATACTTTAGATGTTGTTTTATGACACTTATACAATGTTACTAAAACTAGATCTTCTCTTAGAAATCATTTTGAACATCAAGTCTCTTGATCACAACGTGAACCTATAAACCTTAATGATTCCATCACTGGAGAATTTTGTTTTATGGCTATGCATGAAGAACATAATTAGTTTTAATGGAACAATGTTTGGAAAGTTGTTGACAAACCCAATGAAACATTCACCATAGGCACTAAATGTGTGATTAGAAATATGTTATATGAATCTATTTATATTTTTAGAAAAATGTCTAGATTTGTTTCACAAGGCTACGGACAAGAATAAGTAATTTACTCTGAGGAGACTATTACACCAGTCGATAGACTTGATGCCATCAAATTTCTTCTTACTAATGCTGCACATCTGAATTTCAAACTATATCAAATGGATTTCAAAAGAAAATTTCTAAATGTGTATATATCTGAGGATGCCTTTATTGATAAATCCCATGGTTTTACAGACCATTATTTTCCAAACTATATTTTTATATTATCAAAATCATTATACGGTTTAAAACAAGATCCAAGATCTTGGTATGATAAATTAAGTTCTTTTCTTTTTTTCCAATAGTTTTAAAAAATGAATTTGTTGATCCTAAGGGTTTCATAAAAATAATTACCCTTGATGTCTTAGTAGTTCAAATCAATATAGATGACATAATCATTTGATCTACAAAAAATTATTTATGTATTGAATTTTTTAAAATAATACAAATCAAATTTGAAATGAGTTGAATGGTTGAACTCAAATTCTTTCATGGATTTCAAATCATTAAAAATAATTATGGTGTTATTTTAAATAAATGAATATATAATAGATATCATCTAAACTATTTTGGGTTGGAAAACACAAAAATTACTGACACTTCAATAAGTACTTCATGTAAGTTAGATCTTGATGATGATAGAAAATATGTTGAATAAAGCACTTAGAGAGGAATGATTGTAATCAAACTACACATAACTGCTAGTCGAAATGATATTATGTTTAGTATGTATATATGTTCCCATTTTGAAGAAAATCGCATGGAATAATATTTAAATAATGTTAATATATTTTTCAAACACCATAAGTATACACCAAATCAAGGACTATTCAATCATAAAGGAAAATAATTTGAGTTAGTTAGTTATTATGAATCTGACATTGGTGGTTGTAAGTTAGATAATAAATGTAAATCTAGAATATAACAATTTTTGGTAAAGTCACCAGAATCATGGTGTAGTATGAAACACAACAATGTTGTATTTTTTACAACATAAGCCGAATACATAGCTTCTAGCAGTTGTTGTGCACAGATTTTTCACATGTAACGCACATTACTAAATTATGGATATCTATTTTGGAATTTATCAATAGATTGTGACAATACAAGTGCTATTAAAATCCCAAAAATTTCCCATTTCATACTCTAGGTCAAAACATTTTGATGTAAGACATCAATTTTTGAGAGATAATTATAAAAAAGGTGAAATCACCTTGGAATTAATTTGAAATGAATATCAGCATGCTAGTATATTCATAAAACCATTAAATTCTGAAATAATATATTACATCATACATGAATTAGGAATTTTAAATCTTATGTAGTATGTATATTGTTACACAGTTTACAGTTTTACTAGTCATTGTCTTATGATTACTGTTTTACTCTAACAGTTCTATAGTTTTACCTTCTCAAGAGATGATTTTTCATTTTTACGGTCTCATTGTTAATATTTCGTGGATATTATCTAGCACTTATGGTATCATACAATATGGTCACATAGTTTTGAAATCACACTGCTACGGTCTCACCATGATGGCTTGTTATAGTCTCACTGTGAAAGATAATTACGGTCTCACCATAAAGATGCTTTATTATGTTATTTATACATTATAACATGTATCAAAGTAGTTCATTGTTTTATTCTTCTTTAATTTCCCGTTATTTTGATCTCGCGATGCTTGAAATCACTATATGGTAAAATAAAATAAGTTTAACTCATTCTTTACTCGAGATCTCTTCTCTCAAACCGTAACCCCTCATCCACCCTTTCTCTATCTTGAACCTTAGTTGAATGCTTAGGATGAAATGTAGATCATTGTTAAATCATAATATGGGTAGATCAAAGAAGATTTTGAAAACCAGGTTGATGATAGAACCTTGAGGCCCTCTGAATTTGAATCTGGTGAACAGAATAGTGGTACATGAATCATTGATATTCCCTAAGAGGCTTCATTCATGTTAGTCTCTGGTATTGAATGTGCTAACCGAGCAAGGTTGGATGGATTTGTTCACAAAAAAGGATAAGAATATTTACCTGATGATAGTTGAACAATTTTATCAGTATGTTCAATTATATTTTGATTCAAAAGATGACAAGGCATTGTGATGTTGGATTGATGGCCAGATTTGTACCCTTTCTTCGAGGTTATGGGCGACATTACTTTGGATACCTCATAATGGTATTTGTGATGACTACTAGAGAGATCATACACCTCCAAGTGAGTTATTTTTGGAATAACCATTGATAACATTAACATTAAATGAATCTATGAGGAAAGCCATAGCTTCCACGCTAGAAGTTAAAACCAGGATTCTATTTTTGTTTTATCATATTTTGATTAGCCCTGTATAATTTTATTTTTCTATAGTCTTGTATCATGATTTATATTTGATACATCTCATAAAAAATGGACATATGATCAACCGATTAATGTATTTCATACACCATACATGTGAGTTGATCTAAAAACCTCCAAGTTAACCTCCCTGTTCAATTAAAGGCTTATCTCCACTATGCTTCATTCAAAATTAATGGTTGGACTAGATGAGGAATCCTATAAAAAATTTGAGTTCAGACTCTAGAATGTTACAATAACGAGAATGAAAATTAGTTGGAATCCATGGATAACAACATGAGTAAGAGATAATGATTGGGATTATGATAAGATTAATTTAGTGGAATAACTTTTAAGACATAAGGATATTAATTATAGTAGTTTGGTGCTAGATGAACACGTTGAGTATTCTGATGAGGAAGAAGAAGAAGAGGTTGTTTTACTTCCAAGAGAAACTGTTCTGGTTGAGGAAGACAATGAATCATCTCCTGAAGTCATATATGAGAATGAAATTCATGTTCTTGAAGAAGTATTTGATCTTGACGAATGAATTTCTTCTAATGAAGGTTTTGCTGGTAAGGTAATAGAATAGGAAGTTGTTGAAGAGCATATAAAATAATATATTATTGTTGTGCACAAAACTGAAATTTAAGGAACACCCAGATGAAAGGTTTTTTTTACTAAAGTTAGTCTATCTTCAAAATAGATAATGGAGCAAGCATTTAAGATGGATAGAAAGGAAATGGTTGAGGAAATCATTGAACTAGAGTAAGGATGAAAATATCTAAGTCGAGACAAAGATGCACCTATTGAGGTTGATAAGACACCAAATATAGAATATGTTGAAGTCCCTAATCTGATTGATCCAAGATCAATGGATACATGGTATAAATTCCCCATTTATGTTGATGTGACTAATTTCCATGAAGTGTGAGTTAAATGAATTGACATGTCTAATATATTTCATTTGAAAATGGAATATGCTCTTGATGCTATCGATTCCAAGGAACCTGAGCCAGTCCCACCTTATATTCATGAACATTCAAAAGAACCTCAATACTTCGTGAATAAGTATGATCTAAAAGCATTTGGAGCTACCCTATTGGTTAGAGATGAAAAACTCATGATTACCCAACCGGTTCCTGTAAAAATTTTATGTGAGAGATATGATTTCATGTTGTTAGAAAATGTCATATAGAAGACTCATCCCAAGATACATCATGAGATTCAAGAAGATAGAATTGACAACCAACAGCTCTGTGATGAAGTAAAAACTCTCATTTTTTTGGTTGAAGACATAAAGAGAGTGACTAATTCAAGACCACAACCAATTACATATTCTATAAAGGATAATTTTAGTCAGACCCCACATGATGTATCCTAACCGATTTAACCTTATAAAACAACAATATATGAAAAGGTAGCTGAAATAAACAAGAATGTTGGTCAAGAGATGTGTGAGCTTGTTATTGGTCTTAACAAATTTATTAATGAGTACAAGTCTTGTCTTCAGAAAGTTATAAATCTACTAAAATCCCTTATATTGGATGCTACTACTTCCCATACTTTTGGAACCTCATCTCAACCCTCTTTAGACAGTGATCTTCTCTGAACACTTATCGAATAAGAACATCAATCTATGATAAGTGGATTTGAAAAGGAATCCATATCTTTAGTTGTCATGAAAAGTGACATAGTTATTTATTAGTTGATAAGTAATTCCATGGTTAATATATACACTTATCAAGATATTTTTAAGATGGTGAACTTATACTTCAATTGAATCTTCTCTAAGAATGACATTACCAACCACTTCATGTACCTTGGGGAGAATATGAGGATTCCTCCGGTAACTCAAGCATTCAAAACTCAATTCCAACAGATTTAATATTTCACTCCATTTTTTATATGTTAATGGAGAACAAGTATGACTATTAAAAATCCATGTGGTATGGTGGTGAGATAATTATTGACTTCATCATGATTTTAAGGCCTTATCTTCATGTCCAGTGTACTAAAATTGTTTCCCATGCAGCTACACCACGATGATCTAGTATGCCTACCTTCTCATACTCTACCCTTGCCTCTACATCTATGTCTATCTCTCAGGCTCCGAGTCAGATCAGGCTTGTTATCCTTGATCAACAGTTTCCTCATTCTTTCACTGCACCTCCCTTGGACCCTTATGTGTTTAAAGGAGTCCCTTTACCTTCTATGTCCACTAGTTCGCTCCCTCGCTCCACTTAAACCTCTACTCATGTGGCCTCATATTCTGATGTTGCTGCTAAGGGAAAAGAGAAGGAAAACTAGTGCTTAAGAACAGTGACTAATATATTTTGATAGGGATGATTTCTATATTTTTTTACTTAAAATTGTTAATGGATCTTTTTATCCATCTAATTAATTATGCACTTTTATTGTCTAATTCTTACTTACTCTTTTTGATAATCCCAAAAGTGCGTGAAATATGTATTTTATATGCACTAAATGCACATTAATGAAAAAAATACTTAAGAATAAATCTATCACTCACATGATTTGTGGTCATCAAAAAGGCGGATATTGTTGGACCTCTCAGGTGTTAATCATGTTTTAATGATCACAAATCCTATAAATTATGTAATGATTGTTAAAATGGTTTAATCTATCTAAAATCATGTGTGCATATTTTTAGTTTCTTTATTCTATAAATATTTATTTTATACTATTTTTTTATAATAAAATTATCTTATAAAAGATTATCATTAATTAATTATATGTATATCACTATTTAATTCTATGAATAGTGATTTGGATAATAAATAATAAATCTATTAAGATGTTATTTGATCTTTCAAACAATCAGAACAGTATAACATTGATTACCTGGGTTATATTTAAATTTATTGGGGTCCTTTTTTATGAATACATTTTAAACACAAAATTTTATAGATACTAAATTCACTCTCCTCTTGAGTAATCTATTCCAACCAAAAAGGCACATGATAATTCATATTAACATACCTTTACCATGTTTCTGCCCCATCAAGTCCATGTTTTCTCAATTCAGGAACTATTTTCATAGTCTTACCCCACAACACATTCTCTGTACCTTCTCACAGACATATCATATTATACTCAATGGATGAATCTATTTCAAGATCAATATAATCTATTTCAATTACAAATTAGGGCGATACTATGATATTTTAAATGTGGAAAACCTCTTCCATAACATTGTATCTCCCTCAAAGATCCATTTGGTACACCACCAACTCGATTCTCTCCAAATCCACAAATGACCAAATTAACCCGACTACCCACAATATTCGCCTCTAAATCCTACAATGACGAAATATTGTAGAATTCCAAATGAAAAAAAAGTTAAATCTTTATAAATAATCTAGGTCTTCAAAATCTATCAAGATAAAACATATGTATATTAAAATCCATATTCATACTCTTCTAAATCAGTAAAATCTATTCTATTGTCTCCCATAAGAGAATCCATACAAAAACCTCTCACACACCTTCCTATATCCATCACAGTGATGACCTAGATGTTTGAAAATATTGTTCCTGATATTGTTCAATAAAAATAGTTACCTGAGATTTATGTTATATAAGGATTTAAAAAATATATGTGCTTCTCCCAATACCCCTCAACACATTGGATAGACACTCGAAGAATATCCTTACGAAAATATATTTTATCATTCGACTACACATTTTTCTATGGGTGGAAAGAAATATTCCATAATACATATGTACATACCAACTTCTAAAAGCTCATCAAAGGTAATTCAAAATAACGTGCCTCACAGTTTAAAACAATAGTTTTTTGGAACACCATTTAGATGGAATATCTCCAAAACACACACAACCATCCACACTATTCCACTATTAATGTCTCACACAAATTAATGAAATGCACTATATTAATATATTGGTTTGAAAACACCCAAATAGTGTCATTATAATGATTAATCATTGAGAGACCCACTAGAAATACCATAGTATCGTCATCACACACCCATTTGGGAATGAGAAACACCTATACTAATCCTGTAGGTCATTGTTAATGGATCTTCACCTGTTGATCGATGTAGAATTATGTCACAAACACCACAACCCCCATTTTTAGGACAATCCGAAAAAATGATGTTGTATGTCATAATAAATATTCATCACACATGGATTCCCCACTCACATTAATCCATTGAATTTGTTCCTTAGATCCAGTTACATATTCTTAGTCCTAACCACATTTTTCCAGACATTAATGATCTCATTTGTATATATGGTTCAATCTGAATGTGATTCCCCATTATCAAGTATCTCCCTCGAGGAAAAAATTTCTTGATGAAAAATATTTTCTATCATTAATATGACTCCAATTTGTTTAATCCACTAAAACTGATATTAAATTTATCTACTATTGTCTCTTCATTACCCCAACATGCATCTCAGGTATTAATTTCATCATCATTATCTTAGGAAGAGACTCAAGAACGTTCTATTTTTAATTTTTCCTAGCCAAATTGATAGAAAAACTATCACCCTTCCTGATAGTATAATACATTCAAATATAACACACTACATATACACAAACCATCCCTACATCCATATATTCATAGCTCAATGTGAAAAGATATACCTTTAAATATTTTGATCTTGATTCATAGTAAAATTCCCACTCAAATGATTATTCAACAAACACTTCAATTAATAAGAAACTAAATCTATTTCATGGTCATGCATAGGGTAGTTAAATTAATTATGATTCATATTCCATTACACATAAAACATAACTAAATATCCATGTAAAATCAATACTCTATGCATTATCCCAGAAGCATCACAGAAAAAAATTATACTTCTCACCAAGCTCACATATGATCTAGTTTTATTTCATAGTAAAAGTATTCTTCTACCCGAGGAAATTATTCTCACATGATCCAAACTAATCAAAATTTATCCCCTTCTTGTCTTGGCCCATAATATATTCTACAATTTATGGGAAATCATGGATTAATCTCTAATAGTATCGTGTTATCACTAAAATGTTAGGGATTTTGAAAAAATTCTAAGTATGATCACATAATACAACTACATGAACCTTATGTGGTTCCACTATCATACATTCATTGGAGAGGATTTGACTCATCCCGTGTATTTGATCACTTTATGACTACCACATAGATAGCTTTTCATATAGAAAATTCTCCTTCAATGTACACATAATGAGGACATGATATTGGGAATGATCATCACGTGTCTTGGATTTCACCATCATGACAACCAAAAAAATATACCAAAAATTGATATAGACATGGATGATATATTCACAAGGTCGTAAAATTTTTTGGTTTGCTAATCCACCAAATTAAATTACGAAAAACTCATAATAGACATATATAGATTTGAAATAATTCATCATTATATTAGAATCATAAATTCTTATTTAATGATACCCTACTGTCATGTTGATCTTAGAAAAGACTCCTGATCCTCCCAAATTTTAAAAAAGATCATTGATACATGAAACATGATATTAGATCATCATTTTCAACCAATCAAACATGTGGTAATCAACATATAAGTCTGAATTCCCATCATCCTTTGTTGGAAACAATACAACAGATCCAAAATATGATGAATTTTAAAGGATAAACCCCTTATACATCAATAATTCCAACCAATTATTTGTCTCTTGATGATATGAGAGTACCATTATATATGGATGAATAGAAAATGGATTATCCCTTGCAATGAGTTCAGTTGTAAACATCACGAAACTCTTTACTGGAATCCTTGAAAAGTCTTCAGGATACATGTCCTAGAATATATGCACTACTGGTGAATGGATAACTTGTTTTTGGCCTCTATCATATTACAAAATCTTCCAAACCTGTGAGATAAACCCAAAAGATGTTAATGAAATAGCCATGAATGTCCTGCCTTGATATTCCACTCTCCACGATGAATATTTTTGTCACCCTCAAGGGTCCTAAAATTCATTCCCATGTAGTAATAGTCAATGTGGGATCAACATACTTATATATATTACATTACCATAATTAGTTCAATGTATTGTATATATATAATTAAATGTTCCCAACATAAATGATACTCCCCAATATTCAGAGAACTTATTTTTCACAAAAAGATGTATCCCGAACATAATCGCAATGTTATATATTTCGACATCATAATGCTCAAAAAGTCAAACAATTTCCTCTTTTAGGATTTCATTATCTATGAGATCATGATCCACCGTCTGAGAAGACTAATTTAACTAATATATGTTAAATATGGAGTTAATTTCACATTTAATTTAGTTCAGAAACTGTATCTCCCAATCTCTATCATCATGTTCTAGCACTGGGGAAAAGAACTATAGTTATATTAAGAGACCCATAGAGATCATCACAAAAATACTCCCCAATTCAATTGTATGAACTCAACTATTATATATTGTCTCAATTTATATGGATAAATATGCTCTAGGAACTTATCTAAATGTTTATTCAACTCTATATCATATGATTAACCTTTATAATAGTGATCATCCCAGTAGTTATTCATAGTTCCTAATTACATATAAGTAGAGAACATGAAGCTCATATAATTAAAAGTCTCCAAATGGTCATGTATAGTCCATATGGAATCAATAAACAACTCTCCTACCACATTTCAACCACCCCTGAGGAAATTCAATGGGTAATATAACTGAAACACTTGTTTCCGATCAGTCATGATTCTCACAACCTTCCATTGGTCTCCATACATTACCACATGAAGCAATCAATGTTCTCTTATAAATACTCTCTGAATTCTATAGCCATAACCCTTTCCTCCTTAGGTTCCACTTATAGAGGATCATTTTCATCCATATCATCTTATCATTTTTTCATCAATCATCATCATGGATGAATATATCTATAATACCAATCCCATGTCCCATTACTCAAAAAAATATTACATCATTTACCAAGAGGGATTTTGAATTCTCCCACTAATCATTCCGACAAACACCTCCACATCGTTATAATTGAGGAACTATAAAAAAAATATACCATCTTCAATATATATTATATTAAAGAAAAGTTTAAACACATTATCATGTAGGTGAATATCACCAAATATCCATTTATTCAAATTTTACATCTTATTAAAATTATTAATTTTTAATAGGAAATATTTATAAATTAATTTCACAAGAAAAGAATACAATTAAATTTCAACAACTATCCCAACCCCCATTCCCCCATGAAAACCTAAAGTGATATATGCTCCAAAATAATTCAGACATCCCAGAAATAGGCATTACTACACAACTCTCATTCCAGTATGGTCCATGAGTAAAATTTATGTAAAAATACAAATCCCAATCTCATTAGGCAACAAGTGAGTCACTATAGGTTTGAGAATAGAAACTATGACAACACACATCGATAACAATTATCCGACCAGGCTTACATATATTCAAAATGTATATATAGGATATCTAACCCCATGAAAAAACACATAATAATGGAATGTCTCATCATATTCACTTATATACCTTTCAAATATAAAAAATATACTGAAATATAAACGAATTTCCCTTTGATAAAACATTGTAATGTCTTGAAATTGGTACCAAACACAAGTATCCCGAGACTATTAGTTACATGAGCTCAAAAGTGTCTCCTTGTACACTAGGCTCTTACAACCAGTATACATGGGATAATATTGATCATTGGAATAGTATACAAACATTATCATGGTATTCAAACAATGGAAGTAAATCGTAAATACCCTAATGAAATAACCATAACCAAAAAAATCATGTATAACATGATGAAAAAAATTAGAATTAAAATATGAAAAAAAACTATATACATGTAATGTAAAATGTTTGTAATGTTTCAATAAGAAAAATAAATACACATAGAACTCCCAATAGGAACATAATTCAAGTCTGGTCCCCTCATCCATGCCTCATCCTATCTCATTTGTCTACCATTATGTATTTCCCCTTATCATTTCATGAAAACGTGTAATCTATTTTGAATCCAATAAGGCGGCCCATGTAGTGTGTGAGTGAGAATAATTACGCTACCCCCATTGGAATAGAAAACAATATCGAGTAAAAATCAGTGTATGTAGTTGTCAAAAGAATAAAAAATAATGATTACGTAAACATGTATTTGATTTATTATTCCTAAAATTGACCACATAAACACCCAGGTTCCTAAAGACTACCTACGAAAAATAAAATTTTAATAATATTTGAGTGTATATACCATTTCACAATTCCATGTTAATCATTCAAAATATCATTAAAAATTATATAACAGCAAATTAGAACCATATTCCAATGATGACTCATAGCCATAGAATGTCACTTCTATCAACATGTGGGTATTCAGATCCTCAATCAATGTCCCATACCATGAAGTATCATGGTTGTTAGGAGACTTAGTTCATATCCCATACATGTATCTCATATGGTTGTTTGGTGTATCATTTATTGCATGTCACCTCATTTTTCAATCATTTCAAATCTATGAGATTTTGAGGTAGCAGACCAGTCCCCACATAAGTTGATAAATCAATAGATAACTATAATATTTTGATTTAGAACTCCATGCCCCACAAATGTATATCATGTATATCCAAAAAAATCATATATGAAATATAAAAAATAGAATATCAGTCATGTTTCACAAAAATTAACCCAATTATAACAATTTCTTAAATACCAAGCATTATCCAACCATCTCAAAATTTTAGTTTTCAATTAATCCTTAAATTTTTTATATACCAATAAAGAAATATAAATATTAATTTATCAAATTCAATCGAATTTCACAATATCAATATCTCATTAACTATTTAATTAGTTATTTAATCTGATTTAAAAATTCCATAATATACATAATTTCTATTAATTATCATAGAAATTAAATAATCTAATTTAATTCAATATCAAAATCTACATATAACAATAATTAATCCATCATTTTACTAATTCAATTCAACCATTAAATGTCCCCATCAAAATGAAACAATTAAAATGTGGAAATTAAAACGAGTAAAATCATTTAACAATAACATTTTCCAATCATGGGAATTTTAATTCTTTTAATTATATACAGATAATAAAATAATGTATATTGGATCATAATTTAGGTCTTCTATAACGATTCATTAATGGGAGATAACCCATAATAATTCCTCAAATTAAAATATAATGGGCCCACCTAAAATGATGAATGTGAACATTAATTAAATCCTTGAATCCAGATCTAATTGATCATGATTAATCAATCCTATATATTTATCTACAATGAAAATGGTATGAAGTCTATTCTATGGATTGGATATGATTGATAAATTTGTAGAAAACTACTTGTAATGGGATTTTCATAATTGGAGAGGTATAGATCATCAATATTTACATTGAATCCTGATAAATAAAGGTTGTAAAATCAATAAATCTATCGTAGAACCTCCAAATAATGAATGAAAAAGATTACGGTTGACATGGGTCTAATTAGGTTGAAATCTAGGGGTTATGGATTTTGAAATATCAATTTTGGGCTAATTAAAACTGCATAGATTATTTCCAAGGTAACAGAACAATGTTTTCTAGACCGTGCACCTTAATTGTGAACCTCTACTAGGTGAGGCATTGTTACTCCTAATATGGAAACTAGTTTGACAAACTATGCGCAAGCCATGAAAATACCCTTTTTTGGATTCATATAGATAGTTGGTCTGGGTGCATGGTTTGGAAATAATATATGCCAACTCTAAAATACTTTTCATCTTTCCAAAAACATCGAATATTCTCCAAAACACACCCATGTTAAATCCCATACAATAAATAATTGAATCATACAGAATGTGTAAAAGGAAATTTTATTGATAAATCTGTAGAAAAAATTTATATAATAGATAAACTTAGTTAAAAATAAATAAATTATTTTTAATGGGTTAAAAACTACAATATTTTTTGAAAAATATATTTTGAAATAAAATAGATTTCAGACCAACAACATAAATGATGTTGGATATAATAATGAAAATTGTCTTAATTAAATAATTTAATAAACAATGGTATATTTTCAATATTAAAAATAATATCTTTAACAATGATATGATAAAATTATGGAATTTCATTATTAGTAAATTGTAAAATAGTTTCCTATAAATTCAATTTAATAGTAAACAATATCAATTATAATGACAAAACTAAATCAATCCTTAATAATGATCATAAATGTGATGTATAAATTATTTAATGAATTGAATATGTGTATAATCTCTAAATACACATAAAATATGGAGATATGATATATAATATAATAAGAATAAATTATATACACAATAATAGAATATTAATGAAGATAGTGGTGTAAGATGAACCAAAGAAAATGAAATGAGTTATGTAATTATATAAAACTTTGTAACATTTAATAAAAATACCATTAGATGAAATAAATAAAATAAAAAATAAAAAAATTAATTATGAATGATTTATTCATTATATTAAATTTCAGAAGGGAATTATATACACACTATAAAATAATGTATGATAATAACATGACAATTTTCCTCAATGAAATAATGTTGAGATGAAATCCATTTACAAATGCTTCCTTTGGGTTAAACATTCTTTTACAATAGGTATAGTGGTTTAAAAAAATGTATTCAATTATATATAGAGATAATAATGTTTATATCATTATATATTATCCATATATAACTTCATATAACATTCTCTTAAAAATCATTCATTATATTCATTGTTTTCGGTGTTAATTTCCATATATTACCATGCATGTTTCATAAAAAAAGAACATTTTCGTCGACATATTATATTTTAATTTCATATCAATAATATTAATTATTAAATAATTATGATATATATTGAGAAATTACACTTTAAAACCAAAAAAGTCTAATGGTTATGAGTAATTCATTATTTTTCAATCTTAGAAACGCCATGCCACATCGAGACATGAGTATCATCACCAATTTTCAACGGTCAGTACAAAAATGAGTTATGTAATACGTAACCATTATATAATGATCTTAATATCCCATATGTAATTTTATATACTTATTTATATATTATCTATTTTGTGTGCTGATGAAAATATAGTCACACTACTTTCTGATGGTGGTAGTCCACACATACAGGAACGTTGATATCACCATTTTATGATTTAAAAGGAATTAAAGAAAATGGAATATAATAAAATATCAAAATTACTAATATTTAATGAATATTCTAATAATTACATCGATTTATAATGTAATATATAAAAATAATTTTGTCACATTCTATGTGATGTGCTATTGAAAAAATAATCTCATCACTTCACTAGATGGTAGTCTGACATACACATGAGCGATATTTTCACATCTCATATTGAATGGAAGGAATGAAATTTATAAGATATAGTCACTGAATATTAATATATTGTTTATGAATATAATTTAGATAATTTATATTCATGATAATATAAAACCATCAGATGTGTAAATGGAAAAAATGAATTTCATCAGTTCACGAGACAGTAGTTTGACATACACATAAATGATGATCCTCGAACCAATTTGATGGAATTTTATACAGTTTTTAGTAATTGAATTTTTATAATATCAAAAACATATATGGAGATAACTATATGGTTATTTCAAATATTTTTAATAATAATGGAAGTATTCCAATAAAAAAGGAAAATAATGAAATCCATTCGACAACATTATAACTTCATTGGGTAGCCTCTGTAGGTTTTCACTAGTGCCTTCCTAGGATAAATATCCACCAAAAAATGAGGATTATATAATAGGGGAGGTGTTTTTTCTGTCAAATGGGTAGTTATTTCCAAATGATGTTTTTTATGTTTGAAGAAGAGATGATAATGGTTGTATTAAAAGAAATGGGGGGAAAAACCGTTGATATTTTTTGAAAATCAATGAGTTATCCCATGATTTTCATGAGTAATAGTGTCCAAATGAACCATTATAAAAAATTATTGGATTAAATGTCTAAATAAGGCATGGAAATAATTTTTATACATGTTTATATTTCATTTTTACCCTTACTATTTTTGTTTATCTACGGGTAAACCCATTTTAACCGTAACGTTGGTTATTAAATTTTACTGCATTTATTAATTATAATAGTAATAAATAAAATTGTCCAACTTATAATTTATTTATTTTTCTTATTAATAATTTTTAGTCCATTTGGAAAAAATAAAATGCATATAATATTTATAATATAAATAAAAAATTACCCTTTATACGAGATGAAAAATTCAGTTTTTAATGTGAACATTTTCAAAATAATACAATGTTTTTATAACTAAATTAAAGATTAAAATGATCATAGTGAACTAAATTGTATTAATTAATATATAATTAATCAAATTTTACCAATATCCAATTTCAAATATATTTTTAATTTATTAATAATTTAAATAAAAATTATGTTCTAAAATAAAAGTGTATGTTTTCCAATATTCATAAAAATGAGACTTCTCATAAAAACAAAAAAAAATAAATATAATCTAATTTTTATATTGTAATTTAAAAAATTATTATTATTTTTCAAAAAAAATATTCTATAATTGGAAGAAATTAGTTTGGATTTATCAGTGTAGTGCATGGCTAATGTATATTTTATAAGAATTCAATTTTTATAAAAATATTTATTTTTCAATTAAATGATTCTTATTTTTTTCTTAATAAACTGTTAAAAAATAAGCATCTATTAAATATATATTTCTAATATTTATTTATTCATATTAATATCATTTAATTTAATTGATTCATTATAACTATCATTTTAAATAATTATACTAATTATATATTGTTGTTTTGTAAAACTTGATCTTGCATGTAATGTATGTTTTTGAAGAAACACATCGTTACATGTAATGGAATGATGAATTTGGGTCACATACATTTAAATCAATAGAATATATTAAATTGAATTTTATATAGTAAATATATCATAAATGTAAAAGATTTTATATTCCATAATTCATATAATATTGTGATTTATATTCTAATGAATACAATATTTTTATTTTTAAATCTCTTGGTGTTACTCCCCCACCTTATGTGTCAAAATAAAAAACACCATCAATAATTTTTTTTAGATTATTACAATACAATGTTTCTTTAACAAATTTAAAATTTTTAAATACTTGAGTTCAACTTGAATGTTACAAATGCATCTTATAGAATACAATATATATTGATTGACATTAGATGACCCAATCAATGTTTTCCAATGAAAAATAATCATTATTAAAAAAATTTATTCAAAACATTGTATCATCAATCTATATAGTTTAATACCATTTTAAAATTCTATTTTCATAATATCTCATACATGTTTCAAAAAAGTAAAATTCTTATGAGAAACAATTTTAATATTTTAGAATTTCTATTTTAATGTTATCATAATAATGTAAAAATAAAATTAATTTTTAATTTTCATATATAAAACTCATATTAATTTCAATATATTACTAAAATGTCATCCAAATATCATCTTTCCCTTTTTTAAACTATTTCAAAATACAATGCAGCTACTTCTCAATAAATTATTTCGGAAAAAATGTATTTCCTTTGTAGCATTTCACCTTTAATAATCAATTATTTTTTTTGAATTCTTCAAAAATTTAATTCAATAGAACATAAAATCGTTAAAATAATTGATTAAGACTCATTGTGTATAAATGTTCAATGAGGATTTATTTCATAATATACAAGGTATTTAAAAAAATATTATGTAGGGGTTATTCCATGTGAATGTTTTGGATGCATGATTTCCCAGACTATGAGACAAATATAAAACTATATATAGGATTTGAGGACATCACCATGAACAGAAGCACCACATGGTGTTCTAGAGTGTTCATTATAACCATTCCCAACACGTTGATCATTCATTTTCACAACTAAAACATGAAAAATATTAAAATTATTTACAGAATATCAATATAATTAGAATTATTTTAATCCTACATCATAATAGATCATTAAAAATGAATATATATCTCATAATTCATTATTCATTGACTATATTCACATCGTAACTCTAAAGGTAATTTATAAAAAGTCAACTTGGAATCTTCCAACACTGACATATCCAACTCAGATTTCCTGAACTAAAATATTTTGGATAATCCAATAAGTTTTTTTCATTATCAAAAGTGACACTTTTGGAAACATTTATATTTATATAATTTCTTTCTAGAATAATCCCGATTACCCGGGTATTAGAAACATGATCCAAACCATGAAATAACCTGAGGAGTACTCTTTATCAATAAATGATGGAATTTATTTTCTGGGAATCATGTATAATCAAGTGTAAGTGGTTATTCTAGGTAATATTTATAATATAAAAATACATAAATATTTAATAATATGAAATTAATTTTATATATTTTATGAGTACATTACCAAAAAAATAACTACCTTAATAATAACATAAAATCAAATATTGAATACCACAATGTAACAATCATGAAATGTATGTAACATATATGTAAAGATAAGATCATGAATGTTATTTAATAAAAAATTGTGGCGAAAATGGATGGTACATACATTTATAAAAACATTGACATTAAAGATAAACACAGAATATATAATCACTATGTGGACTATGGTAACAAACCAACTAGAATATTTAATAGAATTTTGAATCATATTAACTGAAGGAAAATAAAATATAGAACTCATTGATGAACTGATTATAACCTGAATGGATTTTATTTATGATGGAATGGTCATATTGATTTTTAAAAGGTATTTTATAAATCCCTAATGAACAATATTAAATGTTTAAATTATTTCATGTAATTTCAATGAAGTTTTTTAAAAGTTTAACAATTTTTACCAAATTTGTAAAACAAGTAAAATAAATAATAATAATAATTATTTCCCTAAAAATGATCAATATTAAAATTTTAATATTAAATTTAAAATTTTAAAATACAATTGAAAAATAAACATGAGATACATAATTCTATTGAATATTTTCAACAATAATTTTCCTTCACAAAAATAAATTAAAAAATATCAATTTATTTTAATTTAAATTAATTAATATAATAGAAAAAAACAAAAATGAGTAACAAAATAGAAATTAATTAATAAAAAATAAAAACAAATCATTATGATAGTTAATCATATATATGGTAGAATGTAATAACATCCTGATAAATAATTTATATTAGTATTACAAGATAAAGAAAAAAAATTACTTGAAGATGTAATGGTAGAGTCCCCTGATAATCTAATTCTAGGATTATGTAATTATTCTATGAAACTAATTATGCATTTCTTGCTACTTATTTGAATAAATATAGAACTAAATCACTATCTGTTATTGGATATATATAAATAGAATAACTATTAAAAAAATTGGTAATGTGATCTTGTGAAATCAACATTATAATATTGATTTTATTAGGACCCATTAATAAAAATAATATGATTAGTAAATAAATTACTAGTAAATGAAATCAATTTTAAAATAAACACCACATTAAACATTCCTTGAAAAAACTTTCATAATGTTTCAAATAAAACATATTGACATATAAAATTATGAATTGAATAAATAATATATCAACACAAAGAAAATAATATATATTCAATACTTAAGCTAGAATTCTACAAGTTAACACAAAATAACATAAATAAAAAAAATACTAAAAAGAAACACAATATCAAGAAGATTTTACATTTTATTTCATATGGTTCTCTTGTTTTATATATTGTACCTCCTTTTTAGTTTATAAAGTAAAACATATCTCATAGGCTATAAAATAATTTCATTAGTTTAATAAGGGATTTATTCATTCAAAATAAATGTTGAATCCATTAATAATTAATTATATTCAAAATATGTTAGAAATTTGGTATCTAGTAATTGTAAAGAAAAATCAAAAATTAGTTTTATGAGAAACTATAAAATATTTTAACAAATTATATAATAAAATCAAAAATTTATGAATAATATTCCAATAAATAATTCTTCCAAGTATAATTATTTATGTGATGAACAAAAAACCTTAAACTGGTATTATATAGTATGTATCCATAGAATAAAGGAGTAGGTTATCCTAGAGAACAACCTGCTTAATCTAAAATCTATAACTAAAATTTATATTGGATAATACCAAACATATTGATTGGATTATAAGGGTCTAATTAAAAACCATATAAGATATAAAGGGGAAAATAAAGAGAGAATAAATGATCAATTAACAAGGATGGTTCCTTTTATAAATAAGAAGATAATAAAAAAATCTAAATAGGTATGAGGGAGCTGGTCCTGGTAATTTAATTTAGATTTCTTATATATGTCAAATATTTCAATGCCTAATAGAGATTAATTTTATGAGGGGTATAATTGATAATTAAACTTAAATTAGAACCTAGTAATGATGACTACTATTAGTGATTTTTTTTAAACCATCACCCTTTTCTACAACACTATTTATACAATCGTGGTAACTGATAGTGTTTTCTAACCAAATTTTGAAAACAAAATTCCAATCATGAAAATACACCAACTAAAAATTAAAATCCATTTCATGGTTTGATATATAGTCATTACCCATTGTGTGAAAATATTGAGCATTTTTTTAACAAAAGAAATATATATTTTAATATTAAATAAACAGAAACTTTTTATGAAAGAATAGATATTTATAAAAATAACCAAACATTGTTAGGGGTACAGAATAAAATTTTACTCAGTTATGATATTCATTGATATATTATATAGGGTTTCAATGAGGTCATCAAATATCAATAAATAGTAAAAAACATATTCTCTATGTAGCTCCCCCAGTTTGAGGTTTGTATCCTTTGTTTATGTTTTGTTAATGTGTTTAAAGTGAAATGGATGAGTTTAAAAGTGGTTGTGAGAGTTTGGAATGGTTTTGGATGAGTTTGGATTCTTTTAAAGGGATACACGGTTTGAGCACAGTTTATGTAAACCGTGTGGATGTTCCAGGAACCGTGCAAGGGAGGCAGTGGGCTTCGCACAGCCTGCACACGGTTTTCCAAACCGTGCGAGGAAACAATGCAGACCCTGGATCTCGAGGCAGTGGCGTGCGCACATTTAGTTCATGGTTTTCCAAAACATATAGTCTAACCGTGTGGCCATATAAAATTAGGATTATAAAAACTGGGCTCACTTGGGATTGCCTCATTTCACTCCTCTCTTCATCCAACTCTAGCCTCACTCGGGTTTTTGGGTTCTTCAGGGTTTACTGTGCTCTCTCACTCAGTTTGGAAGGAATTTGAAGATGATTCATGGTGGTTTGAGGTGATTTCTCTGAGAAATTCTCTCCTCTTATTTCTCTTATGTTTTCTTCTAGATCTACTTCCCTCTCTTTCGTGGGTTTCTAGATATACACTTGTTGTGCGTAGATCTAGGGTTGGCTTTCACCGGATTGGAGGTGTGGTTGGTTGTGGGTCATGTTTTACGGAACCCTAAAGGTATGTGGCTTCTCTCCCGACTCCACTCAGTTTTAACAAGTGGTTACATGTCACAATTAATTTGTTGTGACTGATATTTTTTATGTGATGATGTGTGATTTTGGTTGAAAATCCCTTTGAAGATTTTTGGGAAAAGGGGGTTCCATGGTGAAATGTTATTGTTTTGGATTTTAAAATTGAGATTTTTCAAAGGGTAGTTGAGATTGATTTGGAAAATGGTTGATGGAAAATGGTTTTCAAAAAGTGGCTGTTTTATTTAAATGGGGTTTTGGAATGGAAAATTATTTTTAATAAATGGGTGATTTTTCTGAAGGGGATGTTATTCCATAGAAATTGGTTTATTATATGTTGTTTTGACCTTGATGAGTGTTATACTTAGTTTAAATGTTGTGTTGAAATATTTTGTTGAAGTGGGTGAGAATTACGACTATAAATGGGTGATGGATAGTGGTCAGAAGAGCTACTATGTGGGTTGTGGTCAGAAGTGATGCTACTCGTGAATGGGTGAACGAGTTGGGTGGAAGCCCCACCGTTTTGATTTCTTTGTTGTGAATGGGTGAACAAGTTGGGTAAAAGTCCCACCATTTTTATTTCATGTTTGTGAATGGGGGAACGAGTTGGGTGGTAGTCCCACCGTTTTGATTGCTTTGTTGTGAATGGGTGAACTAGTTGGGTGGAATTCCCACCGTTTTTGATTTTTTGTTGTTCATTTCTTACAATTTGGAATTTTTATGCAAGTGTGTAATTATGAAATGGCTTGGGGCATGTTTTTTTGGTTATCCATTGGTTACTTGGTTTGGGTGAGATGACCTGGTAAGGATGTGTTGGTATGGTAATGTTTTCAGTTGTGATTATTTTATATAAATCGTTTTATATAAATATGCTATCAGTTTTATCCTAGTTGTGTGTGTAGGGAATTCATTGAGGAAAACCTACTGAGTTTTAGTACTCACCCCATGCTTTGGCACATTGGGGTCCTTACAGATGTCGTGTACCGTGACGTGGGAAAAGCGAAATACTGTCCCTCCTTTAGTGGGGCTTTGTGAGGTCGTGGTGGAGCATGGAGCATGCATCTTGGTGCAGAGTTGTGGTGGTGTCCTAGATTGTGGTGTTTGGTTAATTACTTGCCTCTTGTACTCTGATGTGTTGTGGAAAAGGCTACTTGTTTTGGGTATGGGTTGTTTTTTGAGAAAACATGGTAGTTAGTGGATGGTTTTGTTGGGTCTATTGACATGCATCATATAGTTTTGGATTGTTGGTTGGTTTTGTCTTAAGGAAAAATCATTCCCCAATTTTTTCTTGAAGCCCTCGGCATTTATTTCCAGCCTTGGGAGCCATGGGAATGTCACTTAAGGCCAAGTATACCCCACCTCCTCCTAACTCCAATGAGGTAGGGGTGGGGTGTTACATGTGGAAGCAGCTTGTTCGGTCCTTGGCTTACATGTGAGAGTAGTTGTTCGATCACTGGTGTTGATAATTGGTTTTGGATTTGACATTTCTTGTGATATATTCCATGAGTCAGGATGGTAGCAAGGCATAGGATTGTCAGAACATGGAAAGTATAGTATAAAAGGACGTAGCTTACCCTTTTATGATGAACATCATGTTACCAGGGAGTTGGGTACATAAGTGTTTTGGAGACACTTATAGGCATTGGATATCTCATTGTCGTGGGTGTAGCCAATGAGATAAGCATGGAATGCAAGGTAGAATTCACTTCCCACTAGGATGCATATTTCATTGGGCATAATAATTTATGGGATGATTTGAGAAATGCTTGTTCAAATGTATGATATTTTAATGTGAGTTAAATTGGTATTTGGAAAATGTTTTAGTTTTCAAAAATGGTGATACATGGTAACTATGGCAAGGTGGAAATCCTCATTGTGATAGTGTTGTGTAATGAGATTGGACATGAGAATTATTACTTTCTATGGGAGTGAGACTCATGGTACTTTGTTTCCTGTTTATAGAAATGGAACTGGGTAGACATCGTAGATACCAATCAGAGGAAGCTACTGAAAATGTGATACCACATGAGCCCCAATTGAACCAGAAGTTGTCCCAAAGCATTGTTCAGGCTTTTCAAATAGTTCAATCAGGACTACAATTATATACACCTTTTTCAATATCTATCAAGGTCAAAAATCCAGGTAATGGAAGCATGGTGGTCCTCACAAGAGGAGTTTTGAACCCCAAAACTGATAGAAATAACAAGACATAAATTTTTTTTCAATGACATAGAGTACATCAATATTATACCAATAGTTTGTTAAAATTCCTTTATGACCCAAGTGTATGACATGATGATTTCAGCGCGGTTTTGTAGGCCACCTGAAACAATATTGTAAGGAAAAACCTCAAGAATGCTATAACTGCAAGCAGATGGGTAATCATCAGTGGTATTGTCGTAATGCTCTGAGGTCGGGCATTCATGACACTCCTCACCTAGGGACGTTTCAGCTAGGTAATAAAGAGAAGAGCATGGAAATCCCACATATGTTTGGAGCTGATCAAGTTGTATTGGATTATCAAAAGGGACCATAAATAGTGATACGTACGGTTCTTTTAAATTCCATATTGATGAAAGCTTTGTTTGATAAAGCTGCTTCCCATTCATTTCATTCTTCTCGTAATGTTTTTTTTCTATGTTTAAATCTGGAGATGATGCCTTCGTTTTTGAAACCTCAAACTCCTCTGGGTCAAAGAGAGTGTCGAGCCTTCTTGTGTAGTGCATGTTGTATCGTTGTGGGAGAGGTTGATCTAATGTGAAATTTCTCAGTGCGTGAGAGGGACGAGTATGATGTAATCCTATGAATGGATTGGCTGGTGTCGTTTAAGACCCACATTGATTATTATTCACGAACAGTGGCTTTTATGACACACGCTGGCGTTAGAAATCTCATTATAGGAGAGAGGCATGAAAGGCAGAGTGCAATGAGTTTTCTGGCTGCAGTAGTGAGGGTGTTATCATATCAGTTGGCATTGTTGTCATTGGAATCAATAGAGGGTGTCCAGATTAGTATTTTTCTAGCAGTGGTCGATCAGTTCGTGGATGTTTTTCCCAAAAAATTCTTCGGGATACCTCTTGTAAGAGAAGTGGAGTTTAAGATTGATATCCTCCCGGGGACCAGTCATATCTCACTTCCGTCTTACCAGATGGCACCTTCAGAATTGAGGGAGTTTAAAATCCAGTTGGAAGAGCTAGAAAATAAATGCTTTATCTGACCTATCACATCTCCATGGGAAGTACTTTTATTGTTTGTGAAAAACGGGGATAGAACTTTGAGGCTCTGTGTTGGTTATCGTAGACTTAACTATGTGACGATAAAGAACAGATATCCACTACCATGAATTGATGATTTTATCGACCACTTGAGGGGATCCCAATGGTTCTCCAAGATCAACCTGAGGTTGGGATATCATCAATTGCGAGAAATAATATGGATATTACTAAAACAGCTTTCCGAAGTAGATATGGCCATTATGTATATGTGGTGATGCCCTTTGGTCTAACGAATGCACTAGTAGTGTTTATGGAATTGATGAATCAGATATTTCAGAGATATCTGGATTCATTCGTGGTGGTGTTTTTGGATGATATTATGCTGTATTCAAAGTCAAGGGTGGAGTATGAGCAGTACATGGCGACAGTGCTGGGGATCTTGAGGGATCATCTATTGTATTCCATATTTTCGAAGTGTTACTTTTGGATACAAGAAGTTAATTTTGATGGACATGTAATTTCTGAAAGGGGTCTTTCCTTGGACCCGGAGAAAATAGAGGTCGTTATCTCAATGCATCCACCAAAGAATGTGTTTGAGATATGAAGTAATCTTGGTCTAGTTCTGTATTATCAGAATTTTGTTCGTGATTTTTCACGTTTGGCTTCACCGATGACAGCATTGACAAGAAAGAATGTTCCATTCTTGTGGAACGAATATTGTCAGCAGTGTTTAGAAGAGATAAAGGGTCGTCTTACATCAAAATTGACCATGGTTTTTCCAGAACCTGGAAAAGGGTACGTGGTGTATTGTGATGCATCAGGATCAGGGTTGGGGTAAGTTCTCATGCAAGAGAATCATATGGTTGCGTATGGCTCACGACAGTTAAGAATGCATGAGAATAACTACCCAACTCATGATTTGTAATTTTCAGTAGTGGTCCATTAGTTGAATGTTTAGAATCATTATTTATTCTGTAAGAAGTTCACGGTCTACATGGATCATAAGAGTTAAATAACATTTTCTCACAAAGGGATCTGAACTTGAGCCAAAGGAGATGGATGGAATATCCCCAAATGGTTGATTTTGACTTATTGTACACACTGGATAAGGTAAATTCGGCGGCGGATGCATTAAGTAGGAAATAATAAGCTCAGGTGGTGAAAAAGGCACCAGACCAGTGGTAGTTGATGTCTGTTATAGCTGATATGCGGTTGGAATGTGAAGACCAGTGCGATAGATCAGTCTTCTTTCTAGTCTCGTTCAGTCCCAAATTGGTAGGCCTGGTTAAAGAATCACATATATCTGATCCTGAATGTGTGACCATGGGGTTGGAATCATTGGTGGGGAGACCATTGAGGGTAGGAAACTGAATAAAGAATCAGTTTTGTGTTTTTGTAATTGGATAGTGGTACTGGTGGCCTGTCATGAGGATCTTCACAGGGTGTATCATCATTCCAGGTGGGTTGTTCATCCTGGAATCCTGAAAATGTATAGAGCATTGAAAGCACAGTTCTGGTGGGTTTGTATGAAAATAAGTGAGGAAGAGTTTGTTTCGAGATGCTTGACTTGTCATCAGGTCAAGGCAGAGAATTAGTGGATAGTAGGAATGTTGCAGACTTTAACAATCCCTGTTTGGAAATGGGAGCATATCGCAATGGATTTTGTCACAGGTCTCCCAAGAACAGTCAAGAAGCACGATGACATTTGGGTGATAGTCGATCGGCTGACGAAGTCGGCCCATTCCATCCCAATTCGTGAATCTCATACGTTGGAGGATCTGTCCAAAATCTATATCCATGAAGTGGAAAAGAGACATGGTGATCCAATTTTGATCGTATCATATAGAGATCTGAGGATTATATCTTTTTTATATAAGTCCTTACAGCATGCCCTTGGGACGAAGCTAACTATGTGTAAGGCATATCACCCTCAGACAGATGGTCAATTCGAGAGGACAATACAAAATCTGGAGGATATGTTACGTGCTTGTGTTATAGACATTGGTGTCTCGTGGGAGGATCACTTTTTATTGGTTGAGATTTCATACAATAACAGTTATCATGCATCCATACAGATGACTCCTTTTGAAGCATTGTATGGGCGGCTGTGTCATTATCCACTATTTTGGGTGGAAATGTGCGAGTCCTTGATGGTTAGACCGAGCCCTGTCCAGGAGACTACGGAGAAGATCAAGTTGACCAAGAAGAGAATGGAGATGGCTCTGAGTCATCAGAAGTCGTATTCGGATCATCTTCGATGACCATTGTCGTTCGAGGTGAGTGATCATGTGTTCTTGATGATCTCCCCTAGGTTGGGACATCATTGTTTGAAAAGAAGGGAAGGATTTCTCTAAGGTATATTGGACCTTTTGAGAATCTTGAGTGGTTTGGTTAGGCATCTTATCGTTTGGATTTTCCACCATGGTTCAGTTTGGTGCACAATGTGTTTAATGTGTCGCAGATGAAAAAGTATCACCCGAATCCTGACCATGTGATTCGATGGGATCATGTTGGGCTACAACCAGATGCTCCGTTGGTGCACGTGCCAGTGCAGGTTGTGGATAGGCAACAGATAATCTTGCATGGTAAAATCATTGGTTTAGTTCGTGTTTTATGGCAACATGGTCAGATTCAAGAGGAGACATGGGAGCGGTAGAAAGAGATGGTCGAGCAGTGGCCCAAGCTCTTTCGGCAATGAGCGGGTTCAGTACTTTCTGAGGATGAAAAGTCTAATGGTGGGGAGAATGTAGAACAATCAATTTGAGGTGTGAAGACTTTTTTTATGTTTTTTATTTGTTTATTGTTCAAGGGTTGAGTTATAAAGTTCTTGGGATAGTTTGGAATGATTTTGATTGAGTTTGGAGGCTTTTAAAGGGATTCACGGTTTGAGCATGGTTAGTATAAACGGTGCAGATGTTCTAGGAACCATGAAAAGGAGGTAGTGGGCTTCGCATGGCCGGTGCACGATTTTCCAAACCGTGTGATGAAACCATACAGACACTGGCTCTCGAGGTATTGGTGTGCGCACGGTTAGCGCACGGTCTGCCAAATCGTGCGGTCTAACCCCGAGGCCACATAAAATTAGGATTATAATACCTGAGATCACTCAATATTTCTTCCTTTCACTCCTCTCATCCTCCCACTTGAGCCTCACTCAGGTTTTTGGGTTCTTAGGGGTATAGGCTGCTCTCCCACTCAGTTTGGAATCATTTTGAAGAGGATTCAAGATGGTTTGAAGGTGATTGCTCCGGGTAAGTCTATCCTCTTGTTTCTCTTATGTTTTCCTCTAGATCTACTTCTCTATCTTTATTGGGTTTCTAGATCTGCACATTTTATGTGTAGATCTAGGGTTGGGGTTTCCTTGTATGATGTTTTTAAGACTTTTGAATGGTATCGGAAGGGATCTAGGGAAGTTTCGATGGTGCATTAACCGTATTGGTGGTGTGGTTGGTTGTTGGTCAAGTTCGCCGGAACCCTAATGGTAGGTGGCTTCTCTCTCGACTACAATCGGTTTTAACTTGTGGTTACATGTTACAATTAATTTTTTTTATTGAAATTTATTGTGCGATAATGTGTGATTTTGGTTGAAAATACATTAGGGGATTTTTGGGAAAAATGCGGTTCAAGGGTGAAATGTTATTGTTGTGGATTTTAAAATGGAGATTTTGAAATGGGTGGTTGAGATTGATTTGGAAAATGGTTGATGGAAAACTGTTTAAAAAAAGAGAGGTTATCTTATTGAAATGGGGTTTGGGTAGGGAAAATGATTTTTAATAAATCAGTGATTTTATTGAAGGGGATTGTTATCCAATGGAAATTGGATGATTACATGTTTTTTTGACCTTGATGGGTTTTATGCTTGGTTGAAATTTTGTGTTGAAATTTTGTTTTGAAGATAGCGGGATGTCCCACTATAAATGGTTGATGGATAGTGGTGGGAAGATCCATTATGTGGGTAGTGGTCGGATGTGATGATACTCGTGAATGGGTGAACGACTTGGGTAGAAGTCCCATTGTTTTGATTTCATTGTTGTGAATGGGTGAACATATTGGGAGGAAGTCCCACCGTTTTTATTTCTTTGTTGTGAATGGGTGAATGAGTTTGGTGGATGTCCCACCGTTTTTATTGCTCTGTTGTCAATGGGTGAACGATTTGGTCGGAAGTCCCACCGTTTTGATTGATTTGTTGTGAATGGGTGAACAAGTTGGGAAAAAGTCCCACCATTTTCATTGTTTGTTGTGCATTTATTACATGGTGGAATAGTTGTGCAAGTGTGTAATAATGAAATGGCTTGGGGCATGTTTGTTTTGTATACCATTGGTTACTTGGTTTTTGTGAGATGACCTGGTAAAGATGTGTTGGTATAGTAATGTGATTATTTTATTAAGATTGTTTTATATAAATTTGCTATCGGTTTTATCCTAGTGGAGTGTGTAGGAAAGTCATTGGGGAAAACGTACTGGGTTTTAATACACACCCCCTTCTTTGGCACATTGGTGTCCTTGCAGATGTCGTCTATTGTGACATGGGAAAAGGGAAAGTATTTCCATTTTTTAGTGGAGAGTTGTGAGGTCGTGGTGGAGCATGGAGATTAGAGCGTGCTGTGGAGCTAGGTCGGTGTCATGGATTGTGGGGTTTGGTTTTTTACATTCCTCTTGTACTCTAATGTTTTGTGGACATGTCTACTTTTTTTCGATCTGGGTTGTTTTCTGAAACAACTTGGCAGTAAGTGGATGGTTTGTTTGGGTCTATTGACATGCATCATATAGTTGTGGTTTGTTGGTTGGTTTTGTCTTCAGGTAAAATCGTTCCCCAATTTGTTCTCAAAGCCCTCGACATTTATTTCCAGCCTTTGGCGCCTTGGGAACGTCACTTAAGGCCACGTAACCCCCACTGCCTCTTCATGCCAATGAGGCAGGGGCCGGGTGTTACACTCTAGTTGTATCATTATTTATTATTTCATTGTTTACAAGAATAATTAAATTAATCAAAGAAATTACTAGTAAATAAATTTCATAGTTAACTTATAAAAATATAAAATATAAATCTAAATTAGGTAAATAATTTTTTACAATGAATGATAATATCAATATAAATCTCATTTCTTAAATCCTTAAAATAATTACATTACAAAAAATATTTTATTCATATAAATTGTTATAAGGGAAAAATAATAATAATAATAATAAATTCTCACACTATGTATGAATGAACATATAGCAATAGTCATATATAAATATATAATTACATGCAAATGACTAAACCTATTAAATATAATATATATTTTTTATAGTAGATTCATAACATAATTATTTAAATTACACCATTTTAATCATTGTAGATTTAAAATTTTAGTCCCATAGTGACACCTAAAATGTAAATAAATGTTCCAGAACCTCCCATCTCATGTAGATGATTCTACATTTATCAACTAAAAACATAATCATTATTGAATAATAAAATTTCAAAAACAATTTAATGAACTAATGATCCCAATCATATAATCAAATATTGATTTCTATATATATAAAATGATGATCAAAAAATATTTAGTGGTGTGATCTTTTTTATCATTTAATGAAGGAACAAAACAACTATTTTATTAAAAAACAATAATGTTTGAGAAACCAAGCGTTGTTGATTGTTATTGTTGATAAATTATAATCGAATCAATAATATTATCCTTGGATGATATAAAATTATTTCATAGTCAGTATTTGATTGAGAATATTTAGTTGATATATGTGTAATATAACATAATGATACCATTTATTAGGTATGTTTTAATCCTTGTTTTAGTTTCCCTTTATTCTTTATCTAAATACGATCTTAAAAGTTTTTAGAGGATACCTATAATTTTGATGTTATATATTTTTTAGGTTATCATATTTAACTAGTCATATATAAAAATCATACTAATAAAATTCCTGGAATGTATCACGGTTACATGTCTTGTAATTCCTAAAAAAATAAACCCATATTAACTAAGATGGGATGGGTTTTTTATGATTATAGAAAATTATCATGATAATGATGAGTAATGGGGAAAAAATCTGGTAGTAACCCAAAATGTAGTTTCTAAATAGGAATTATGGATGAATTATATTTTTTTACTTCATTATAGATATTGATATATAGTCTTTAGAGGCATTACCATCGACTTTAGAGCCCTCAAACCCTTTCAGATGGTTTTATTCGACATCTGATCATTGTGTGATCACGGTGTTTCTGTCTTGGTAAGTTTATTTCCTGAATCTTTTTCATATTCCTTATTCATTCATTGGGGGATATATGGATCATCTTGAGTTATATTCATATAATAATAGAGATTATGAATCTTTTTTATATATTTAGTTCCTATATCATCTACCCCTTAGTTCAAAATGGTGGGTTTAATTGCGGGATTTTTCATTCATTAAGAATGATTGGTGGTTCTGCCTATTTTTTCCAATTTAATGAAAATTGAATTAAATTATTTAAATTTGGATTGTTTTAAAATGAAAATTTTATTATTCTATTTATTTCATTAAATCGTATTATTTAAAAATTCTAGTTTTTTAGATTTTTTGTATGATTTGTCATGAAATTTAAAAAATCACCCATTTCCAGTGAATTAGGGGGTTCTAATGGAATGAAATGAATTTGATTTAAAAATTAAATAAATTAATATAATTGTAAAATTGGATATTGAAATTTCCGGAATTATTTTAATATCTTTATTTATAAAAAATTGGCTTAAAATGGATTTGTTAGAAACATAGTTTTTTCATCTCAAAAAATTATAATTTTTTATTAAAAATCTATAAATATTTTTAATGATATTAATCGATTATATGAAATGTGGGGATAAAATTTAATATTATGTTATGGAGTCTTAAAATAAATTTTCAATCAATATTTATTTGTAATGACTTGGAATCCTTACATATGTAGTGTGTTATATTTTATATAACACTTTATGATTTACAATTTTTTTTTTAAATTATATCAGCACATCCCATTACATAGGATAAAGTCATGAGTCATCTTTTCCTTAGGGACAAAGGACTGTTTTTGCATACATGCAATTTCATAGTGTTGTCTCTCTATTAACTGGAATTATGGTAGATGATTAGAACATTACCATTTTTCTCACTTGTTTGTATTTCAAATGTAAATGTTCCAATGTTTTTATAAATTTTACATGCATTGAAAATTTATAAAAAACTGTTTTAAATAAATGTGAATATATATTAATTTTTATTCAATTTTATATGTGTGTAATTTACCATTTGATTAAAGGTAGATTCCACATTTTAAAAACTAATTCAATCATTTGAAATATAATTCATGAATTGAAAAATGCATTCTCATCTTTTAACTTATAAATAATAATTTGTTTAAATATGAATATAAAAAATCCTAACCAGTTTATTTGAAAATTAAAATAATGTTTATGGGTAATTTGATGTTGGTATCTTTTTATGGAATTTTTATTTTAAAATTTTACTAGGATTTGGATCAAATTATACTTGTGACCTGATGTGTTTTTTGATAATATCCATCTATGTTTGATCAAGGGACAACGATCTCTTTGTTGTGGATCTAGATATTGATCCTTTGACTAGGTGAGTTATTTATTATTGGATATTGGATGTTTTACCAATTTTGGTAATATGGTAGTAGTGCTTTAGTCTTGGTCATTCATTATTTCCATCTTGTACATTAATCCAAATAGATTTTCATTTGACATGCATAGTCCCTTGCTTCTCTATCTTCATCATTTTTAGTTGAATTTTTTTCCTAGATTCATATATAATGAGATCAATTTATATTCACTGAACCGTGGAGATTGAAAATTTCCTTCAGGTCATGTTAGTGTCAGGCCGAGAATCAGGATTCTATCTTACATGGGATAGTTTGTTACAAAGTGGTAGTAACTGTTTAGGTTGATCATTATTCTGGATGATATCAAGCATTTGTGAAATCATGATGGGACATAAGGGGTAGTTACTATTGAGTTCCTTGATAAATCTCACCACAATGAAGCTTTATTAAATAGTGATTGTTGGGGAAAGATGTATTGTGGATTTGTTTTACCTTATAACCTACATTTATATTTATAGAGTTAAAAAATTATTTTTAATCCTATATCTTTGTATTAATGTCCAATATCTCACTATTTTTGGTAAAAATAATATTATCATATTTTATAATGATGGTTTACAGCCTCATTCCTCTAAGATGAGATGAATATTATATTTAAGAGACATAGCATCTAGCCTCATTAGACAAATCTGTTAGTAGATCTGAATCTACTCGAGATGACTGTGAATATTTTTATATAAATAGGACAAACACCACCCCCAGTTCCTATTCAAGATTCAGTTGTGGATCCTCCGAGGGATGTTCCGAATAGTTTTTCACAATGTTTCCTTTTCTAGAATCTAGAACCGTATACATGTCTAAATTAGCTTCTAGAGGATATAGAGTGGTTGTGTAGAATTGAGCATTTCATTGAGTTTTTAGAAACACCCAAATAAATTAAAGAAAATTGTTCTAACATTATTCTAGAAGGTCCATGGATGACATGGTAAGACATTATGGTGATAACGATGAAACTTGTGTCTATAGAGAGGATTGAATTCTGGGTTACTTTGATGGAATCTTCTATCCAGAGTCAATTTGTATTATCCAATTCCAACGGTTTCATCAATATCGAACAAGCAGATATGACCATGAATTAATATGCAAATAATTTGGCAGATATGAGGCATCTATTTTATGAGATATTATATAATGGACGGTTGATGGTTATAAGGTTATATTTGGGTCTTCATAAGGATATATGTTCTATGGTTTTCAGGATGAAATTATATTCTTATACTGATGTACTCTATAGAGAACGGATAAACTATGTGAAATTGCACATCAAGAAAGTATTTTCAAGAGTTTAATTCTATCCCAATTCTAGTGTTCATTCCCTTATGGGAAATAAGAAGTGTGGTTATTCTTGTGAATTTACTCGATGGTATAGATTTTAAAAACTCCCTATAGTTCTCGTATATGTTTTTTTAATGATGTCTCAATACAAGTCATTCAAACAAGTTTTCCACTAAGGCAATGAAGAATTGTTTATCACACAAATGTTGAGAAAACATGATGTGATTCTATAATATGTATTATACTCCAAATAGAAGAATCTGTTTATCATATCCTACAAAAACAAAAGGGAAATCAGAAGCTTCTTGTGAAAAATGGTTTTAACCACACGCATCTTGAATAAAGATAGATCATGATGTTGAAGAGTATCCAGAGAATTCAAATACAATTACTATTACCATTAGTTGTACCATTAACATAGATTCATCATTAGTGACTTCAAAATTTGATAATGATGAATATTTTTCAATTATTTCATCCCATGTAGTTAATTTGATTGAAATTATTAATGATATTTTATCTTATGTAGTCGATATTAACACACCCCTTGGTAAAATGAGAGAGTATGTTCTCTATAGCCTATCTTCTATCATCACCCTATGACTTTTAAATTTGTTGGTTTTTTTTGGTTCATGACAATAAAATGTGTTATGTTATATTTGGGATAGATTCGATCATTTCGAATATTTCCAATATTGATTGATATCCTTGATGTGTTTGTTTTACTAAACTTATTTGTTTTTCTATGTCATTCAAGGATAATGGGAACCGATGTTTAGTAGAGAACGATCTTCTAATCTAAATTTGGGGAAATTAATATTGTTCATTACTATTGATCTGATATGGGAGTCATAGAGTGATTATCTCCCTCTATTTATATTTGAGTTTCTTGATGTGTTAATTTCTAACTTCTCTAGTTATACTATGGAAAGGGAAGTAGGGTGTTCCATTGAATTAATTCAATGTACACAACCAGTTTATCATTCTTATTACTTCTTTTAAAAATATTATATAAACTAGATGAATTCAATGTTGAATGATCTTCTAGGGGAGGATTTTGTACACCCGAGTGTGTTAATTTGGGAAGCACTTGTTATCATTTCTAGGAATGTATATTATTCATATCACGTATGTGTTGTTTACCGAAATATCAATTAAGTGATGATAAAGAAGTTGAATTCATATCTATGGAAAGATGAACTCTTTGGTCATTTGAAATGTGTGAAGTGGTTTTGGAAGGGTGATCTCTTCTCTGGTTATGATTAGTTGAGGATCAAGTAATATGACATTAAAAAAAGCCTTTTAGGGGACGTTTAGTCATTATGAGTACCTATTTATATAATTTTTTCTATCTAATGCTCCATGATTTTTTATGGAATCAATAAAATTGAGTTTCCATGAGAATCTAAATAAATTTATTGTATTTCTGTTAGATTCATTCATCGTTTACTCATGTACAAGGAGGATCTTGTGCATCATCTAATAATAATTCCGAGTCTTCTAAGTAATCATTGACATTCGTTGATGTTTTGTAAATGTGGTTTCTATATTCTATGAGTAATATTATTCAGAAATGTGGATTTGAAACAGGGAATACAAATTGAACTTGAGAAGATCAAAATTTTTATGACATGAGATGAAAAAAAAAATTCTTCGATATTCAGAGTTGCATGGTCTTATATAAATATTATCACTAGTTCATGAAAGAATTATCATTGTTTAATTCCCTAATTATTTCCCTGAATCAGAAAGGTGTGATTTTTTATTGTGTTGATAAATTTCATAATTCATTTTGCTGAGCTAAAACATCATTTTACAACTTCATTGGTGTTTACTATTTTAATGGAAGGGGAAGGATATGTGGAATTTTCTAAAGCATTAGGTTTAATCTTGGGCCGAGTTGTTATAGACGTTGATGTGGAAATTGAATATGTCTTTTGTTACATTAGGAAACAGAAGAAGAATTATATGACCGATGAACAGGAACATTTATTAGTGATGAAAAACAGTATATGTTAGTGACATTGCCTTTTCTGAATTTTTTTTCCATGTATTCTTACTATAAGAAAATGAGGTATATATTCCCTCATAAATATTTAAATATATTCTTGAGTGATTGGGTAGAATACCTATATTCATTCAACATTGACATTTCTTCTACCCTAGGGATATTTATTGTCATTGAATATGCCTTATGCTGGAATATTCTAACAAAGGTAGAAAAAAATTTCAGCAGAGTTGAATTTGTTGGCTCTCATTGTAAACATTCATATTAGAGTTTAGTAGAAAGGGAATATGTTTTATTTGTCCACGTTTTTTTTGAAAATTTCACGTATCAAAATGATTCTATAAGAACAAATTGTTGATAAAAAATCCTTATAATTATATAAGGTCTTTATGGTGGGGATATAGTTTCACAGTGGGTTTTCTAAAAAGTGGAAACTATATTCAATCATAATAACCTTCTGGTTTCGTTTTCTATAAGGAAGGATTTAATGGATTGATATGAGTAATTCTCAAAGAAAATTGAATACAGGAACCACAATGATGTTCTTTGTGTTGAGATAACAGTTCTGGTGGCCATGTATAGGATGAGGCATTTCATTTTTTCCCATTATTATACATTATTGGTGGTGAAATAGACGCCCCAAAAACCATCAGTTTTCATACTCCACATCTAGTCCCTACTTGGATATAAGATAAGATCATTATTGAATTTTTAGTGGGTATTCCATGTAGATCGACAAAGAATGCCTTATATTGGGTTATGATTGATAGGATAAACAATTGGATCACATTATATACATCTATGATATAAAAATTTTGAGGAGTTGGGAATCCTTTATTAAAGGAAAATGTTCATTATAATGGAGTTCTATATTCTGTGTACATTGATAATGATACTCACTTTAGTAATCATAATTGTAATGGACTTTAGGAGGCCCTGGGATCTCACACCCATTTGAGTATTCCATGTCATCCGCAGAAGGATGGAAAAATTGAAAGAGACATAATAATTCAAGTGGATATCAATTGGGATTGTTTTCTCGACTATGGTGGGGCATGGGATGATCAATATCTGGATTGGTCTGAATGTCATCTTTTTTATTTATTTTGGATAGACCCCCTTTTATGGGATGAGGGGGAACCCTAAAAAGTTTTGTAGACACATGAAATTACATGGACTGTAGGTGTAAGAGATGTAACATGACCTGAAGGTCCTAGGAAATTCAACCAGATGATAAATACAAGGAAATTTCCCTCCACACCATCTGCATCATGATGGTAGCCATCCACCTTTGCAAGGTCATCAAGATAAGAATCTCATGCAAGCATAATGTGGTCCCGATAGCATTTCTATACCCTCTAATCCTTCCACATCTGTTGGTTTTTCTCTGGTGACCGAACCTACTCTGAATCCTTTACTAGGGCTACTCTATTTTCATACTATCTATATGGGACAACCACATTAATCAGGTGAACTGGAGGCCTTTAGGTGGCCCTATGATTTATTTGATTTTTTAGACAATGTTGATGGAACAGATGTGATATAATCTAAATAATGATCACCACCATAGAAATTTGGATTTCAAATTTTGATACCAGTTTTTCTTCAATTTTTTTCACCTCGATTTGTTCATTGACAGTTTGGGAGGAAATGTAATCATTGTCAACATTTGTTTTCACCTTTTGAGGATTATAGAATATGTAGGCTTTTTTACCATTTGGAAGTACCAATGAAGCTGAAATTAGTACATAATCTGAATCATGTATTTCATCCCTAGAAATATCATTCGGATCTATATCAGGTTTTGAGTTTGAGATATATTTACATTGAACATTATTTATCCACAATTGAATAGCCACTCAGGATAGTTGATTCTAAAAACAAGGTAATTTGTGTAAGAAATATTCATTTTTTTGTGTGCTATAAAAATATGTTTATGAATCATATGATATATGGGATAGGGATGAACTAAGGAGAGAGTTTTTACCTCATATTTTTGTCATGGATGATTATTCTTAAGCTTTCTAGGGACATAATGTTTTTATGATGGGGAGGTTATAACATCATATTACCTTTATATCTATAATATTCTAACCCTTATTGTAGTTTTCCATTTATTTGTTTGGGTAGGGTCGATAGGTATTTATGTGGATACATATAATATTGAAGTCTAATATATATTTGGGTTCTTATCTGTAATGGATCGTTCATGCAACATGAAGAAGAAATTAAATAATTCTGATATGGTTACACATTGTGTAATTAATAAAATAAAATTAATTTCATTTTATCAAAATAGAATACAATATTTTCCATGATTATGGAACATATCAATTTTTGTAACATGTAATGGGGTTTAATTTTATGCAATACCCATGAGTGTTCATTTATAAAAATGTAGCACACCTATATTTTATATTGTTCTTCTATCTATATCTCATTTATCAAAAATATAGGTATTATTATGCATCATTAGAGTCACAAAACCCTTTTAATGGTTTCCTTTAACATTTGATCACTATGTGATTATAGTGTCTCTCTCCTGGTAAGGGTTCTTCACAACTCTACATCTCATTATCATTTTTATTACACAGGGATTGAGGGATCATATTGAGTTTTATGGATATAAGTGTAATTTTTTTAATATATTTAATAAATTTATTTCCTAGTTTTTTTATTTATCATTCATATTGGCAGGTGTCATTGAGAGCATTGGTATTTCAAAAGGAAGCTATGTGTTTCCGTCTATGGTTTAATGTTTTATTTACCTCAAATATCTTGATTTCAATTTAGATTTATTTTGAATTAAAATTATTAAATTGGATTAATAACATTAAATCACATTATTAAATATCAAATTATAATGAAATGTCATTTTGGATCATTTTCTAGAGAATTTTGAAAAACCCAAATATCCAATAAATTGTGGTGTATTTATGTAATGGATTTATTTTTTTGGATAAATTAAATTAAATAATATAATTGAGAAATTGGATTGTAGGATTTCATGAATTAGTTTCCAATAATTATTGATGAAAAATGGATAAAATGGTTATGATGATAACATAGTCGTTTCAACTTTTGAACATGCATGTTATGATTAAAAACCCATAATAATTTTTAAATAGAAAACTGGGTTATTGCTAATGGGGGTTTGATTAAATTTAATTTTAAGACATGTTAATATATATTTCCCATTATTGTTTTTACATAAGCACATAAAATACATGGTAGTTAGTGAGTTATATTGAAAGAAACATTATGATATGAAATGTTCTAAAAGTTCACATATTCACATTTCCTTCCTTAGGAAATTGGGATGTGTCCCCTTCCCATTAAGACAAAAAGGGCACATTTACATAATTTTCTATTCCCTATGTTAGGTCCCTATGGGCTAGAATAATGTGAATTTTTTTTCTCTAGACCATGTTAATGAATTGTTTGAATTAAAAATGTATTTATTATATTTTATTAAACTATTTTACATGAAATGATAATTAAAATAATATATGGACACACCCTAAATCATTTTCTAAAATAGTAAATTACTTTAGAATTCCCTTATTTATATTCACAAAAATCATATACATTATAGTTTTAGAATTTTATGAAATATATAATACATATAAACACATAAGAATAAAAAGTGGATACTACTAAATTAATATCCATTTTCTCATAAATAAATATTGTTTAAAAAACATTAAATCAATTCATGTTTATTATTCATAAAATTCATCACGACTTCTTATTTTCTATTTTACATTATTAAACCACGTGATGAAAATTATAAAACATTGAATGAGCACAAAAATAAAAATAAAGGATATTAAAAATGTGAAACTATTAATTCATGAATACTCATAAACATATGAAATTCTTTCCACAAAGACATACTTTTCATTCAATTAGTATCATATGGTTAATTAGTGAAAACATGATAATACCATAATATATAGAAAAACATAATAAATAAATGGGTGACATGAAGAACCGCTTACTTTAGATATTATCCATCAATGTTACCATATGATTTGTAACCCTGAAGACCACGTAATAAATGTTACCCTTTCAGCTATGGTACAAGGTAACCCTCATAGTTTCCTTATAGTGTAACCACAACAGTTACACGTAGAGTATCCTTATTGAAGAAACCTAAAATAATCATACACAATTAATTTGAGGTAGATATATATATCACCCTTCCTAAACAAGTAGTATAAAATAAAAATAAAAGAAGATGAATTACATCATATAAACCATTCCCATAAAATAGATGTTAAATGATGGGTTTCAATTAAAAGTTCCTCAAAATATAACATAATTGAAGTGAGAATAAATCGATAGAATGGAATGAATTTATAAACTATAAATCAACATAATTAAAAATCATATAATGTAAAATAACTTATCACATAATCTATATAAGACAAGATAAAATGATGACGATGGTTATCCAGAAAAGGAAATTTGGATACGAATTATCATACATCAGGGTTTTCATGCTTAAAATGTGTTTAATCGATCTTGGTAATGGTGAAAATATTATTTATTTATATTATAGAGATACATATTAATATTAATAACACATCATCTGATAATTTTATAACATTTTACTACCCATTTATTAATAATATTTAGTAATTTCAGCTTTTTTAGGTGCATCGTGTACATGGTTTCCATGTACAGTTCATAATTCATTTTCTTGATGAATGGAAGAGATACTATATAAGTAGAATTTAATATTATTAATATGATTCTGTAAAATTTAATGAATCCATGAGTAATTTTTTCTTTTATGACGACGAATCCTTAGATAAAACATTAATGATATTTATTTAGACAATTTTTTAGGACCCTTTATAATAACAAAACTTTTTCGTTATATAATTTTATATTATGTATATTTTTTAAATAAAAATAATAAAGGAGTTTATATAAAAATAATTAACATATATTTAATCCATTAATATGGTTTTATGACCAACTATGTAAGAAGTGATGAAAATTGAAAACACATCATCCACAATGATGATAAATCGACACATCCCGAATGATGTTTTTTATAGAATAAGAGATAGATGAGAAGAATTATGATTATGAATATTGTCATAATGCTCATAAATTCATATTATATATAATATAACATTCATTAATGAATCTTAAATAATGGTAGGTTATGAGAGTCTATGGAATGTACATGTGTTGACAACTAAATAAAATAAAATGAATATGTATATTTACCTATTAAATTATTCTAACTGAGAACCACTTTAAAGCAGTTTTTTGGACATTATGTTAGACAAGAATGTCTTTGAGACGAGGGAAAATAATTGGAATATTATTGGGTATAAATTTGGAAATTCTCAATGATTTATTGTTTTGAGTGGAAGAAGGGGTGAGGGGTGGAAAAATATGGGGACAAATGGGGGTTTCCTTTATTTTATTCATTATTTTGATGTTTTCATAAATATAAGAATTATTGTCGGTTATTATCATTTAATATTATAATTAATACTTGTTATTTAAAAAAATGGTTTATCACCTATGAATTACATTATGAATGAAACAATCCATCTTCTGTTCCTAATTCTTAAATCATTTTTAGTAAATATATATTTCAGGTATTTAGAGTCAGTATATATATATCATTTTTATCTATTTTAATTATACTTAAAAAATTTCAAATAAAAAAAACTAATTTTAATTTCAATAGAATTTAGGGAAATTTTAAATCATGATGTTTTTTTCATTGAAGCTGTATAAATTACTTAGTCATTCTACATTAGAACACAACCAAGTTCCTTTAATGGAGAATAATTATAGGTGGAACACACATCATCATTGGAAGGTATTTTCACATCTAAATAATTATCAAATATATTATTTAGATCCTAAAAACAAAATTAACATTCTTCTGTTGAAATTATTTTAACCCCTTTTAATGCTTTCATTTTTTAGAGAGATATATAATTGTGAAAAGTTACATTTAGTAACAATTAGTTAAAATAAATAAAACTAAAAATTGATGTAATATTTTTAGGACGTTAAATTTCTAGAAGTAGGTTTTTTGTAGGATAACTATTATTCCATCTTTATATACAATGATCCGAATAAAGGAAAAAAGTTGAAACAAAAAATAAGGATTTCTAAATTTTCCATTTAAAAACATTTCATAGAGATTTTGAAGGATAATCCAGGGATTTTCCTTTAAAAAAAAAATAAACTTACAATGCCCATATCTAGTATGAAAAATGGTTTTAAAATGTAATCTTTCATGACAATCAATTGATGGTACCCATATCTTAATTAAATATTGTAATGATACTGATCTCCCTAGAGATAATCAATCAAGTCACTTAAATAATGAAATAGATAATTAATCTTAATACTAATTCTATTAAAAGATCTATGATCATTCCAAAGACACATGGAACAATCATTTTTTAATAAACAAGAATTCACCCCCATGGTGATGTGCTAGGGTAAATGGATCATTTATTAATAGATTCTTGTAAAAAAAATTTAATGCATGATGTTCCACTTGATCTATTCGATAAGGGGGTTCAGAAATTTTATTAAAAGTAAGAACTAAGTCTATATTTGTAATGGCCCGGACCCTCCTGGACCATTACATTGCCAAAAGTGAGGCTCCACCAAAACAGTGTCACTGTGGCGATGGCACCGGTCGCGGTGGAACCGTGGGGATGACACCATGACGGTGGCACCGTGAGGGTGACACCATGAAGGTGGAACCATGTCCCCTCACGAGCCTTTCATTTTTTTCCAGTACCTGACTTTTCTTCTCCCCAACGTACGTTTCGACGTAAATTAATTCTTTAATGCTTTTATAACCATTTAAATCCCATAATTAATTCCTAAAAATCATGAGAGACCTCCATGTGTAACTGACCAACTGCGTGGTCAACCCATGACCACCGGTCCGTAGGCGGTTTCAGGTTCTCACCTCAACTGTCCATAGCACTTATAAACTAAGGGTTAATGGTGGTTTCTTCTTTCCATGACCACAGATTTTCACGAATAGCTTCCGGTGCATCGGGTGAGCCGCATCGTTATCTGTGAAGTTCAACCCACGGCCTCAGCGTCGATCGTCGATCAGCATTAAAGAAATTTTTTTCCTTCATCTCTCACTTTTGTGTATCATGCGGGGTGGGCATGCTTTTGTTTCTATAGAATTGGATAAACCAGACCTAAATAAATATAATGAACGAATCCTATAAGGAATGAAGGGGGGGCTGTGATCGTTGATGTTGTTTATATTATGATCATCTTCCTGAGTTGTGCTGGCTTACGCCTTCTGAAAATCGATGTCGTTTGTGGTCATTGTTTGTGCAGTAATGAACCCCTCGTGGTGTTTTAAATGGCTTGTTCATAATTTTAAACTCATGCTATGAAAACTAGATTGGTTAAACACGTATATCCGGATAAATAAATTTAAATCACTAGGATCAACCCTTCTGTGCTAACCCTGACCAAAACATGGAATTGAAATCATGGAGTATGTTAAATCTTATAAATCTGAAAATACAGTCATTTCCCTGCTTAGTGATGGTGATAGTGGTTTGGTTGTTTTATTTCACGGACGATTGGTGGAAATGTGAGTGGGGATGAGATCCCCTATTTTCTTGGATTTGTTGGTTGTGACTTTTAAGACTAGGTGGGTACATGTTTATATCATGAATTGGGGTGGGATCCTCTGTTGATGAGAAACCATTTCGGGGGACACGGGGCAGTGTCTCGGGGTTGTATGGTTCTAGGACTTCGAGGGTTCTCACTTTTCCATTTCTATTGTGACATTACAAGATAACTGGGTATGGATACTTAAATTGATGTTTGGATGTTTTCTTTTCCTTGGTTATGCTTATGGTGTTAGTTACCCAGTAGTGCATAAACTTATTTGATCATTATTACTGAACATGAAATCAAGAATGGGAAAAATGGGTTTTGTTGGCGAGGGTTGTGACTCGGACTGGAGTGATGTTTTGATCTGTAGGTTGTCTGAAGAAAAACCTAGTTTGGGGTGATTTCTTGTTACTTATATATATACATGTATCTTTGTGTTTCTTATTCACACCCCACCCAAGTTGAGAATATAGTGCTGAACACCCCCATTTCATGGGGGAGGGTGTTTTTCCCAATACTATTCTTAGTGGCTGGTTATTAGCTCATTTTCTGCTCCCTTTCCTGGAGAGCATAAGTATCATCATGCAGGCTCTGATGGCCCAATGTCCATTATTTTCCCAAGAACCTTCGGTCTGGGTAGTGTGGTGGTTGTCCAGGTGTGTGCGACAGGTGGTTTCCCAAGTGTCATCGGGATGAGGCCCAGGTGTCTTCAGGCGTGGTAGTGGATTTTCTAGCCCAGGTGTCTTCAGGCATGGTGGTGGTTGTTCTGGCCTAGGTGTTTGAAGGCGTGGTTACATGTGATAGTTTTGGCCCAGGTGTTTGCGGGCGGGATATGGGAGTGGGAATGCGAGTAGTTGCGGGCCAGGTGTTTGCAGGCGGGTTTCGGCAGTGGGACTTCATGTGGTTGTGGCCTAGGTGTGTGCGGGCAGGTGTGGCAGTGGGACTGCGGTGATAATGGCGTGATTGGTCCGATGCGTAGGATTTCTCAATAACCATTGGGAAAGTGGCATGGGGTACCCAAAAATCGATGTGCTCTGATTGTATATATTACTTGACTTGCATTATTTGGGGAGTATGCCTTGGTGAGGCCTGGGGTGGATAGTTTACCTTGATAGGTGTTTGGTTTACTCCTTTTTCTCACGAGACATTAGTATGCTCCCCCACTTGTGCATGGGAGTATTTGGTTTTCCCTACTGAGTGTACTTTTATGCTCACCCTACGTATATAAAAATGCTTTCAGGTTTCCATGAGGACTTCAGGGATCATGAAGGACCATACCAGATCAGACCTTTGGGCAATTGCAGTTGCTGTTTTTCTTATTTGGTACTTACCTTGTAGTCAGCTTTTGTACATTGTGTCTTTACTTTTGGGACATGCAAGAGGTAATGGTCTGATTTTGGCTTTACTTTTCATTTACCTTGGTGTTGTTGAGTTTCATTATCTTATCTCTCGATCATATAATACAAAAAGGGTTAATGCCTTCCATTTGTGAGAAATTTCTATACCCTTGGTGGTAGTCGCCACTCCGGGACCTATTTAAGGCGGGTCTCAGGGGTCATTATCTTTCCTTCAACTTAAAGAAGGAAGGGCCTGGCAATCTGCTGACCTTTCCATCCATTTTGTGAAGGCGGGTCGTGACAGAATGGTATCAGAGGATGGTTGAGAGATAGGATGGATTCTAGAGTTAGGCACAGTTAGGATTTCATGGGATGGTAAGGCAACAGTGTTGGGTGACCTTGGCGCGTGAATTAGGCCAGGGAAGACCGGCTAGGACATGGGATTTTAGGGCCCCCCGTGATCTAATGCAAGGACTCTGGACCTACCGAACGACCAAGTGTGGCTACGCTGATTGTAGGGTAGAGACCCTAGGAAAGGTACATGCATCATAATGACATGTGTTCTTGTGTTTCAGGGATGCCTTTGGAATTAAGAATAAATTAAAATTTTATGAAGTTTAAAAGTTGATATTCTGAACTACTTGGGCTTAGGAATTCCTTGTTTACCTTGCTGCTATGGTACCTAGAAGGAGACCACGTGTGGTACAGTCGATCGAGGCCCCAAATACTACTTTGGCCGATCAGCAGAGAGATTATCGAGAGGAAGAGGACGACCAGGGGTAGAAGACTCTTCGGGCCTTCCAGCGACATGCCCTCGAGAAGTATGAGGGCAGCACCTCCAACATGAAGACGGAAGGCTAGCTTGTGGAGCTAGTTATAGATTTCGGCCAGATTCGGGCCCCGACCGAGTACTTGGTTCCTCTGGCCATTAGCCAGATGCGGGGAGTGGTGCGTCAGTGGTGGAATCTTTACCTGGGGGAGAAGAGAGAGGATGAGGTGGCTTGGGGGGATTTCAAGAAGGGAGTTCGGGGTAGAATTCCCCTCTTCAATGATGACGGTGGAAAAGAGACAGGATCTAATCTCCCTCCAACAGGGGAGTATGTCCTTGAGAGAGCTCGAGATCAAGTTCTAGGAGCTCTTACGTTTTGCTCCAGACCTCTTTCCCGACGAGGAGTCTCAGGAAAGACGTTTGGAGGAGGCGCTCCGACCCTCCCTTAAGTATGATGTTACCCCCTTTACCTTGACGACGGACTTGGAAGTCTAGAAGAAGAATGAAGTGGTGGAGAGGATGCATGCTCTAGGAGGTGTGTCACGAGAGGTGATCTAGCTGGGACCATCGAAGGGGAAGGCCGTCTGCACCAGGCCTCCAGCGTCAGGACCCTCCAGGTTCCGACCCGCAGGGAGCAGGACGCGGCAGTTTCAGTTTCGATCCCCAGGGCCTCACCCTTTCTCCTCGGGCCTAGGACCACAATGCATTGTCTGTGGGAGCCCTGGATATCTCCAGAGTCAGTGCCAGAACTGGGTGCAGTATGGCGGTGGTGGACAGCCCCACCACCCGCCCCAACAGCAGCTTCCAGCCAGACCTTTCCAGCAGAAGCAGTTGGGACAGCGAGCTCCCGCTCCTCCAAGGACAGACGTAGGAGGAGGAGGCCGACCGCAGGGTGCAACTTAGGGACCTCGACCGGGGAGTGGTCGGGGAGGTGGCCAGTAGCCTAGGGGCAGAGTATCTGGGTGTGGACAGTTGCACACCGCAGATGTAGTACTTCCAGCACGGCCGGAGGTTGTTCGAGGTACGATAAATTTGTTTAGCACTCTTGTTTATGCATTGTTCGATACCGGAGCATCGAACTCCTTTGTTGCACCCAGTCTAGCTCGTGCCTTTGGTATAGATTCCGAGAGACTTCTGGAGCCCATGGTGTTGAGCACACCAATTAGAGTTCAGAACGACTTATCATTTGTTTGTCGAGGATGTAGACTGGTGAGGGGGCCACATCAGTCGGTTATGGATCTTCTTCTGCTATAGATACAGCCATACGATGTCATCCAAGGCATCGACTAGAAATTCTCGATGTGCGTCATCATCGACTCTTTCCGAAGAAGGTTCGTGTTCTCGGACTTGGGTGGCCGGCGTGTTACCTTCACCGGTGAGCGGAGCGGTCAGAAGGGTAGCAGGTGAGAAGAACCCCTCCTATCCTTGTTAGTCGAGCTATCAGTAGAGTCAGTAGATACCGAGATAGTGGGGGTGACAGAGGTTGTCCATGAGTTTATGGACATATTTCTTGAGGAGGTGACAACTCTACCCCATCGACGTGATATCGAGTTCAGGATAGACCTGCAGCCCAGTGCTCTTCCGATCTCGATGGCTCTTTACCGGATGGCACCTTCAGAGTTACGGTAGATGCAGATTCAGATTGACGATATGATGAAGAGGGGTAATGTTCGGCTAAGTGCGCCACCGTGGGGTGCTCCAGTCTTGTTTGCAAAGAAGGAAGATGGTGGTCTCAGGTTGTGCATAGACTACAGGATGCTGAATCAGGTGACGATCAAGAATCACTACACTCTTACGAGGATAGGTGACCTTTTCGACCAGCTGAAAGGGACATGATGGTTCTCGATGATCGATCTGTGGTCTGGGTACCACCAGTTGAGAGTGAAGGAGAGTGACATCCTGAATACGGCCTTCGAGGGAAGATAGGGACACTTCGAGTTTGTAGTCATGCCCTTCGGTGTTACGAATTCCCCAACCGTGTTCATGGGGATTATGAACTCCATCTTCCGAGAGTACTTGGATAGGTTCGTGGTTGTGTTCATCGACAATATCTTGATCTATTCGAGGTCAGAAGAGGACCATGCAGAGCACCTGAGGATAGTATTGGAGGTCCTATGACATCATCAACTCTATGGGAGGTTGTCGAAATGCACGTTCTGGACATGAGAAGTGCACTTCCTCGGGCACGTGCTGTCTGAGTAGGGGGTAGCGGTGGACCCATAAAATGTTGAGGCGGTTGTTTCTTGGGAAGCACCCAAGAATGTTGCAGAGGTCTGTAGTTTCCTTGGGCTGGCAGGTTACTATCGGAGTTTCGTACCCAACTTATCCCGAGTAGCAGCCCCTTTGACAACCCTTAACAAGAAGGACCATGTTTTTTGGTGGATTGAGCAGGGAGAGTCATCTTTCAGGTATCTTAAAGAGAATTTGGTTAGTGACCTAGTGCTGAGATTACCAGAAGAAGGGGCGGCCTATTTGGTGTTCTGTGATGCTTTAGGACAGGGCCTGGGATGTGTGTTGATGCAGTGAAAAGGGCTGATCTGTTATGGGTCCAGGCTGTTACGCCCCCATGAGCATATTTACGCCACCCACGACCTGGATATTTCAGCGGTCATTTTTGAGCTAAAGTTATTGTGGAACTACCTCATCGGATAACTCTTTGTGGTCTTCAGGGATCACAAAGGCTTGAGGTATATCTTCTCCATGCGGGACTTAAACTTGCGACAGTGGAGATGGGTGGAGTTCCGCCAGGATTACGACTTCGATATCTCTTATAATGAGGGAAATGGCAATGTAGTGGCCGATTCCTTGAGCAGGAGGATGCAGAAGGATGCGGTCCGAGAGTCGGCGGACGCCTGGAAAGTGATGGAAGAGTTGGCTGCCTTACACCTGGATGTGAGGATGGATGGTGGTAGAGGTTTCCTATATCAGATGACAGTGCAGTCATCTCTGTTTTAGCAAGTGGAGGAATCTCAGTGGGGAGACCCTGAGTGCGAAGTGATGCGTGACCAAGTTGACCAGGGCAATGCTCCGGAAGGATGGACAGAGGATGGACAGAACCAGATGCTTTTCTAGAAAAGGTTTTTTGTTCCAGGAGTGATGTGCGGAAAGGTTCTCAGTGAGTTCCACAACTCACCCCTGGCGGTACACCCAGGAGTTTCCATGATGTAACAGGGACTGAAGGGACAATTTTGGTTTCCCGGAGTGAAGCGATTAGTGGCAGAGTTTGTGGCCAAGTGCTTAGTGTGTCAGCAAGTGAAGGCTGAACACCGAGTTCCAGGCGGCCTACTGCAGTCTCTAGATGTCCCCCGAGTGGATGTGGGACGACATCTCGATGGATTTCGTCACGGGACTACCCAATGTCTAAGAAGGATATGATGCCATCTGGGTGGTAGTGGACAGGCTGACAAAATCAGCTCACTTTCTGGTGATCAGAGAGTCAAGTTTAGTGGATACTCTGGCACGAAGGTATGTGGATGAGGTGGCGCGATTTCATGGAGTTACGATGTCTATAGTCACAGATAGGGATGCACGGTTTACCTCGCGAGTCTGGAGTGGACTACAACATGCTTTTGGCACCCAGTTAAGCCTTAGCACTGCTTTCCATCCCCAGACAGACGGACAAACAGAGCGTACCATCCAGACCATGGATGATATGCTGCGGGCATGTCTTCTTGACTCAGGAGGATCATCGGTGGGACAATTTCCCCTGGTAGAGTTCTCCTACAATAATATATATCACTCTACCATCTGCATGGCCCCACATGAAGCCTTATATGGGAGGCCATGTCGTTCACCTATGTGTTGGGCCGAAGTAGGAGAGGCAAGCATCCTTGGCCTGGAGGTGGTGCAGAACATGACAGAGAAGGTTCAGCTCATACGGGAAAGAATGAAGGCCGCCCAGGTCCGACAGAAGACGTATGTTGATAGCAGGAGGAGGCCCTTGGAGTTTGAGGTTGGAGACCACATGTTCTTGAAGGTCTTCCCTCGGTGTGGGAAGCAGAGGTTCGACAAGGGGTGTATGCTTTCTCCCAGGTTCATCTGACCCTTCGAAGTGTTCTGACAGGTCGACGAAGTGTCTTATCAGCTTGCATTACCATTGCCACTACTGAGGATACATGATGTCTTTCATGTGTCCCAGCTCTGTCGGTAACTACACGACGATTGGAACGTCCTCGATTGGGGTGATATGGACATCGAGGACGATGTGAGCATTGTGGAGAGACTAGTGATGATCGAGGATCACAAGGAGAAGGTGCTTCGTGGGTGAACCATTCCATTGGTTTTTGTGTTGTGGAGACATGGTGGGATTGAGGAGAGTACGTGGGAGAGGGAATCATATATTCATACCCAGTACCCAGAGTTGTTTTATGTTTTGTTCCTTGTTTTACCTATTGTGGTAGAACGTTTGTCTTTTGGATATGAAGTGTACTGGTTTTCTTTCCTCTGAATGTGTGTGAAAAGCCCTGGCTATGGGGGTGGAGAGAACTTGCACCCCTAATCAAGACACATTATGGTGGATGCGATTAAACCCGTGCGAGCGAGTCAGTGCCACCCAAAGTGGATAATATCTTGACATAGGGGAGGAGACTCCCCAACCCAAATACCTGGGTAGTTTAGCATTGTATGTTGCTTGGTTCTAGTCAAGGAAGTGTTTTTAGTTTTCATGGGTTCACTTCTAATAGGTATCTTTCGAGGTGGTTGTTTGGACACTCTCTTTCCTTCTTGGGTTGTTTTGATTCTCGAGGACGAGAATCGTTTAAGAGGTATCTTATGTAATGGCCCGGACCCTCATGGCCCATTACTTTTCCGAAAGTGAGGCTCCACCAAAATAGTGGCACCGTGGCAGTGGCACCGTGAGGGTCACACCAGTCACGGTGGAATCATGTGGGTGACACCGTGACAGTGGCACCGTGTCCCCTCGTGAGCCTTTCGTTTTTTTTCAGTACCTGACTTTTCCGCTCCCGCAATGTATGTTTCGACGTAAATTAATTATTTTACTCTTTTGAAACCATTTAAAGCCCGTAAATAATTCTTAAAAATCCCAAGAGACCCCCGTGTGTAACTACCCAACTGCGTGATCAACCCACGACCCCAACTCATTAAGCGGTTTTTCATTCTCACCTTAACCGTATGCAGCTCTTATAAACTAAGGGTTAGCCATGGTTTCTTCTTTCCTCGATCACGGCTGTTCACGAAAAGCTTCTAGTGCATCGAGTGAGCCACATCGTAATCCGTGAAGTTCCACCCCCGGCCTAAGCGTCGATCGTCGATCAGCAAGTAGGGAATTTTTCTCCTTTGGCTGTCTCTTTTGTGTATCATGTGGGGTGGGTGCGCTTTTTTTTCTATAGATTTGGATAAACCAGACCTAAATAAAAATAATGAATGATCCTATAAGGAATGAGGTGGGGGGGGCCTGTGATCATTGATGTTGTTTATATTATGATCATCTTCCTGAGTTGTGTTGGCTTACACCTTCTGAAAATCGAGGCTGTTAGTGGTCTTTGTTTGTGCACTAATGAACCCATCATGGTGTTTTAAATGGCTTGTTTCTAATTGTAAACTCCTACTGTGAAAAGTAAATTGGTTAATCACGTATATCCGGATGAATAAATTGAAAGCACCAGGATCAATCCCTTCTGTTCTAACCTCAGTGAAAACACGGAATTGAAATCATGGAGTATGTTAAATCTTATAAATCTGAAAATACAGGCATGACCCTGCTTAGTGTAGGTGACAGAGGTTTGGTTGTTTTCTTTCGCGGCCAATTGGTGGAAATGTGGGAGTTGATGGGATCCCATGTTTTCTTGGATTCGGTGGTTGTGAGTTTTAAGATGGGGTGGTTACTTGTTTATATCATGAATTGGGGTGGGATCCTCTGTTAATGAGAAACCATTTCAGGGGACACGGGGCAGTGTCTCAAGGTTGTCTGGTTTAAGGACATCAGGGGATCTCACTTTTCCTTTGATTTTGTGACTTTACAATATAACCGGGTATGGATACTTAGATTGACATTTGGATGGTTTATTTTCCTTGGTTATGCTTATGGTGTTAGTTGCCCAGTAGTGCATAAAAATATTTGAACATTATTACTGAACATGAAAACAAGAATTGGACAAATGGGTTTTGTTGGCAAGGGTTGTGACTCAGACTAGAATGATGTTGTGATCTGTAGGTTATCTGAAGAAAAACCTAGTTTGGGGTTAGTGATTGTTACCTATATATATACATGTAGCTTTGTGTTTCTTATTCGCACCCACCTATGTTGGGAACTTAGAGCCGAACACTCCCATTTCATGGGGGAGGGTGTTTTTCCCAACACTATACTTAGTGGCAGGTTATTAGATCCTTTTATGCTCCCTTTCCCGGATAGCTCAAGTATATTCAGGTAGGATGTGATGGCCTGAGGTCCATTATTATCCCAAGAACCGTCGGGCGTGGTAGTGTGGTGGTTGGCTAGGTGTGTGCGGCTAGTGGATTCCCATGTGTCTTCGGGATGAGGCCTAGGTGTATTTGGGTGTGGCAGTGGATTTTCTAGCCCAGGTGTCTTCGGGAATGGTGGATGTTGTTCTGGCCTAGGTGTTTTCAGGTGTGGTTACATTTAATAGTTGTGGCCCAGGTTTTTGCAGGAGGGATTCGGTGTGGGACTTCGTGTAGCTGTGGCCCAGGTGTTTGCAGGCGGGTTTAGGCAGTGGGACTGCCTGTGGTTGTGGCCCAGGTATTTGCGGATGGGTGTGGTAGTGGGACTGCGATGAGAAGGTCGGGATTGGTATGATGCATAGGTTGTCTCAATAACCAGTGGGAAAGTGGCGCGGAGTACCCAAACATCGATGTGCTCTGATTATATATAATACTTGACTTTCGTTATTTGGGGAGTGTGCCTTGGTGAGGCCTGGGATGGATAGTTATCCTTGATAGGTGTTTGGTTTACTCCTTTTTCTCACAAGACTTTAGTACGTTCCCCCACTTGTGCACGAGAGTATTTGGTTTTCCCTACTAAGTGTATCTGTATGCTCACCCAACGTATATAAAACTTCTTTCAGGTTTCTAGGAGGCCTTCGGGGATCATGTAGGACAATACTAAATTAGACCTTTTGGAAATGGCAGTTGTTGTTTTTCTTCTTTGGTACTTACCTTGTAGTCACCTTTTGTACTTTGTGGCTTTACTTTTGAAACATCCAAGAGGGAATGGTTTACTTTTGTCATTACTTTTCTTTTACCTTGGTGTTTTGGAGTTTCATTATCTTATCTCTTGATCATATAAAACAAAAATAGGTAATGCCTTCTATTTGTGAGAAATTTCTATACCCTTTGTACTAGTCTCCACTCCGGGACCTATTGAAGATGGGTCTCGGGGGTCATTATCTCTCCTCTAAATTAAAGAAGGAATGGCCTGGCAATGTGCTGACCCTTCCCTTCTATTGGTGAATGCGGGTCGTGACAATATTAATATAAATTTATTTATCAACTATAATACAAATATACACATTATAAAAAACATCCATATATTCTTTTACCACTAGAACAACAGTAATATAAAATGTTCCCTTACATTAAACCATATAACAAAGTTACCATTAATTCAATTCCTTTAATATATATTCATCTTCCAGATATGTTACAGGGTAGTGTAGCACAACTGTAGCAGCAACAAAACTATTGCAGTGCTGGAACAATAGCAGAAGAGCCTCTATAGTGGCTTAAGTACTGTATAATTGTTTGTATCATCCATGGTACTCTAGAAGTAATATACACTGAATGGCCCTTTCAGAAAAATGGGCTTTCAATCATTGTACTCCGGCCACTTATCCTTGAGGCATCGATCTATGTAATGTGTCTCCCTCTACCAAAAAAATTGATATTTTCATTAATCATAAAATGAGGCCTTAGCCATAACCATTAAAAATATTTTATGGGTTCATTATTTTATACAAACTAAATATGGTTATTAAAAACAACAACATTAGATCTAAAATAAATATTTTAATGGTAAACAATATCCAATCCATACCCATAATAACATCAAAATATTATAATGTTAAAAATTGAGTATTTAATTTAATTTCATTCAATATACAATACATGGATGATTCATATATGTTTTTTGTTGTAATATTTTCCTCGAGTGTTTTTACAATATGATATGGTCTCATTTCTTGATATGTTTATTCAAATTTAAGATAAATAATTTTAGAAAAAAGGAATGTGATGAACCGTATAAAACATGAAATTAGAAGAATATTATTAAACAAACAAAGTACCTGATACCATATCATTAGATGTATAGAAATAAAAAAATTTATTTTCAAATGTTCTCACATAATCATTTCTTATATAATATAGTTGATTTCCATTATTCAAATAATTCTTTTGGAAGGTTTTTTCATAATGATCTATGTTACAAAATTTTAAAAACATTACAATTTTCATATCAAAATTAATCATAAAAAAAATTATTGAAATATTAAGACATATTCCCAAACTACGTCATCAATAAAATATCCTACATATGTTAAGGAATTCCCCATGGTTCTCATATACACAATTCTAGAAACCAAAAACATGATGTTCTTACCTTATAATTTTTTTTGTTGATTCATACGCATTGAATCCAATCTACACCTTATCTTCATATTGTTTTCAATGTTCATGTGTTCAACAGAAAATTCCATTTCGACCCTCTCAGAAAATATTGTGTGTTTCTATTGACATTTAAATTCATGCGATCCCAATTACTTTTGTAATATTTGTTTCAATCACAAATAAAAATATATTTATTTTTTATTAGGATCCTAAATATGATTTGGAGCACACCCTGCTGATCATGGGAATATTTATTTGCACACATCCAAATAATCATACAACTTTTGTTTAAATTAAAGGAATTGATTTTAGATCATATGTCAAACCACCTTCAGAAAATATAATTCATGAAAAATGATATTAAATCCATCCAATTCAATGGAATCAATATCATCTCTATCACTGTTATTCATAACCCTTGAACTCCACAAGTCAACTTCACTATATAAATCTGAAGGATTGAACATATGATTATATAAAGACCCTAAGACATCCATTTTCATTTTGATGGTATTAATCCACCATTTAACACCACTGGGTCATATGATAATCTAATAGAATGAGGGTGTTGTATCATAAAAGGCTCCAATATCATCATGTTCCATTGTGGTAGTTGTAGTTTTTATCGTGCATGGATTACACTACCATTTATAGAATATGTAAACATATCTGTTACTATAAATTAATTGGTTCCAATTTCAGCAATTCGAAATTTCAAATTCAAAAATATATCAGCTTCTTGGTTCCCTCCAAAATCATCATCCTTGTTTTTTTGGGGGAAAACTGTTCTGAAGAGGCATATCATAGATGAATGGAATTAGTAATATTATAATTATATATATTATATAAATAAGGAAAATTAATTTAGTGTAATCTATTGACATAATTTTTACCCCAATGGTATATACACAGTTCTATTATAACAATTAAAAGGAATCTTCCATAAACACTACAAAAACTAGTTAATTACAATATAATTCATAACATTACAATCCCAAAGATATTTTCAGTTTTGATATTTAAAATTTAGGAAATATTTCATACGCATTATCCCATAACAAAAAAATGAAATACTATAAATAAAAATAACAATGATTCATAATAGAAATGATTTTAATAAAATATGAAAACTATGCGATAAAAGTGTTCAAAACAATCATCTTGGATTCTCCTTTTCTAATACTCATCATTAAACTATGTGAATTTCATTTTAAAAAATGGGTTGATCGTATAATGGTCACTAAAATATATATTAAAATATAAACCAATAGTATATGAAAACATATAACCATAATAAATCACTTATAGAAAGATATACTTATAACCCAATAAGATTCATAAAATATCTTTTTGAAAAAAATTAGATTTTCATAAAACATAGAAAAACATAAATAAACTATATAGGTTACATAAGGAATTACATAATTAATATTATATCCAATGAAGATAGTAAATGATTTGTAACCCCCACGGCTACCATACAAATGTAACTCTCAAGTCTACCTTATAATATTACCCTCAGGACTTCCTTTTGATGTACCCATTGATGTTATGCCTTAGGTAAACATAAGAACGCAATATAATTTAAACATAACCAGAACATTTGAGGGAGATATACATCCAACCACTTATCATTAACAACTATTAATACCCAAAAAATAGTAATTAATCAAAAATAAATATATCATATTAATCATTCCCTTAAAAAAGTTCATAAAAGATGATTTTAAATATAATTCACCATATAAATATCACATAATTGATGTGTGAATTTATAATAACTATGGATTACATGTGTAAAATATAAATTCATGTAAACAACATAACATAATCTAGATTCAATTTATCAAGAATATTATTACAAAATAATTAATAGATTTAATAGATAATCCAATGAATGAAAATTGGTTTAATAAATCCCTTATCTTCATTTCATCCAATTTTTTTTAAACTTATTTTAAAATAATTAAAAGACTGTGTTTAATTTATTTTAAAAACATATTAATATTTTTACCCCCTTATATTATAATTTTATATCATTATACCACCCATTTATTAATAATATTTTTTATAATTCACTTATTTTGGGAGAAATATTTAAATGTTTTCCATGGTCGATTAATACTTTCTTTTGCTGTAGAAATGATGTTAGACAAATAATTTAAAAATAAATTGTATTCATGTGTTTATAAAATTTTAAATGATATTGTAAATCATTTTTTTCTGATATGGGGTTGAGTCATTCAATAAGACATTAATGATATTTTTTTAGATCATTTTCATTGTACTTCAATAAACATGATCTAGTTTCATTATATAATTTAATATTACATATAAATTTTAAAAATATAATAAAAATAGTCTAATATCATAAAAATTAAAAAACATTCAACCATTGTTATGGTTTTATGACCAAAAATGAAGTCAGTAATGTAAATTGAAAACATGTAGACTTTGATGTCGGTAAATCGACACATTAGAGACATTGTATTTATTTCAAGAATTATAGGGATATGAGAATAATTATAATGATTAATATTTCCATAAACCTGATAACCTTCAATTATATATTAGATAATTGTATTTTAATGAAATTTGTATATGGGGACCTCAATAGAGTATATTGAAATGAGAAATAATTAAAAAATAATAATAGAAAATGAAAGGGGATTTTTACCTTTTGAATTATCCTCCATGAAAACCTCAATAAGGCCATTGGATTTGGCATTATTGAGAGACTAGATGGTTGTGTATGAGAGTTTGATTCAAGGGAAGAGTATTGTGTAGAAATTCGACAAATCCCAATGATATATAGGTGTGATTAGATATTGGGTGAGGGTGGTATTTATAGTTGTGGAGGGGGTTGATCTAATATTATTTTAATCAATATTTGATTATTTTTCTCAAAATGAGAAATAGTGTAGGTTTTTGTAAAGAAATAATTTAGTTAGTACATGTTAGTTATAAAAATGTGTTCTTACAATAGTATTAGATCATCCGTGTCTCTCTAATTCAGAAATTTAGCTTATTTTTTTAATTATCATATTTCATTATTCACCAAAAATTCAATTATTTAAAAACAATACCAGACTTCAACCTGACCATTCCATGATGTGTAGATTTTAAAAATTGACTCTTATTTTAAATTATTTTTTTAATATGAGAAAATTATTATTTTAATTAAATAAATTATTTATTCAAAAATTACCATTTTTAAAACTATAAATTATTTTATAAAACATAGAAAAATTAATTAAATCTCATAAAATGATCTAATAATCATAGACAACATAAATAAAAATTAATGAATATATTTTCTTTTAAACCAAAATATTATTTATAAATCTATATTTAAATATTTATTAGATACAATAAATACAACACATAATTCATAATTTGTAAAATAAAAATATCTTTTCAAATTATATAAATATATCATATTTATAAATATAGGATGATTACATTTTTTATTAATTATTTGTTAAGATTACTATTATATTTTTTATTTTACTATTTAATATGGTTATGTTACAATTTCTATGGCCATGTTACCATTAAACCAGTTTTAATTTTATGTGTTCTATAAATCCCAATTATTTCATTATAAATTTATTATGAATTTTACTATATAACTAAAAATAAAATAAATTTTTTTTACTAGGACCTTGGTTGTTATATATTAAATATGTTTTATATAAGTATTTTTTTAACCATTTTTTGAAAAATTTGTATTTTTATAAAAAACTATTTCATAAATGGTAAATTCAAAATTTTCATGTTTACTTCCTTCATTTGAAATTTGAAGCACAAATTTATAATTTATTTCGTGTTTAAATTTTTTTCATTATTTGTTTAAATATGATTTTATAAATTCCAAACCCTTTAATTAGAATGAAAACATGTTTTTGGTTAATTTTATATTGTAATTTTAATATGGAATCTTTGGTGAAATTCTTAGAGGACTTGTATCTCACCCCACATAAGAAATTAAATGTTTATATATTATATCATTCAAGGCCCGAGCAAGTTAAAGGGATCTCTATGAGGTTGATATAGATGATTATCCTTAGACTTGGTGAGTTTTTTCTTATTGTACATCGGCTATTTTACATATTTTGTGACTTTGGAAGTATTATATTGGTCATGTTAATACCTTGTGATCATTTGGTACTTTACACCCATTGACGTTTCTTTTGGTATGAACAATACATCATTTATTTTACTTCCATTTTTTTAAGTGGAAATTTTTTTACCACATCCAAATTTTATGGTGCTAGGTACTAGTTGGAGACCAGTGGGGATTGGGAACACCCTTTCAGATATGTTATTTATGTTTCCGTTATTGGGTTACCCGGATACCGATGTTGGTTCATGATAAGAATTTTAGAATCAATTTTATGTTTTAGATGGAAATAGATTAGTATACACAATATGATACATACTTTAAATAGTGTGATGGATATAATATAAATATATGTTTGTTAATTCTCCTATAGTTATCCACTTAGTCACTTTAAAAACGAATTTTATAATATTAAAATGGGTCCCTAACATGTTGAATGATAACCAAAAATATTGGTGAAATAACTCCGAGTTAAGGAATGATCATCTAGAATTTTACTCATCGAGAATTACCCACAAAATAACAATGGAATCAATAATACCCTATCAAAATATGATCTATGATAGCTACTCATCATGGAAAATGGCCTTGAAATCATCATAGATTGAGATCATCATTTATTATATGAATTATATAATATAATAGGTAATAAAAATGATTAAATCTATACACAAATCAATTTATTCAGTATGTAATGGGTTTTCCTCATCCAAAATCCACCTCACATGTATAAACATTGTGAAAATGTAGAAGAACACTATGTGAATACTCCCATTATAAAATTTCACTATTTGCCACATTCCTAAAAATCACTCATAGTACCTGACCCATCCTATCATTGTGTCAAATGATTTCAATTAAAAACATACTCTGAAATCTACCAAATCATTTTGACACAAAAATTCTTGTAAAATACATATAAATAAATTATTCTTCATTCATCCATCATCAATACTACTTCAATGTTCTACCATGAATCACAGAACTCTCAAGAATCATTTTTATTTTTCAAATTAATCCATGACTTTCTCCCTTCAACGTATTAGGAAAATATTTTAAAAATAGTAAATTACATATATATGACTGGTGAACTATGATAATCTACTTTAATTAGGACATAATTGTGAGAACCAAATCAACTGTGTTATGGGAATATTTCGAAAAGATGAGGATTCTTTTCTCACCAACCTATAACATAAAAAATGGCTTTAGATGAATTTTTTTTGTTCTATAGTCATATATTATGTTTACAAATATTCTGATTGTTTTCTAGTTATCTCACTATTTAATGACTTCTTCTTCATTATATTTATAAACCATATTTTTTTTTCAATAATTATGACCCATATTTTATATATATGTTTTCCTTATATCATGTTATCATAAATTGACCATGATCTATTACATATATATTAATCTTAACATTTATTCAATTTTTATTTGAATATAATTTATTGGATCTCTCTTTTTCTTCTTATTTTATGTTCTAAATGTAATAGTAATGTATATATTGTATGGTATATTTATATTGGTATCATGATAGTGAAATGTATATGACGTTGAATATTACATTTTAAATAATTCCGGTTATGTATCACAAAAGTAATGAAACTAAATTTATGAGTTATCAGTTTTGATTTAATTGAGTGTTAGTTTCTGGGGCCTGCAGTGGAATCCGGTGAGCCAGGGATTTTAAAATTTTAATCAGCGGGATGACCGAAATTATCATATGTAACAATTTGATCCCCAAAAAGGTCCGAGGATCTTGCGTAAATTGTAAAGAGCCCAAGAACTAAACTAAAAATGTACCCATTTAAAATCTGAAGTCTCAGTTGACTGCAACTAGTAGATAGAGATCGTGTCATGAAGGATCCAATGCATGATCCCTCAACATCTTCCACACGTGCTCCAAAACACTGTTGTAAGGTCGATCATCAAATTACGCGTGCTAGCGCGGTAATAGGAGGATTCTTTTGATGTCTGTACGATCACCGCATCAAGATGACTTTGATGCTTAAGAGAGAACTTGATCCGTACATCTTTGATCAAGAGATTCTCTCTCTAGAGACTGGGATGAGAAAGAGGCTCTCAATATTAATTCCATAAATGAATTAATAATGATTTTTCAAACAATGGGGGGATATCCTCTTCTATTATTTATAGTGGAATTGATAAAATACCAAATTGGGTTCCCCAACAACTGTTTATTTCAATGTCCACTAAATAAATAGTTTTAGTGATGTAAACTATGCCAATATTAATTATTAGTTTATCAATTATTTTGAATATAGAAAAATTATATATTAATTGATAAATCTCAAGCCATTTAACTTAACTTGTTATCCTGCTTAATAATAAACGATCCTTGAATATTAATATAATATTAATTCGATTAATATTTTCTTGTATTTACTAAACCTATAATACATAAAATAATTTCAATACCAAATATTCAGAACATTAATATTATTGAAATTATTTAATTATTTTGGTGATCGATAACGTGGAAAATGCTCGGACCCTGTGGTAGGGCCCACTATTTCAATATACCTATTCAACTGAATTGGGAAGATTCTTGAATGAAAAATTCTTGTGAGACCCTCTAGGCCCATATATCAGTAGTAGTGAATAAATCCACAGACTAAGAGCAAAGTCTAGCATCCCATCATGGCCCCTAAAGAGATCAGGATAGTCATAGTAATGACTACCATCCAACGAACACTGACAATGTAATATGATATCTATTTCATTAAATATCTCATAATGTAGGATGCACTCTTCTGTCATCGTCCTTATCTTGAATAATTATTTTATGATCTATCAATATGTATTTTCCTTTCTACTACATTGGTGAAAGACTTATGAATGTAGAACCATCCTAATCAACTAGGCCTGAGATAAACAACTTCTTGAACATAAAAGCAACAAATACATTCATGACCATTCAACCAATTTCATACCACCAACAACACACCCAAAACAGCTACCACACCATGACATCATTTACATGGGGTTCGTCTTGTATCGAAGTTCGTAATCCAATTGTACACATTTTTAAGGGTCTCAAGTCAGGAGACCAACACACATGTCTTTATATAGGTACAACCAATGAAACCTGAAAAAATGTGGTGTTTCTATTGGTGGGTCTGTCCTCATGATGTCACTAATAGGGATCACCAAGTTAGAACTTCGTGATAAGATGTATTAATGCTAATTTTCACCCAGCATGTGATAGTCTGAAATCTATGGGGTCTAGTCAGTAAGAAGTATCTAGACTCTGGAACATATATTTTAGAACAATGTCCTTGTATCTTGAGGTTCTCAATATAGACTAGGAACTGCTATAACCTCTAGAAATTAATATTATCCTTTGGAAAATAACATTATAATAGTGGACACAGAAAATTCTACACTATAATGGTGAGAATATATCATGCATAACTAATTGTACACATGATCTGGTAATCAAAAGGTAATGCATAGTTGCATTTATGGAACCCACTATTTCAACACACCTAGTTTCACTAGAGCCATCTTACTAACCAGAATTGTTAGAAACTCATAGTATAAAAATAATTCATCTACTTTGTATTGGATTTAACTTCTAGGCATGCCATGTTTTCTCCCCTTGGCTTATATTCTATATATGACCTAATCTACTTGAGTAAAACTTATTGAGATAAATTATCTTCGAGTATATCATTTTTTTATTGTCATAACATGAAAAAAATTCTATTAAAAATATCATAATTTACATTATGATAATTCTTTTCTCACATGGTATGAATCCATGAACTAGAACAAATCGATGTGATTGATAGCTATTTCGTAGCTGTCGTAGAAGTAGCAATGTACTCGGTATTTTTAATAGTGGATACCACTAGCATTTATGATAATTTCTCACTCATCTCATTTCCATAACATGGATACTAGATCAAATTTATCTATGTACCATTGGTTTGTGTCCCACAAAATTAGTGTACCTTCACCTCCATATTTCAGGTACATATCATTTGTACATGCCGAAGTACAAGATGATGGTTCTGACTACATTACATGCAGTGCACATTGAAATAATTGATACCTACCTATAATAAATTATACCTCAACAGTATCAATTATTTGTATATATTATGGAATGTGTGATTTATCCATCACTAAAAAATATTTTATCAATTCAAAACATTAATCATTAACAATGCTCATAACAAGTTATCCTAGAAAGATTATGCAATGTGACATTGGAAACAATTCTGAACTAGAATTGTTCCGACATGAGTTTTTCAATACAATGTCACTATATTTATGATTAAATTTGACCAATAAACCATTGGATCTACCTATGTTGATCCTATTACCAATAACATAGGTTCCTACTTTAATTCAATCATTGGAGAATTTTTTTTACCATGGTCTTATATAACAGAAAGACAATGTTTTTACCATATGTTTCTGAACATAATTCACCTGGAAAACATTGGATCTCCCACTAAACATTGGCAGAAACAATGAGTTTATAATTTATTCTCCATGAAATTGTTTCTTACATTAATACAGAATCGAATTTTTGTAACTTGCAACCCTTATTGGAATCATTTGAAGTCATTATATCTTTTTGGTTGCATTGTATAGACACCTTCCCTGAAAGATGATCTTGACATATAATGTCCAATAAAATGATCATATAAGTTAGCTATAAAAAGTAAAATTCATATATATTTGGGCATATTGACATAGTATAACCAATCAAGCCTTATTTGTACCAGGATTGTACCATCGTTGTATCTATTCATTTGAATACCCACCACAATATTCAATTTATAAGCCCCATTGTAATTAGATACATGGAAACCATTATTTTATTTTAATTGATCTTGTCAATATTAGTAATTTTTCACATACTGCATAATTGTAGGATTTATTATTTTCAATCAATAACTTATCACCGACTATGGTTAATATAAAACCATCACCATGGTTTAATTATTCCTACGCTTTATGTCTCTCTAGAGCATGACAATTCCACATGTACTTGTGCAACTTGTTTATATGTCATCATTTTGTGCTTCTCGATCATTGACTAATTCTTAGTAAATTCATATCCCACTATATTTAAAAGAGATGTGCACCCCTGTATATAAATGTAGTCTAATACTTGACTTCATATTTTCTATCTTAGGGATATAGGTAAAATCCTAACAAATAGTTAGGATAATTACATTATATGCACCATGTGTTCATCTTGATTCATGTATGTTTAAATTTTAACAATATCTATGCATAATAACACATGATATATGGCATAATAGATTTTCATCATACTATGAATCATATGATTTCCATATTTTATTTTAGTTTTCATTTTGGTTATGGGTTAATGCTGTTATTTTCAAAACACATCTTGAAATATAATGGATGATTCTACAGGTTGTAACAATAATACAACTTTCATCATAACATTGATATATAAAATGTACATTTAAGAATTTGTCCAAACTAAATTTTTTTTATCAATATTAACATGTAAGACATTATCATCGATCCTCCTTATTAACATCAATATGGTGATGTTGAAAAGGTAACATGCAATTAGAAATTACTCCAGGATAAATTATCATGATCGGTGAATGTTAGGTCATGATATTCTTCATCATGCTGGCTTGAAGATTACACATACCTTCGGAAAAAACATATACATCACTATTACAATATTTAATATCATAAATGAATCTTATAAAGAATCATTAACACTTGATTTATTCTTAATAGTTAATACAATGTAGTTGAACTATTCTCGGAAGAATTGTGAAATATCTATATTTCAAAATATGTCCTTATCTAAACTAATGATGTTTATAATACCAAAGCTGTTTAGTTGTTCCAAGCCTAAATACTGTACTGGGTGTATTGTTGACATCCACTTTTAGTTTTACTTGATAAAGATCTATATTGCAACAATTGTGTTGGCCTTAAATTTTTATATTCCTTATGTATTAACTTTTATTTAAGTATAAGAGAACTATATGTTTAGTATGTTACCACAAACAAAATTGATTCCCAATTATGGAATAATGTCTCATCATGTCTAAAAATATACTTGACATAAATGTTTTGGTTATACTCAAAACATGTTCAATTTTAATCAATCACTTGGCAAATAGAAGTCATGTGTTTCTCAGCACTGTCATCGGTATCACACTTTCTCATCTTCTTAGAGAAGACACCTTAATCTTAGTAATGTTTATCTACATTCATGGTTACTGTATTTCAATACAAATATTTTAAGTGAATATTATATTTAATACCCAATAAGTATGTAATAAACAATTATTTATTTGATTATTTTTAACTGAACGAGAATCTTGTACTTGCTTAGAGTATTTTAGTTCATTGAATTTTTAACATCCATATATTTATTTCAATATGTGATGAAAATAACCTCCTGTAAAATAACCAACAAAATTTAATTGAAGTACAAGAGGAATGTGCCTTCGGAATAGCTTTTCATAGGCCTTTCAACATTGTCTTTCAATATATTCTCCCTAAGAACAAAATTTTGTTCTACCATTAATATTCATATCACTTGGAGAATTTTACCTTGAAGTTAATAAAGTGATTACTTAATATAATTCATTTGAATCCTTAAACAAAACTAGAATAATTGGGTTTATAATGTATAAGAATTGGATGAAATGAAATATTGTGAACTGTCTATCATATTACATAAACTGAGTGTGACCATCACATTCTAATCATGCTTCACATTCTAATTAGAAAATTCTTGGAGATGATACAACATGTAACATCATACATGTCATTTTGTAGCGACCGCAATATACATCAGATATTGATGATATCATTATGATAAAACCATCATATTCTTGATTCATGATTATCTTGAAAGAAATTATACACTTCCGCTTACTATGGAAATTTAATTGGTTGGGACACAAGTACCATAGATATCTATTATAGTATTAATGTGAGAAAGTGCCTATACTCCACTAGTAATTTCGTGCTTGTTTAGGCGTTATCTATGTCCAATATTTATCGCAGTTTTTATTATATTATTTTGTGTAATTCTCTACAAATAGACTATAACATATCATACATTTAATATTGATTACCTAATTTGATATTACTGATTATTTAATCATTAAATGTCTCCCTTAAATTTTTCGATTTCTATGAACCCTGTATTCTAGAATCAGAATAATCTTGAATATTCTAGTTGCAAGGATCCCTGCACCACCCTCATAATCTACAAGATATGGATAATCCATTATTATGTGGGTCAATGGTAGGATTTTTTCTGGCCAACCACATTAACTAGCGGTTCCTTGATCTGTTGAGTGATGATACAACATCAAAATCATTACTGTTTTACTCAGCACTTGCATGTAAAATTACCACAAGCTATCTATAAATATTTATATTCAATAAATCTTGTTATGTAGACCAACTATTCTAATAAGAACATCTTGGTTATGAGAGGTACCCTCAACTAAGGCAGAATGGTACCTCAAACACCTAGTTTTGTTCAAACCTGAATTATGGAAGGAATTTTGTGACTTAATATATTCTTTATGTGTTTTATTAGTTTTTTCTCAGGATGAATGTAATCCATTTATGTTAATTTTTTCCATCTATGTTGTCATTCTCAAAACTGAATTTTAATATAAAAACATACAATGATTCTTTATGCATTTTTTTATTTATCATATAATGTAATTTCCAATTGTTCAAAAATTCATAAAAAATTAATTATGTTAATAAAGGTTAAACTACTACCCGACTGGTCTTGAGCATCTAAATGACCTAAGGGGAATCATACCTGATTCCAATCTTGACACATCATGCAGCTTGACCCCTTCTTGTATATCCACTTCTCTGATGTATCACCTCATCCTATCGGGGTCCACGTTGAATTTAAGAGTACTGCATTGTCTTGGTGGAATCCATTTTTCATCATGCACCGTCTTGCACCACCTCATCTTAGCGAGGTGAACGTCATTCAACATTTTTTTCGAAATACGAATTTACTCACGCACATGCGAGGGGAACTAGTGGTATAAATATACATTGGGTAATTTTTGGGAGAGAAGGCCCTTATATTTTTTAACAAAAAATTAATGACTATGTGCATAGTGTTTATTTAATTAATTACATTCATCATGAACAGTTAAAAGAATTAATGAAATAAATGTGACATACATGGTTCAGTGCTCAATACTAGAATTCAGGTATAATAAATCGTGATAAAATTTAAATTCATTAATAATGTATGAGGGATATAAAAATTACATTAAATGATTTTATTAAAATCATTTAATTTAAATAATTATCTGTCTTCTAATTAATTTAATATTAATGTCAAAATTAAATTAATTTAGGTTAATTTAATTTAATATTTTAATTTAACTAATTTTATTTTTCAATTAAAAAAATAAAAAAAAAATTATTTAAATTTAATAGAAATTATTAATTTAATTTATTGATCCCCAAAAACACCACTGCATGGCCTGTGCGGGTCAGGAAAAGTCCACACAGGGCCATGCTATTACCAAACTAGGTTGGGTTGATACACCCAAACCCATTCCGGGTTGGGTTGGTCCGCCCAGACCACTTCGGGGCCAACCATTACCCAGCTAAAAGACATGAAGGAAAAATGATACCTATCAGGTATTGATTGATGCAGATAGTGAATCATGATGCCACAAAACTCGATCCATAAGCGATGCTCAACTGGGATCCGACCTGGTCATGGTGTTCAGGCAGCCTATGTGAGGCTTTTATGGGACAATGGAATGGGTGGCCCCTGTATGTGAAACGACGGGAACTACGAATTGGATGGGATGCGGTTGTGAATTGCAGGGTGCATGTGGGGTGCATCATTCATGCTCGTGGGTGCAGTTAGGAGGTGGAGATCAGCTCGGCATAAGCCGTATATGGGATTCAGCTGCAAGAAGACAATCTGTGGGAGGTAGTTCTGAGCATGGAGCTCCAACGCCTCTAGGAATGAGAGACGATGGGGGGGAGGGGTTTTGCCTTATAGTCTAGGTAGTGTAACGGGGTGGAGGAGGAGAGGCCAGGAACTAGAGGTGGTGGCCTTTTGTGCTGTAACGACGGGGAGAAAGAGTAGGTAGACATCTCGGGTGCGCTAGTGGTGGAATTATACAGTGGAACTCTCGATGAGAGATAGCAGTGTGGGTCCTTCAGGTGATGGGTCGGCTGTTGCATGCATGCCAGTCCCTAGGTTTTCCATGGAATCTTTCCATGATGGTGTCTCCGAGACAACGATTGGGTTTCACCTAGGAGGCAGGACGGTGGCGGTACCCGGGGTGGATTTTCTGGAAAGGCCTACTGGGCCAGTCGATGGTGGGGAGGTTTGCTCCTACTGTAGAGTGGCTCTTTGGGTGTGTCATGTAGAAGACCCAAGGGTTCTTCTCGGACCCATGTTTTCCATTTTTTTTAGTATTCATCCTTTCTATGTCGTCCAATAGCTTTTATATATATATATATATAAAGTCTTCATTTAATGTCTTCCCATATTTTACAAATTCAACATTTTTTGTGTAATTATTTTGATTTCACGTCCTACCTTGTTTTCCAATGGCTATATAGGGTTTTAATTTTTTATAATAGTAAAGTTATTATAATAAAATAAAAATTTATAATTATTATTTAATTATAATAAGAAAATTTTTATGCAAATTATTAAATTATAATTTTCAAAATTAATTTTATATCTAATGAACAGATTGAATTTGAATCAGTTCAACAAGATGAAATAAAATTAGAACTCGAGATCAAACAAGGAATTTGATCCAATCTGAAATTATAAGCTAACCCTAACATGGTCATTTGACATCGGATCGCAGTGTGGTTTAAACCCTTGGGACCGTCATTGAACCCTTTACTTAATTGCAATGCAGATTTAAATATCTAACCATATAAAATTTGCGCAATCCCTATGATACCACTTTTTGTTTCCATGGCCTACAGCGGAAGCCAGTGGGACAGGTATTTTAAAATTTTCATTGGTGGGATGACAGAACTTATTGTCAATGATGATCCAAGCCCTAGAATAGTCCAAGGATCTCATTAAAATTGTAATGTGTGAAAAAACTAGTCTAAAAACGTACTTGTTTCAAATTTTTAGTAATGGTCGACTACAACTAGTTGATGGTGATCGTTTCATGAAAGATCCAATATAGGATCCCTCTAGATCGTCCACACTCACTCGAAAAAATCCATTGGAACGTCGATCGTCGAATTATGGGTGCTAGCATGGTGATCTGATGATGCTTTCAATGTCCTGACTATCACTACATTTAGTTTCCTTCGATGCTAAAGAGAGATCATGATCCTAACATTTATGATTGATATCTTCTCTCTATAGAGAGCTTGAGGAGAGAGACGCTCCCAACATTCAATCCATGAAGTAATGATTATTTATTTTTTCACACCAAGGGAGAGATCCTCCTCTATTTTTTCTAGTGTAATTGATAAAAAACCAGGTAGGATTCCCCCACCACCACTTATTTCAATTTCCACAAAATAAATAAATTAAATTAATAAACTGCACCAATATTATATATTATTTTATTACATACTTGTAATAAAAAATATATATATTACATCATGAATCCTGATCCATTTAACATGGCCCATTATCCCTCTTAATATTAAACAAACATTGAATATTAAAATACTATTCGTTCGATTATTATGTTCTGGTATTTACTAAACCTGTAAATACATTAAATAAATTCAATTCCAAATATTCATAACCTGAATATTATTTAATTTATTTAATTATTTATTTTATCGAAAACATAGACAATGCTCAGACCCCATGGTGGGTCCCACTGTGTCTATATACCTATTAAACTGAAGATGGTGGAATCTGGAATAAACTATTTTGTGTGACCCCCTAGGCCCTTATCTCGATGATAGTGAATAAATCTAGAGACTATGAGCAGGGTCTAGAAACCCATCATGGACCCTAAAGAGATTTGTATATTCATAGAAATGATTTCCATCCAACAAACACTAACTGTGTACTATAATATGGTGGTCATGAAATATTTCATAAAGTCAGACACACTCTTGTGTCATCGTCATTTTCTTTATTTATTATTTTATGATCTATCTGTATGGATTTTGCTTTCTACCACTTTGGACAAATACTTATGAAGGTTGCACCATATTTATAAACTAGTACTGAGATATAAAACTACTTAAACATTGAAGAAATAATTTTTTCTTGACAATTCAGACAATATCATACCACCAACGATGCACCCAAAAAAAATACGTTGCCATGAATTCATTTCCATGGGTTTTTTCTTGCGGCAATGTAGGTAACCAAATAGTATGCATTTGGAATTGTCTCAAGTTTGGAGACCATTACACATGTTTGTAAATAAAAATAACCCAAGACACCCAAAATTATGCGGTGTTCTTATTAGAGGGTCTGTCCTCGTGATCTCACTACTATTCATCACCAGGTGATAATTTCATGAAAAGAAGACTCAATGTTTATGTGCCCCAATCACTTGATAGTCAAAAATCTATTGTGTCCAGTCCGTAAGATGTATCTAGACTATAGAACATATATTTAAGATCAATGTCATTATATCTCGAGGTTCTCATTATGTCCTGGGAACACCTATAATCTCTCGACACAACAATTAACCATTGGAAATTTCCATTATAATTGTAGAAGAATAAAATTATACACTATTATGGTTAGAAGACATCATTGATAAAAAACAATACACATGATCTGGTAATAAAATGGTAATACATTGTTGGGTCTAGGGAACCAACTATTTCATCCTTGAGGCACAAATAATGAGTATATAAAATGATGTAATATATTTTGATTTTACAGTTATCTCATACATGGTTTATTCATGTGGTGATTAATTATTTATAGTGATTTGGTAATAATGAGTAAGAGTATTGACGTTAAATATACATATAATAGAAAATATTTTTGATCATATGAATCAATACGATTGTTAGGTTGACCTAATATATTATAGGTAGAAATGATGTTGTAAAAAATAGATACATCATGTTATTTATTTTAATTACATATAATTATGTAAAAAATATTTTCGTTTTTATTTTTATAGTAATATAATTTTTTATTTTAGCAGTGAAAGTAATTAAAAAAAATGAATAAATGGTGAAAATAATATAAAATGATATAATTATTCTATTATGAAATGAAATAAGACATGATATATATTGAAAATTTATTATTAATTATTAAAGAAAATTATCAAATGACGACTAGCCTATGTTAGGAAAGGATAAAATCCGTTAGAAAAGGCTAGCATCTGTTCTCATGAATTTAGATCCACTAAATTTCTTAAAATAACTACCGAAATTTGTAATTTATTATCTACCATGAATTTCTATAAGTAAGAGAATGATGTTTATGATTTTTATTATCCTAAAATAATATCCAATAAAATTAGCGCACTCTATAGGAATATTAGGTAAGATGAATAAATCAAATCCAGATAATTGGTGGATTTTATAATGATTATTTGATTATTATTTTCTTTGATGGTGTGAAACTAAATTAAAGAGATATTTTAATTGAGAAATTTTTTAATATATTTCTCATTTTAATTAGAATAATGTGTTAGATAATACACACCACACATAACAAAAAAATGAAACCATATTATATATATATATAATGTATTTCTATTATATCTTATACATTAATTAAAAATAATTTATTAGAATAAAAACCTATTGAAATATATTTTGACAAAAATAAGAATACTTTTTACATGAATGAAATTAAATTTGTATAAAGAATTACTAATTCATCCTTTATGTTAAGAAATATAATTTTTATATATAGTTACATTTGTGTTCAATGTGGATATGATTAAAAAAATTGTTTTAATGATGATAAAATTATTATTTAATGAATAATTATATATTACTAGATAAATGTGGTAAATATGAGAGAAAATAAAAAATATTCATGCAAATATATTTTCATGCAATTTTTTAGTATTTTTATTCTAGTTAATTATGTTTAAAATATATAAAATTACAATTATAATGTTAAAAAAATTTTATAACATTTTCCTTCATTTTAATTACATTATCTTAATTAAAATTATTATTATTTTCTTCAAAATGGTTTCTTTTGTGAAAATGTAAATTTTTCAAATATCATGTATTATATGATATTATTATTATAAAAAATTATTTTTGAAATTAATTTAATACATTTACATGTAAAAATTTAAATGATTTAAAGTTTGTTTAAAAATAAATTATTTCTAATCAAATATTTTATAGTTTAAAACAAAATTTATATTTTCACTAATTTGATCATAATAAATTTAATGTTTTTTTGATACCAATTTTTTTAGAAATTTTAGTAATTGAATTAGAATAAATGGATTATCAAAATAGAATATTTTTTTATAAATTATATATTATGAACCACATTATTTTTATAGAGTAAAGACGATGCTGTATTTTGTAAAACTAGTTTCTACAACAAAAGATATAATAATAAATTTAATATTAAACTGTGTAAAATTATTTTTAAGTAAAAAAAATTCACTATTTCAATACATGTGGTGTGTCTCAACTATATATATAATTGATTGTACTATTTTATACTAGCCATGCATATCCCCTAGTCCATTATTTCACAATTTTGGATCAACTTGTCATTTTAAACATGCTCTCCATTTGTATTCTTATAAATATTATAAAATACTCATTATGAAAATTATATAAGGGTCATGTATCATACCCTATATGTTCTCATAATAATTTCGTTTCCATATTATAACCAGGGGGTTTTTTATATATTGAATTTTTATTTCACTCAAATGACGTTATGGTCCAAATATATAATCAAATTTTATTATTTTTTATATGAAAATTTCATGGAAATCATAATGTTTCTAATGTGAGTATAAAATTTTTACATAACAACATTATTTTATATTTTTGAAAATTATATTTTTAGGTAGATATGTATTTTAATCTACACTGGTTTTATATATAATAATATTATGTTTTAAAAACAATCATTATTAAATTTCCCCATTTTATATTAATGGAAAAAATATCATTCCGTCTATGTATAGACTATCATCTATGCGAAAAAATGTTTATTTGTTTCCATCATTGAATTCCATTGATGGTGTATATATGTAATTTAATAAATAAGTATAATATTTTTATCAGTTTAGTGGTTAAAAAATGTAAACCATATTAACTCTTTCTCCTATTATTTAGAAATGATTTCATCATCTATGAAAATGAGATGGAAAATGGATCCATATAACTGTGTATTAAATTTTTTTCTAATATCATTCATAGATTGATCTAAGTTTGTTATTAGATGAAAAATATTATATTTATGATACATATATGATTGTGTTATAAAAAAGATACATTATTTCTGTAATTATATACTAATAATCATCGTACTTTTCTTAATTTAAAACTATTGTACAATGAATAATATGATCTTTTATGTTTATGAAATAATTCTATATATATTATTATATCATTATAATTATAAAAAATTAATATATATCATAATAATTATCACTAAATATTTTCATTTTTGTTTTTTATAATGATATTAATACAAAAATACCTTATAATTATTAATTAATAATGCTATGTCAATGTTTGATAATATTTTTCAACAATAACTTGTGATATCAGGTATTTTTTCATGATACATTCCTCATGGACCATGCTATAACTACCCCATGACCTCCTCTAATAGGCTAGTGGTTTGCGACTAGCTTTGTGTAGGCATTTCCCACAAAAGTGATGATTTTTCCTATGAACCATCACACAACCACCCATCCCCATAAAATGTACTAAAAATGAAAACACTATGTGAATTAATATGAAACCTACTAAGAGTAATAGTACTAAAAAAACAAAATAGGCCAGAAAAAAATCCCTTCTAAATTGAATATTAAAATCTCTTGGTTATTGTCTATTAGAAACCCCACAAGAAGGGTAGGGACAATACAATTTCTCGATGTCACTGAAGCGTACCACATCAATCGTGTCACACTGAAGCACCCATGTTTCTGGCACACCATGGAATTCGTCAGTGAAGTAGATCTTCTACACAACACGTGGAATATCATGGTGAATTCCATGTAGGGTTGAGTAATACAGTACTCAGTAAAGAACCCAAACCATAGAGTAATTACACAATGTAAACAAATTTGAATATCACTAATAAACATCATCATGGAACACCACAAAGCAATACCATTGAGGCACAAACCAAATTTACACAACTATTTAACAACATAGATAGACAACACTAAGTAATACCTTTAAGGTACACAATAAATGACCACCACTAAGGAACACCACGATAAAACACCACTACGGAATACCACATAGGAACACCACTAACAGATATCATGATGGAACACCAATAATGAATTTCTAAAAGGGACAACACCAAGGAACACCACTATGGAATATTATGAAGGAACAAAATGAACGAAAAACACTATTGAATACCATGAAGGTAAATAACTATGGAATTACATGAAGGAATACCATAATGGAACATACTTAAGGAACCCCACTAAGGAATATCACAAAGGAACACCATGAAGGAACACCGCGAAGAAATACTATGAAGAAACAACCCTATGGAATACCACAAAGGAATAACACAAAGGAACACCACCAAATAATTCTATCATTGAACACCACTATAGAACAAAATGTAGAAACACTACTAAGGAATACCATAAAGAAACACAGCTAAAGAACAAAACTAAGTAATTCCATTAAGTATACCAACTATTGAATACTACGAAGGAAACCCATTAATGAATACCATGTAGGAAAACCACTAAAGAATACAATGATGTATATCCATGAATGAAAAGCACATAGACTAAAAAAGAGTAACATGATGTGTAGCCACTAATAAGTAATATAAACAAAGTCACTACAGTCTTCTCACAAAGATATAAATATAATTTATGAAAAGAAATGTGATCAGATGTAACCAAAGATCACGAAATACTATTTAGTCACATAGTTATATAGAGTAATATAGACCCATTGAGTCACAATGAACCAATAGGTAACATAGACATGTTTAGTCAATTAGACGTGATGATTCACATACACAGCTGAGCCACAGAGATGAGCTGAGTCACATTGACCCACTATGTCAAATAGACACGCTCAGTCACATAGACACGCTGAGTCAATTAGTCCAAAATTTATAGTCATCTTATCATATCCATCCACATGATTCCCACTCATAATGTCCCTATTCTAAAAAAATATACAGCTCAAGAAAAAGGTAATATCTGAACATACATGAAATCCCACATATAGTATCGTAAATAGACCACGTTTTCGCAAGGGTCCCAATACTGTAAACAGATGATCAAACAAACATACAGTTTGAATGTATTGGAATTGTTTTTTAGAAAATTAACTTGTTGGGTATGGGTGTAGTCTATCTTAGATTGATCGACCAGAATAGACCTAACATGGGGTCTCCTTAACCGGCCAGCTAGGCCCACCCCAACCCACTGATATGCGGGATCATCCCGCTAGGACACTCGGGGTGGCTGGCTTTCACCAGTTCACCCCCCGGTGAGCTGGCCAACTCATCTTTTCCATATGAGATAGTTGATGAATCCTTTCTCAGATAACACAAAAAGTGATCATGGGCCGCCATTCCTTTAACTTATCCTATTGACTACATTCCATGAAAAAATGGTGGCTCAGTTGCTGGTCTCTTGGCATGACAAGGTGCCCTTCCGGACCTGCTACTACCAACATTTATGGCCCTCTATCAACGAGACTCCACTCGTTACCTGAGACTATTGCCAAAGGTTCCTCTACAGTTGGATATTGAGACGGTGACCATTGGGTGGTCGCGCCACTACCCTCCACCACTAGTACTGATACTCTTTCTATATGCTATAGATACTTTTCTGATGAACAAAAAAATCATCTGGACACAGATCTGGGATCCTCAAGACCCGATCATCATTGATATTTTCTATGCGGTATAAACACCTTCGAACATGGGGTCCAAACACATATGGAACCACCTGAAAATCATCGAGTCACGACTACGGTGGTTCAATGGTGAAGCACAAATAACGGTCGAGGAAAATGCATCAAGAACACCCAATAATTATGGATCATGGAATTTCTCACATAAACCTCGATCCGTCCAAGTTAGATGAATATAAAATGGAAACAACAATTAAATTCAAAAATTTAATTAACCTGATTTAATCCCAATAATATAAATTCATCTAACTGAAAAGAAGGATTGAGCTGTGGATCAACATGATCATGGGTTGATCCCCAATTATCACTAGAATCAATTAAAGAATAAAATAAAACCTGAAGAACAACATCCCCTGCCTCATGATTAGATTACATTTAGATGTAGATTGATATCATCTCATCATGTCTATCCATGTTTTGCGGACATTCAAGGAATCCTTATCTCTTTATTGAATAATGTCCTTGGATCCATCATTAATGGCGAGAGACCCTCCACCTTCTTGCATAGTAGAAAATCCATGGGTATATGTATTAGCCAAGAATTTCTAAAAGGCTTATTAAAAAATAAAACACCACTGTGTCAACCCATAACATCTAAATAAAATATTTTTATTAAATGTTTACTGGTTTTCATGTCCAAAAACAATATTTTACCCTCAATCCGCGACGTTAATGATTGCCTCATACTGAAGGGAAAATTTTTATTATGAACTCAATTAGGGTCTCATATTGTCAATATTGTTCACCATTAATGACTTATAAGTATTTGAAAATAAAATAATTCTATATAATAATTGTATTTATAGTAAATCCATTTTCGGGTTTCTAAACTAGAGACCTATGCCGACTAAGGTTATGTATCCCCAAGGGTAAACCAACCACACTAAATGCAACGATAACGTCATATTTCTTATCTAATAACTCATTTTATAGTTATTTTACTTTTTCTAGAAAAAAAATCATGAATTCAATTTAAAAACCCAATATTTATAAAATGATCATTCTAGGCTATTCGGGCCTATGAATTACATTTTTTCATAGAGCCTAGTCGTATAATTTTTCCAATAATTTTATATAAATAGTATCAGGAAAATATGTGGTATTGAATTCTCATCACCTTAAGAATTTAAATCACAGAAATCAAAACAAATGGATACCCAAAATGATGAGGATACAAGCACAAAACAAATCCCTTGGCTCCCATTTTCTCTTCTAGATATTCACGTGATAACACTAGTTAGGCACTAAGTGAATAAACTACCCATTTAGTGTCTTCTATTACAAATCATCAATCTCTATGATTATGATACATAGAGAGCGTCCCGATCAGAACTATCGTCAAATGGACTGCACGGAGTTGAGCTATATACATCTTGTAGAGGCATTGTGTGATCTCTAATGAACTATGCTCCTAAAAATCTATGTAACTACCAAAATGGTGAGTCAGAAAATGCACCTCAATGATATCATTTCACATATATGTACAAGATAAATCATACACAATGTATGCCGAAATCCTTTCTTAATCTCTTCTTCGCTCTCTAATAAATAATATAGAAACGCTTTCCAAGAACATGGTCTTGTCACTGTGATTTAAAAAACCACAGAACCTATTCAAACATGTTCTCAACATTTATATTAATCGGTAATCCCACCTTTAATTTATTTTCATCCCCAGATTCTACCTTGACGCAGACAAGCATATACCAATGCATCTGGCCAATCTAGGAATCCAAAGCTACTACTTTGCATCCTCTCAAAGGAATGACATTCTCCCCCCCATTATAATATGCATTATAGGAATTCCCATGGATAAATGTGAAGTTAATGTCTCACTATCACTTTCACCAATCCATTACTTCCAAAATAACTATAAGAGTGTAGGGGTAACATCTAAAAATTGGAGGTAAGCTGCAATATCTCTATCCAATAAAAAACACATAATGACTCCAACTGCTCTATCGCCATTTTTTGAAACTGTGTACTTGATATTCATCTATGAATATCTAACAGGCCCCCACATTCACCCTTATTTAATTAGGATCTACAAATTCCAAATGATATACTGAGTTAGATATCATTTCTATCTTAGAGTGTAGAAAAATCCATATGGTAATCTCTATGTATGGTTGTAATCATGGAACATCTTCTGGAAATACATCCATGTACTCCACCAATTTTTTTGGCATCATGGAACTCAGAACTTTCACATCCTTGAGGGTAATGATATCAGGCTCTAGAGTGTTTGGTTCAATCCTCCTATGCATGATTCTGTCACATGATGCCTTTTTTCCTTTTTCATAGACCAAATAAAACCACATTGCATCGCTACCGACATACTACTACATTTTTTTCATAAAAATACAATTATGAGAATGAATTTTGGATAACCAATCCACACCCAGAAAAAATGAATTAAGGTTTTCATGAATCCACCAAGAGGTTCTAATGTAAACATCCGCCTCATGGGTTTGATCACAATGTAAGAAATTATGTGATTATCTTGTCTCCTCCAATAGGTATCTCCAGACATAATGGTCATGTAAATAGTTTATTATGAAACTACAGGTATTACAAATGTTTCATTAAAATAATGGATCATGAAAAACTATGTCCATTAATATGTAATCTAATATTAGCCACATACCATTCCTCAAATCATTCCTATAGGCCTTATGTCATATTCGTTGACTGCATGTAGTTACACCCACCCCCTATCCTCTATCCCAAAATGCCTATAGTGGACCACATATGGGTTGTGGTGATAAAATTTAGAGATGGATACCACATCTTAATGATCCCCCAACTCGTTTTCTTTATATAATGCCTTATAGAGCCATCTATTTCTATCTCTTCCTCTACCTCAATAGTTGATCCACTGTTTCCATATCAATACCCGGACATGCTGGACAATCTATAGTGATAGTTATTTAGTCATGTAATGAATAATATCCTTCCCCTATGATAATTGAACTCCCCTAATGATCCCTATGGTGTAGATTCTATATCTTAAAACCTCATTTCGGAACATCTTACAAGACCATGTATCTGCTACTGACATCATCTTCATGCGTCTAAGGCCTCTGTTCCTGATTTCCCAGTACTGAAGTCCACTGTATGTATATTATCAGCCATGATACATTCAATCCAAAAGGATCTATTTAGATCACTTGCATCAGTATGAGTCAATCAAGTAATAATGATGGACTGGATGTCTCAAAACACACCTCACACAGTGGTCCAAGGCCTAAAGCACTAGTCGAATCTTAATCATCGAGTACTTGGAATGGTCGGTATGCCTCGATGAATACATAGCTACCAACTTGTCATCCTTTAAATTCTGTAGAAAATCATTGTAACACATAGACATAATCATTTATGGAATCTTCATCATTCTAGGATATGTTCTAAAAGTATACCCACATAATATACACCACATCATAAGACAAGGTAATATAATCTATCACATTTCCTAGATGACCCACGTAGAAGGATCACTGTTAGGACCACAATCAGATCTAATGTTGTCCTAACTGGATAGAACACTCAGTCTCCACATCATACCAGTCCTCATCCAACTGATGGTTGGGATATCCTTGAAACCTAATTAGTCTATGTCACCAAACCCCATGAATTGCATTTCTCATGAGCGTCTCATCCCCTGGTACTATGAGTACAATGTGTCGCTTTACACGTGGTGATATAGCTGTAACACCACTTAGATGTTTTCTCTATGGATTAAATTTTTATAACCATATGTTCACCCCATAGTTCATCCTTATGACCACGTTGCCTATTATTTTGTCAGAAATATTAAATATTTTTTTTTTCAAAATTTCTAATTTTATTGGAATTTTTTACAATAACATGACATTTATGGCATTAATAATTTATAAGTAAAAATTCATATTAAATGAATAATATTTACAGTACCAAACATTATTTCTATATTCCATATTAAAATTATAAATTTTATTATTTTAATTTAAAATCAAATATTTTTTACTTTAAATCATAACTAATAATTTATATATTATGGATTTAAATACTTTAAATATTATTCCTTCAAAATTTTATTTATATATTTTATAAATTTATCAAATGAAATTGAATTATAATTAATTATCACTGTTTACAAAATATAAAATATGTAACACTTAAATATTATTTAATAATGATTTAATATTGGTAAAAATATTTATTGATGTAAATGAAAAAAAATCAGGGAATTTATTTTAGTTCTAAAGGGCTAAATCATGATAAAAGAATATGTATAATTCAGTGAATGAATATTTGTTTAAATTATATCTTCTTAAAAGAATTATTTATATACTCTAATCCCAATGACATATTAAAGAGGCCCTCTGTTTCTAATATGTTGAAATATTTACAAAATCATCATCCCGACCACTAATATAGGGGCCTCTCACCACACATGGAAGGAACACACAAAAATAGTTTTTATAAAATAAAAAAATATCTCTTTTTCATCATCTATATTGATCATTATATCATTAAAACTTATAATAACTGTAAATAATATAATTAGACAATTTTTAATGGATGTTCCAAAGGATTCTAAATTTTCACAACATAATTATTTAACATTAAATTACATACTTATATCTATTTCAATATTCCAATTATTATTTTCAAATACCTATTTCATCACATAATTATTTTTCTTAAAAAATATTATTATCATATGAATGTTAAACCTAATCATCATTTCTAGTTTCTCTTAATAAAAATGAAAATATTATTTTTATGTTTTCCCTAATATAAATTCCACTACAAAAAATCGGCTATTATCCATCACCAAAATTCAAGTCCATTTTAGAAAACTACTTATATAACTAATATTTTATTTTAATTATATTATTTTTAAAAAATAATTTATCACAATTCTTATTCCTATTGTATGAAAATGAAATCATCATCTATGTGAACATTCAGAGTACTTCCTCAATAGATAAATGTATAAAATTTTACATTTATTACATTTATATGTTGATATAAAGATATTATTTAAATATAAATATTCTGTTTAGGATTTCAAAACAGTTACTATATTTAAATCTAGATAAACGACTAGTTATCTGATCAAAAAAATCACCAGAAATTAAATGATTTAAAATGAACATACTAAGAGAAAAAAGATATCTTATTTCTATTTAAGGACATTATTGAAATAAATATATCATTATAGTTATTTAGATGTATGATATTAAATAGAAATAAAAATAATTATTGTAACCATTCATTGGGTATAGTCATGTTTTTTCTAAACCTTATCACATTATCCCTTTAATCATTTTATATTCAATTTCATTTAACATTAATCACCAAATGGAATAATACTATGAATTTATATCATGGATGAAAATTAAAACATATTTAAGTATATAATAGTATATAAATATATTTAAAATATATTTTATTTTAATTTAAATTTTATATTAATATTTAACCCATTAATTATATAATAAAATTTGGTCATTAAAAAACACGGAAGAATAGTCGTTTATAATTTCAACCACATGGATTGTAATAAAAAAATCCATATTATGGTATTATAGAATTATAAAATGTATTGTAAATTATAATTTTTTTTGAAATATGGATGTTGTACCTCATTTATTATAGAAAATCAATATATTGGAAGCCATGATTGTATGTGATGAAAAAGAAAAATACCTTAAAAATCAAGATACCTAACATTTTTCATAATCATACAATTTGATTTCTTTTTCTTCTCATATTTCATACCAATCAGGACATCTGCATCCACACCCCAACCTATGAATATCCCCTTAAATCGAAGGAAGAGATATAATCCATCCATATATTTTCTATGATTATATTATTTTAGAGTTAGATTTTCTTGGTGCTACACTTTTCATTATTAAGAGAGGCTTCTATTATCATTAGTGTCATCAGACTCACAAAATCAACTGATCCAGCTAGAGAATGAATATCCAGTTGTTTTGACTCTTCATGAAAGGAATCAGTGGTGGCTATAATTTTTTCAAACATCTAAATGGTACCATCAATATTTTCATTAGAGCGTGGTGTAGGGTTTCCTGTAATTGTATTTTCAACCACTTCTATTGACATAATAAGTGACTTCAACATCTTGTTGGAATCATGCTGAAAAACTACATTATCAAATATTAGTTTTTTAGATGCATGGAAATTTTTTGAAATGGATGGAGAGTCATATAATAATCTTTTCATATCATTTAGATACTTGAAACATCCATCTTTATATGTGAAATATGAAAATCAACCAATTTTTGTATTTCATGTTTATTAAAATGTTTATGAATCAAATAATGATCATCGCTGTCTATTTGAAGAGTATCAATATTTTTTACATTAAACTATTCATAGGAAATCACATCCCAATAAATAGTATTATTTTCAAAGGTAGAGACAAAAAAATAGTTGAATAAGTTGGCATACCACATTTCTCATCTACCGTTGGCATGCATGTATCTTCATTATCAACTCACTGTGCATCCATATATTTAAGAGTACCATTTTTTAGAAAAATAATGTTTTAACCACAAAAATAGAATTAATATATACCCTAATGAATATTTTGTCAATTTTAATTAAATTATAACTTTTAAATATTAATAAAAATGATAAATACTTATTATATCATTATTTAAATTGTTACAATATTTCCTATTTTTAAAAATTACATCCTCTAAATTTTATTCACTTATTAAATAAATCGGTATATATTTACTTTATATCATTTTTTGTTTCCATGTTGCCTCTTAAAACATATTTTTATTCGTATAAAGCATATCATAATGAAAAAACATATTCCGAAAAACCTTCTCTTAAAAGATAATATCATAGAAATTTTTGACACATTAGAAATATTTTCTTCATACTGAACTACATCTGAAATCAAATCACAGGATCAAACTGGATTATAATTTATTAATATTTAATCATGAATAATAATGTGTTCATGGGGTTATCTTATTGAAAAATTATCTATATAAAATACTGATCCAGATTTCTCTAATATATATAAAAGGGTCTAGTGAAATGTGGACTCAGTATTCACTTCATTCCAAACCACATAACATTTCTAGATAGAAAATCTTTTAGAATGAAATGATCACCTTCCTATAAATAATGATCCTTCCACTGGAAATATTAATAAATATTATACCTACTCTAAACATTTTTCATGTGTTTCCGAATCAACTGAACTTCCACTTCCATTTTCTCATTGAATTATTTCCCCATAAAAATCATTTTTCCTAATTCATTCCAAAAGCTATATTTAGACACCGATTTACTTTTAATTTGTTAAATGGTACAATTCATATACATTAATGAAAATGGATTTTTAGAAAAATCATTTGAGGTAATATGTTGATCATAAAATTCTTGGTAATCTATTAAAAAAACATGTATCATATCCACATGTTTTGAATTATACATTATAATTGCCCATTTTATATTCAATTTTTTCATTCAGTACACAAAAACTTCTTGAGGCATTTCGTATTGAAACAAGTGAACCTAATATCATACTCTAATAATTTGGAGAGTGGAACATCATATATCCTAAAAATAAATGTAGGAATAAACTGTGAATTTTGATATAGAAATATTGTTTCTTCAATAGGAATAAAATGAGGACATATTGTCAATCGAACAATAACAATATATGTATCATTGATACCTTGATACATTTTTAGAATTGCCACAATGATGTACATTGGTATATATTTAACATTTCTAATATTGAACTATCAATGTCTGAAGCATCCATTTCTTTCAATTATACTCTAAATAATCCTATTTAAAATTAAACACCTTACATTAATGTATTCAATATCTTCATTAATTATAACCCACTAATAATATAGTTGATTATCTGCATACATCTTTGTGATGTTAGGTATAAAAAATCCATTATGTAATTAATATATAAATTTCTTCTACACCTCTATTTGTTTGATTAGATCTATTAGCAATAGGGGTTTAGAAATTGGATTAACATTATTATCTAAGTCAATTGTTAATTCAACTCCATGAAAATGAATAATACTAAGAAACTAATAAATAAAATATCTTGATACGCATTTACCATCAACAATTATTTAATTTAAAATGTTCCATTTTTTTCAACATAATGTGAATTATAAAATTCATTTCAATATTTTAATTTTTTTTCATCATCCTGATATGTTATTAATATCATTGGACCATTCATGAATAAAAACTGAAGCACTTTATAAAAAACAAAATTAGATATACAATTTAACGTGGAATTGTAATCTAAAATGTAATCCATATCTAGAATAAATTCATTCTCATATAGAAGAAAAAAAAATATTTTTGTTGTCATGTTTCCATAGAATAATAGGGTTTGATTCTTATAAATCCTATTTTCATTAATATTCCCCAAGGTATCATTACCATAATTTTTCATTCATTTATCATTGTAAAATTCAGAATTTACTTTTATGTTTGATAGAAATGAAGGAATTTTTATACTATAAATTGATCGAAACATTTGATAATCAGAATAAAAAAAAGTGTACCTTATATGAAATCATTTTATGTTCCAAATTCAACTGAAATATTTTACGAGGATTTCAACACACATTTTCTCTTATTGTCATGATTCAACCAATCATTTGAGTTCTTCATCAGAAACACACATGAATAATAACCCATATCCTTGTACATAAATTTTTTTACTCACTATAAATAATATTTCATTTATAATACATCCATTATTATTATTATTATTGTTAAAAAACACTAACCTAATTTTAAAACATGTGAATCACATACAAGACTTCCTAAGGCATTCTACGTTGTGTTTCATTCTACAACTCTCACAATATGTCATCATAATTATCATAACATATAACTTTTTTAATGAATTCATCCACTACACATTTCATCATGACATATTATTCGGATGGTTTTTAATGAACTCCTGATCATTGATGAAATTAATTTCCACCTTATATTCCCATCCAACCAATTATTCATTACATTTAAATTTATAAGAATCTAATTCCCTTAGATATATTGGATTAATTCATAAATAAAAAAATGATTTTATTACAAATATTAGGAATGAATGATAGATCATACATTTCTAGTAGATTGATTTTTAATTCCTATGAAACCATAGAATCCTAATCCATTTTTAATTCCAAGAATAGTTTAACCATATTATGTAAAGCTAACATTATAAAATATTTATTTAGAAAATTATTTTGGACTTCATCCAACTCCAAAAATATCATTCTAATTATTCTACATTATATACATAACTATTGACCACTACATAATAGATTCAATCTGAAAACGGTAATTAGATAGACTAACCTTAGTATTTAATAAAATTCCAAGAAAATAAAAATCATTTCATATGCTTTATTCCAACCTTTATCTTGCATGATATCTATTAAAGTTTCTAATGATGGAGGTTGTTTCCTCATGAAATTCTCAAAAATAGAAACGTTCCATTATAGATGACATGGATGAACTTGTTCTGGGATACAAAAAACATTTATTTCCTAATTTAATTGAGGAAGAACTATAACAAACTATTCTGGTTTGATTCTATACATAAGATGTTAATAATTTGGAAGGTGATTTTCCACTATATTCCGTACGAGCATAGATTACCTATTTCATAAGTGTGTAAAAATTATCAATAGATATATGTTATATTAATCAATATTTCAATAAACAAATGATATAAAATTTCAATGTGAAAATAATGTAAATTTTTTGAATCAACATAATATTAAAAATATCATAATCCATAAATTTTTCTAAACTGACATCTTATTTCTTCTATAAGGCCCCATCATTAAAAATTAAATAATTATGAAGTCTGTTATAAGGATAATGCATTTACATTTAATATATTTTTCTGGGTAGAGTTATGGATAATTATAACATATATCATAGATAACAAAACAATTATTTACAAGTTGGACAATTATAAACTGTATCAATTTAATTCCTGATAAAAAAAATTAAAAATATGATTTCATTAACATGAAAAATAGTCACAAATTTCAACATTATTTCCTCCTTTATATCACCCACACTTATACCAAGTGAAATTTTTTTAAACAAGGAATAAGGAAAAGATTCACAATATATATTATAAAAGAATGAAATAAAATATTATTCTAAAAATACATTAATCATATGAACCCATTATCATAATGTTATATAATCTACCCATAAATCATAAACTCCCTAAATTTCCTCATGAAACCATAAGATTCCTAAAAATCATTATAGTAATAAAAAAATAATAATGTAAATTTTTTATGTATCTATAATTCTTACATTATATATTCCATTTCAACATATGGATTATCCATCATTCTTGCATTTAGAATGCCTTCAGCAGTATATTCGAAAAATATCATAGTATAAACCATACCATTTAACATAAAATCATTACCCAATGAATTAGAGTGCTATCAAAAGCTCACCTGCTATAATTTTTTAATAGAAACACCCATATTATTAAAATATTTAAATCATACATAACATAATAATAACACATAAAACAAGAATAATTGAAAAATATCATTTCCAAATTGAAATCACATTTCATTTTTTCGATGTCGCACACCCATAAATATAAACACATTATTAACAAATAATATTTTAAAATTGTAAAGGATGAATAAAAAATTTAAAGTGACATGAATTTGATAAATTATATACACGATTTAAATGTAAATAAATAGTCTCAATTTTTAGTTTAAAAATAGTCGAAATAATAATGTGAATATAGTTTTTTAAAATAAATTCAAACATTTTGTACTAAAAAAATAAAAAAAGTATTTTTTAAATAAAACTGAATGAAACTATAAACAGATCCAAAATATATATTATTATCTTCTTATATCCAAATAAAATTATATGTAAAATAATTTCCAGAATATTAACATGGATAAAAATATTCGATAACTAAATCATTACATATTCAATGTCTCCAACTATAAGGCCCCAACCATAAACCTTACATAATCTTGAGTTATTACAAGATTATACATTGAGGATATTTTCAGGTTTAGAGTTTTAGATAATTTGATCATGAAACTTGCATTACATTCCACATTTAAACAAAGGGGTTACATAAAAGACAGTATTCATGTTTCCCATCAACGGAAACATATTTAAAATAAAACATGGATTCTTTCATGACACTTCCTTGACACTATCATCACATCATGTAACTTTCCCTTGACCTGCGAAAAACATTTCAAAAACTTTGGATGAGAATAAAAAGCTCAGTAAGGGTTATAAAAAGTATGGAAAGGAAACATGAGTACATATATACATAAGAATGATATCATACTTTACCATAAAGCATAAGCAGTTTAACATACCTCATAAAATCATGAATTAATCATATAAATCATAATACATAAAGGCAACTTGAGGCATTCTTAACATTCTTACATAGGGAGTAACCATCTTGGTTACGAATGGAATACCCATCACAGTATATTCCATAAATCTCTTCAGAGAAACCTTAACATTTATCCCCTTCGCGTTACCCAATGCATTGGAGAGCTGTATCAGGCTCACCCGCCCTTAGTTTATCACAGAACCACTCGTCTTCATTAACAATGCCCAAGAACCATAAAATAATCAAAGCACATAACTTAAGAATAAAGGAAATATAACATTCCCACATTTCAATAACAATATAACATTTTAATATATTGATTCCATTCTAAAAAAACATTTTCAAAACTATTTAAATTTTTTAATAAAGATATTTTTTAATCAAAGTGGCCCATACCAATTTGAAGATTTTAATATTTTACACCATTAATATCCACATATAAAAATCCATGAAAACATTTTGAAAACATGGATATTAATGATAAATATTTATAAGAATAAATCATTAAAAGATGTAAAACAATATTTTAGTTAATGGTTTTTTATCAAAATGAGAGACACTTGAATACAATAATTAAGGAATAACATTTAATCAGAACATTATAATATCATGAGAATAAAGGGATTCATAATATAATATTCCAAAGGTATAAGGCCCCAGACTTAAACCTTACTTAATATTGAATTAAATGAATAATTCACGTTGAGGATCTTTTCAGGTTTAGAGTTTTAGAGAATTAGAACATAACTATTACATCTTAAAAGATTACAAAGTAGACACTTCTACTAAGTCTCCATAAAATAAAAACTCTTCAAAAGAAAGATGTCTAGATTCCATGTTTTAGATAGCATGAAATTCCCTTGATCCCATCCTTGACCTTATTCCACTTTATGTCCTGTGAAAAACATTTCGAAAAACTTGGGGTGAGCATAAAAAGCTCAGTAAAGGATATAGAAAGAATGAAAACTGTTAGTTTTTCAAACATCAAGTAAACCATGTATACTATATCAAAGTAATACCTTCACCTTCATGAAGTAGTAAAAAAAATCTTCACTGAATAATGTATCATTACTTACCTTTTTGTAACCAAATGATTACCATAAAACCCATATAAAGAACACATAGAATATATAAAGGTAACTTGGGACATAAACATACTTAAGTGGAATAACCATACAGTTGACTTCCACACATTTCACTTAATGGAATAGCCATACGGCCAATTTGCATACATACTTAATGGAATAGCCATACGGCCGACTTCCATACCCAATGCATTGGAGGTTATAACGTAACCACCCATCCTAGTATTCACGGAACCACCCTTCATATGGTTTGTAACGTAACCACCCGTTAAAATGTCCAAGTACCAGTATAAAATCATAAAACATAAAACCAATATAAAGGAATGATAACATTTCCACATTTCAATCACAATATATCATAAATATATTGACATAATAGAATCCTTTTTCAAAACCATTTTCAATACCAACATACATAAAAGAGTATATGGTATTTATTTTATTCTAAAAACATTACGGCTTGTTGAGAAAGCCAATGATCAAATAATACTCGCGGCGGCGGAAAAAGGTCGTTGTCACCGCGTACGTTAAAAGAAACTTTCCTTTTTGTCGTTTTTTAAAACGCTTCGTAGAATAAGATTACTTTTGTATAAAAGTAAAAATCAAAGGGTTTTATACACTGTATAAAAGAAAGTTGTGTATAAAATAAAATATGCCTCAATGAAAGGAGATTGAGACAAAGTCCCCTACCTTGGGTCCAACTTGACTCGATCGTTCTTTAACGTCCTGAATAATAAACTTGATTTAATTTATACTTGATTAAGAACCTTTTTAAAGTTCATTATTCTTTTTATATCACTTATTTCCATGTTATAAACATTATGTAACCATTTATGTTAATAATGTTTGTTTTGTCAATATTTGGTTATTAAGTCGAAAGTTGGCTTCTTACAATTACAAGTTGTTCGTGTGGTCAAAAGTTCTTTATATGCAGAATGAAATTCCTGATTTGGATATAATATGTATCATATATATCCAGCATATACATGTATTTATAATATTACATAATCATTTAGAGGTAAGAAATGAAATGCACTGTTCATGGAGACGGTAAGCCGTACGTACGCATGAACGCTACTTTCATTTCTTTGTCATATTAGTGGAATTAAAACTAAATGAGAGGTATGTATATTTTAATTCCAGAATTATATTCATCATTTAGATATATCATTAATTATATATATACATTATATACATGTAATTTTAATAGTACATTACATTTGGGGATAAGAAATAAAATGCACCATTCATGGAGACGGTAAGCCGTACGTACGCATGAACGCTACTTTCATTTCTATCTCATAATTTAATGGAAATAAATAATAATGATATAGAGGTATATTATAATTACAGTATAACATCATATATAATAACATTAAATCCATCCTTTACACGTCCCACATTTGGCATTAACGAATCACATCACTTTTAAGGGGCGGTAGTCCGCACTTCCTTAAATGAAGATATCGTGTTTACCCATAATGGAAACCATAAAGGTATGCCAAAAATTTAAAATACAGAACATTAAAGAAAACATAAACATATTATATATCATAAATAAAAATAGTGACATCATAATGGCCACCCTTGAAGGTGTTAAATGAGTATTGAACAATCATCGTTTCGGGAGGCAGAATTTCACCATCCACGGAAACCGTATGTTCTTTAACCATTTGATGTATTTGTGTGAGAGTGTAGCTCAAATAAATATTATAACAACTTCCTAGTATATTGAAGATACTGGTTTTGTTACAAAAGAAGTAAATAAAAAGAGTTTAGAGGGTTGGAGAAGCAAAATAAAACAAATGAACAAGAGAGAATGAATTACCTTTAAAAGTGTAACTCCCTTTTGATTTGGGCCTAAAGGCTTCCTTTGAAAGGATTCTGCCCAAAGGGAATCCTCTAGGATGAGTAGAGGGATGTGTAGAGATTAATTGGGCAGGGTTTGGCCAAGCCAAAGGCTTGAGAAGTGTGTGAAATGGGGTAGAGTTGGGGGCCTTTTATAAGAGGAGGGGAGGGGCACTTTTGGAAAGTAAAGAAATATTACTTTATTTGAAAATGTGTTTCGGTTTTAAAAGGTCCCACATTGATATAATTCGTGGATAAGGTGATAAGGGTTTGAAATCCACTCATCCAATTGGTTTTGGACATGTGTAGGTTTTAGATTTTTCATTATCTTTCCATTTTATTTAAATCGCCAAATAATGATGTCATCACTGCATCATTATTATGTCATAAATAATTTAATTTATATAATGTCTAAAAATCATAAAACAATTACTATGATGTAGGAAATCTTTTTATATTTCCAATTACTATTTATAATCAAAATTTGGACTTGTATAACCCCACTCAAAAATTATTTTAGTAAAACAATTTATGTTACTGTTATTTTCACTTTAACATTAAATAAAAATATATTAATGTCATTTTCCAACTAAAGTGGCTCCATGGGGTCCCCAAGTTGGCCCATGGATTTTCTTGGTCGTCCATGACTCACCCAATAGTTGTAGGACAAGTGTCATGGTGTTTTCACATCTTTATAATATCATTTTTACATTAAATTACACTAATTACCTCTAATCGCGATTAAAAACTTAATAAGTTACTATTCACAAAAAAATTATTTTAATCTCATTGAACCAAATTTTACTTCTTAATGACAAACATGTATGTCGGATTTTCAAAATTCAATACACATTAGTGGTAAACTTTCATTTAACTGAAAAATCAGTTTGCTTGATTACCACATAGTGGTTTCACTATTCATCAAAAATTGAAGTTTTTCAGAAAATTACCAAAAATTCACCCTAAGCTATATTTGATATTCCGAATTCAAAAATGAATTCCATTTTAAAAAATTCAAAACATATAAGTCAAATTAATTAATTTAATAATTAATTCCCGATGTCATGACAAATAGCGTGTTTTTGTGAAACAATAAGTATCAAAAGATTGACACCAGTTTAAGTCCAATTTCAAAGTGAAATTGATTCCAATGACCACCATTGGATTAACTGGTAAAAATATGTTCTAATTTAACTTTAAAACCAATTAAAATAATAATCTAATCATATAAATAAATTAGATTAAAAAGAGGTTTTGAATTAAAATACAACATTTTACACTATTCATAAAAAAATGAACTCAATCAGAAAGGTACCAAAAATTTACACAAAGTAAATTTTGATGTCCCGAATCTAAAGAAGAGTTATATATGGTCCAAAATAAAGTATAAGAGTGATAAAAACTACATTTAATGAAGGTTCACCATTAAAAGGTGATAAGTGGACCTTTCGTGGAAATTAGGGTATAAATGCCTAAAATTGAACTCTTTCTATATTTTAAGCCTTTATATTTTATTGGGTAAAAGTAAAAACATTTAAAAAAATATCTAATCATATTTTAGTTATTTCTATCCTTTCCCGCCAGTACAACGGCTACTTGTTAACTAACATTTAAAATAATATTTTTTTTATTACTAGTGTGCTACATAAGTTTCAAAGAAACTCATCATTGCGTATCGGGTACGCTATCGAACATAGCAACCCCTTTAAAATAAAATTAATATTTAATTCATAAATATTAATTAATATGAAAATTCTTTATTCTTTATTTACCTGGGATGTTACATCCTTCCCCCCTTTTGGGAATTGTGTCCTCGCAATTTTATTCACTTATCAAAATAAGTGGGGGTATTTATCCCTCATAGAATTTTCAGATTCCCACGTTGCCTCTTCAATCACATGGTTTTTTCACAAAACCTTTACCTGATGAATCACCTTATTCCGTAACACTTTCTCCCTCTGGTCAAGAATCTGGACCGGTTGTTCCTCATAAGATAGGTTCTCTTCCAGCTAAACTACCTCTGGACTCAAAACATGAGATGGATCTGGCATATACTTTCTCAACATCGAAACGTGAAAAACATTGTGTACCTAAGATAAACTCGGAGGTAAAGCCACTCGGTATGCAACTGATCCAACTCTTTCCAGAATTTCGTATTGTCCAACGAACCTTGGACTCAACTTTCCTTTCTTACCAAATCTCATCACACTTTTCCAAGGAGAATCCTTGAGAAAAACTTGATCACCTACCTCGAAAGATAGATCCTTCCTCCGGTTATCCGCATAAATCTTCTGCCTGCTCTGAGCTGTTCTCATGTGCTTCTGAATCAACTGAACTTTTTCTGCCATCTCTTATACCAATTCTGGTCCCATCAGCTTCCTTTCACCCACTTCACCCCAAAATGCTGGAGTTCGACACCGCTTCCCAAATAATGCCTCAAATGGTGCCATCTGTATAATGGAATGAAAACTGTTATTATAAGAAAACTCAACCAAAGAAATATGTTGGTCCCAACTTCCCTAATAATCCATAGAACAAGCTCGTAGCATATCCTCCAATGTCTGAATTGTTCGTTCTGACTGCCCATCTGATTGAGGATGAAAAGCTGTACTAAAATTTAATTCAGTACCCAACGACTTCTGATGGCCTTTCCAAAAGTTAGAAGTAAACCTGGGATCACGATCCAATACAATGGAGAGAGGAACTCCATGTAACCTGATTATCTCTTTAAGATACAAACGGGAAAGTTGATCTAGAGAGAAAGTATCTCGTATAGAAAGGAAATGAGCAGATTTGGTCAAGCGATCAACAATAACACAGATTGCATTATTACATCGAGATGTCTTCAGTAATCCCACAACAAAGTCCATGGATATATTCTCTCATTTCCACTCTGACTCTGGTAAAGGTTCAAGCATCCCTTTCAGTAACTGCTGCTCTGCTTTAACCTGTTGACATGTCAAACACTTCACAGTAAAATCATCAATGTTTCTTTTCATTCCATCCCACCAGTAATACTCCCGCAGACCTATGTACATCTTATTACTGCCAGGATGAAAAAACAACTCATTCTTCAACTGTGAATCACAAGGCACACATAACCTCTTCACAAACCTCAAAACACAAAAACAAACTTATCCAAGAACTCATGGAAAATTTTATTCATATGGTCCATGAATACAGCAGGTTCATTGATTAACCCAAAAGGCATAACTAAAAATTCATAATGGCCATATCTAGTACGGAACACAGTCTTCGGAACGTCTGCTTCTTTTACTTTCAATTGATGGTACCCCGACCTCAAGTCAATCTTCGAAAAAAACTGAGCTCCATGGAGCTGATACCACTTCATTCGATGGACCAACATCTGCTGAAGTTGTTGCAAAGGATTTTACCACCCCTTTCTACTTGCAGTCTAACTGCTTCCCATCACTCAAGCTCTTTTTCGGACACTCGTCTGCATAATGACCCATTTCATTACACTTAAAACATCTTACCGTTGGCTTTTCATTTCCTGCTTGATCATCTTCCTCACAGTTACGAGCAATATGACCAGACTTTCCACACCGAAAGCACTTACCAGACTTGGATAAAAATTCTCCAGGATGCATTTTACCACACTTCTCACAGGATGGATATTTGGATTTTTTACCTCCTTGCTTCTTTGATGAATTCTTCCCATTTGCCTGCCAACTAGACCTCTTATTCTGTTGTTTTTCATAGAACACCTGATCATCGGCAAACTCCATTTCCACCTTCTCCACACATCAAACAAGTTTTTCATAACTTTTTAACTCACGAGAAGCTAAAGCCCTTCGATACATTGGCTTTAACCCTGAGTAAAAACGGTTTATTTTACTATCAAGATCTTGTATGAAGTTTGGAGCATACCTTGCCAATCGAGTGAACTTTTCTTCATAAGTAGCAACTGAATCATCCTCCTGCCTCAATTCTAGGAACTGTTTTTCCATCCTAAGACGAACCACCTTAGGAAAATATTTCTCAAGAAACATACCTTTCAATTCGTCCCAGTGAAGATCCTTAATCTCATCACTATCCCTTATATTTTTCACCATCGACCACCACTGATCAGCTTCACCTTCAAAACTGTAAACAGCAAGACTAACCTTTTGATGTTCTGAACACCCCATGACATCAAAAATCTTCTCCCGTGCTTTAATCCACCCTTCATCTTGCACGGGGTCAGATGATCCTCTGAATGATGGGGGATGTTGCCTCATGAAATGGTCCACCACTGACATGTTCCTCTGTGGTTGATCTGGATGATCTTGTGCACGGATACCACTACCATTTATAGCCTGAGTCAACTGTGCCATTACTACAACAAACTGTTCAGTTCCGATTCCGACCATCTCAGGTTGCTGATTTGGAAGGTTTTCTTCCTCCTGATGTCGTCCCAACATAGCTGCTCTGTTTCCTCTGCGGAAAACCATTCTGAACACAGAAATATATTAGGCGAAGCAACATGGTAATCCGTAAATGCTATATCATTTCAATCATATTATAATTTAACACTTTTCTAACTCCTAAAGTTGTCTAAACCGACCTCTGATACCAACTATAAGGCCCCGGACATAAAACTTACTTAATATTGAATAAAATGAATAATTCACGTTGAGGATCTTTTCAGGTTTAGAGTTTTAGAGAATTAGAACATAACTATTACATCTTAAAAGATTACAAAGTAGACACTTCTACTAAGTCTCCATAAAATAAAAACTCTTTAAAAGAAAGATGTCTAGATTCCATGTTTTAGATAGCATGAAATTCCCTTGATCCCATCCTTGACCTTATTCCACTTTAAGTCCTGTGAAAAACATTTCGAAAAACTTGGGGTGAGCATAAAAAGCTCAGTAAGGGATACAGAAAGAATGAAAACTGTTAGTTTTTCAAACATCAAGTAAACCATGTATACTATATCAAAGTAATACCTTCACCTTCATGAAGTAGTAAAAAAAATATTCACTGAATAAAGTATCATTACTTACCTTTTTGTAACCAAAAGATTACCATAAAACCCATATAAAGAACACATAGAATATATAAAGGTAACTTGGGACATAAACATACTTAAGTGGAATAACCATACGGTTGACTTCCACACATATCACTTAATGGAATAGCCATACGTCCAATTTCCATACATACTTAATGGAATAGCCATACGGCCGACTTCCATACCCAATGCATTGGAGGTTATAACGTAACCACCCATCCCGGTATTCACGGCACCACCCGTCATATGGTTTTTAACGTAACCACCCGTTAAAGTGTCCAAGTACCAGTATAAAATCATAAAACATAAAACCAATATAAAGGAATGATAACATTTCCACATTTCAATCAAAATATATCATAAATATATTGACATAATAGAATCCTTTTTCAAAATCATTTTCAATACCAAAATACATAAAAGAGTATATGGTATTTATTTTATTCTGAAAACATTACGGCTTGTTGAGAAAGCCAAAGATCAAATAATACTCGCGGCGGCGAAAAAAGGTCGTTGGCGCCGCGTACGTTAAAAGAAACATTCCTTTTTTTCGTTTTGTAAAACGCTTCGTAGAAAAAGATTCCTTTTGTATAAAAGTAAAAGTCAAAGGGTTTTATACACTGTATAAAAGATAGTTGTGTATAAAATAAAATATGCCTCAATGAAAGGAGATTGAGACAAAGTCCATTACCTTGGGTCCGACTTGACTCGATCGTTCTTTAACGTCCTGAATAATAAACTTGAGTTAATTTATACTTGATTAAGAACCTTTTTAAAGTTCATTATTCTTTTTATATCACTTATTGCCATGTTATAAACATTATGTAACCATTTAAGTTAATAATGTTTGTTTTGTCAATATTTGGTTCTTAAGTCGAAAGTTGACTTCTTACAATTACATGTTGTTCGTGTGGTCAAAAGTTCTTTATATCCAGAATGAAATTCCTGATTTGGATATAATATGTATCATATATATCCAGCATATACATGTATTTATAATATTACATAATCATTTATAGGTAAGAAATGAAATGCACCGTTCATGGAGACGGTAAGCCGTACGTACGCATGAACGATACTTTCATTTATTTGTCATATTAGTGGAATTAAAACTAAATGAGAGGTATGTATATTTTAATTCCAGAATTATATTCATCATTTAGATATATCATTAATTATATATATACATTATATACATGTAATTTTAATAGTACATTACATTTGGGGATAAGAAATAAAATGCACCGTTCATGGAGACGGTAAGCCATACGTACGCATGAACGCTACTTTCATTTCTATCTCATAATTTAATGGAAAGAAATAATAATGATATAGAGGTATATTATAATTCCAGTATAACATCATATATAATAACTTTAAATCCATCCTTTACACATCCCACATATGGCATTAACGAATCACATCACTTTTAGGGGGCGATAGTCCGCACTTTCTTAAATGAAGATATCGTGTTTACCCATAATGGAAACCATAAAGGTATGCCAAAAATTAAAAATAAACAAGATTAAAGAAAACATAAACATATTATATATCATATATAAAAATAGTGACATCATAATGGCCACCCTTGAAGGTGTTAAATGAGTATTGAACAATCATCGTTTCGGGAGGCAGAATTTTTCCATCCACGGAAACCGTATGTTCTTTAACCATTTGATGTAGTTGTGTGAGAGTGTAGCTCAAATAAATATTATAACAACATCCTAGTATATTTAATATACTGGTTTTGTTACAAAAGAAGTAAATAAAAAGAGTTTAGAGGGTTGGAGAAGCAAAATAAAACAAATGAACAAAAGAGAATGAATTACCTTTAAAAGTGCAACTCCCTTTTGATTTGAGCCTAAAGGATTCCTTTGAAAGGATTCTGCTCAAAGGGAATCCTCTAGGATGAGGAGAGGGATGTGGAGAGAGTAATTGGTCAGGGGTTGGCCGAGCCAAATGCTTGAGAAGTGTGTGAAATGGGGTAGAGGTGGGGGCCTTTTATAAGAGTAGGGGAGGGGTACTTTTGGAAAGTAATGAAAGATTACTTTATTTGAAAATGTGTTTCGGTTTTAAAAGGTCCCACATTGATATAATTCGTGGATAAGGTGATAAGGGTTCGAAATCCACTCATCCAATTGGTTTTGGACATGTGTAGGTTTTAGAGTTTTCATTATCCTTCCATTTTATTTAAATCGCCAAATAATGATGTCATCACTGCATCATTATTATGTCATAAATAATTTAATTTATTTAATGTCTAAAAATAATAAAAAAATACTATGATGTAGGAAATCTTTTTATCTTTCCAATGACTATTTATAATCAAAATATGGACTTGTATAACCCCACTCAAAAATAATTTTAGTAAAACAATTTATGTTAGTGTTATTTTCACTTTAACATTAAATAAAAATATATTAATGTCATTTTCAAACTAAAGTGGATCCATGGGGTCCCCAAGTTGCCCCATGGATTTTCTTGGTCGGCCATGACTCACCCAATAGTTGTAGGACAAGTTTAATGGTGTTTTCACATTTTTATAATATCATTTTTACATTAAATTACACTAATTACCTCTAATCGCGATTAAAAACTTAATAAGTTACTATTCACAAAAAAATTATTTTAATCTCATTAAACCACATTTTACTTCTTAATGACAAACATGTATGTTGGATTTTCAAAATTCAATACACATTAGTGGTAAACTTTCATTTAACAGAAAAATCAGTTTGCTTGATTACCACTTAGTGGTTTCACTATTCATCAAAAATTGAAGTTTTTCAGAAAATTACCAAAAATTCACCCTAAGCTATATTTGATATTCCGAATTCAAAAATGAATTCCATTTTACAAAATTCAAAACATATAAGTCAAATTAATTAATTTAATAATTAATTCCCGCTGTCATGACAAATAGCGTGTTTTTGTGAAACAATAAGTATCAAAAGATTGACACCAGTTTAAGTCCAATTTCAAAGTGAAATTGATTCCAATGACCACCATTGGATTAACTGGTAAAAATATTTTCTAATTTCACTTTAAAACCAATTAAAATAATAATCTAATCATATAAATAAATTAGATTAAAAAGAGGTTTTGAATTAAAATACAACATTTTACACTATTCATAAAAAATGAACTTTATCATAAAGGTACCAAAAATTTACACAAAGTAAATTTTGATGTCCCGATTCTAAAGAAGAGTTATATTTGGTCCAAAATAAAGTATAAGACTGATCAAAACTATATTTAATGACGGTTCACCATTAAAAGGTGATAAGTGGACCTTTCGTGAAAATTAGGGTATAAATGCCTAAAATTGAACTCTTTCCATATTTTAAGCCTTTATATTTTATTGGGTAAATGTAAAAACATTTAAAAACATATCTAATCATATTTTAGTTATTTCTATCCATTCCCGCCAGTACAACGGCTACTTTTTAACTAACATTTAAAATAATATTATTTTATTACTAGTGTGCTACGTAAGTTTCAAAGATACTCATCGTTGCGTATCGGTTACGCTATCGAAAAAAGCAACCCCTTTAAAATAAAATTAAAATTTAATTCATAAATATTAATTAATATGAAAGGTCTTTATTCTTTATTTACCTGGGATGTTACAAAAGGACAATATATACAACATATAAGAGTGAATTGGTGCATAACAACAATGAAGTCTCAATAGAAATGTAAAACGAAATAAAATCCCTTATAAAGAAGGTATCCTTAAATTAAGGATGAATCGATTTCATAATTATGCGTGACAAACATAAATACACCCAATATAAGTGGATATTAAGTGTAAAAAAATCACATGTCATTCACACATATTCAAAGGATTGCATATTCAATAACTACATGTTGAACCCAAGGAAATCAAAATTTGGTCAAGAAGTTCCTTGGTAAAATTCGACAGCCTAATGGCGTCACATTAAAATTCATAAAATAACTTGATGAGAGAGAAAATGGTATCTATTCACTAGGAAATAAATTTTAAATCAATAAGGATATATAAGAACATATCCCAACATAAAAATATGTAAATTAAAAGACATAACAAAATAAGTCTTTTTAATAGAGGAGTGTGAAAGGTTCCCTTACCGATTTGGGCAACATTCAAAACGTACACCCCATGAAAGAAGGTTCATACAATGAAGATGCAACTACCCATAAATGAGAGTATATTATACTAATAGTAAAATAATGGGCCGTACATAAACCACACAAAAAGGAAATAGTGTCCAATGTAGCATTAATATCATGGGAACAAAAAGTGGGATGGAAATCCCCTTATGAAAATTCGGCAGCCTAATGGCGCCACATAAAACATCCAAAAATGGATAGATGAGATCAAATAGGGTATCTAATCACATGAAAATAAAAGGTACAGAAATAGGAATATAAAATAACATCCTCTAACATAATAACATGGAGCATAAAAGAAATGACATAAAAGAGAGTACTTGTAAAGAAAGAGAGAGGTATGATTCCCTTACCTCGTGTCTGATATGACTCGATCGTTATTTAATCTCTTGAATAATAAAATTTGGTCAATTTATAATTTATTGAGGAAATACTTTAAATATTATTATTCAGTTAATATCAAATATTTTAATTTTATAATAATTGGTTAATAAAGTGAGTTCATATCAGACGTTTTTGTCGATGTTCAGTACATGAGTAAAATTTGAACTTGTTGGAAAAGAATTTTCCATGTAGTTATAGGTACATCATCTCCAGAATTGTATTGATGTTTTAAATATCATATATATCCATTATATATTCACTTTATACTATTTCAGATCATTTGGAGATAAAAAATTAAAAGCACCGTTCATGGAGACGGTGGGCCGTACATACGCATGAACGCTACTTTCATTTATTGACATATTAATGGAATTAAAACAAAATGAGAGATATATATATTATAATTACATAATTATATCCATAATTTATATGTAATATATTACATATATATCCATTATATATATGTACTTATAATATTACATAACATTTGGAGATAAGAAATGAAATGTACCGTTCTTGGAGACGGTAAGGCGTACGTACGCATGAATGCTACTTTCATTTCTTTTTTTGTACTCAATGGAATTAAATAATAATGATATAAAGGTATATTATAATTCCAGTAGGATAAAATATTTAATACCATTAATTAAATCCTTTATATGTCCCACATATTGAATTAACGAATCAAATCACATTGAGGGGGCGGTAGTCCGCACTTCCTAAAATGAAGATATCGTGTTTGCCCATAATGGAAACCATAAAGGTATGCCATAAATGAAAAATATAGAAGATTAAAAAAAACATAAAAATATTATATATCATATATAAATATAGTGACATCTTAATGTACACCTTTGAAGGTGTTAAAAGAATATTGAACAATCATCGTTTTGTGAGGCAGTAATTCGCCATCCACAGAAACAGTATGTTCTATAACCATTAGACGATGGTGTGTGAAAGTGTAGCTCAAATACATAACATAAAAAAATCCTTGTATATTGAAGATACTGGTTTTGTTAAAAAAATAAAATAATAAAAAGAGTTTAGGGGGTTGGAGAAGAAAAATAAAAAAAAACACAAGGGAAGACATTACCTTTAAATCGGGTAACTCTCATTGATTTGAGCTCAAAGGATTCCTTGGAAAGGATTCTGCCCAAAGTGAGGCTTCAATTATTAATAGAGGGATGCGGAGAGATGAAATGGACAGGGTTTGGCCGAGCCAAAGGCTTGAGAGGTGTGTGTATGGTGGTAGAGGTGGGGGCCTTTTATAAGAGGAGAGGAGGGGCACTCTTGGAATGTTATAAGATATTACTTTATTATAAAATGATATTCAGATTTAAAAGGTCCCAAAATGATATATATCGAGGAAAAGGTGATAAGGATTCGAAATCCACCCATACAATATGTTTGTGACAAGTGAATGTTATAGTTTTAACATTATCTTTTCATTTTATTTAAATCCCTTATTAATGAGAAAATTGTGGCATCATCATGATGTAATAAATAATTTAATTTATTTAATGTCTAAAAATTATAGAAAAAAACTATCATGATGTAGGAAATATTTTTTTATTTCTAATGAATATTTATAGTAAAAAATATGACTTTAATAACCCTATTTAAAAATTGTTTTAGTAAAACAACTCATGTTTGTGACATTTTAATTATAACTATAAATAAAAAGGTATTTATGTAATTTTCCAAACAAATTGGCTCCATGGGGTCCCCAAGTTCACCCATGGATTTTCTTGGTCGGCCATGACACATCCAATGAGGGTAGGATATGTGTGAAATTCATTTCAAATTACGTAAACATTAATTTTACTTTAAACTACACTAATTACCTCTAATTGTGATTAATAAACATAAAAGTTACTATTCACCAAAAATTAATTTAATCCCATTGAACCATATTATAATTCTTAATGAAAACCATGTATGTATGATTTTTGAAATTCAATTCACAGAGGTGGAAATGTTTATTTTAAACAAAAAATCAGTTTCTTTAACTACCAGTTAGTAGTTTCACTATTCATAAAAAATTGATGTTTTTTAGAAAAATACCAAAAATTCACCCTAAGATATATTTGATATTCCAAACTCAAAAATGAAGTCTATTTTACAAAATTCAAAACATATTAGTTGCATTAATGTAACACCCCAGGTAAATAGAGAATATGACATTTTCATAATTATCCATATTTGTGAATAAAACATTAATATGACTTTAAAGGGGACACTATGCTCGATGGCGTACCCAACACGCAACAACGAGTTTCCTGGAAATCTTACGTTGTACTCTAATAATAAAATAATATTATTTTAATTGATAGTTAACATGTAGCCGTTGTATTGGTGGAAATGGATAGAAATAACTAAAATATGATTATATATGTTTTTAAATGTGTTTACATTTATCCAATAAAAGATAAAGGCATAAAATACGGAATGAATTCAATTTTTGGCGTATATGCCCTAGTTTTCACTAAAGGATCACTTATCACCTTTTGATGGAGAACCGTCATTAAATATAGTTTTGTTCACACTTATACATCCTTTTGGACCAAATAAAACTCTTCTTAAGAATTGGTACATCAGAACTTACTTTGTGTAAATTTTTGGTATCTTTCTGATAATGTTCATTTTTTTTAATGAATAGTGCAAAATGTTGTATATTAATTCTAAACCTATTTTTAATCTAATTTATTAATATAATTAGATTATATTTTTAATTGGTTTTAAAGTGAAATTAGAATATATTTTTACCATTAAATCCAATAGTGGTCGTTGGAATCAATTTCACTTTGAAATCAGACTTAAACTACTATCAATCTTTTGATACTTATTGTTTCATAAAAACACGATATTTGCTCTGACAGCGGGAATTAATTATTAAATTAATTAAATTGACTTATATTCTATGCATTTTTTAAAATAGACTTAAATTTTTAATTTGGAATATCAAATATAGCTTAGGGTGAATTTTTGGGATTTTTCTGGAAAACATCAATTTTTGATGAATAGTGACACCACTAAGTGGTACTTATAAAAACTGATTTTTCTGTTAAATGAAATTTTTCCATCATTGTGTTTTGAATTTCAAAAATCCGACATACATGGTTTTCATTAAGATGTAAAATGTGGTTCAATGGGATAAAAATAATTTTTTGGTAAATTGTAACTTATTTAGTTTTTAATCGCGATTAGAGGTAATTACTGTAGTTTAAGGTAAAAATAATGTTTTAATAATAACAAATGAACATGAAACATGTCCTCACCTCATTGGATGTGTGATGGCCGACCAAGACAAGTCATGGGTCAACTTGGGGACCCCATGGAGCCACTTTGGTTGGGAAATGACATAAATAACTGTTTATTTAATGTAAAAGTAAAAATGACACAAACATGATATGTTTTACTAAAACAATTTTTAAGTGGGGTTATACAAGTCATATTTTTTATTATAAATAGTAATTGGAAATATAAAAAGATTTCCTACATCATATTATTTTTTTTTATAATTTGTAGTCTTTAAATAGATTAAAGTATTTATGACATCATAATGATGCAGTGATGACATAATTATCTGACGATTTAAATAAAATGAGAAGATAATGTAAACTCTATGACCTACACATGTCCAAATCTTATTGGACTGGTGTATTGCGAACCCTTGTCACCTTATCCACGAATTATATCAATGTGGGGCCTTTTAAAACCGAAACCCATGTTCAAATAAAGTAATATTTGTTACTTTCCAAAAGTGCCCCTCCTCTCCTCTTATAAAAGGCCCCTACCTCTACCTCATTTCACACACTCCTCAAGCCTTTGGCTCGGACATCCACTGCCCATTTACTCTCTCCACATCCCTCTTCTCATCCAAGAGGATTCCCTTTGGGCAGAATCTTTTCAAAGGAAGCCTTTAGGCTCAAATCAAAAGGAGTTACACTTTTAAAGGTAATTCATTCTCTCATGTTCATTTGTTTTATTTTTCTTCTCCAACCCCCTAAACTCTTTTTATTTACTTATTTTGTAACAACACCAGTATCTTCAATATACTAGGATGTTGTTATAAGATTTATTCGAGCTACACTCTCACACAACTACATCAAATTGTTAAAGAACATACGGTTTCTGTGGATGGCGAAATTCTACCTCCCGAAACGATGATTGTTCAATACTCATTTAACACATTCAAAGGTGGCCATTATGATTTAATTATTTTTATATATGATATATAATATGTTTATTATTTCATTAATCTTCTGTATCTTTCATTTATGGCCTACCATTATTGTTTCCATTATGGGTAAACACGATATCTTCACTTTAGGAAGTGCGGACTACCGCCCCCTGAAAGTGATTTGATTTGTTAATACCATATGTGGGATGTGTAAAGGATAAAGTTAATAATATTATATATGTTATTATACTGGAATTATAATATACTCTTATATCATTATGATTCCATTCAATAAAATACGAAATAGAAATGGAAGTAGCATTCATGCGTACGTACGGCTTACCGTCTCCACGAACGGTGCATTTCATTTCTTACCTCTAAATGTGAGGTAATATTATAAATACATGTATATTCTGAATATATATGGTATATTATTTTATCCAAATCATTAATATCATTCTGTATATAACGAACCATTTTCCAAATTAACAACATATAAGTGTAAGAAATCTTTTTTTGACTTAAGAACCAAATACCGACAAAATGAACATTATTAACTTAAATGATTACATTATGTTCATAACATGGTATAAAAGGAATAATGAACATGCAAAAGGTTCTTAAGAAAGTATAGATTAACTCAAGTTTATTATTCAGGAGATTAAAGAACGGTCGGGTCAAGTCGGATACGAGGTAAGGGATCATACACCTCTCTTTCTTTTTAAGTACACTCTTTTATGTCAATCCTTTTAAGCTCATATATATTATGATTGGGATGTTATTTTATATTACTCCTACAGTACTTGTTATTTTCATATGATTAGAGAAACTATTTCCTATCATCAATCCATTTTGTAAGTTTTATGTGGCGTCGTTAGGCTGCCGAGTTTTCGTAAGAGATTTTTCATCTCACTCTTATTCCCGTGAGATTTATGGAACATTAGCCACAATTTCCTTTGAGTGGTTTATGTACTGAACATTATTAAAATCCTTTTTTAATATAATTCCATTTATGAGTATTTACATATTCATTTTATGACACTTCTTCAATGGGGTGTACTTTTCGAAAGTTACCCAAGTCGGTAAGGAAACCTTTCACCCTCCTCATTTTAAAAGACTTCGTTTGTATGTCTTTTAATTCACATACTATTATGTTGGGATATGTTATTCTATATCCTGATTGATGTAAATTTTATGTACAAGTGATGATATTCCCTTTTTATCTCTCATCAACTCATTTTCTGAATTTTTGAAGTGACGCCGTTAGGCTGTCGAATTTTACCAAGGGAACTTTTTAACCCAATTTCGATTTCTTTGGGTTTAACATGTAGTTATTGAATATGTCATACATTGAATATGTGTGAATGACCTTTTATTGTTTTACACTTAATATCCAATTATATTGGGTGTATTTATATTTGTTACACATAATTTTGAGATTGATTTATCTTTAATTTAAGGATACCTTCTTTATAAGGGATTTCATCACATTTTACATCTCTATTGAGACTTCATTGTTGTTATGCACCAATTCACTCTTATATGGTTTATATATTGTCCTTTGGAATATTATATCATGAATCCATTTATTCTCATGATATTATAAAGTTCTGATTAAATGTTATTCCTCAATTATTGTATTCAAGTGTCTCTAATTTTGGTAAAAACCCTTTAACCAAAATATCACTTTAAATGTTTTAATGATTTGTTCTTATTAATATCCATGTTTTCAAAATGGTTTTAAGGATTTATTTATATGGATATTAATGGTTTAAAATGTTAAAATCTTCAGGGTGGTATGGGACTTCGTCTCAATCTCCTTTCATTGAGGCATATTTTATTTTATATACAACTTTCTTTTTACGGTGTATAAACACCTTTGACTTTTACAAAAGGAATCATTTTTATACGAAGCATTTTACTAAACGACAAAAGGGAATGTTTTTTTCATACGTATGTGGCGAGAATAACTTATCCGCCGTCGTGACCGTTATTTGAGTTTCGGCTTCCTCTACAAGCCATACCTTCTTTTTAAAAGAAAAATAAATACCAAGTTTTACTTTTCTTTTATTTTGGTATTGAAAATGGTTTTCACAATGTTTTTATTATATCAATGTGTTGTATTGATATATTGTGATTGAAATGTGGAAATTTTTTGTTTCCTTTATGCATGTTTTATGTGATACGATTATGTTATGGTTCTTGGGAATTATTAGGAAGACGGGTGGTTCCGTGATAAACTAAGGGCGGGTGAGACCGATATAGCTCTCCAATGCATTGGGTAACACGAAGGAGTGAAATGTTAAGGTTTCTCCGAAGAGATTTAGGGAATATACTGTGATGGGTATTTCAAACGTAACCAAGAGGGTTACTCCCGATGTAAGAATGTTATGAATGCCTCAAGTTACCTTTGTGTCTTATGATTTCTATGATTTATTCATGGTTTGATGAGGTATGTTAAAGTGCCTTTGTTTTATGGGTAATGTATGATTTCATTCTTATGTATATATGAACTCATGTTTCCTTTCCATATTTTTATAACCCTTACTGAGCTTTTTATGCGCATTCCAAGTTTTTGAAATGTTTTTCATAGGTCAAGGGAAAGGTACACAATGTGATGATAGTGTCAAGGATGTGTCAAGAAAGAATCCATGTTTTATTTTCAATATATTTCCGTTGATGGGAAGAATGAATACTGTCTTTTATGTAACCACTTTGTTTAAATGTGGAATGTAATGCATGTTGCATGATCTAATTCTCTAAAACTCTAAACCTGAAAAGATCCTCAATGTGTAATCTTGTAATAACTCAAGTAAGGTTTAAGGATGGGGCCTTATAGTTGGTATCAAAGGGAGGTTTAGATAACTTTAGAGGTTAGGGTATTCTTTAAGCAAAAGTGACATTACCATAATGGTTAGGATTTCAGAAAGAGTCCTAGTTTTAGATAAAGTGAATGAGTAAGTATATATTAGTGTTTATCTTACTCATTAGTACATGATTATTTTGTTGATATAATCACACTGACCTTTTTGGTTTTTGTAAATGGTTGGATCTAGCAGGCACCAAAGTAACAGTGGATGTGAAGGAAACTGTGACAGTTTTTTGAGCAAGCAACTGAATGATATGGGAGCTTCAATGAGAACTCTTGTGATTATCCTCAACCAACTATCTGGAGTCATGATTGACCACCTAAACCTTGGAGATTTCTCTAAGGCATCATATATGCAAGAAACAAATCCCTACAGAAGTACAGGTTATAATCATAAAGGTAAGTGTGTTCAAAAACCTATGTGTCAAAAATGTAGAAAGAAACACCTAGGAAAATGATTCGAAGGGACAGAAATATGCTATAGATGTGGAAATGAAGGACATAAAGCAATAACCTTCCATAGAAAAAGGAATCATCTAGTTGACTCGAGGAAAGGGAAAGAAGTTCTTTCTGAGGGATCAATTGAATGTTTTAAATTTGGTGTGCATGGTCACTATGCAAACACATGTCCTATGAAGAAGTTTCGTGAATGGGGTCACCAAGAGCGTACAAATGTTAGTTTACCACTACCTAATGCCATTCCGATTGAGGACAAAGAAACTGACAATGACTAATCAAAGGTATGTACTATTTCATTACTATTGTTTTCCTATTTTGGAATCTTAGGATATGATTCATGATTTTTTTTGTAGGAAAGAGGTATTTTGGAAGAAGTTGGAAAGGAATGGTTAATGGATCATGAAGAATATTGAATGATTAAGATGTCAACATATAAGGTCTTCAAGAGTTATGGTGAAATTCTTAAGAGTATTAAGTATCTTTTGGTGATGGGGTTACATTAGAAGACTTTTTATATTATGTGTAACCTGGATGTTTAATATAGGAAAATTTTATTCAAGGAATAGTTATCTTTTCTTTTGTGTACATAGTTATAAAGAACCATTTGGGTTTATATGATCCTTACTTTTGAGGTAATTATGGGTTATTATATGTTATGATTGAAGTGAAAGGCATGAGATAAAATTGAGGTTAAATTATTTTATGGTTATTTTTGATGATTTTATCCCTTATTGGGGAATGATTTGAGAATTATATAGTTTTGGAAAAAGGACAACACGTAGACCGTGTGACTACCCATCACGTTGGACAAATCTGCGGGAATCGAACCCACAATCAAAGTGAAACTGGTGTTTATCGCATACCACTGGACTACGTGATGCCCCTAGTTAGTTTTACTGATTCTTTTTAGTTATATGATTTTATGAATTAAGAGTAAGTTGATGTTGGGTTATTTATGAAAATGAATAACCTATCATGGAGGATATGTGATTAGGTTAATTACTTTTCAATACGAGACTTTAGGAGCAACTGATGTTGTTTGGAGATAAATGTTACGATTTAACTTGGAAGAATATGTGACTAAATCCTTCAGATATTTGGGTTTCAATCTTATATTCGTTTACTTTGAAGAATTTTATGGAAAAAATGTTTATCGGATGGTCCTCGTTGAACTTTGGGTTTTGTTGGACAAATTTTGGAGATTAAGCATATATTTTCTTTTTAATGGGTTATTCTTTTCTGGATTATCTGACCTTGTACTAACCTTTTTGGTTTTGGTTTTGGTTAAATCCTAAAGACATGGGATGTATATAGATCTCTTTTTTGGATTAGGTGATTCTCTAGAAGTTGATTATAGTACTCTTAATGCGAACATGTCTCCCTAAATACTCGTCTTTTGGAAAAAATATGATTTTGATTAAGGAATCTAGTAAAAGTTGAAAGTCAACATGATAAGTGATTATGTTTCCTTATGAATAAATTCCTCAATAAAAAGTAACTTGAAACAAAAATGTTTTCTATTAACTTTTCCTACTGGGGAATCGAATACCGTTTAACCCATCACAAGTTTGTGATTTTCTTGTGGATAACTTTCTCCTAAACATGTTTTCTATCAATCTCCATCAGAACATGACCCAATGTTTTCTCCTCCATGTCCATGTTTTCCTACATGGGGTCCTAGTATGGGTTAACTCGGGTGACCTCTGTGCTTATCTTTCTTTATTTTAATGTGATTGTTTTACCGACTCTTGTTCCGATGTGGGACTTTCAAGGATGTTTCCAAGCTCAATTTTAAAAATTGCGAGGACACAATTCCCAAAAGGGGGGAAAGATGTAACACCCCAGGTAAATAAAGAATATTACATTTTCATATTTATCCATATTTGTGAAGAAAACATTAATATGACTTTAAAGGGGACGCTATGCACGATGGCGTACCCAACATGCAACAACGAGTTTCTTGGGAATCTTATGTTGCACTCTAAAAATAAAATAATATTATTTTAAATGGTAGTTAACATGTAGCTATTGTATTGGAGGGAATGGATAGAAATAACTAAAATATGATTATATATGTTTTTAAATGTTTTTACATTTATCCAATTAATGATAAAGGCATAAAATACGGAAAGAATTTAATTTTTGGCGTACATGCCCTAGTTTTCACTAAAGGTTCACTTATCGACTTTTGATGGAGAAACGTCATTAAATATAGTTTTGTTCACTCTTATACATCATTTTGGACCAAATAAAACTCTTCTTATGAATTGGGACATCAAAATTTACTTTTTGTAAATTTATGGTATCTTTCTGATAAAGATCATTTTTTTTAATGAATAGTGCAAAATGTTGTATTTTAATTCAAAACCTCATTTTAATCTAATTTATTAATATGAATATATTAGATTTTGAATTGGTTTTAAAGTGAAATTAAAATATATTTTTACCATTAAATCCAATAGTGGTCGTTGGAATCAATTTCACTTTGATATCAGACTTAAACTAGTATCAATCTTTTGATACTTATTGTTTCATAAAAACACCCTATTTGCTCTGACAGTGGGAATTAATTATTAAATTAATTAATTTGAATTATATGCTTTTTATTTTGTAAAATAGACTTCATTTTTTAATTTGGAATATCAAATATAGCTTAGGGTGAATTTTTGTGATTTTTCTGAAAAACATCAATTTTTGATGAATAGTGACACCACTAAGTGGTACTTATAAAAACTGATTTTTCCGTTAAATGAAAATTTTCCATCTTTTTGTTTTGAATTTCAAAAATCCAACATACATGGTTTTCATTAAGAAGTAAAATGTGGTTCAATGTGATAAATTTTTTTTGGTGAATAGTAACTTATTAATTTTTTAATCGCGATTAGAGGTAATTAGTGTAGTTTAAGGTAAAAAAAATGTTTTAATAATATGAAATGAATTTGACACATGTCCTAACCTCATTGGATGTGTGATGGCCGACCAAGACAATCCATGGGTCAACTTGGGGACCCTATGGATCCACATTGGTTGGGAAATGACATAAATAACTTTTTATTTAATGTAAAAGTAAAAATGACACAAACATGATATGTTTTACTAAAACAATTTTTAAGTGGGGTTATAAAAGTCAGATTTTTTATTATAAATATTCATTGGAAAGCTAAAAATATTTCTACATCATAGTAATTTTTTTATAATTTTTAGACATTAAATAAATTAAATTATTTATGACATCATAATGATGCAGCGATGACATCATTATCTTACGATTTAAATAAAATGAGAATATAATGTAAACTCTATGACCTACACATGTCCAAAACTTATTGGATGGGTGGAATTATAACCCTTATCACCTTATCCACGAATTATATCAATGTGGAACCATTTAAAACCGAAACACATGTTCAAATAAAGTAATATTTCTTACTATCCAAAAGTGCCCCTCCTCTCCTCTTATAAAAGGCCCCCACCTCTACCTCATTTCACACACGCCTCAAGCCATTGGATCGGCCATCCCCTGACCATTTACACTTTCCACATCCCTCTCCTCATCCTATAGGATTCCCTTTGGGCAGAAGCCTTTCAAAGGAAGCCTTTAGGCTCAAATCAAATGGAGTTACACTTTTAAATGTAATTCATTCTCTCATGTTCATTTGTTTTATTTTGCTTCTCCAACTCCCTAAACTCTTTTTATCTACTTCTTTTGTAACAACACCAGTATCTTCAATATACTAGGATGTTGTTATAAGATTTATTCGAGCTACACTCTCACACAACTACATCAAATTGTTAAAGAACATACGGTTTCCGTGGATAGCGAAATTCTGCCTCCCGAAATGATGATTGTTCAATACTCATTTAACACCTTAAAAGGTGGCCATTATGATGTCAATATTTTTATATATGATATATAATATGTTTATTATTTCCTTAATCTTCTTTATTTTTCATTTATGGCATACCATTATTGTTTCCATTATGGGTAAACACGATATCTTCATTTTAGGAAGTGTGGACTACCGCCCCCTGAAAGTGATTTGATTCGTTAATACCATATGTGGGATGTGTAAAAGATAAAGTTAATAATATTATATATGTTATTATACTGGAATTATACTATACTCTTATATCATTATTATTCCATTCCATAGAATTCGAAATAGAAATGGAAGTAGCATTCATGCGTACGTACGGCTTACCGTCTCCATGAACGGTGCATTTCATTTATTACCTCTAAATGTGATGTAATATTATAAATACATGTATATGATGAATATATATGATATATTATGTTATCCGAATCATTAATATAATTCTGGATATAATGAACCTTTGACCAAATTAACAACATGTAAGTGTAAGAAGTCTATTTTTGACTTAAGAACCAAATACCGACAAAATGAACATTATTAACTTAAATGATTACATGATGTTAATAACATGGTATAAAAAGAATAATGAACTTGAAAAAGGTTCTTAAGAAAGTATAGATTAACTCATGTTTATTATTCAGGAGATTAAAGAATGGTCGGGTCAAGTCGGATACGAGGTAAGGGATCATACACCCCACTTTCTTTTTAAGTACACTCTTTTATGTCATTCCTTTTAAGATCATATTTCTTATGATTGGGATGTTGTTTTATATTACTACTACTGTAATTATTATTTTCATATGATGAGAGACCCTATTTCCTCTCATCAATCCATTTTGGAAGTTTTATGTGGCGCCGTTAGGCTGCCGAGTTTTCGTAAGAGATTTTTCATCTCACTCTTATTCTTGTGAGATTTATGCTACATTTTCCACAATTTCCTTTGAGTGGTTTATGTACTGCCCACTATTACACTCCTTTTGTAATATAATTCCATTTATGGGTATTTACATATTCATTGTATGAAACTTCTTCAATGGGGTGTACTTTTCCAAAGTTACCCAAGTCGGTAAGGGAACCTTTCACCCTCCTCATTTTAAAAGACATCAGTTGTTATGTCTTTTAATTCACATACTATTATGTTGGGATATGTTCTTATATATCCTGATTGATGTAAATATTATTTCCAAGTTATGATATTCCCTTTTTATCTCTCATCAACTCATTTTATGAATTTTTGAAGTGACGCCGTTAGACTGTCAAATTTTACCAAGGGAACTTTTTAACCCAATTTCGATTTCTTTGGGTTCAACATGAAGTTATTGAATATGTCATCCTTTGAATATATGTGAATGACCATTTATTGTTTTACACATAATATCCAATTATATTGGGTGTATTTATATTTGTCACACATAATTTTGAGATTGATTTATCCTTAATTTAAGGATACCTTCTTTATAAGGGATTTCATCACATTTTACATCTCTATTGAGACTTAATTGTTGTTATGCACCAATTCACACTTATATGGTGTATATACTGTCCTTTGGAATATTATATCATGAATCCATTTATTCTCATGATATTATAAAGTTCTGATTAAATGTTATTCCTTAATTATTGTATTCAAGTGTCTCTAATTTTGGTAAAAACCCTTTAACCAAAATATCGCTTTAAATGTTTTAATGATTTGTTCTTATTAATATCCATGTTTTCAAAATGGTTTTAAGGATTTATTTATATGGATATTAATGGTTTAAAATGTTTAAATCTTCATGGTGGTATGGGACTTCATCTCAATCTCCTTTCATTGAGGGATATTTTATTTTATACACAACTTTCTTTTTACGGTGTATAAACCCCTTTGACATTTACAAAAGAAATCTTTTTTATACGAAGCGTTTTACTAAATGTCAAAAGGGAATGTTTTTGTCATACATATGCGGCGACAAAAACTTCTCCGCCATCGTGACCGTTATTTGAGTTTCGGCTTCCTCTACAATCCATACCTTCTTTTTAAAAGAAAAATAAATACCATGATATACTTTTCTTTTATTTTGGTATTGAAAATGGTTTTCACAATGTTTTTATTATATCAATGTGTTTTATTGATATCTTGTGATTGAAATGTGGAAATGTTATGTTTCCTTTATGCATGTTTTATGTGATACGATTATGTTATGGTTCTTGGGCATTATTATGAAGACGGGTGGTTCCATGATAAACTAAGGGCATGTGAGCCCGATATAGCTCTCCAATGCATTGGGTAACGCGAAGGAGTGAAACGTAAATGTTTCTCCGAAGTGATTTAGGGAATATACTGTGATGGGTATTCCAAACGTAACCAAGAGGGTTACTCCCTACGTAAGAATTTTATGAATGCCACAAGTTACCTTTATGACTTATGATTTCTATGATTTATTCATGGTTTGATGAGGTATGTTAAAGTTCCTTTGTTTTATGGGTAAAGTATGATTTCATTCTTATGTATATATGAACTCATGTTTCCATTCCATATTTTTATAACCCTTACTGATCTTTTTATGCTCATCCCAAGTTTTTGAAATGTTTTTCATAGGTCAAGGGAAAGGTACATGATGTGATGATAGTGTCAAAGATGTGTCAAGAAAGAATCCATGTGTTATTTTCAATATGTTTCTGTTGATGGGAAGAATGAATACTGTCTTTTATGTAACCACTTTGTTTAAATGTGGAATGTAATGAAAGATTCATGATCTAATTCTCTAAAACTTTAAACCTGAAAAGATCCTCAATGTGTGATCTTGTAATAACTCAAGATTAAGTAAGGTTTAAGGCTGGGGCCTTATAATTAATTACTTTAATAATTAATTTCCACTGTCAAAACAAATAGTATGTTCTTAAGAAACAATATCTATTAAAATATTGACACAAGTTTACGTCCAATTTCAATGTGAAATTAATTCCAACGACCACTAATGGATTAAATGGTAAAAATATATTCTAATTTCACTTTAAAAACAATTCAAAAGATAATATAATCATATAAATAAACTAAATTAAAAAGTGGTTTTTAATTAAAATACAACATCATTCACTCTTCCTTAAAAATGAACTTTATCAGAAAAATACCAAAAATTTACATAAAGAAAATTTTGATGTCCCGATTCCAAATAAGAATTTTATTTTGTCAAATATAACACATAAAATTTTCAAAAAGTGGATTTAAAAGAGGTTCTCCATCAAAAGGCGGTTAATCGACCGCTTAAAATTGGATTCATTTTCATTTTTAATCCTCTAACATTTATTGTAAAGAGTAAAAATATTTGACAAACATATATAATCATTTTGTAGTTAGTTCTATTCATTCCCACCATTACAATGGCTAGTAATTAACTACCATGTAAAATAATATTATTTTATTATTAGAGTGCAACGTAAGATTCCCATGAAACTCGTTGTTGCGTATTGGGTAGACATCAAGCACAACATCCCCTTTAATGTAATATTAATATTTTATTCAAAAAATATGGATAAATATGAAAATTTAATATTCTTTATTTACCTGGGGTGTTACATCCTTCTTCCCTTTTGGGAATTTAATCCTCACAATTTTAAAATTGGGCTTGGAAACTTCATTGAAAATCCCACATCGGAAGAAGTGTTACTAAAAAAAATCACTTTAAAATAAAGAAAGATAATTACAAAGGTCCCCAGAGTTAACCCATACCAGGATTACATGTAGGAAAATATGGATATGTGGAGAAAACACAGGGTCATGTTCTGATGGAGAGTGATAGTAAACATGTCTAGGAGAAAGTTAACCATAAGAAAATCACAAACATGGGATGGGTTAAACAGTATTTGATTCTCCAGTAGGAAAAGTTAACAGAAAACATTTTTTTCCTAAGTTACTCTTAATTGAGGAATTTATTTTTGCGCTTAACTAAATCATAATGAATCATACTTACTTGTCACGTAGACTTTCAAATTTTACTAGATTCCTTAATCAAACTCATATTTTCTCCAAAAGATGAGTATTTAGGAAGACTTCTTCTCATTAAGAGTACTATAATCAACTTCTGGAGAATCACCTAATCCATAAAAGGGAAATATATATTTCCTATGTCTATAGACAAAATCCAAAACCAAAATTTATAGTATGAGGTCAGATAATCCATAGAAGTATAATCCTTTATAAAAAGAAAATCTATTCTTAATCTCCAAAATTTGTCCAAAAAACCCAATGATCAACGAAGACCATTCGATAAACAATTGACCATAAAATTCTTTAAAGTATACCAAACTATGATTGAAACCCAAATATTTGAAGGATTTTAATCACATAGTCTTCCAAGGTAAAAATTAACTTTTATCTCCAAATAACATCAGGTGCACATAAATTCTCGTATTGAAAAGTAATTAAACTAATCACATATCCTCCATGATCGGTTAATACTTTCCATAGAAAACCCAAAATAAACTTACTCTTGATTCCTAAAATTACTAAACTAAAAAGAATTAGTCAAACTAACCAGGGACTTCACGTACTCCACTGTTAGGCGATAAATACTAGTCGCACATTGGTTGTGGGTTCGATTCCCGCAGATGTTTCTAACGTGACGGGTTGTCACATAGTCTGCGTGTTGTCCTTTTTCCAAAACAATATATTTCATAAAACATTCCCCAAAACGAGATAAAATCTTCAAAAATAATCCTAAAATATTTTAAACTCATTTCTATCTCATGCCTTTCATTTTCCATCATAACATATAATAACTCATAAATACCTCAAAAGTAAGGATCAGATAAACCCTAATGGTTGCCTTTATAATTATTACCTAATCTTCCAAATCGATTGGTCATCTCCTACGTGATGCATTACAGAACATACCAAGGTTCAAGTGGTTAATCATTACACCTTTCTAGTTGGTTTAGAACAACCACGAGTTTCCTCATTGAATCCCCCATTTCATCCAGTCTCTTAATCAGAGAACCACTACAGTTTCCTTCAAACCTACTATCACTTTAGTGCCTGCTAGATCCATCAATTCAGTAAAAATATAAAGGTCGGTGTGATTATATCAACAAAACCATCAAGTACTAATGAGGAATATATACTTACTCATTCACTTAATCTAAAAACTATGACTCTTTCTGAAATTCAAACCATTATGGTAATGTCACTTTTGCTTAAAGAATACCCTAACCTCTAAAGTTATCTAATTCGACCTCTAATACCAACTATAAGGCCCCAGCCTTAAAACTTACTTAATCATGAGTTATTACAAGATTACACATTGAGGATCTTTTCAAGTTTAGAGTTTTAGATAAAAAAATAATGAAACATGCATTACATTCCACATTTAAACAAAGTGGTTACATAAAAGACAATATTTATTTTTCCCATCAATGGAAACATATTTAAATTAAAACATGGATTCTTTCTTGACAGTTCCTTGACATTATCATCACATCATGTACCTTTCCCTTATCCTGTGAAATTTGTTTCAAAAACATGGGATGAGCATACAAAGCTCAGTAAGGGTTATAAAATGAAATGAAAGGAAACATGAGTACATATATTCATAAGAATGAAATCATACTTTACCTATAAAGCATAAGCACTTTAACACACCTCATAAAATCATGAATAAATCATCGAAATCATAAGACATAAAGGTAACATGAGGCATTCATAACATTATAACATAGGGATTAACCCCTTGGTTAAGTTTTGAATAACCATCATAGTATATTCCCTAAATCTCTTCTGAGAAACCTTAACGTTTAACCCCTTCGCGTTACCCAATGCATTGGAGAGCTATATCGTGCTCACCCGCCATTAGTTTATCACCAAACCACCTGTCATTATAAACAATACCCAAGAACCATAACATAATCATATCACATAACATAAGCATAAAGTAATGATAATGTTCCCACATTGCAATAACAATATCACATTTTATGATATTGAATCCATTCTAAAAAACATTTTCAAAACCATTTAAAACATTTAATAAAGAGATTTTTTAATCAAAGTGTCTCATACAACTTTGAAGCCTTTAACATTTTACACCATTAATATCCACATAAATAAATCCTTGAAACCATTTTGAAAACATGGATATTAATGAGAAATAATTATAAGAATAAATCATTAAAACATTTAAAACAAAATTTTAGTTAAAGGGTATTTATCAAAATTAGAGACACTTTAATACAATAATTGAGGAATAAAATTTAATCATAATGTTATAATATCATGAGAATAAAGGGAATCATGATAAAATATTCCAAATAACAATATATACACCATATAAGAGTGAATTGGTACATAACAACAATGAAGTCTCAATACAAATGTAAAATGAGATAAAATCCCTTATAAAGAAGGTATCCTTAAATTAAGGATGAATAAATCTCATAATTATGTGTGACAAACAAAAATACACCCAATATAAGTGGATATTAAGTGTAAAATAATAAATGGTCATTCACTCATATTCAATGGGCAACAAATTCAATAACTACATGTTTAACCCAAGGAAATCGAAATTCGGTTATGAAGTTCCCTTGGTAAAATTCGACATCCATACGGCGTCACATTAAAATTCATAAAATTAATTGATCAGAGAGAAAATGGTATCTCATCACTTGGAAATAAATTTTACATCAATAAGGATATATAAGAATATATCCCAACATAAAAATATGTAAATTAAAAGACATAACAAAATAAGTCTTTTTAACAGAGGAGTGTTAAAGGTTCTCTTACCGATGTGGGAAACTTTCAAAACGTACACCCCATGGAAGAAGTGTCATAAAATGAAGATGTAACTACCCATAAATGAGAGTATATTATACTAATATAAAAATAATGGGCAGTACATACACCACACAGAAAGGAAATAGTGTCCAATGTAGCATGAATCTCACGGGAAGAAAAAGTGAGATGAAAATCCCCTTATTAAAATTCGGCAGCCTAACGGTGCCACATAAAACTTCCAAAATGGATTGATGAGATAAAATAGGTTCTGTCATCACATGAACATAAAAAGTACATAAATATGAATATAAAATAATATCCTATAACATAAGAACATGGAGCATAAATGAAATGACATAAAAGAGAGTACTTGCAAAGAAAGAGAGAGGTAGGATTAACATACCTCATGTCCAACATGACTCGATCGTTCTTTAATCTCCTGAATAATAAAATTTGGTCAATTTATAATTGGTTAAGGAACTCCTTTAAATATTATTATTCAATTCATATCCCATATTATAATGTTATAATAATTGGTTAATAAAGTGAGTTCATATCAGAAGTTTTTGTCGATGTTCAGTACATGAGTAAAAATTTAACTTGTTGGAAAATTATTTTATATGTAGTTATAGGTACATCATATAAAGAAGAGTATTTATGTATTAAATATCATATATATCCATTATATATTCATTTTATACAATTCCATATCATTTGGAGATAAAAAATTAAAAGCACCGTTCATGGAGACGGTAGGCCGTATGTACACATGAACGCTACTTTCATTTTTTCTCATATTAATGGAATGAAAACAAAATGAGGGAGATATATATTATAATTCCTGAATTATATCCATAATTTATAGGTAATATATTACATATATATCCATTATATATATGTACTTATAATAGTACATAACATTTGGAGATAAGAAATGAAATGTACCGTTCATGGAGACGGTAAGTCGTATGTACGCATTAACGCTACTTTCATTTTTTTTGTATTCAATGGAATGAAATAATAATGATATAAAGGTATATTATAATTCCAGTAGGATAAAATATGTAATACCATTAATTACATCTTTTATACATCCCACATATGGCATTAACGAATCAAATCACTTTGATGGGGCGGTAGTCCGCACTTCCTAAAATGAAGATATCACGTTTAGCCATAATGGAAACTATAAATGTTTGGAATAAATGAAAAATAAAGAAGATTAAAGAAAACATAAACATATTATATATCATATATAAATATAGTGACATATTAATGTCCACCGTTTAAGGTGTTAAAAGAATATTGAACTATCATCGTTTCGTGAGGCAGTAATTCGCCATCCACAGAAAGAGTACGTTCTTTAACCATTAGATGAAGGTGTGTAAAAGTGTAGCTCGAATACATCACATAACAACATCCTAGTATATTTAAGATACTGTTTTTGTTACAAAATAAAATAATAAAATGAGTTTAGGGGGTTGGAGAAGCCAAATAATACCAAAGAACACAGGGGAAGACATTATCTTTAAATCGGGTAACTCTCTTTGATTTGAGCTCAAAGGCTTCCTTGGAAAGGATTCCTCCAAATGTGAGGCTTCAATGATGAAGAGAGGGTTTTGTAGAGATGAAATGGGTAGGTTTTGGCCTATCCGAAGGCTTTTGAGGTGTGTGTAAGGTGGTAGAGGTGGGGGCCTTTTATAAGAGGAGAGGAGGGGCACTCATGGAAAGTTATAAAATATTACATTTTTATATTTTTTTTATGATTTAAAAGGTCCCAAAAGGATGAATTTCTAGGATAAGGAGATAAGGTTTCTAAATAAACCCATACAATAGGTTTTTGACAAGTTTATGTTATAGTTTTAACATTATCTTTTCATGTTATTTAAATACCTTATTAATGAGGTAATTGCTGCATCGTCATGATGTCATAAATAATTTAATTTATTTAATGTCTAAAAATTATAAAAAAAAATCATAAAGTAGGAAATCTTTTTATATTTCTAATAAATATTTATAGTAAAAAATATGACTTGTATAACCCCATTTAAATTTTTTTTAGTTAAACAACTCATTTTTGTGAGTTATTAATTTGAACTTTAAATAAAAAGGTATTTCTGTCATTTTCCAACCAAAGTGGCTCAATGGGGTCCCCATGTTGACCCATGGATTGTCTTGGTCGGCCATAACACATCCAATGTGGGTAGGACATGTTTAATGTTCATTTCAAATTATTAAAACATTACTTTTACCTTAAACTACACTAATTACTTCTAATCGCTATTAATAAACATAGAAGTTACTATTCATCAAAAAATTAATTTAATCCCATTGAACCAAATTTTACATCCTAATGAAAACCATGTATGTCTTATTTTTTAGATTCTAAACACAGAGGTGGAAAATTTTCATTTAAACGGAAAATCAGTTTCTTTAACTACCACTTAGTGGTTTCACTATTCATAAAAAATTGATGATTTTCAGAAAAATAAAAAAATTCACCCTAAGATATATTTGATATTCTGAACTCAAAAATGATTTCTATTTTAAAAAATTCAAAAAATATAAGTTGCATTAATTAATTTAATAATTAATTCTCGCTGTCAAAACAAATAGCGCGTTTTTAAGAAAATATATCTATTATAAGATTGACAATGGTTTAAGTCCAATTTCAAAGTGAAATTAAATTCAGAAACCACTATTGGATTTAATGGTAAAAATATATTCTAATTTCACTTTAAAACCAACTCAATAGGTAATCTAACAATATAAATAAATTATATTAAAAAGTGTTTTTGAATTAAAATACAACATTTTTCACTATTCATTAAAAAATGAACTTTATCGGAAAATACCAGAAATTTACACAAAGTAAATTTTGATGTCCCAATTCTAAAGAAGAATTTTATTTTGTCAAATATAACACATAAAATTGTAATAAAGTGGATTTAAAAGAGGTTCTCTATCAAAAGGTGGTTAATCGACTGCTTAAAATTGGATTCATTCGAATTTTTAATCCTATAACATTTATTGTAAAGAGTAAAAATATTTGACAAACATATATAATCATTTTGTAGTTAGTTATATACATTCCCACCATTAAAACGGCTAGGTGTTAACTACCATTTAAAATAATATTATTTTATTATTAGAGTGCAACGTATGATTTCCAAGAAATCCGTTGTTGCGTATTAGGTATTCCATCGAGCATAGCATCCCCTTTAAAGTAATATTAATATTTTATTCACAAAATATAGATAAAGATGAAAATTTCATATTCTTTCTTTACCTAGGGTGTTACACCAACAACCCATGGAACAGTTAAGTGATAATTTTTTTGAAGTATTACATTTAATAAAACAACAATTAACAAGATTATAGAAAATAATTGATATGAAATTTCATATTAAATATATATACACCTTATAATGATTCACATCATCATTAAATTCCTCAATAAATGTATATTAAGATGAAATAACATACCATGAGTTTGACTCATCACATACATTCTCTATCTTCCTAAATTATTAACAATATTTAATTAATTAATTTCATGAGATTCTTTTTAATGATTATTATTACATTTATATAAATTATAAACATTTTATGACAATTACATAATTCATTATGTTCATATTTGGCACATTTTCAAAATTCAGTACTCGAGTCCAAAATGACATTGAAATTGTATTTATTGAAAAAAATTTCATAATTCCATAATATAATTAAAAATATATATAAATAAATTTTATACGCAAATTCTAATTTTAAAACAAATCATTTAGTTTTTTTATGAATTATTAACAACATTATAATGACGGAGAATGTAGGTTGTACGTACCCAAGAGAAACATTTCCATTTTATCATTTATAATTTGAGGAAGAATTGTTATTAATATTTTATCAACAAATAATGATCATAATATCATTAAAATCACATTATTCACTAAAATATACTTATATAAATATATCATCAATTTTATGCAATGATGAAAAAAATCACATCACTTCACAGTGGTGATAGTTCACACATATGCATGAATAATGTTGTCATATTAATGTGCATGGAAAGGAAAGAACCTAATTAATATATTATAATTTAATAATTATTAGTATGTAATTAATATCCTATTTAATCATTAATTCAAAAATTATAACATATCTTGAGATAAAATGATTGAAAAAATTTTATATTGTATCGCGAGATAGAAGTCATCCTTTCAAATGAATGAATAATTTGTTTCCCATTTGATGAAAATTGATGTAGATTAAGAATATTTTAATGATGTGGATGATGAAACAAAACAACAATACCTAAAAATGTTAATATTCCAATAGAAAAATAATTTTATTTTAGCATCTGAACACCTCTAACATGAGTGCTCTATAAAAAATAAGTATTTTAGATATTGGGGAGGGATTATATGAAGAGATTTGGGAAGTACATGGTCAAAAAAATATAGATATTATGTGTGAAAAAAGTCAATATGTAGTTCCCTTTTATATGATATGGAAAAAGAACACTTGGAAAACATCAATGTAATATATTAATATTAATTAATATTTAATGTAAAAAATTTCCAATGTAAAACACATTATTAAAGAAAATAACTTGTAAAAAATAAGATTGTGACAATATTTATATTCTCTTTGAATATAATTTAATAAATGACTTACAAAAAATAATGTGGCTTACGAAGGATATAACATCAAACAAAGGAATATTTTTCTTCAAAATAATTCATCAAATTAAATTAGGACAAGTTTTAGGTTTATTTTATACTATTTATAATATTATTTTAACCCTTAATTAAATGATTTATCCTGAAATAAGAAAACAATATTACTAAATTTACTATTTATATTGTTTATAAAAATATGTCAATCTGATTAGATCATAATTATCATACTAAATACAAATTTTTTGTACAATTTTTTAAATTCCATAAACAATTGTGGGAAAAAATAATTTCTTATTAGTATTATTGGTGGATCGAAAAAATAATAATTTAAAGAAGAATCCTTTAAATATTGAGAAAGAGTATATTTCCAATTTCCTAGTGAAATTGATCCCAATGAACAATATTATATTAATTGGTATAAATATAATATAATTATAATTTAAAAACAATTAAAAGGGTAATTTCACTATATTAATAAATTAGATGAAATATATGTTTTGAAATAAATTACTCTACTTATCTCTTTTTTAAATTTATAATAATTTTAGAAAAATACAAAAAAATTCCCAGAGTAAATTTATATACTCATCCTTCAAAATATACTTATATTTTTTCATATATAATATATCATAGTTTGAATAAAAAATATATAAAACACTTTATCCTTCAAAATATAATAAAATTATTTTTAAAAAATTAAATACTTATCATAAGACTATATTTATAATATAAACATTTGAATATAGTTACAATTATTGTTTTATATAATTAAGAAATATTAATACATATTAAAAATTGTAATTATATTATTACATGGGTTGTTACATACACATAACAAACATCAAAAGAACATAAGAAAACCACTTTTTTCAAAAATAATCACATGGAAACCAATATTTTCCTATATCAGAAAAACTTTAAATTTCAATTAAACCAAAATCATTTGAAAATTATATTCTCACATATTCCATAAATCAATGAACCCATTTAAAAACACTATAAAAAATACACAAATAATTAAACCATTTCCATGGTCCAATCCCCTTTTCATATCCTTATATAATCCAAATTTATTTTAACGTGTTATCACAATCATTTACACAATTAAAAAACACATTAAAGGGGTATGAAAACGTAGAAATAAATCCAAATAATCCATTCCTATTTTAAAAAAAACATTAATAAATATTGAACATCAAGTTCCATTGAAAACATATTTAACTCATTTTCATCAATTCATATAACATTTCCATGAACTGAATAATAAAAAGGACACAAAAACCAAAAGATTTTCCATTTAAAATTCATTCATACACATATGAATGACAAAACCCTTCAAAAAAAGGTTTCTAACTACACAAATAATCCCATAGGACACATTTAAAAAATTAATTCATGAAATTCAAACACATATAATAATGTAAAGAATGGAACAACCAACCTCCAACTTGGAAACATCTATAAATTATTATGAAATTATATCCACACCCCCAAAAAATCATATAAAGGAATTATATAGAAAAAAACATAAATATTTTCCCAAAAAAACATAATATTGACCATATTTAGGTCACATAACCCACGGGAAACAAGGAACCCAATAAATATGGGAGATAAACAATAAAATGATGGATAAATCATGTGAAAATAAACATTATTGACCATTACTTGAATAAATAGTGACATAACCATCCAAATATTGCAGTACAAGAGGTCTAATGAAGCATGGAGGGAGATTTGAGGGTTGTAAATTCTTGAATGGGGAGAAATAGGAGTGGATTATCATCAATTCAGAAGGGTGAATAAATGTAAATTTATAATTATTAATGACCTGGATGAGAATCACCATTTTCTCACATAGTTGTAAAACTCATGTGAATGTTTGAAATCCTATATTACCATGAATAACATGTCACATGGTTAGCTTGTAAGGATTGTAAAATGGTGTTCTAAAAGTTCAGTCTCCACTATCCAAAAAGACATTTGGCCACATATTTTCTTTAGGAATGGTACACGAGTCCTCTAATAGTTCACCAATCATGTGTCACCTATATTTTAGAAAATTTTATCCATTTCTCACAAAATACACATGGTTAACACAATGTAAAAAATTAGAAATAAAAATAAACACATGATTACCCCAAAATAAATAAAATAGTAATGAAATTTATCACACATCGCAAACTTTCTTCCCCTGTAAAGATATCTCAAATCATGATTAGAGAATAAAAAAATGACACCACTCTCCATCCCATGACTTATAAATAAATGTTTTATTCCCATCAATAAAATTCATCCAAAACCATTGAACAAATTTAATAGTGTTCACACGAAGAAAATTATCCTCATAATCCAAACTAGTCACCTTCCACTAAAAAAGATATAAGTCATGCTCTATCTCAAACTCATCACATTTCTGCCCATCGGATAAATTATGATTTTAAATTTTCAATTGGGGTACATGGAACATGTATATTATTTACATATACTAATATATAACATCTAACCATTGGTTCGAATTCCCATATTTCTTGGTAACCTTAAATTAAATGAAAAAGTTTTTTAGTATCCATTCATTTCTACCCAAATATAATTGATAAAAGAGAGGTTCCACAATCAAGAAAACCTATTCACCAACATGAAAATAAAATACAATGATCCTATAGATGAAAAAATGTTTGGGACTACTATGAGATATAAAAAATAACTCGCTATTTGAACTGAAATTTTCAAATGAATCGTGTATATGGAACATCCACAACAATAACATCACACCCACCTCAACCAAACATCAGGGAGAATGAAATGGAAAACCATGGGGAATTTCAAAATAATCCATCTAAATCACATATTGCTAAATATTATTATAAAAACTAAACCAACACCATATGGTTTTACAATGAACAATGAAAAGCTAAATGACACGGATAATGAATATATTACAGTACCTAATTTTAGTAATCCATTAAACAATCTGTTTTTGGATTTTATTCCATAATCAACATGACTTGGAACTCTATCACATCCTATAGTCCTTTATAAAATAGACATTTAAATTAGGGATCCTTTTCTATGACAATTTCAAATGGAGCAGCATGAATCCTCATATCATGTTAATAAAAAAACTAACCAAATTCATCTACAATGGATTAATACATTATTTCTATAAAATGGGTTAGTATGGTCATAGAATCACTGAAAACAAAATTTCATCCCTTGTTGGTACTACGTAACCTAATAATAAAATCAATTTCAATACCATCCCACATCTAGGTAGGAATATTTGGTTTTTCAAGGAAACACGAGTTTATATATTTCTCTTATTTTTCCTTTTAACATGTATAAAATAGTGGGACAAGGTATAAAATTATTCATCTTATACCAGGACAATAGAACAACCAACATTGATCATAGAAAATATTTTTAGTACTAGGATGATTGAGCCTATCCTATTGGTGGTTGTCATACATCACTACCTTCCTCATCCAAAAAAGTACCATGAAGTAACCCTCAGAGATCAAGAATCCCTTAGGAGAAACTGACCTTTCACAAGGAACCTAAAACCATGATGTAATTGAATATAATTATTAAAAAAATATTTAATACGAATCCCCATATGAATAAATTCCCAAATGGAATTTTTTACCTAAGCATTTTCCACAAACACACCTCTATTGTGTTCTTTATTCATGAAATGAATCCGTGTAAAAAGTCCCATCAAAATCCATACATCACTGGACTCTTTAAACCCCTACACTAAAACATTCTGGATCAAACCATCTTCCAACACATTTTCATTCTCTATGGTTTATACTATATCAAAATCAAACCCCTAATGGAACACAACCCAATAATGTAACCTCAGTGTCAAATCATTTTGGGAGAATATGTATGATAATATCTTAAGATCATAATAAATTACAATCTTCTACCAAAAAATACAATCATTCCACAAAATCAAGGAATGAATCTCCACTGCCTACTCTAGGACATGGGTTATGAAATTCGACTAAATTCTACAGAGTTTTCACGAACCAAATGTAGTGACATTATCATCGTGAATTACCACACACCCAAGAACCATATCTAAGGCATCATAAAATACCACATATCACATTATTTTTTCTATTAATAACAATACATGGGTTGTGTTCAACAGTTGATTAAACTTCTCAAATAAATCTAGGCACATTATGATCTATTCATACTTTACCCATTTCTAGATAAGTGAAATAAGGGATGATTCCAACAAGGAGTAATATATAAAACCAATTTTAATACCCTAACATGCCCAAAAAACAACTCATTTATAAGATATTTTTTCAACTTATCAAATGAAGTTCTTGTACTAATATGCATAGTGAAAACTGAAACCCCTCTTTTTGATATCTCATGGGCCAAATACATTACCTCCCATATCCATAATTTGTACTTAGAAAACATTTCATAGATGAGATTGTCCTAAATGTTACCATTAAAGATCCCCAAATGATTCCAATGTTCCTACTATGTTTTTTATATACCAATATGTCATCAATGAATAGTAAAATAAGTAATTTATGATAATTGAAGATGTAGACATCCAAAGCATGACGTACATGGACATTACATTACATTGTGGAATACTTAATACATAACTAAAACAGACACCCAAGGAATGTAATAGTTTATTGTCTTTGGAAACTAGGAAAATAATCTTCTAACCATGGTGAAAGATCTTCAACATCTTCCATAAAGATCATCCCCTTTGTTTTCTTACCTAAAACCATTCTTTAAATCATGGGGAAATGAAAACATATAAAGGGTGAGCTCAAATTCTCTGTTACGGTAAGTATAAATTACTTAAATCAATCCATAAACATTCGAATGCAAAAACATGAACATAAAATCTAAACATCAAAATCATGAGCAATGACATAAATCTTAGAAGTAAAAAAAGCATAGATCATAAAGGAACATTAGTCATGATAAACTAGCATTGTAATAAAACATGTAATTATGGAATCCATTAAGCACATGTTATGATTTCCATAGTATCATAGGAATTACTTCCAAGGATATGTTAGTGTAAAAAGTCCCTTCGGAATCGAGTTCACTCCTCATACCATTCCTATAACACCGAACTGGATTAACTTACTATTGTAGCCATGTCTATCTCATGAGATATAAATCTTTACCCAAAGCATTGGATGTAGATATAGATCCCACCCATCTCATAATGAAATAATTCTTACTTGTGCCACAATATAAACATAAATCATTCATCATAACCCAACGAATAAAAATGGGTTTCATAAACATCATTCCATCATAACATAATCCATATAAAACAAATGGATATTGTTTCATTATAAGAAAAATGAAACCATGTAAATCATAGAGATATTATACTTGAAACATACACATATGAAATAATGTCATCTTATATGGAAAATGGTTTTGATAAAACTCTTGAAATGAATTCTTGAGGAAATCATCCTTTCTTCTTCAAAATAATTTTTTATTAACAAAATTCATAGAAATTTTTAATGAAAAGTATTTTGTTGAAAATAGTCATAATTTCTTGTAGAGTAAGATTCATGAAAATGAGGTGTTATGAAACTATAAAAATCCATTCACACTATATTAGTTAAAAATAACATTGGTCTCGTACTGTTTTTAGAAATGTAAAAAAGTACCTCATATGGTAAAGAAAAGAAAGATTACTTCTATACGATGTGGTGAATGTAATAAAAAGTGTATGAATGAATTTAAAAATACATGGAAGAAAACTAAAAACTTTTATGAAAACATTTTGAGAACATATGGACATGGATAATAAATATAACCCCAGTAAATACTTACGAATAAAAAATCATGGATAAGAATGAGATTGGAATAATTATCCCTTACCTTATGTTCGATATTTTTCATATGTATCCAAACCAACTCTATAATGATTTAAATAATGTCATTATCTTATTAAAGAATCATATTCATTGTTATTATATCATATATGGTTCACTTAGGTATTTATATTACCCATTCATTTGACAATTCCATGTTAAAGTAGCGTTTTGGGTAAAAATGTTTCATTTATCGTACGTGTTTGGACTTGTTGTTCTTGATATTATTATTACTTATATCATGATTTAATTACTTCCAGAATGTTAAAAATGATTTATATGTCTTAGATATTCATTATATATATATAATAGATAGATAAATGAAATGAAACACACCGTTCATGAAGATGGTAGGTCGTACGTACTCATGAACGATGTTTGCCATTCCTTATTAACTTGAATTGAAGTAAGTAGATGACATATATATATATATACATAAATCCAGTAGATTCATTATGTCATATATTTCATTATTATTCATTATGTATACTTTATAATCATTCTTGAATGGTTAACATAGAGAATGAATCTCATCGCGTCATGGAGACGGTAGTCCGTACGTACGCACGAGCGATGATATCATTCCCATGATCGTGGAATTGTATTGAAAAGTATGTATGATATTTAAGAATCAGTATCACATTACAATAATCATATATAGTTATTTATTTACACCATTATACACATCCAAGTAATGTGGTGGTTGAAAACAGATTACACCACGGCGTGGAGACGGTATTTCTTACGTACGCACGCGCGGTGATTTCATTTTCCATAGGATGGATAAAAGGTGAAATAGGGTTGTTTCATATATATAATAAAATATAAGAATATATTTAATTCTGATGTTATTACTTTATAATGAGACAACTAAAGAAGAAGAACTATAAGTAGAATGATACTTGAGAAAATCGGAAGAAGAGATTACCTCTTCTTCGACGCGCCTCCTTTATACGTCCTCTTATGGAAGTAGAGTTGGTCTTTTGAGAAGACCAGAACATCCAGAATGTTTCTAGGGAAGAGGAAAAGAGAAATGGGCTGGGTTTTCCCAAGATTAAAGGCTCAAAAGGTTGTGAAGAGAAGAGGGAAGGGGTTCCCTTTTAATAAGGGACGAGAGGGGCACCATTGGAAAAACATAAAATATTATTTTATAATAAAGTCATATTAGGTTTATAATATCTACAAATTGATTTATTTCGAAGCTAAGGTGGGGATGGGGCGAAAGCCTCTCATAAAATAGAATTTAGACAAGTTTAGTTTTCTATTTTTACCTTATCATTTTTATTTAACTTTCAGTTAAATAATTTTACTTTTACTATGTCTTCTTGTTTTCTTACACTATAAGGTTAATAAACATACTACAACCAGACAAACGAACCCCAAGTTGTTTATTATTAATATATATATCCTTATCTATGTCATTTGTTTTAACCTTATATTTTTAGGAATAATGTAACTATTAATAATATAATATTTTATATAAACAATTTTATGTCAATTTTGACACTATTTCGTAATTGATTTTTGTAAAAATCATAACATAATGATTAGTTCTAAAAAAGTTAATTAAATAAATACTAACATGTCATATTAACCATGAAAATTAGTTTAATTCATAAAAAGTCTCAAATTACATTTATTTGGGTATTTATAACTTCAATTATGTCAATATTTCATTCATAAGATAATTACTGCATCATCATTGTTTAGTAAATAAATTAAATTATTTAATGTCTAAAAATTATAAATAAAATACCATTATGTAGGAAATATTTTTATATTTATTATTAATATTTATAGTCGAATTTATATTATGTGTAACCCTATATTAAAAATGTTTTAGTTATTAAACATTGATTTTTAATATTTTAACTATTCATTAAATAAAATAATATTAAATGTCCAAATCTAATCCATGTGGACCTAAATGGTCATATTTTATTCCTAAGTTTGTTTTTAGTCGAATTAAACTTATCCAATAGAATTTGGACATGTGTTATGGTAATAATAATATCATTTTACCCTAATTAACCTATATATTTTTATCCGTGGTAAATAAAAGTAAAAAGTTAATATTCACAAAAAATTATTTTGATCACATTGAACCACATTTTAGTCAATTATATTAACCTTGTCTCTCGGATTTTCGAAATTCCACTCATGGAAGCGGAAAAATGAAGTTTTATATGAATTTCAAAATTCTCATAGGAGGTGGGTAAAAGACGGTGCAAAGTTCAATAAAACTTTTATATATCTAAAATTATTATAAAATGACTACAATTATTTAAATTTAATTTATATAGGTATTATGTATCAATTTTGACATACAACAAAATAAATAATTATTTAAATTAAATTCTGTTTGTTAATAGTAACCCAATGTTTTCACTATTCATCTAAAATTGAATGTTTTCCGAAAAATACCAAAACATCACCCTATAGTAATTTCAATATTTCGAATCCAAAAATGAAGTCAATTTTGAAATATAATATTTAAAAAATTTCAAAAAGTGGGTATTACTATTCATAACGACTAGTTTTAATAATATTTTAATAGCATATCATTGTTTAGTGAAACTCGGTATTGCGTACGATGCAAGCTATCGTGGAAGGTTGTGATTGCGTGTAATGCAAGCCAAGTCACAGATGCTTATAGTGAAAGCTCCTTTTGGTGTAGCGTGCAACACGAGATATCAATAAAATTAAAAAGAATATTTTTCATAAAATCTGGGTGTGTTACATTCTACCCCCCTTAAAATGAATCTCTCCCTCAAAATTCGTCGGGGTGATAAATAGTTTACTACTCGAAAGTTTTATTAATAGAAACCCACATAGTAAAAAGGAATACCAAAACCAATCTTTAAAAACTAAATTATGAAACTTAATGGTTACCCATGTTAACTAATCACTCAGTTTCCACATAGCAAAACATAGGTGAAAATATGGATATGGAGGAGAAATCTAACCATCATGTTATGATGGAGAGTGCTAGAGAACATGGATATAAAAAAGACAACAATCACAAAGCCATAGATTTGTGATGATCTAAGGTACCATCTGATTCATCAGATATAAGGGCACTAGGACCACATTTTTGGTTTTCAAAATCATTTCCCTAAAGTTAAAGAAATTGCAATTAGAATAAATACATTCTTGATTTTGGTACAGTCTCACCATTGGTCGTTATTTGGACAATTTCCACTTCATATCTTAAAGAAATGAAGTTTAATTTTTCATTGGTGAAGTGTTAGCAGATCATCTAATAGAATGATGAGTCATTCCATCTGTCATAAATAAAAGATTAGAAAAAGTTATCAAAAATACATAAGTCCATCTATAGTGATATTAATCATATATTGTTCCTAAAATGGTCTTATACATCATATATCATATTGCTTAATATAATACAACTTTTTTCTACTAAACAAGGACTTCTTATAGGCCAGTTGTAGGTGATAAAGGCCGGTCACACTTTAGTGGTGGGTTCGATTCCCACAGCCTTGTCCGACACGACGGGTGGTCGCCTATCCTACAGGTTTTTCTTTTTTCTAAAATAGCATTATTATAACATTCCATTAAAATTATCAAAAAAAATTTCTACCCTTAAACAATTATATCTGATATCCAACTTAATCCATTCCAACCATTAAGATTATTGAAAATACTATTGTCCAATATCATAGTGTAAAGAAAATGATTACTTGAGAGGTCACATAACAAGTACATGACTACCATAATTTATCCCCTATATATCATAAGATATATCTTGTTGGTCACATTCGAAACATTTGAAAGACTGAATCATTTTATCTATTTAAAAATGAATACCCATTCAACCTCAGTGAAAAGATGAATGCAGTTAAATTTTAACACATTCCACATAATAAAATGCTCAAAATTCTATATACTCAAACCATGATATCACTTAGTCCTTATATCAATCATGAGCTCATGAATACTATCAAGAAATTCATTTTATACTAATCCCATAACTATGCGCATATCATCTTCTTTCCAAAAATATTTGAATCAATTTTCATGGTTACCGGTACCATATTCTTATAGAAAACCACAATGAACCAATACACAGATATTTCAAAATTCCACGATACTATAAATGAGTTTCCAGGATAATATTTTGATATCCCATTACATAAACACATTATCATTACACAACATCATTGTCATACTCGACATCACAAATAGTGATCGCATGTGACATCCCTTTATCCTTTTTATTATGTGGTTACTGACGTTGATCATCATTAACCCTTATATTAGGGAATTGATTAGCATAATGCCCCATTTCCTTGCACTTGAAGCATTGAAGTGTTGGTGGTGCATTCTCTGTAGTATTTTCTTTATTCACATCATTAGCAACCGTTTTCCCATTATTTCAACACTCCGCTTCTCGATGACCTTCTTTTCCACACTTAAAAAATTTTCTAGTCCCTTTAAGACAATAACCACCATAAACCTTTCCACACATTGTGCATAAAGAAACATTCATCTTCTTTTCACGAGTATTCGAAGATTTCTCCTTGAACTCCATCTTTCGTTTCTTGTCAAAACCATGAGATGGATATGCTACACCAACTTCCAGTTATACCTTGAGAGCACAAAGAACAATTTCTTCATAGCTACTGATGTATCTTATAGCTAATGCCCTTCGATGACATGGTTTTATACCACTGAAAAATCGATCAACTATAATTTCAGGTTGGATGATAAATCCAGATACATACCTTGCAAGTCTCGTAAAAGATTCTTCGTATATACCTACAGATTCATAATCCTTCTGCTTAACCTCTTGAAACTCTTTTTCCATATTTGTTCGAAAAATACGAGGGAAGTACTTATTGAAAAATAATTTCTTTAACTCGTCCCATTCTATAGATTCAATTTCATCATGGGGACTTTTATTCTTAATTAAAGTCCACCACTGGTCTGCTTCACCTTCTAAACAGTAAACACCTAAAATGACTTTTCCATGTTCTAAATAGCGAAGTATGGAAAATATCTTTTCAATGGTACTGATCAACATTTCAGAAACAAGTGGATCAAAAGACCCATTGAAAGACGGTGGACGTTGCCTCGTGAAAGGCACAATAGAATATTGTTCCCTTCTATGATCATATGGAAATATAGAATGATTCATAGCTTGTGTAAGTATATAAATAAGATTTGTCATTCCATCATCGATCACATATAGTTTCTCGGGAGGAAAATCATTCCATTGTCTATTACATTGATCAACACAGTTCCCTCGGGTTCCAGCCATCATCTAAAACCCAAAAAGAATAGTGTGAGAGGAAAAAATCATGCTAGGAAAACATCATAATAAAGGGGGAGTACATTCAATATCTAATATCTTAGGTTTAATTCTAATATCATTACCATAATTCTTGGATTATAACATATTCTTATACTTAAGCTTAGGGACATCTCCATAAATACCTTATAAATATCTATAGGGATCTCAGTAATGTTTTCGCATCCTAGTTTCCAAAGGTTAAATAATCATTTCCTCTGATACCAACTGTTGAGACCCAATGTTTGATGTACATGGAAATTACAATACTTTTTCGGAATACATAATACATAATGAAAAAAGACACAGAAGGACTGTAGTAGTTTTGTGTCTTTGGAAACATGGAAAATAATCTTCTAATCATGGTGAGAGATCATCAACATATCACATAATGATCTTCCCCTTTTTGGTTTCTTACCTAAAAATATTCTTTAAATCATGGAGAAAGGAAAACATATAAAGGGTGAGCTCAAATGCTCAGTGAGGGTAAGTATAGAGAACATAAAACAATCCATGAACTTTCAAATGGAAAAACTTGAACATAAATTCTAAAGATCAAAATCATGAGCAATGACATAAATCTTGGAAGTACATAAAGAATAGATCATAAAGGAACAATAGTCATGATAAACTAGCATGGTAAAAAACATGTAATTATGGAATCCATTAAGCACATGTTATGATTTCCATAGTAGCAAAGGAATTGCTGTCAAGGCCGTCTTAGTGGAAAAAGTCCCATTCTTAATCGTGTTCACTCCTCGTTCCAGTATTGTAACATTAAACCATATTAACTTACCATTCCAGCCATGTCTATCTCATTAGATATAAATTTTTTCCTAATGCATTGGAGGGAGATATAGGTCCCACCCAACTCATAATGAAATCATTCTTACTTGTGCCACAATATAATCATAAATCATTCATCATAACCCAAAGAATAAAAATAGTTTTCATAAACATCATCCCATCATAACATAATCCATATAAAACAAATGGATATAGTTTCATCATAAGAAAAGTGAAACCATGTAAATCATAGAGACATTATAATTAAATCATACACATAAGAAATAATTTTATCTTAGATGGAATATGGTTTTGAGAAAACTCTTGAAATGAAATCTCGAGGAAGACATCCTTTCTTATTCAAAATCATTTTATTTTCACAAAATTCCATGCAATTGTAAAAGAAAAGTATTTTGTTGTAAATAATCATAAAATCATGTATAGTAAGTTTAATGAAAATAAGGTGTTATGAAACCCTAAAAATCTGTACACGCCATAGAAGTTAAAAATAACATTATTCTCATAATTTTGTCAGAAAAGTCAAAAAGTACCTCATATGCTAAACTAAAGAATGATTCCTTCCATACGATGTGGGAAAAGTAAAAAAGGTAAGAATGATTTAATAAAAAACATGGAAGAAACGTAAGAATTTTATGAAAACATTTTGAGAACATATGGACAAGGATAATAAATATAACCCTAGTAAATACTTAGGAATAAATAATCTCAGATAAGAATGAGATTGGAATAATTATCTCTTACCTTATGTTTGATATGCTTCGTATGTATCAGATCCTCCTGTATAATGATTTCAATAATGTCATTGACTTATTAAAGAATCATATTAATTGTTTTTATATCATATATGGTTCACTTAGGTATTCATATTACCCATTCATTTGTCAATTCCATGTTAAAGTAGAATTTTGGATAAAATTGTTTCATTTATCATACATGTTTGAACTGGTTGTTCTTGATATTATTATTACATATATCATAATTTACTTAATTAATAAATTTAACACATGATTTATATATCATATATATTTAGTATATATATATATATATATTAGATAGATAAATGAAATGAAACACACCGTTCATGGAGACGGTAGGCCGTACGCACGCATGAATGTTGTTTTCCTTTCCTTATTGGATTGAATGGAAGTAAGTAGATGACATATATATATAAATAAATCCAGTAGCTTAATTATTTCATATATTTAATTATTATTCATTATATATACTTTATAATCATTCTTGAATGGTTAACATGGAGAATAAATCTAATCGTGTCGTGGAGACGGTAGTCCGTACGTACGCACGGGCAATGATATCATTCCCATGATTGTGGAATTGTATTTAAGAGTATGTATAATATTTCATAATCAATATCAGTTTACAATAATCATATATAGTTATTTATTTACACCATTATCCCCATCCATGTAAGGTGGTGGTCGATAATAGATTACACCACGGTGTGGAGACGATATTCTGTATGTACGCACATGCAGTGATTTCGTTTTCCGTAAGATGGATAGAAGGTGAAATATGGTTGTATCATATTTATAATAAAATATAAGTATATAATTAATACTAATGTTATTACTTTATAATGAGACAACTATAGAATAATAAGTATAAGAAGAAAGAAACTTGATAAAATCGGAAGAAGATATTTCCTCTTCTTCGAAGCACCTCCTTTAAGCTTATTCTTATGGAAGTAGAGATGGTCTTTTGAGAAGACCCAAACATCCAGAATGTTTCTAGGAAAGTGAAGTAGAGAAATAGATAGGGGTTGGCCCAACTTCAAGGATCAAAATTGTGTGAAGAGAAGAGAGACGGGATGCCCTTTTTATAAGGGAGAAGAGGGGAACCTTTGGAAAAACATAAAATATTATTTTATAATAAAGTAATATCTGGTTTATAATAGCTCCAATTTGATTTATTTCTAAGCTAAGGTGGAGATTGGTCAAAATCCTCTCATCAAATAGAATATAGACAGGTTTAGTTTTCCATTTTAACCTTATCATTTAGATTTAACTTTAAGTTAAATAATTTCACTTTTATTGTGTCTTCTGGTTTTCATACATTATAAGGTTAATAAACATACTATAACAAGACAAACGAACCCCAAGTTGTTTATTATGAATATATATAACCATATCTACGTCATTGGGATGAAACTTCGATTTTGAGGAATAAAATAACAATTAATAATATAATATTTGTTTTAAAAACTATTTTATGTCAATTTTGACACTATTTGGTAATTGATTTTTTGTGAAAATAATAAAAGAATAATTTGTTCGAAAAAATTTAATTAAATCAATACTAACATGTCATATTAAATTATTAAATTCATTTAATTCATAAAAATTCTCAAATTACATTTCTTTGGGTATTTATAACATCAATTATGTCAATATTTCCTTAATAAGATAATTAATGCATGATCATTTTGTCATCAATTAATTAAATTATTTATTATCTAAATATTATAAATAAAAATATCATTATGTAGGAAATCCTTTTATGATTCTAATGAATATTTAATTTGAATTTATCTTATGTATAACCCTATATTAAAAATATTTTAATTATTAAAATTGGATTTTGACTATTTTAACTATTCTTTAAATAAAATAATATTAAATGTCCTAATCGAATACAAGATAACCTAAATGGTCATATTTTATTCCTAGGTTTGTTTTTGGTCGAATTACACTTATCCAATAGAATTAAGACATCTGTTAGGGTAATAATAATATCATTTTTACCCTTAATTACCCTATTTACTTTTAACCGGTGTAAATAAAAGTAAAAAGTTACTATTCACCAAAAATTATTTTCATCCCATTGAACCACATTTTAGTCCATGATATTAACTATGTCTCTTGGTGTCACGACCCGTCCTCAGGGCCCGTGCCGTGACTACCCCAAGCTCGCCTTCCATAGGCCAGGGGCTGGCGACTAGCACCAAGGCGTAAATCTCGATAAAACGGGAAGAAATTGCCTTTGTTATGTAAACAAGCACCACCGAGTAAGAAAGCGGAAAGTAAACACTAAGTGAAAAAACAGAGTACAACTGAAAGTGTGGAAAAGTAAATGGGCCAGTATACAAACCCAATCTAAAAGTAAAGTACAACTCGAAAGGGAAAACAACAACTGTAAAGTAAAAGCCGCTACTCCAAGCTGTCCACTGGAAATCCCACCTGAAGGGTGGGTATAGATAGCTCCACTGCTTCTCAGGTCCCGCCGTCTGCTCCGAACACGTCCCGCCCAGTGATCCACCTCCAGGTGCTGTCCTGCTCTGCAAGCCTCAGCCAAGATCAACGCTGTCCATCGTCTGTAACCAACACAACGTAGTGCGGGCATAGCCCGTGTAGGGGTGAGTATAAGCTACTCAATAGGGACCCCGATACCCCTGAAGGTCTCCCAAAATCCACAAAGGATAAACCACAACGGTGAGATACAAACACGAAGTAACAACCGAAGCTTCTTAGGTATATACCCATACATATACCTAAGTTATCAATTCCAATACGCTCCAACCTCCGAGCCCAAGTACAACTCAGTCCACACAGGAAAGTATACGTATTCCACACTGGAAATCAAAACGAAATCCACACAGGATAGCTCAACACAATCCACACAGGAAAATAACAGGATTCAGCTCACACAGGTATACTTCTTCGAAAGATGATAATATGATCTATGATCCATCTAAGACGTCGGACCCACGAAGGAACGATAGGTAACTAACCCCCGCGATGACCCACACAGGATCGGGCCCACACAGGACCTGTAGGCGCTGCATCACACAGGACCGCTGAGCGCAGACCCACACAGGATCGGATCCACACAAGATCGGACCCACACAGGACCTGTAGCACTGATCCACGTAGGATCTCTGAGTGCTGTAGTCATCGTCGAATCCACCAATGATCTATGTACTGTCGTCGCCGTAGTCACAGTAGTAGTAGCAGTAGCAGTAGCAGTCACAGTCGCAGCCAGCACTATGGTTCTCGCATACAGCAAGCTCGTTCGGGAGGGTCCGCTCCACGAGCCGAGAGGCTGATACATCAACTGTCACATATCCCAGATTTTATGTATCAAAGAGTTCTGTATCGTCAACATGAACTCAACGCAACAGACGGCGCATCGATCGGACGCCCGGTCTGAGAGTTATTGGCTTTTTCATCCCAGGGCCACAGTTGGTTTTTAAGTCAAAACCAACCCGAACGTACTCCACCTGCGTCCAAACCTCTGGAGGAGTATGACAAAAGATCCATCTCACTAAGAGGAACACAACAAAACTGACGGCACGTCAATCGGACGTCCGTAGCTCAAGATATGAGCATTTCCGCTCCGAGGGCCCGGTTGGTTTCGTGTACGAACCAACCCGGACGAACTCAAAGTATTCCGAAACATTGAGTAAGATATACCGAATCGACCGTCTCGATCCAAGGATCGAATTGCCGCTGACGGTTCGTCAATCGGAGGTCCGTAGCTCAAGTTATGGGCAAAAGACCGAAGTCGATTCGAAAACGGGGGGTCCGGGTCCGTGCCGACCCGGCCCGCACGGCGGCGCGGTCCGGCGCTGCCCGCCATGGCGGCGCGGTCCGGCGCGGCCGGGGAGCCGCTCGGGTGCCACGCGCGGGGGGCAAGGACCCCGCCCTTCCTACTGGCAGCGCGGCTGGATGCCACGCCTTGGATCAAACGGCCCCCTCGTGGGGGCCTGCCTTTGAGAAAAACGGGGGTGGGGCGCTGCCCCCCACTTTGTGAAACCGCCCCCCCCCCCCATTATGGGGGGCCAATTTAACCGCCCGGGGGAATTTAATTCCCCCGGTTTTGCACCGTCCCAGCCGGCCCGACCTGACCAGCCGACTTCTTCTCAAGAGGACTGGCATGGGCCGGTCCTCTCTCATTTTCCAGCACCGGCGGCCCGGCTGGCCGCCGGTCATCACATCCCGCTACGGCCCGGAACCGGTCGCGGCCTTCGTCCTCCGACACGGTGAGGCGACACCGTGCCCTTCCTCCGCGGCCCCGCTCCGTCCGCGGTGCCTTCAGTTTCCTTCGACGCGGCACGACGACATCGCGTTCATGATGAATCTTTCCACGGCGCGGCGCGACGGTGTCTCGCAATAATTGTCGAATGATTCCCGCGTGGTGCGACAGCACCACGCCATCTCGTTTCATCCTCAAGGAAAATAATAATCAAGAACAAAGGAGGGGGGATTCAGCCGTGTTTGTGTGGTCTGACCCCCCTCTCGTTAGATGATAACACTTAAACATTTATCCTCAAGATTGTCATGCTAGAACCAAGAATGAGAATAAATAAATAATCAACAACAAACCCCTACCTCGGTTTCAAGAACGATGATCGTCAACAACCCGCGGAAGACGAGCATCGCGGTGGTCGGCGTCACGGAAGAAGGACGTCGATGTCGTGAAGCGAGGTTTCAATGTTCTTTGATGACGATTTCGTCGGGGGAAATCGTCGCGGAAGAGATGACGCGAAAGAAGACGTCGTCAGTATCGCGTGTATGACGTCGCAGAAGACGGTTCCCGAGAACGTGGTGTTCTTCCTCGATGTCTGAATGTTCTTCGCGTTCTTCGTCAATGTTTGAAGAAGAATGAGAAGGCTCCAAATACTCTCAAGGTGGCTAGAGAATTCTATCCCAAATAAAATAAGATAAAGTCTTATTTTATTCACACAATTATCAATTTGAATTTCAAGGGTTTGAAATTCAAACAATTCAACTCCATTAATTAACAAAGTTATCATGTTCATTAAAAGAGGAGTTTAAGGGAGTTTAAAAAAATAAGGTGAAGAGTTATGCTTCGTGTGGGCCCCACCACACTTATTCCTCCCAAGGGAGGTTAAGTGGATGTGGGACCCACCTCTAACTCCCTTTGTGAGAAAAAAAACAATCAAGTTTAAATAAAATTTTTATTCAACAATTTTATTTAACTTATTCTAAATTCCCAAAAACTAACTCCCAACCCACAATAAACGCAACCTCGGAAAAGGTCTCTTTAAGCGAATATCGGCGCTGCAAGTTCATCGGTGTCCTCAGATTTCAATTCCGAGCACCGGATCAAAGGTTATAAATTCCCGCCCGTTCGTTCACTGACCATACCCGAGCCAAACTTCGGAAAATTGATTCTGGGCACTCCGGGCCTCGGAATCAGGTGCCGTTAGAAACCGCGCTCTTGTAAAATTTCAAAGAAAATTAAGAAAAAATTACCCTTGAATTTTACAGGTCTTTACACTTGGATTTTCGATATTTCACTCACAGAAGCGGTAAAATTATGTCTTATTTGAATTTCCAAATTCTCATATGAGGTGGGTAAAAGATGGTGGGAAATTAAATAAAATTTTTATATATCTAAAATTATTATAAAATTACTCAAATGAATTACATTGAACTTTTATAGGTATTATATATCAATTTTTTCCTAGAATAAAATAAATAATTATTTAAATAAAAATTCTATTTTTAAATTGTAACCCAATGTTTTCACTATTAATCAAAAAATAAATGTTTTTTGAAAAATACAAAAAATACACCGTAGGATAATTTCGATATTCTGAATCCCAAAATGATGTCCATTTTAAAAGATAAAATTTAAACAAATTTATAAAGTAGGTATTACTATTCATAAATTATAGTTTTTATAATATTTTAATTTCATAACGTTGTTTACTAAAAATCGGTATTGTGTACGACACAAGCTATCGAGGAAGGTCTTGATTGCGTGTAATGAAAGCCAAGTAAGGGATGCATGTAGTGCAAGCTCATTTTGGTGTAGCATACAACACAAGACATCAATAAAATTAAAAAGAATATTTTTCATAAACTCTAGGGGTGTTATAGAGGAAAAACTTATTCATATGATCTTTTAATACTTATAGTGTCCTTTACAACCTCCAAGGTCTGGCCAAGTACACAATGTTGTCATACCTATTTCGGACGGTTGTTTTCGGAACATCCCCATCTATAACTCATAAATGGTGACTCCCATAATATGAATCAATCATAGGAATCCACCATTACCCCTTAAGGTGATCAAGAAGGCCTTCAATACTGGGAAAATGATTTTTTTTCACGATCATCACTTTATTCAACATTTTGGAAGAAGCACACAACTATTGAGATCCATCAGCCTTATTTAAAATTAAATAAGGATTTCTAATGTGATACGCTTTGGTGAATGAATCCTATGGATTCAAAATCATGTAGTTGAACCATTAATTTCCTCAAATCATATGGATATATATGGTATGAGGTAAGTGACATCTGTTTTTTTCCAAATGCCAAATCAATAAAAAAAATCCACAATCCAAAACCAGAGAAAAACCCCAAACATTATCTAAAAAAACCTATGTTAATTTATCTAATCAAATAATTAATCAACCATCATGATCACTATAAACATAATCGAATGTGTGTTACCTGATCTAAAAAACATGTTTTCCAAATTTCAAAATTGGAGGTCTTGTATAACCCATATAAGAATCACATTCACTGTGAAAAACATATGTACTACCATCATGTGCCACAAAACCCACTCGCCGCAAATAAAAATAAATATTCTCATGGATCATCATAATATAATCAATTCCATGGATAACATTAAGGAGTTACTTCTCTAAATGAAAAAAATTACATTCCAGCTCGACCACAATCATTGTCTGATCTAATGATGTATACATAAAACTATTCTTGAAAATCATACCAAGAAAAATTACCATATCCAATGAAAATTAACTATCATAGTTGAAAACATTAAAATACCCATGATGATAAGAACATATATAAGAAATTTAATAACAAGTATTATAAAATACAAGTGATAAAGTGGATATAATAAGGATGTTGCCTCAAACTATTTCACGCCATGCATCCAATACCACTAGAGCTCGATCCACCTCATAAAGCAATCTAGTCATGGAATTAGCCTGAGACTATTTTCTTTTTTATTTCTCTTAATGATTAATACTCTTAAAAAACTGATCAACCACTTCCATCATGACCTTTGAAATTATATCCATGTAACCTTTATGATTCTAATAGAGTTAAAATCCATTCAGATGCTACAGACCCAACACTACTCTAATATAAGTATATCATTCTATAAAATCATTTCCTATTCCCAATAACATTGAATAATTGTAAAAGTCTTTGATTAAATGTATATACTATTCGAGTGTCCCATTTCTTCCCACATTTATAGAATACAACATACATATAAGAGGAATCCATAGATAATGAAATATGATAAATATGTCATTAACTACCACCTCTCTGTTTCACTTATTAAATCCAATTCAACTTCTTCTCAGAAGATAATAAACATTCCAACCCTAATAAGGCTCCAAAAAACTTGTATTTATTCTCTGATCAATTTTTATATTCATATAATTACCCAAAAAATGAGCATATGTTTCAATCATGAAAATGAAAACCTCATATCGTATCTCTAGCTGAAAACTATTTTATAACCTATGAGAATTCATTTTACAATTTGAGATGAGATTGGGTGTGTAAAAATTTACCAAGGTGAAGATATTATTATTATGCATCACTGGAAAATATACCTTTATATTTTACAGGAACACTCGTTATCATATGATGTCTATAAAACTAGGACAATAAATTCCACGGAGAATGACCTTGATGTATTTTCAATACATCATCTAATGATTTCTATCCTGTACAACTGAGTCCCACATCATTTTACATGAACCATCCAACTCAAAAAAGGTACATTTAATTTTATTCACATCTGGAGTATTAATAAACGTTATCATAATCTATAAATTATCAATACACTACATTGTATACTAGGGTTCCATGCTATCATGGAAATAAGGAGGATTTTTGTCGAGGAACACGTTGGCCTTGTCCATTCATGGACCTGTTTAGGCCTCTCTAACTTGGGTCCAACCAGTGCTCACTCCATGTCAAAAATATAGGACTAAATGGAACCCTACTTCGATAATACACTAATAAATTGAGGATTTTAGAACTCTATCTTAACTATTCCTAAGGATGGACTTGAAAATTATGAGGATACAATCTTATATGACATGAAAAACCCACTATAAAATCCATCAATTTAACCATCAATACATATTATAAAAAATTCCAGAAAAAAATGAAAATACCAACATAATAATATATTTATAGATAGATAAATCAATTATAATAACAATCTAATCAAAACACTCTACCCCCACGTAGTTTAAATATTCAGTCTGAAACAAATACATCTCACATGAATGTGTAATAAAATAAATACCAACATCACAAGGTGACTTGATTCCTATCTTGAGGTGTGTTGTACTATAACCACAATATGAACACGAATGACAAGTATTGAAAATAAAAGCACATGAATATCCATAACCATATCTAAATAACATGACTCATAAAGATCATGTCCTACACTAATACCATTTTTTCATGAACAGAACTGGGATGAAATCTAACCTGACAACTAACACGAACCGTGGCATGAAAAAAGGGATTTCCCAGTCACCACATGAGAGAAAAAAGTGTACCTTTATCACTAATATAATTTGGGAATGATTCCAAAAATTTATATGGTCACAATCATTTTGAAATATTAGTAATATCAATAATGGATAAATACAACCAAATGGGGTGGATTTTTTTTGATTCAATCTTTAATATTTTAACCCAAAACCAAAATTATAATAATTGAAAGGGAACATCAAACTATTAAAATAACCACTAGGTAAAAATATTTAAATCAACCTAGATCCACTATCATCACCTATAAGTACCGGTACACTATAAAATAGATCCACCATCATCATAAAACAAAATACCATTAACTGGTTTGTACATAACAAAGCATATATACTCCCAATGGTGTATACATGGTGTGATCCAAATCCCAAAAGGGTGACACAAAAATAAATATGTTTAATACTATAATAGGAACCCTACGGGCTCCATACCTTAGTGATCAAAATACTTAACCTCAACTCCCATCAATGATCTCATGGAAAATCCATTATCATAGACGTCATCCATGATTCTTGTTGTCTAGAAAAATTCCTATATAAGATCCACTATTGAGTATCCCATCTAATTTCATAGTGGTATCTTATCATATAATGGGTTTCATTAGTGCTGGAATCACCAATCCTACAAGATGAATCTGGTCTATGACCTCTTCCAAATCAAATAACATACTTGTTCCAGTGCCCACACCAAGATACTCATGAGTACCACTATTCTCAAATTCCATTTCACATATCACATAATTAATCACCTTATAGTCACTTTAAATTGATCATAAAAAACAAATCCTTACATTCATGAATCATTACATAGAATCCACTATTTTCCGTAATCAAATATACTATCCATTTCACACACATAAAAATAATTTGAATATATCATTTTCACCATAATAAAAAATTATGGAACCAATTTGGAAACAAAAAATGATAAATACAGAAATAATGAAAACATTTCCATGGTTTTATTCTATTTTTAAAACCACACGAAAATAAAATATTATTATTTACTGTATTCATCCTAAAATATAAAAAATTATAAAATTAAATTAAATGTTTACAAAAGCTTGCCAAAATGAAAAAAAAAATCCTATTGAAAACCCACATTAAAAATATTCTCACCTCTTGTCTCTTTGATAACCAATTTTAAATTTTTTCACAATTCATATAACATCTCTAAGAAACATAGATATGAAGAAGACATAGAAAAACACTAATTTTACACTATATTTGTTTTATCAGAAATTAATGTCAAAACAATTCTATAAAATGTTTCTCAAAAGAAAACAATTCATAGAACACAAATATAAAATCATGAATTAATGAAAAACTTATATAATAATTTAATCATCTTAAAGTTCATACCTATCACTTGGAATCTTATAGAAATGTGTGTAAAACAACAAAAACACCACTAAAAGTCTATAAAAACGTATGATTAAGAAAATAAATTATTTACCATAAATTAATCAATCTAACACTATATAGGTCACACAACCCACTAAAAAATAGGAATTCTAGAATGCTCAATGAAAACCCCATAAAAGAATGATAAATTAAGAAGAAACTAACAAACATGATTTTTACTTCATGAAACAGGGTAAAAAAACAAACAATGATTGTGTAACTATATGTCTATTGAAGATTTAAGGGAGATAAAATAATAATAAATCAAGGATATAATAGTATATGAGTGTTTTAGTGTCAAATAAGAATATTGAATAAAAGTATATTTGCATGTTTTAATGATCTGGATAATCTGTACAGTTTTCCCACATGGTTTTCCCAAATGTGTAGGAGCCATGCACGAATCACTACAAAAGAGGAACTTTTCAAATTGTTACCCTGCATATTTTATAAAAATATTCCAATTCAATTCAGTCGCCACTATACAAAATGAATGTTGGCTCATGGTTTCTTGGGAAAAGGCGCACAATTTCACCTAACCATGGTCCACATATTTTTAAGCATATATTCTCAATTCATCACCAAATAATCCTCGGGAACCCAAGGGAAAAATCAAACCTAAAAATAAGAAAATCATTACCTCAAAATAAAAATAAATTTGTGAAATTTATTTTCCAAGATATTTTATGAAGGTGATTAGAGAGTGAACCACTTCCATTATTTTGATTATTCTTTCATTCATGTTGTGCATATGGTTTGGGAATGTGGAATATGTTTGGTGATAGTGGGACTGAAATTATATATCCAACAAATGAATTAGGTAACAAATTATATTTAATAAGATTATATTTTAGACTATATTTAGTAAAACTAAACAATCATGATGGTTAGTTTCTAATTTTTATTATCATATTGGTTTTTGATAATTACATATAAAAACCAATTTTCAATACTATCATGTCTATATTATATGATTTAAAATTTCCTAGGTATATATATATATTTATATGTACTTAATTTAATTGGACCATTAACCCATATATTCCATCAGAATAATATGATTATTATATTCATTTTATATAGTAAAGTCTATATCAAATGTTTCTGTTTCGAATGGGTAAATATTATATAATGAGGTTAAATGATATTCAGTGACATTGTAGTTATATATCTAAAGTACAACCCATTGTTATTATAATTTTTAATGATACAATAATTTCAATTTGGTGAATCATGTCCTATTGGATAGATAATATATTTATTTAAATTTAATTATATTATGAAATTTTTTTAAATGAGATATTTTGTGGAATAAATATTCACCGAAATTGATGCAACATATTATGATTTATATACATTAATAATTTTTCTTTATATTATATATCAATGTTTTCTTTGGCTAAAAATAATTGAATCATGTGAAACATAGTTTTTATAAATCATTGTTATTTATATTAATTTTTATAGTATATATGCATGGGTGAAAATTTGGATTGAATATCAAAAGAATATTTTTTTTTCTATGATCTTTTGAAAGAACTAATGTTTATTCATAAATTTTTTGGCTTCTATATTTTAATGATATTAGGATTTACGGATATTGGAATGAGGATCTATTGAAATAAACATTATTTTAGGTAAATATATCTTTTATGTACCATTCACTAAATCAAATTAAAAATATATGTTAAAAATTATAGATTACTCTAATGGTATGGTTTCTAGATTTTCATATTTTTATCCCAGCATAATTTTTGGTGATATCAAATTTTGGATAAATTTACAATTTTATAATGTTAATTATTTATTGAATGTACTGTTTATGAACTATACATTCAAATAAATTTGAACCCTCCCATTAAAACTCATTATTATATATAATAAAAAAGGATCTTCACATCTATTATAATATATATATAAACATACTCTCTAAAGTAAATTAATATGTATTAAATATTAATTTCATATAATACACAATTCCAAAATTTATACTTCTTAGTGAAATGATATGTATTATATGTTTTTCCATTTTATAATGAAAAATGGTGTAATGATTCATGCTCAAATATAAGGTATCATCATGACATGTTACATACAATAAGAAACTGATGATTTTTTCATCCAAGATTGGACTAAAGTCCTTGTACACATTATGAAAATGATATTATCTTACATTAATATACATCATATATATTCACGTAGTTTAATCATGTACTATTATATCACTATATAAAATATCATGATACCATTTGAGATTTTGAACATGTATTTATAAAGATATAGTTTTTTCCAAAAAAAACCATTATTATACTGATTTTCTTGATAGAAACACAAATGAGTTTTTCCCATGAATTTATGGAATGCATGAACTCATCGATTTAACATTAACAGTGTCTCTTGGTTGAACTGTTTTGATGATATCATTATTTCCTCATTGTGTCATGCCTGAAGTGAAAGATTCATTATCTAATGAAGCTCAAATATTAAACAGTTGATGTATGTTGTATAATAGAGTATCACAATGAGGGATAAGAGCATAATATAAAACTTATATAAATATTATGAAATAATGATTCACATCGATCTATATTATATATGAATGAAATTTTCATTCAATATGGAATTAGTAAACCCCTTATAGAATATATATATATAGGCTTTACATGTGGGGCATATTTTTCATGTGAAAGAATAATATACATATGTAAAATATAGGTTTTCATATTGTTATTTTTATGCAATATATAAAAACTCTCGCATTTCTAAAAGCATCATATAAATAATAAATCCAAACCAAAATATCAAAATAAATTCTATTATAGAGAATTAATATTATATATTGGGCTAGATACTTAAAATATAGGTGATAATACTATGTGATTCAATCTTTTTATGAAACAACATTATGATTTTGTTTCAAAAATATATATTTCATTAATTTTATTTAATTATAAATTTATTTTACATTGTTTCGGTTGATTATTCTATTATTTTAATAAGATATTGATAATGAGGATCCCTCTAAAATAACATATAGGCCCTGTAAATTTTTGTTGTGTTCTATAAACTATATGTAAATAGTTTTATATATAAATATAAAAATCTAATTCATAGTTAAATTAACAATAATTTAGATTTAAACAATAGTGAAGTGAGCTCGTGGATTTTTTTCAAAAAAGATCTATACATCATGGTGTAAAATTATATCCAATATTTCTCTTCCACATCATCAGTCACATTAATGAGGGAATTAAATGATCACGTTAATTTCATCGGGGTGATTTGAGTGTGTCATGATTCCTAAAATTTACAATTCTCCCCATACATTTGTTATCATAATTTCAATTTTAACATTATAAGTTGTGAAAATATATGATATATATTTGATATATTTACATTAGATATATAAATACATTTTTAATGAAAAAAATAATACAAATTTCAATATTTTATCTAATAGAATTTGTGTCTATATACAATACACATTATTTCGATAGTGATAATTAGAGTTGATGGAAAACGACATGATTATATATATAATGAAACCTAGATATACCTTGAATATAAATGACAAAAAAATGACAATATTTCTAAATGTGAACCTAAATTGTCTATTGTTTGGGATGTGGATAATTGTGGTCTTAATTATATAACATGAAAAATATTATTCATTTGATTTGGTAGTGATGAATTTAATTTATTTTATAGATGTAAAGTATCATATAAAAAGTGATAACTATTTTAATTTTCTTAATATTGAATTGAATTTTTTTTAAATTGAGGTATAAAATATAATTATTAATTTATATATATTTAAAATTCAAAAAAATCATCAATTAGATGAATGAGATATTGATAAAAGTTATTAATGATGCTCATTCAATTAAAACTATAATTAATAAGCAAGATCCCCAGTTAATGGTACTAATATGTTTATCATCTACGTGGAATGAAAAATTTATTGCAACATGAAAATTAACAGAGGATAATTTTTTAATGATGAATTAATTGGTTATAACCATGATGATATACAATAGCGAGATGAATGATAAATGTGAGAAACATAAATATACTAAAAAAGGTTATGCATCAATAGTTAATTGATGAAATATTTAATATTTATTTAGTTTGTAGAGTTATAGTGATATGTTTTTAGATCTTTCTATAGATATTATAATTCTTCATAATAATAGAAAACAAATATTAAAGAGTAATATAGTTAATTAAATTAAATTCTATGAATCAATCAAAATTTTCACTTTAAACTAATCATCCCAATGGTTAAATTTTAATGGATATATTATTATAATTAAAAAGGAATAGATTCTCTAAAGGACACATGCAGTGATTTTTATGTTTCAATTAATGATTATACAACCTTATTTGATGTTTATCATTGATTAAAAAAGTAATAAATATTTTTTTTCTCTCTCTAAACAGTTGCAATGTTGATTCCCCGAAAAATATAATTCTGAATTTATTTTTTACGAAGAGTGTAATTAATATTTTCCTATGAATTATGAAATATTTTAATCATTTAATAATGAAAATTTTAAATATATAAATAATTTAGATTCTATATTTTATGTTAAAGAGAGCATGAACCACTCTATTGAAGACAAAATATCTAATTATTCCCATGTATTCATGTACATTTAATGAAAAAATAGTTATTATTTGACAATGATAATACTATAACCCAATATTATTGTATGGATAAAATGAGATATAATTATATAAATAAATTTTTTTGTAGAAAAAAATTATACAATAGAGTATGGTGTTTTTAGAAATTGTACAATGCTAATATTATATATGATTTATTTCATCATATTTAAAATAGAAAAAAAGTGCCTACTATAAAATATATTCATTGTGGAATTAATTTGATATATTATATTGAAATATATTTTATTAGTTGTAATATTTATGATGTTAATACTTTCATTTAGAAAATTCATATATGATTCTAAATTTGAATTTATTTCACAAAATATTTAGATTTTGTAACCAAATACTATTGTATTAAACAATATTGTTTTCATACGTATATATGAATCAGTGGGAAAATGTATATGATATTCTCTAGGTTGAAGCCATGTAATTGTTTTTATATATTTATGTGTACACATCATATATATTAATATTTACTCAATCAACAATGTCAAGATGTTATATTTAATTAGAAATCTTACCAAACCTGGATGTATTAAAATAATGGATCTATATATTGTATACTATATTTTTTAAAATACACTAATAGTTTCATGTTGTGTTGGGAAAGTGATTAAATGTTTTATATTTATTCCAATTTCTTTTAATTTTTCCTACTCTTAAAAATTTAAATATTTTTCCGAATATATTATTTTATGAGAAGAATTAATTCAATTAATTATGTAGTTATCATCAAGAATTCTATTTAAGTGTTTTATTTGAAATACATAAATCATTTAAGGGTTATTGTTCTGTATTCATATGATTAACTGATTAATATTTAAATTAATTACACAAAAATAATTATTTGTCCATTCATTCTGATAATCAATTATATAATATATAAAAAAATTCGTCCTAAAATACGTGAATAAATGAATAATTACAGAAAATTATTATAAAAACTCTTAATTAAAAAGCATATAAATATTTTATATAAAATTATTTTATAATATTTTATTATTGTATATTAATTTTTTAACTACATATTATTAGTCATATGTTGTATCATTTTAAAAATGTTGAGATTTGATTAAAAATTATATTACCGTTGAATGAATTAATTGGTTTTATAATTATATTAATTAATTTTATATAACTATATATTCATTATTTAATATATTACAAGATTTTGTTTTTCATTGAATGTAACATTCTAGAATTTTTAGTTAATCATGATCTAAAAGTGAATTTTTAATATCTCTCATACTGAAATTTCATGTGGAATGCATTAATTCATTATTTATTTATTCTATAAATGCATAAGAAAAGTTTTAATGTTTTAAATATTTTTTATGAAATTTCATAAAATTATTATTCATGATGAATGTGATAAATTGATTGTTATATTTATATATTATAATATTTTCAATTATATATATATATATATTCAATTCTTACATAAAGGAGATGAAGAATTAAAGATATAGTTAATGTGTTATGATTATAAAAACATAGATATTGTTGGCCATATCTTTTTCATTCTGATCTAGTTGTTGAAAAAAACTTCAGTCCAATATTTTTTCTATTTTTTTGTTTAAAGTGTATTCTAATTTAATGTTTCAATCTTTATCTATTATATATTAGATTATCCTAATAAAATTAAAATTTAATATATTCTGTTAAAATGAAAATGGTATTATCATTTCATTATCTTTTGATACAAAAAAAAATATTTATGTCAATTAGTTGTGGTAAAAGTATATGTATCAGTTATATATTTTATAGTGTATTTAGAGTAATTATGTTAAATTCCATGTAAATATTTTGACATTGTAAAAAGAAACTATTCATAGAACCATGTGTAATATATTACATTATAAATAAAAGTGATTAAGAAATTATTATATTATCATGTAAATAAAAAATTAAATATTTGGAAGTATAAAAATTAAAAAATGTTCCTAGAACCAATTAGGTATTATATATATTATTTATATCTATGGGTATTATTTTTCATTTCATTCATAAGAAAAAAAATACTAAATCATTGATAAAATGTTGATAGAATTATAGAAATATTATATCGATGGTTTTAATTTTTATGGAATACTAAATTGATTTGTAATGAAGATTAATAAAACAACTTATATATTGTGTCATTTGTCTAAAAAAGTGTTTTTAATATAATTTTTTATTAGTTATTAAAATTATATTAGAAGATATGTTATTCAAATTACGGACATTCTTGATCTGATGTAGATATAATGAGATTATATAAATATAAGAGTTATGACCCATTCACATAATTTTATTTTAAAATAATTTAAATACAAAAGAATTATAAAATGGTAAAAATTAAATGTGATATCCTTTTTTTTAGAAAAATAAAAAATATGTTTCAATAATATATATCTATTTTTATGTTAAAATATTACTTTTCAATTGAAATCGCATAATGAATGTTTCAATGATATTTTTAAGGGTAAAATAACAATTAACACATTGTAATATTCTATACAAAATTTTCAGAATTAGATGATGACTTTATTTGAGATTTCGTGGCTTGAAAATCCTCAACATAGACCTACTAAAAATATTAAATACATTAAATTATGAAAACATGAATTATTCAATTTAACATAATAAAACCAAAAGGTTCACCGTACGAGAAAATCGAGAACAATGATACGTTTGAGATAAATTGATTACACTAATAATGATATAACATTTTTATGCGTCCTGTGTTTGAATAATACTCTCATGATAATAAATAATTTAATAATTTTTATTATATAATTTTTGAACATAAATTTTCATCTCCCATGTGGTGCATCATGAGATAAATATGACACTACCGTTGGGCCTGGAACATGTGATTTAATAAAATGACCAAGGTATTTACATAATAATACTTTTTAATTTTTATTTATATTTATGATTAATATTTTAAATTTATATTAAATAGGACACCTTTTAATATTATACTAAACATGCAACAATAGGTTTTCTAGAAATATTATGCTATACAGAACATTGAGTTATACCAGAAAATAATACAGTAATAATATTAATTTAAATGGTAGTTAATACAAAACCCTTTTATTGTTGTTAATGAACATTTCTAAATACATTATCATTTAACGTGATTGTTAGTTTTTTTAAAATTAAAACCATAAATTTTTTATGCTTAAAATAATAATGAATCATATTTTAAGCATAAAATCTGATATCATTCATTAAAAGTTCAATTTACCACAATTTGAAGGTGAAAAATTTTCAAATATAGTATTTTTCACTATTATATATTCTATTTGAAATAATAAAATTCTTTTGTAGAAGTGGGACATCAAAATTTACAGAGGATGAAATTTTGGTATTTTTCTAATAATGTTTATTTTTTATTAATAGTGAAAAATAAAACATTTTAAATAAAAAATTTCTTTTAATATAATTTATTTAAATAGTTTCATTGTATATTTAATTGCTTTCATCATGAAAATGGATTATATTTTTATCATTTAATACAATGTTGGCCACTGTGTGTACTTTTTCTTTTAAATTGGACATAAACACATTTCAATCTTTTGGAATTTTTTACTTTTTAAAAATGCACATTATGGTTTTGTAAATGAAAATTTAATTGAAAATTGTAACCTTCCCAGCATCCATAGTATGTTTCAATTTGAATAATACAATTTATTCTTATGTACGTAACTTCGAGTTCTAGCACACCACACCCAATCAAACTATCCATTATGAATAGTTATACCCACATTTTCGAAATATTATAAATTTTATTTTTCAAATTGTACATCATTTTTGAATTTGGAATATTATAATTTACTAAGGGTGATTTCTTGTTAGTTTTATGAAAACATTCAATTTTTTATTAATAGTTAAATCTAAAACGTTATTGTTTAAAAGAATCTTTTTATTTAAAAAATAACTTATTTTATTTAAATTTATTTTTTGTCAATAATAGATACATAATTGTTATATATGTTTACTGTAATTCATAATAGAATTTTTATAATAATATTAGATATATAAAATTTTATTGAACTTTTTACCGTCTTTTACCCACCTTCTTGTCGCATTTTTTCATTTTTATAAAAATATAATTTTACAACTTCTGTGAATTGAATTTCCAAAATCTAAGAGACATGGATGAAATCAGTAAGTAAAATTTCATTTCACAAGATGAAATTATTTTTTGTTGAATAGAAACATTTCACTTTTATTTACCAAAGTTAAATGTAAATAGGGAAATTAAAGGTAAAAATGATATTATAATTACACTAACACATGTCCTAAATATATTGCATAAGTGTATTTCTACCCAAAACAACCTTACACATTAAATATGCTTATTTGGGTCGACATATATTAGATTAAGATATTTTTTATAATTTTATATCCAGAATAGTGAAAGTGTTAAACTCAATGTTTAATAACTAAACCATTATAAATATTGGGTTATATATAATATAAATTCAAATATAAATATTCATTATAAATTTAAATACATTTAATAAATAATGGAACTTTATTTAAAATTTATAAACACAAAATATATAAATTTATATAAGATATAGTGAAGATTCACTAATTACCTTATTAATTTATGATTTACATAATTGATATTATACATATCAAAATAAATATAAATTGGGACTTATGATAAATTCCACTAATTTGATTGGTTTATATGACCTGTAAAGGTTGATTAAATTTTTTTATGTGATTATGTTTTTATGACATTCAAAAAAATACCAAATAGTGTAAAATTTGACTATAATCTATTTTTATAACAAATTCTAAATTATTATTTGATATAATATTATTTTAAATAAAAGGGTTGTAAAAATTCATATATAAGTTTAGATATATTAATAATTAACCTCTTTGGGGTCCCTTAGCTTTTTATTGTATGTTTATTAAGCATTTGTCATAATAATACAAGAATACATAGTAAAAGATAAAATATTTGAATCACAGTTAAATCTAAAAGATAAGTTTAATATGTTGACCTAAACCAGTATAAAACCTATTGGTTTAATTGTTCTGGACCCATCCCCACATTATTCTTGAAATAAATCATTTTTGAGCTATTATATCCCAAATATGATTGTACAATAAAATAATATTTCATGATTTTTCTGATGTGATCCTCACCTCTCTTATAAATGGATACTTTCACTTATATTGATTTCACACCTCCAAATCCATTTGAATCGGCCAAACCCTACTCAAATAACATCTCAACTACCCTCAATTCGTCCAAGTGTCCTTACTTTAATCACAAAGCCAACCTAACGTGCCATTTTGACCAACTCAAAAAGAAACACCCGAAAAAGATATAATAATTTCACCACCTCTTTTAATGTTATTTTCTTCGTCCACATAACATTTATTTGTTGTTTCCATACCAATATAATAACAAATGTACCATATATACACATTAATGTTATTAAAATTTTTTTACAGCCATATTCATTACTCTTTACATCCTATGAATGAGAATTCACCATATGTGTATACGTACGGTTTACCATCTCCACATCATGGTGTAGTTTGTTACTCAAACTGTTCATTATTTGGATGTGTATAATAATTAGTGTAACTGATGAAAATTATAAATATTAAATTTTATGGATTATTTATATATTATATACAATCCAATTTCATACAATTTCTTCATCAATATAATGATATTGTCGCTCGGTCATAAGTATGAATTACCGTCTCCACAAACACGATGAGATTTATTCCCAATCATGATCACTCAATTATACTTTTCTTTTAATGATGAAAAATAATGTTTAAGAACTCAATATAATTCTGGATATGAATAAGGAAAAGTACAGGATATGGGTTAATTATAGAATCTCTTCATTTTCTAAGGTTGTTTATGTATTAATATCTACTGGGACCACTTTATCATCCACATCCATGTTTTCTTAAATATGTATTCAAAGAAAAAAAATTCTATTTTCTTTACTATGGGATAAATTAATTTATACCATTTTTTTATTTTTATAAAATGATAATGAAGGAATCATTACATCATTTTCCAAACAAGTTACATTACGATCTTTTCGATAAAAATAATAAAAAAAACGTTTCTTTAACATATACAACAGGTGTAGTTATATTCGTCCGTTATAACATATTCAAAAATTCTATTAAAAAATAGTATGAATATTTTCAAAATAAATGTTTTCATTTATAATTTTCTGGCTTTTAATTATTTCAAAATAGAAATATATATTTCTTTAAAAGAGTTTTGATTTCATCTATGTGAACATACTTCGATGGATTTATCATTTGTTTAATTTTAATATATTATGATACAATATTCAGTATTTTAATAAAGGTTTTGTAAAATGTTTTACTATGAATGTGATATTTTTATTCCATTCATGGTTTATGGTTAATGTATTAACATTTCATATGCTAGTTTTAATTCGAATGTTTATCTTATGTTTCAATCATTTCATACGAGGAATGCATTCGACTTAGTATGTAACAGTTGTAGCCCACTATACCTCCTCGATGCCTCAGTGGGTTTCATGCGACAAAATTTTCATTTGGCACAATTCCTTGAAAAAATATTATTCGTACTCTTGGAACGTGACCTTTACTATGTTGTTAGAAGTCTTGCATTATGAATTCTATCATTATGAAATTGGATATTGATATTATATGTGAATATTAGACTAGTAGAATATACATGTTAATAATTAAACGTTATTATTTGATATATATTTTCCATATTATACTGAAGATTTTGTTTAAAAGTATTTTCTTTTAGTCTTATACATTTTATTGAATGTTTATGCTTATTTATGAATGTTTTTTCTATATTGTTACTCTTAATGAGAATATGAGCTCACCCCATTCTATGTCTTATTTTTTTCATGATGTGAATAAGTATATTATGACTAACTTTAGGGATAATATGAGGGATATTAACAGGTTCAAGGATACAATGTTGGTGTTGTTTTCATTTTTTAATGTAATGTAAAACATATGCATGTATCAAGTACTTCCATGTATACTAAAGAGATCGTTAATTCGCGATTTGATCACTTGTGATCTTTCCAATGATATTTAATAATGAACCGACTATGGGTAAATTGTTTCAAGGAATTACATTTGGTATCTGATAATCATTAGTATAATCCATGAAAGCTAGATTTAAAAAAACTATTATTAGAAAACATTACCCTAAGATAAGATTTGATGATTAATATATAAGAAATTATTAGAATATGGGTAATGTAGAAATTTTCTGAGTTTTCCTAGAAATATATCCTTATCTGGACAAAAACATGTAAGGGAAGCTCTGGTAGAGGTGTTCTTAGAAGGGAAAACACTTACTAGGAGTTTCGAGCTTGACCAAGTGTGTCCTGGTACACGACAATGAGCCTTTTCTCACTCATTGTTACGACACTCCAAGGGGATATTATTATGATAATTCACATTTTCTTTTCAATCTATTATAAAGTATTTATGAGTATATATATCTTCAAAGAAAATATTTTTTTTATTATAGATTATAACCATAATCAAAAAAATTTATGTTACCTGTTTTACATGTTGTGAATTAAGTATTGAAATTATTAAACTAATATAGTATATGTAATTGTTTAGAAATGGTGCTCAATGAATAGAATGTAAACTGTATCCATTAACATAATCCATATTGGGATTTAACTCTTACTCAAAATAATTATTATGTTGTTAGTGATGGAAGTGGTGTTGTTCATCTTGTCACCATACTAGGTCAACACACTCAGTTATTGAATAATAACCTTACCCATATGGAGCACCCTGATCCACAACATGGAGGATCAATGTTAGACCGCTTCATGAGGAAACATCCACTACCATTAAATGGGACTACAAATCAATTTGTAGGTGAGAAATAGATATGTTCCATTGAAAAAATATTTCATACATTGGGGAGTAGCGAAAGGTAAAAGATGTCATTGCAGTTTATCACCTCATGAGAGATGCAGATCAATGGTGGTAATTAATTCATAACGTATTGGAATATGAAGAATTATCAAATGTGGAATGGAGGGATTATAAAGAGGGTTTAATGGAAAAATTGATTCCTCGTGACCATCGAGTAGATATTGAAAGATAATTTCTGAGTTTGAGGTAAATGAGGACAGGAATGTCAAAATGTATAAGGCAAATTTTACAAGGTTATAAATGAATGTAGCATATTATATGTGTAACCCAAGGAGTAAGATTTATTGATTATTTCATGGGTTAAAACTGTTTATCATTCATGAATTAGTCTCACAATACTTTTCAATTTATAAAGATATTATCTAATGTGCTATCATGAAAGAAATAAAATTTTCTAAGTCTTGAAACTTTAATATAATGAAAGAGAAGAAGAGATATGCTCAAAACTCATGTAAATGAAATAAGGGGAAGAATGGGAAAAGTTGAATATGCATCATATAGTTAATGTGGGAAAAAACACCTCAGACAAGCCGGATGGGAATGAGAGTCTATTACAAGTGTGGTGGAGAAGGACACCAAGCTCATGATTGCAAGGGAAAGAAAGATGTTTTCAAAGGATTAATTCTATAATTGTAATGAAATGGGGAATTATGATATTTAATGCCTTATCTCTAATAAAACAAGCCTCTTAATAGGACAAGGGAGCAAGGAAAATCTTATGTGATCACTGGTTCTGAGGTTAATGCTCAGAAAGACATGGTGGCAGGAAATTTAATGGTTTCCTCTAATTTAGAAAATAATTTTTTTGATTATGGATCATTTCATTGTTTCATATCTTATAAATTTTCGAGGTTAATTAGATTTTTTCAATTTGATTTAACAAGGGAGTATTAAGTCAAAACTCCAAAGTAATATATCTTTGTAACAATGTTTTATGAATCAATACCCATTAAGGCATATAAACAGTATTTAAATAAAGATCTCATCACTATACCCATGATTGAATTTTATATAATCCTTGGTATAGATTGGATTTCAAAATATGAGGTGAAAATTTATTTTAAGAAGAATGTGTTTACAGTTCTCGATGATGATAAAGAGTACCTTATATTATCATAGAAACACTACCATCTGATTCTTTTCTAGATCCACCCCGAGTGGATCTTCTAAATTCAATTATTGGTGAGGAAGAGAAGGAAATAACTATTGGTGAGGAATAGAATTTTCAAATAGAGAATGTAGATATTGTTGAAGAATACATTGATGTGTTTCCATCTAGACATCCTCCAGAACTAGATATTGATATTTTCATTGATTAAATACCATGTTCAAGGAGAATATTGAAGACCCATTATAGAAATGCCACTGTGGAATAGGGGAAATAAATAAACAACAAAAGGAATTGAGTAATAAGTAATTTATTTTCCCTATTGTTCCTCCATGGGGAGCCCCATGTTAATTTTTTAAAAATTATGTTGTATCTATTAGGTTTTTCATTGAATATAGGGAGATAAATTCCATAACAAAGAAGAAAAAGTATACCCTACATCCAATTGAAGATTTATTCAATCATCTTCATGGAGCAGAATAATTTTAAATGATGGACCTTCGATCTGGATATCATCATTTGTGTGTGAATAAGGAAGATATTTCGAAGATAACTTTTTGTACAAGGTATAGGTATTATGAGTTTAATGTATTGAATTTTGTACTGAATAATGAACCCTCTATCTAGACAGATCTAATGAACATAGTTCTCACGAAATATCTTGATGACATTGTAGTGGAATTTATTGATGATATCTTGGTATAATCTAAAACATATGAAGATCATGATAATTACCTTCACACTATTTTAATGTCTCTTAAAAGAAATGAATTAAATGGGAAGATAAACATGTGTAAATTTTGTCTTTATGAGATTTCATTTCCGGGCCATATTGTCTCTAATAATTGAGTCAATGTTGATCCTTAAAAGACCATGGCAATCCCAGAATAGCCAATGCCGACATGTATAAATGAGATACACATTTTTATTGGCTTATTATGTAATTATCAATGTTTTGTCCATAATTTTTCCCAATTGGATAACCCATTAATCAAGCTCACACCTAAATGGGTCAAAGTATTTTGGAAAAAAATAGTGTGAAAAGGTATTGAAGAACTAAAGATAACATTAGTAAATGATTTTATATTTAATCTACCACTGGGGAATGATGGTTTTGTTATTTATAGTGTTTCATAAAAGAAAGTACATGGTTGTTTCTATATGAAAAATTATTGAGTTATTTACAAGGAATTACGACAGATAAAAATTCAAGAGAAAAACTATCCCACCCATGATCTTAAGTTATATGGTGTAATCTATTATCTGGTAATACAAGGACAATATCTTTGTGTTGAAAACATGGGGTTTAAATAGATCACCGGAGTTTAATGTATATTTTCTCACAAAAATAACTCAAAATTAGGCAAATGAGATGGCATTAACTACTTAAGGATTATGATTTCAGTATACACTACCACCCGGGGATGATAAATAAGGGGGGGATGATTTGAGCAGAAACTGTTTGTGGAGTTTTGAACAAGATAAGAGTTCAGAGAGATCCTATGTACATAGATCAAGTAAATATGGATATGGGAATAATGATAGAAGGTGAAACATCAATACTTATCCAAAGAGTGGATAAAATATCCTTACTAGAAAGGATAAATGTTCTCAAACTGATGATGAAGAGTTTAAAATGAAAATTAAAGTTCTGAATGATAGGGGATTTATTGAAATTGAATATGAAGATGGGATTTTGAAATTTGGGTAGGTACTTTGTGTTCTTGATATTTCTGATATAAAAAAGTAGTTGTTGTATGGTGCTCATAGCTCCAACTAATCTATAAACCCCAGTAGAAATATGATGTATATAGATTTGAAGGATCATTTTTGGTGAGAAAACATGAAGAGATAGATTGTTGATTCTGTGTAAAGATGTATGGTTTATCAATAATTGAAATATGGAAGACCACATCCTAGTAGAGTCACAAAACCTCTTCTCATACATGATTGGAAATAGGATGATATTATGATGAACATTTTCATGGGACTATAAATGACTGCTAGAAAAAATGATGCAGTATGGGTCATTATAGATCATCTTACGAAGGAATCGCATTTATTGGCTATAATAGAATATTTTCCACTTGAACATTTATCAAGACTGTATATTCATGAAGTTTTAACACTTCATGGGGAACCCCTATCAATTGTTTCTGATTGTGATATCCGTTTTACTTCGAGATTCTGGAAATGTCTTCATAAGGCCTTGGATATTGAACATCATTTGAACCCTTCCTACCCCCCTTTAATTGATGGAAAATCATAATGGATTATTCATTCCATTGATGACAGGTTGGGATCATTCTCAAATGACATTCAAGGTATGTGGGATGAATATTTACCTCTGGTAAATTTTTCTTATAACAATAATATACATTCAAGTACTCATATAGAACCATATGAAGTGTTATATGGAGAGAGATTCCTCACACCAAATTGTAGGGATGATATTGTTGAATGAAAACTTGTAGGCCCAGAACATATTGAGGAAACAATAGAAAATGTGAAGGTTATCTTAACCCACATCAAAGCATCTCAAAGTAGGAAAAAGAGTTATGTCGATAACCAAAGGAAGGAGTTATAATTTCAAGTAGGTGATCATGTTTTGTTGAAGGTATCTCCAAGGAAGGTTGATATATGATTTGGTATAAAGGGTAAATTATGTTCATGGTATATTAAACCTTTATAAATTCTAGAACTAATTCGAATTATAGATTACCATTTGGAAATTCTGTGACGTCTCTCCAATGTTCATGATGTGTTCCATGTATCACTATTGAGAAACACATGCCCGACCGAATAGATGTACTCACCTATGTTAAAATTGAACTAAACCTGATCTTTCTTATTGTTAGTAGCCTTTTAAGACATTTGATACAATATAATAAGTGTGGAGAAGCCATACTGCACATCTGGTAAAAGATCGATGGAGAAATCAAAAGATGGAAGAGGCGATGTGGGAACCTAAGGAACCTATGATGAAGAACCACATAAATCTTTTTATGAAGTTGTATTCAAGAAATTTAAAAGAATAAATTATTTGAAGTATGGGAGAATGTAACACACCAAGCATCCACCATATGTTTACCTTTGAATTATAAAATATCTTGTGATGTACGCAACTTCGAGTTCTAGCACACAACGACCAACAAAACTAGTCATTATGAATATTAATACCCACTTTTTGATATTTTATAAATTTTATTTTCCCAAATTAACTTCTATTTTGGATTTGGAATATCAAAATTAGCATAGGGTGAATTATTTTTCTTTTTGTGAAAACATTTAATTTTTTTATGAAAAGTAAAAAACACAGTGTTATTATTTATAACAAACATTTTATTTAAATAATAATTTTTTTATTTAAATATTTTTTTATTCCATAATAAATATATAAAGCTATATATGTTCAATTTAATTAATTAGAGTCCTTTTATAACAATATTACACATATAAATGTTTATTTAACTTTATCGTCTTTTACCAACCTCTAGGCGCATTTGAAAATTTGCTTAAAAATGTAATTTTACCACATCTGGGAATTGAATTTCAAAAATCAAAGAGACACATTGACATCAGTAAGTAAAATATGGTTCAATATGTTGAAAATATTATTTTATGAATAGAATCTTTCATCTTTTACTTACCATAGTTAAAATTAAAAATAGGGTAATTAAAGCAAAAAATGATATTATAATAACCCTTAAACATGTCATAATTCTATTTGATAAGTTTATTTCGACAAAATAAACATAGAATTAATATATGACCATTTGAGACCACATGGATTAGATTATGACATTTATTATTATTTAATTTCAGGAAAAGTTAAAAGTGATAAATTCAATGTTTAATAAGAAAACCTTTTTTTAATATAAGTATATACATAATATAAATTGAACTATAAATATTAATTACAAAGATATTTAGATATCGTACCTAAACATATTTTATTTATAATATTTAGATATTAAATAATTGATGTTATTTTTGATAAAATGATGACTAAGTAATTACCTTATTATTGAAAGATTAAAATAATTTATATTATAATTATCCAACTAAAGTTAAATTGAGACTCATGATGAATTAAAAAAAATTATATTTTAATATTACATTTTAGGGTTGATTAATCAAATTTCTTATGTAGTGATAATGTGGTTATAACTTTCACTAAAACAAAATACAAAATAAAGTAAATATTGACATAAATGCGTTTTGAAATCTAATACTATATTAATATTTGATATTATATTTTATAAAATTATAAGGCTTGTAAAAATGGAAAATATAAGTTTAGATATATTAAAATTTAACAAGTTGGTTTTCTCATTGAATTTATCGTATGTTTATAACCATATAATATAATAATACAATAATATATGGTAAAATATAAACTATTTAATTAAGAGTTAAATATAAAATATAAGTTTAATATGGTGACCTAAAACTATTTAAAACCTTTTGGTTGAGAGGTTTTCAACACATCCCAACCTTGAAATCTAAAAAAAAAAATTTGGATCCTTTATGAAGAAAATGATTGTATAATAAAATAATATTTCCTACTTTTCCTAAAGTAACCCTCACATGTCATATAAAATATTATTTCCCCTTCTCAAAATTTCACACCTCCAAAGCCATTTTCCCCAGGACAACCCTAGTCCAATATCCTCCCAACTACCCCCATATAACCCTAGAGGCCTTACATTGATTAAAAATAGAACCAATGGGGCCCGTTTTGATCCACTCAGAAGGAAACACCTGAAAAGATGTAATAATTTCACCACCTCTTTCAATGTTATTTTCTTCTTCCACTTTATCTTTCTTTAGTGTTTCATTCATAAAATAATAACAAAATTACCTTATAAATTTTAATAAGTTATTATAAATATGTTACAATCATATTAATTATTCTATAAATCTTATGAATGACATGATACCACACGTGTGTACGTACAGCTAACAATCTCAATGTTGTGGCGTAGTTTGTTATTCAAACACATCATTAATGGGATGGGTAAAATAATTAGTCTAACTGATGCATATAATAAATATAACATGTTTAGGATTCCAAATTAATGATATAACATCAAATTACATATGATTTCACAATCAATATAATGATATTTTCTCTCGTGCTTATGTATAGATTACAGTCTTTATGAACATGATGTGATTTATTTCCCCTCGTAATCATTCACGAATAATTTCCAATATAAGGTAAAAAATAATTAAAAAAAACTAAATATCATTTTGGATATGAATTAAAGAAATTCTATACATAATACATAAGACATACGTGACAAAATATATAAAGGAAAATGAATCAGTTAACACCTGAAACAATGATTCTACTTAAATATTATCAACAAAGAAATATGAGAAGACAATATATGATATCATAAATTTTATGTTGTTTTTGAATAATTTAATTATAATTATTTAAATATCATAAAATATTTTAATGTTCCCTCTCCCAATAAAAATTCAAAAGTGATGGTTAATTCTATAATATCTTCATTATCCAAGTTTGTTTATACATGAGTATCTCCTCGGACCTCCTTATCATCCACATATGTGTTTCATAAAATTGTATTTCAATGCATTTTTATTATTTCCAAGATTATGGGTTAATGTAATTTATACCATTGTTTGAAATTTATAATATGTTTGTAAAGAAATATTTTTTTCATTTTCCTAAAAAGGTACTTTATGATATTTTCGACAAAATTAAGGAATGAATGTTTTTTTAGCATATATGACTGCTTCATCTATATTCATCCATTGTAATACCTTCTATGAATCCCTTAAAAAATTATAAAAATATTTTCATATTAATGTTTTTGTTTTATAATTATGTGACTTCTAATTTATTTCAAAATATAAATAGATATTTCTCTCAAATAGTTTTAATATCATCCATGTCAACATCATTTGATAGATTTTACACTCGTTTGATGTTGATTTATTATGATATAATCTTCCATATTGTATTAAAGGTTTAGTGATATGTTTGATGGGGGATGTGTTGTTTTATACAATTCATGGTTTATGTTTAATGTATTAACATTTCGTATGACAGTTTTAATACCAATGTTCATATTATGATTCAATCATTTCATATGAAGAATTCATTGGACTTATAAATTGATGGGAGGAGCCTTCTAGATCTCCTCAATAAATAGGTAGGTCTCAAGAGACAAAATATTGTTAGGTCATAAGGCCTTGAAAAAAATATTATTTGTATTCCTAGAATGGGGCCATGACTATGTGGTTATGATGTTTGGAACTACACATTGCATCATTATGAATTTGGATATTCATATTACATGTAATTATTCTACTAGTATTATATCAATTTGAATATGTAAATGCCCTTATTTGATTAATCCTTGAAGTATTATGATGAAGTTTAAGAATAAAATTTATATTTTTTATTATTATACATTTCCATAAATTTTTTTGTATATTTTTGAATGATTCAAATATATTGTTATCTTTACTGATCACCTGAGCTCACCCCTTTCTATGTTTTGTTTTTTAAAGGATGAAAAGAAGTATATCATGACTCACATGTAAGGAAAGTCTAATGGATATGGATTTGTTCCAGGAGATAATTCCGTTGTTGTTTTTTTAGCATTTTATAATGTTATGTAAAACTTATGTATGTATCTATAATTCCAAGGATAATAAACTGGTCAGTATTTCGGGATTTGATCCTTTGTGATCATGCCAATGTTATATAATAATACACTGACTCTGGGTAACTAGGGTCGGGGCATTACAAAATTACATTATGCAACTTATATGTTTTGAATTTAGAAAAATTTATTCAATATTTGGAATCCCGAGGTCCATAATTTATAATTGGGTAACTTTTATTAAAGACATATTTAATAGTACATAAGAAAATATTTTATTTACCAGTGTTAAAGGGAAATTATGATAAATAATGGTAAATAATAATAGTATAATAATATTAAATTACATGAAAATTATCCTAATACTATTTTATAATATATTTTCGACCATGGTTATCCTTGAGTCGATTTTAGGACCCCACGGAGAAACTTATTCATAGAAATAACATTTAATTACTTTTAATTTATTGGTAATTAAAATATAACATAAACAATTAGATTGTACTAAAACATTTTTTATATGTTTTTATATAGGTTATATCTTCTACTTATAAATATAAATTATAATGATAAAATTATTTCCAACATCATGGTATTTTATTTATAATTTTTGGACATCATATAAAGAAATTTAATTATGACACAATGATGATGTAGTGATTATCTTATTAATGACAGTTATAAATAAATGAGATTATAAAAATTAAAATAAATTTATTTTTAAAATTTTTATGTCAAAAAATAATTTTATGGACAATTCAAACTTGTTATAATTGAAATCGTTAATGGTTTCTTAAATGAATCACTTTTTTATGGATTATATTAAAATTCCTGAAATGAATAGTATTTAAATTGTCAATAATGTGTTTTTTATAAAAAATACGGGCTTATTAAATGTTATAATAGTCCTAAAAATATATGATTCTTCCAGATTACTTATATAAGGTTTAAAATTTCATTAATGAACTACTTTATGATCTAATTTAATTTTATAGAAACTATATTAACAATATAGTATGAATATACAGGAAGACATGGTAAGTGTCAAATAAGATAACTAGGGGTTAAATCAAAATGATATTGTTAAATTTGATACCTAAATAAGACTAAAAAACATTTATTGATTTGATTTAAAAAAAATATTATAATCTTTTAATTAAATTAGTTTTTTACTATAAGGCCATATCCTTAAGCCTTACTTAATCTTCTGTTATTACAAGATTACACATTGAGGATCATTTCAGGTTTAAGGTTTTAGAGAATCAGATCATAAAACATGCATTACATTCCACATTTAAACAAAGTGGTTACATAAAGATAGTATTCATTTATCCCATCAACGGAAACATATTTAAAATAATACATGTATTCTTTCTTGACACTTCCTTGTCACTATCATCATATCATGTACCTTTCTCTTGACCTGTGAAAAACATTTCAAAAAATACTGGGATGAGCATAAAAATCACATTAAGGTTTATAAAAATATGGATAGGAAACATGAGTTCATATATATATAAGAATGAAATCATAAATTACCCATAAAACACAGGCACTTTAACATACCTCACCAATCATGAATAAATCATATAAATAATAATACATAAAAGGTAACTTGAGGAATTCTTAACATTCTTACGTAGGGAGTAACCCTCTTGGTTACGTTTGGAATACCCACCATAATATATTCCCTAAATCTCATCGGAGAAACCTTAAATTTTCACTCCTTCGCGTTACCCAATGCATTGGAGAGCTATATCAGGCTCACCCACCCTTAGTTTATCACAGAACCACCCGTCTTCATATAATTCCCCAGAACCTCAAACTAATCGTATAATATAAAACATTCACAAAGGAAACATAAAATTTCCACCTTTAAATCAAAAGATATCAATACAACACATTGATATAAAAACATTATTAAAACCATTTTCAATACCAAAATAAAAGAAAAGTAAAACCTGGTATTTATTTTTCTTTTAAAAAACGTATGGCTTGTAGAGGAAACCGAAACCCAAACAATGGTCACGGTGGCAGAGAAGTCGTTGTCGCCACATATGTATGACAAAAACATTCCATTTTTTCGTTTAGAAAACGCTTCATATAAAAAAATATTCCTTTTGAATAAACGTAAAAGTCAAAGGTGTTTATACACCGTATAAAATAAGGTTGTGTATAAAACAAAATATGCCTCAATGAAAGGAGATTGAGACGAAGTCCCATACCACCTTGAAGCGTTTAACATTTTAAACCATTTATATATATATAAATAAATCCTTAAAACCATTTTGAAAACATGGACATTAATAACAAAAAATCATTAAAACAATTAAATCGATATTTTGGTAAAAGGGTTTTTACCAAAATTTGAGACACTTGAATACATTAATTAAGGATTAACATTTAATCAAATCTTTATAATATCATGAGAATAAATTGATTCATGACATAATATTCCAAAGGACAGTATAAGATTGAATTGGTGCATAACAACAATGAAGTCTCAATAGAAATCTAAAATGTGATGAAATCCCTTATAAAGAAGGTATCCTTGAATTAAGGATAGATCAATCTCAAAATTATGTGTGAAAAATATAAATACACCAAATATAAGTGGATATTAAGTGTAAAACAATAAAATTTCATTCACACATATTCAACGGATGACATATTCAATAACTACATGTTGAACCCAAAGAAATTGAAAGTGGATTAAAAAGTTCCTTTGGTAAATTTCGACAGCCTAACGACGTCACTTCAAAATTCAGGAAAAGATTTGATGAGAGATAGAACGGTATCTCATCACATGGACATAAAATTTAAATCAATAAGGATATATAAGAACATATACCAACATAATAGTATGTGAATTAAAAGACATAACAAAATAATCCTTTTAAAAAGAGGAGGGTGAAAGGTTCCCTTACCGACATGGGTATCTTTCGAGACATGCACCCCGTGAAAGAAGGACAATAAAACATTGATTTAAATACTCATAAATGAATGTATATTACAAAATGAGTAAAATAATGGGTATTACATACACCACTCAATGAAAATTGTGGTAAATGTATCATAAATCTCACGGGAATAAATGTGAGATGAAAAATCCTTTACGAAGACACGGCAGCCTAACGGCACCACTTAAGACTTCCAAAATGGATTGATGAGAGGAAATAGGGTCTCTCATCATATTAACATAATGTTTACAGAAAGAGGAATATAAAATAACATCTCCCAACATATCAAATTGGATCTTAAAAGAAGTGAAATAAATGAGAATACTTAAAAAGAAAGAGAGAGGTTGGATCTCTTACGAAACATTCGGCAGCCTAACAGCACCACTCAAAACATCCAAAATGGATTGATGACAAGAAATAGGGTCTCTCATAATATTAACATAATGTTTAAATAAAGATTAATATGAAATAACATCCCCCAACATAATATAGGGCAGCTTAAAAGAAGTGACATAAAGAAGAATACTTAAAAATAAAGAGAGAGGTTGGATCTCTTACGAAAAATACGGCAGCCTAACGGCGCTATTGAAAACATCCAAAATGGATTGATGAGAGGAAATATGGCCTCTCAACATATTAATATAATGTTTACAGAAAGAGGAATATAAAAGAACATCCCCCAACATAACAAAGGGGAGATTAAAAGAATTGACATAATGGAGAATACTTAAAAAAAAAGAACGGTTGGATCTCTTACCTCAAGTCCAACTTGTCTTGTTTTTTTCTTTATATTACATAATAATAAACATTGGTCAATTTATAATTTCCTACGTAACTCCTTTATGGATTATTATTCACTTAATATCACATATTATAATGTTATAATAATTTTTTAATAATGTTAGTTCATATCAGACGTTTTTGCCGATGTTTGGTACAAGAGTCAAAAATGAACTTGTTTGAAAAATGATTGTCCATTTAGTTATAAGTGAATAATTTCCATAATAGCATTAATGAATAAAATAACACATATATCCAGTACATATTCATTTTATACTATTCCATATCATTAGGAGATAAAAACGAAAAGCATCGTTCATGGAGACGGTAGGTCGTACGTACGCATGAACGCTACGTTCATTTTTTATTTGTCATATTAACGGAATTAAAAATAAATGATATATATATATATATTAATTCCAGTATAATATATATGTTATATAATTCACATATGATCATTAATTTCATTCTTTATACGTTCCATGTATTGCATGTACGAGTCACATCACTTGAGGGGGCGGTAGTCCACACTTCCTCATATGAAATTTTAGCATTTACAGAACATGAAAAGAATAAAGGTATGGTTTAAATATAAAATAAAGAAGTATATAGTAAACATTAATACCATATATATCATATATAAAATACAGTGACATCATAATGGACACCTTTAAAGGTGTTAAAAGAATATTGAACAATCATCGTTTCGTGAGGCCGAAAATCACCAACCACAGAAACAATATGTTTTTTAAGAATTAGATGAAGGTGTGTGTTAGTGTATCTATAATACATATTATAAAAACATCCTAGTATATTTATGATACTGCAGTTGTTACAAAATAAATGAATAAAAAGAGTTTAGGGGGTTGGAGAAGCAAAATAAAACAAAAGGACACAAGTGAAGACATTACCTTAAAATCGGGTAACTCCCTTTCGTTTGAGCTCAAAGGCTTCCTTGGGAAGACTTCTTACCAAAGGGAGGCTTCAAGGAGTTTTATAGGGATTTTTAGAGACAAAATGGTCAGGGGTTGGCCGAGACAAAGGCTTTGAAAGTGTGGGTATGGAGGTAGAGGTGGGGGCCTTTTATAAGAGAAGAGGAGGGGCACTCTTGGAATGTAAGAAAATGTTACATTATTTTAGAATGAGTTTCAGATTTTAATGGTCCCACATTGATTGGTTTCGAGGATAAGGTGATAAGGGTTATAAATCCACCCATACAATTGGTTTTGGACATGTGTAGGTCTTAGATTTTACATTATCTTTCCATTTTATTTTAATCGTTAAATAATGAGGTCATCGCTTCATCATCATGATGTCATAAATAATTTAATTTATTTAATGTCTAAAAATTATAAAAAAATAATTTGATATAGGAAATCGTTTTATCTTTCCATTGATTATTTATAGTAAAAATGCCGACTTGTATAACCCCTTGTAAAAATTGGTTTAGTAAAACATCTCATGTTTGTGTCATTTTTACTTTAACATTAAATAAAAAGATATTTATGTCATTTTCCAACCAAAGTGGCTCCATGGGGTCCCCAAGTTGACCCATGGATTATCCTGGTCGGCCATGACACATCCAATGAGGGTAGGACATGTCTGTAAGTCATTTCATTTTATTAAAACATTATTCTTACCTTAAACTACACTAATTTCCTCTAATCACGATTAAAAACATAATAAGTTACTATTCAGTAAAAAATTATTTTTATCACATTGAACCACATTTTACTTTTTAATGACAACCATGTACGTAGGATTTTTTAAATTCAAAATATTAAGATGGAAAAATTGCATTTAAACAAAAAATCAGTTTTTATAAGTACCACTTAGTGGTTTCACTATTCATCAAAAATTGAAGTTTTTCAAAAAATTACCTGAAGTTCACCCTAAGATATATTTGATATTCCGAATTCAAAAATAATGACTATTTTACGAAATTCAAAACATTAAAGTTGAATTAATTAATTTAATAATTAATTCCCGCTGTCAAAACAAATAGCGTGTTTTTATGAAACAAAATCTATCAAAAGATTGACACTAGTTTAAGTCCGATTTCAAAGTGGAATTAATTAAAATGACCACTATTAGATTAATTGGTAAAAATATATTCTAATTTCACTTGGAAAACAATTCAAAAGATAGTCTAATCATATAAATAAATCGGATTAAAAGAGGTTTTGAATTAAAATACAACATTTGTCACTATTCATTAAAAATAGAACTTTTTTGGAAAAATACCAAAAATTTTCACAAATTAAATTTTGATGTCCCGATTCTAAATAAGAATTTTATTTTGTCATATATAACACATAAAATTGTCAAAAAGTGGATTTAAAAGAGGTTCGTCATCAAAAGGCGGTTACTCGACCTTTTAAAGAATATTAGAATGTTTACGCATAAAATTGGATTCATTTGCATTTTTAATCCTCTAACATTTATTTTAATAAGTAAAAATATTTAACAAACATATATAATAATTTTGTAGTTAGTTCTATTCATTCCCGCCATTACAAAGGCTAATCATTAACTACCATTTAAAATAATATTATTTTATTATTAGAGTACAACGTAAGATTCCCAAGAAACTCATTGCTGTGTATTGGGTATGCCATCATGCATAGCGTCCCTTTTAAAGTATTATTAATATTTTATTCACAACTATGGATAAATATAAAAATTTCCTATTCTTTATTTACCTGGGGTGTTACATCCTTCCCCCCTTTTGGGAATTGCGTCCTCGCAATTTTAAAATTGGGCTCGGAAACATCCTTGAAAGTCCAACATCCGAACAAGATTAGGTAAAAAAATCACTTTAAAATAAAAAATGAGAAGTACAGAGGTCACTCGAGTTAACCCATACTAGGATTCCATGTAGGGAAACATGGACATGGAGGAAAAAAAGGGGTCATGTTCTGATGGAGAATGATAGTAAACATATCTAGGAGAAAGTTAACCACAAGAAAATCACAAACTTGTGATGGGTTAAACGGTATTCGATTCCTCAGTAGGAAAAGTTAATAGCCATCATTTTTTTAAGTTACTTTTTATTGAGGAATTTATTTTTGAGAATAACTAAATCATAATGAAACAGAATTACTTGTCATGTAGACTTTCAACTTTTACTAGATTCCTTAATCAAACTCGTATTTTCTCCAAAAAACGAGTATTTAGGAAGACTTGTTCGCATTAAGAGTACTATAATCAACTTCTAGAGAATCACCTAATCCACAAAAGAGAACTATATACTTCCCATGTCTTTATACTTGAACCAAAACCAATACAAAAAACGATAGTACAAGATCAGATAATCCAGAAATGTATAACCATTTATAAAACGAAAATCTATTCTTAATCTCCAAAATTTGTCCAACAAAACCCAAAGTTCAACGAGGACCATTCGGTAAACAAATTGTCCATAAAATACTTCAAATTAAACCAAACTAATATTGAAACCGAAATTTTTTAAGGATTTAGTTGCACAGTCTTCCAATGTAGAAATTAACACCTATCTCCAAATAACATCAGTTACTTTTAATGTCTCGTATTGAAATATAAATAACCTAATCACACATCCTCCATGATAGGTTAATAAATTTCCATAGATAACCCAAAATCATCTTACTCTTAATTCATAAAATCATCTAACTAAAAAGAATCAGTCAAACTAACCAGGGACTTCACGCAGTCTAGCGGTATGCGATGAATACCAGTCGCACTTTGGTTGTGGGTTCGATTCCCGCAGCTTTTTCCGATGCGACGGGTTGTCACACGGTCTGCGTGTTGTCCTTTTTCCAAAACTGTATAATTCTCAAAACAATCCACAAAACGAGATAAAATATTCAAAAATAATCATATCATATTTTATCCTCAAGTTTATCTCATGCCTTTAATTTTCCATCATAACATATAATAACCCATTATTTCCTCAAAAGTAAGTATCATATAAACCATAATGGTTACCTTTATAATTATTACCTGAACATACACATAGAATGGTCATATCGTACATGATGAATTACAGAACATACCAAGGTTCAAGTGGTTGATCATGACTCCTTGATAGTTGGTTTAGAACAACAACGAGTTTCCTCATTGAATACCTCATTTCATCCAGTCTCTTAATCAGAGAACCACCACAGTTTCCTTCAAACCTATTGTCACTTTGGTACCTACTAGATCCATCCATTCACTAAAAACAGAAATGTCAGTGTGAGTATATCAACGAAATCCTCATGTACTAATGAGGGAGATAGCCACTAAGATATACTTACTCATTCAATTTATCTAAAACTAGGACTCTTTCTATAATCCTATACATTATGGTACTGTCACTTATGCATAGAGAATACCCTAACCTCTAATGTTACCTAAACCGACATCTGATACCAACTATAAGGCCCCAGCCTTAAACCTTAATTAATCTTGAGTTATTACAAGATTACACATTGAGGATCTTTTCAGGTTTAGAGTTTTAGAGAATTAGATCATAAAACTTGCATTACATTCCACATTTAAACAAAGTGGTTACATAAAGATAGTATTCATTTATCCCATCAATGGAAACATATTTAAAATAAAACATGGATTCTTTATTGACACTTCCTTGTCACTATCATCATATCATGTACCTTTCCCTTGACCTGTGAAAAACATTTCAAAAAACACTTGGGATGAGCATAAAAAGTTTAGTAAGGGTTATAAAAATATTGATAGGAAACATGAGTTCATATATACATAATAATGAAATCATACTTTACCAATAAAACAAAGGCACATTAACATACCTCATCAAATCATGAATAAATCCTAGAAATCATAAGACATAAAAGGTAACATGATGCATTCAATACATTCTTACGTAGGGAGTAACCCTCTTGGTTAAATTTGGAATACCCACCACAGTATATTCCCTAAATATCATCGGAGAAACCTTAATGTTTCACTCCTTCGCGTTACCCAATGCATTGGAGAGCTATATCGGGCTCACCCGCCCTTAGTTTATCACGGAACCACCCGTATTCATAATAATACCCAAGAACCTTAACATAATTGTATCACATAAAACATGAATAAAGGAAACAAAACATTTCCACCTTCAAATCAGATGATATCAGTACAACACATTGATATAAAAACATTATGAAAACCATTTTCAATACCAAAATAAAACAAAAAGTAAAGCATGGTATTTATTTTTCATTTAAAAAAAGGTATATCTTTTAAAGGAAGATAAAACTCAAATAATGGTCAGAGCGGCGGAGAATTCGTTTTCACCACATACACATGAAAAAAACATTCCCTTTTGTCGTTTAGTAAACACTTCATATAAAAAAAGATTCCTTTTGAATAAACGTAAAAGTCAAAGGGGTTTATACACAATATAAAAGAAGGTTGTGTATAAAACAAAATATGCCTCAATGAAAGGATATTGAGACGAAGTCCCATACCACCTTGAATCTTTTAACAATTTAAACCATTAATATCCATATAAATAAATCCTTAAAACCATTTTGAAAACATGAATATTAATAACAAAAAATCATTAAAACACTTAAAGCGATTTTTTCGTAAAAGTGTTTATACCAAAATTCGAGACACTTGAATACAATAATTGAGGATTAAAATTTAATTATAACTTTATAATATCATGAAAATAAATGTATTCATGATATAATATTCCAAAGGACAGTATATACACCATATAATAGTTAATTGGTTCGTAGCAAAAATGAATACTCAATAGAAATGTAAAATGTGAAGAAATCCCTTATAAAGAAGGTATCCTGGAATTAAGGATAAATCAATCTCAAAATTATGTGTGAAAAATATAAATACACACAATATAAGTGGATATTATGTGTAAAACAATAAAAGTTAATTCACACATATTCAAAGGATGACATATTTAATAACTACATGTTGAACCCAAAGAAATCAAAATTGGGGTAAAAAGTTCCCTTGGTAAACTTCGACAGCCTAACGACGTCACTTCAAAATTCAGGAAGAGAGTTGATGAGAGATAAAAAGGGTATCTCATCACATGGAAATAAAATTTAAATCAATAAGGATATATAAGAACATATCCCAACATAATAGTATGTGAATTAAAAGACATAACAAAAGAAGCCTTTTAAAAACAGGAGGGTGAAATGTTCCCTTACCGACATGGGTATCTTTCGAGGCATGCACCCCGTGAAAGAAGGACAATACAACATTGATGTAAATACTCATAAATGAAATTATATTACACAATGAGTAAAATAATGGGAAGTAAATACACAACTCAAAGGAAATTTTGGCAAATGTAGCATGAATCTCACGAGAATAAAAGTGAGATGAAAAATACCTTATGAAAACACGGTATCCTAACGGCGCCACATAAGACTTCCAAAATGGATTGATGAGAGGAAATAGGGTCTTTCATCATATTAGCATAAAGTTTACATAAATATGAATATAAATGAACGTCCCACAACATAACAAAGGGGAGCTTAAAAGTAGTGACATAAAGGAGAATACATAAAAAGAAAGAGAGAGGTTGGATCTCTTACGAAAAATTCGGTAGCCTAACGACGCCACTCAAAACATCCAAAATGGATTGATGAGAGGAAATAGGGTCTCTCATAATATTAAAATAATTTTTACAGAAAGATGAATATAAAATAACATCCCCCAACATAACAAATGGGAGCTTAAAAGAAGTGACATAAAGTAGAATACTTAAAAATAAAGAGAGAGGTTGGATCTCTTACGAAAAATTCGGCAGCCTAACGGCGCCACTCAAAACTTCCAAAATGGATTGATGAGAGGAAATAGGGTCTCTAATAATATTAACATAACGTTTAAAGAAATAGGAATATAATATAACATCCCCCAACATAACAAAGGGGAGCTTAAAAGAAGTGAAATAAAGGATAATACTTAAAAAGAAAAAGAGCGGTTGGATCTCTTACCTCAAGTCCAACATGTCATGTTGGTTTCTTTATATTACTTAATAATAAACATTGGTAAATTTATAATTGCCTTTGTAACTCCATTGAGGATTAATATTCAGTTAATATCACATATTATAATGTTATAATAATTGATTAATGATGTTAGTTCATATCAGATGTTTTTTCCGATGTTTGGTACATGAGTCAAAAATTAACTTGTTTGAAAAATTATTGTCCATGTAGTTATAAGTAAATAATTTTCAGAATAGTATTAATGATTAAAATATCATATATATCCAGTAAATATTCATTTTATAATATTCCATATCATTTGGAGATAAAAACGAAAAGCATCATTCATGGAGACGGTAGGCCGTACATACGCATGAACGCTAATTTCATTTTTTATTTTTCATCTTAACAGAATTAAAAATAAATGATATATATATATTATAATTACAGTATAATATATTTGTTATATACGTCACATATGATCATTAATTTCATTCTTTATACGTTCTATGTATTGCATGTACAAGTCACATCACTTGAGGGGGCGGTAGTCCACACTTCCGCATATGAAATTATCACATTTACAAAACATGAAAAGAATAAAGGTATGGTTTAAATATAAAATACAGAAGCATATAGTAAACATAAATACCATATATATCATATATAGAATTCATTGACATCATAATGGGCACCTTTAAAGGTGTTAAATGAATATTGAACAATCATTGTTTCGTGAGGCAGGAAATCACCAACCACAGAAACAGTATGTTATTTAACCATTAGACGAAGGTGTGCCTAAGTGTAGCTATAATACTTATTATAAAAACATCCTAGTATAATTAAGATACTGAAGTTGTTATAAAAGAAATGAATAAAAAGATTTTACGGGGTTGGAGATGCAAAATAAAACAAAATGACACAAGTGAAGACATTACCTTAAAATCGGGTAAGTCCCTTTGGATTGAGCTCAAAGACTTTCTTGGGAAGACTTATGCCCAATGGGAGGATTCAAGGAGTTATAGAGGGATGTGGAGAGACAGAATTGGTTGGGTTTTTCCGAACAAAAGGCTTTGGATGTGTGGATATGGAGGTATAAGTGAGGGCCTTTTATAAGAGGAGAGCAGGGGCACTCTTGGAAAGTAAGGAAATGTTACATTATTTTAGAATGAGATTCTGATTTTAATGGTCCCAAATTGATTTTTTATAGGATAAGGTCATAAAGGTTCGATATCCACCCATCCAATAGGTTTTGGACATTTTTAGGTCTTAGATTTTACATTATCATTCCATTTTATTTAAATCGTTAAATAATGAGGTCATCGCTGCATCATCATGATGTCATAAATAATTTAATTTATTTAATTTCTAAATTTTTTAAAACAAATACTATGATGTATGAAATCTTTTTAGAATTCCATTTATTATTTATAGTCAAAATTCTGACTGGTATAACCCCATGTGAAAATTGGTTTAGTAAAACATCTCATGTTTGTGTCAATTTTACTTTAACATTATATAAAAAGATATTTATGTCATTTTCCAACCAATGTTTCTCCATGGGGTCCCCAAGTTGACCAATTTATTTTCTTGGTCGGCCATGACACATCCAATGAGGTTAGGACATGTGTCTTGGTCATTTCATTTTATTAAAACATTAATATTACCTTAAACTACACTAATTACCTCTAATCGCGATTAAAAACGTAATAAGTTACTATTCATCAAAAAATTATTTTAATCACATTGAACCAAATTTTACTTCTTAATACAAACCATGTATGTGGGATTTTGGAAATTCAGAACACAAAGATGGCAAAATTTCATTTAAATGAAAAATCAGTTTTTATAAGTACCACTTAGTGGTTTCACTATTCATCAAAAATTGAAGTTTTTCAGAAAATTACCAAAAGTTCACCCTAAGCTATATTTGATATTACGAATTCAAAAATGATGTCTATTTTACAAAATTCCAAACATATTAGTTGCATTAATTAATTTAATAATTAATTCCCGCTGTCAAAACAAATAGCGTGTTTTTATGAAACAAAATGTATCAAAAGATTGACACTAGTTTAAGTCCAATTTCAAAGTGAAATTAATTCCAACGACCACTATTGGATTAAATGGTAAAAATATATTCTAATTTAACTTTTAAACCAATTAAAAATATAATCTAATCATATAAATATATTAGATTAAAAGAGGTTTTGAATTAAAATACAATATTTTTCACTATTCATTAAAAACTGAACTTTTTCTGAAAAATACCAAAAATTTACACAAAGTAAATTTTGATGTCCCTATTCTAATCAAGAATTTTATTTTGTCAAATATAACACATAAAATTTTCAAAAAGTGGATTTAAAAGAGGTTCTCCATCAAAAGGTGGTTAATCGACCTTTTAAAGAATATTAGAATGTTTACACTTAAAATTGGATTCATTTGAGTTTTTAATACTCTACCATTTATTGTAAAAAGTAAAAATATTTAACAAAAATGTATAATCAATTTGTAGTTAGTTCTGTTCATTCTCTCCATTACAAAGTCTAGGCGTTAACTACCATTTAAAATAATATTATTTTATTATTAGAGTGCAACGTAAGATTCCCAAGAAACTCATTGTTGCGTATTGGGTATGCCATCATGCATAGCGTCCCATTTAAAGTATTATTAATATTTTATTCACAAGTAAGTATAAATATGAAAATTTCATATTCTTTATTTATCAGGGGTGTTACATGTAGCATTCAAAAATTGAAATTCATTTAATAATAAAATAATCATTCAAACATTCATAATGGACCACTCATCCCTTTTATAAAAGGCCACTAAATCATTTCCTTAATCAAAACTCTCCAGACCTCTTGGCTTGTCTACTCTAGCACTAATAAGATCCCAATATCCCCTTTTTCATCATAGAATCCTTTCCATGGGATGAAGGCAATTCAAGAATGCCTTTTGGCTTAAATTAAAAGGAGTTACCCAATTTGAGGAATATCATTCTATCAAGCTTCATCCATTCATTTTCCATATCCAAACTGCATAAACACACTTTAATCCGTAATTTTATAAAAAAACCAATATCATAAATATAATATTATGTTTTTATGTGACTTATTATACCTACACTCACACACATATCTATCTAATGTATTTGGAACATACTATTTCTGTGGATAGCGAACTACTACCTTACAAAACGAGGATTGTTCAATTATATCCCAGTAACTCTAATGTTGGCCATTATGATAGAATTTATTTCATGTATGATTTATATTATAATTATATTGTCTCAATTATTTTGTTTTTTTATTTACATTATACCATTATGCTTTCCATAACGCGTAAATACGATAATTTAAAATTGATGATGTGCGAACTACTTCCCCCTCAATGTGATATGACTCCTTCCTACTATTGGTGGAACATATAAATATTATATTCAATGAATTATTTAACATATTTAACATATATCTTATAAAAAATTAAAATATCCTTCTGTTTCATTTATATTTCATTCATTTAAATATTAATATGAAATAGAAGTACTGTTTCCTGCGTACGTAAAGCTTACCGTCTTCTTAAACGATACATTTAATATCTTATATATGATTGTTATGGACTATTATAAATAAATATATTATGCATATAAAAACAGAAATAATGGATATATAATATATTTAAATCATGTATATAATTTTGGAGATTGACTTTTGACCACATGGATAATATGTAATTATAAGAAGTTCATTTTTTATTCATGTTTGGAACATCGACAAAAAAACCGATATGAACATGAATAATTATATTATTGTTATATCAAGGATATAAGTGATATATATTGTAATATAAAAGTTAAAAAAAGATAAATCAGGTAGAAGTTAACTTAAATTTATTACATAGAATAAATGAGGAACATATGAGACTAGTCAGACTAAAGGTAATTAAACCTTTCATCCTCTTCTTTTAGTCAAAGGATTATTTTATGTGATGTATTTTAATTTCCATTTTCTTATGTTGTAATATATTCTTATATATCATTTTTTCTATAAAGGTTTTGTCCATGTGATGAGATACCTTCTTTTCTCTCATCAACTCATTTTCTGAATTTTTAAATAAAGCGGTTAGGTTGCCGAATTTTCACAAGGGAACTTCATAACCCAATTCCATTATTTAATTTTATCTTTTACATTATGATTATTTCATTCTATTATTATGTGAAAAATGATTTTAGATGTAAAATCTAATATTTATATTTGATTTATGTTTATTAATATTGAATCCAAATAATCAATCTATTTGAATAACAAAATAATTTTTGTATGGGTCTTCGTCTCAATCTTTTTTTATTTAAGAATATTTTGATTTACAGAAGACATTATTTTATATAGTTTATAAACCCCCTTTGACATTTATTTTCATTCATAGGGAAATTTATTTCTATGAAGAGTTTTAAAAAATAAAAAACATGAATGTTTTTTTGATGTACACGGTGAGAACGATATTTCCACTATTGTGTGTATTATTTAATATTTTTCTTCCTTAAGAAACAGTAAAATTTTTAGAAGGAAAATAAATAATGTATAACCTTTTTACATATTTTTGTATTGAATATATTTTTGATAATTCATTCATTATGTCAATATATTTGATATGATATATTCTGATTTCATTTTTGAAATGTAATATTTCTTTTATGATTATTTTATGTATTATAAATATGTTATGGTTCATGGAAATTTTATACTTATATGGGTGGTTCCGAGATAAAACAAGGGAGGGTGAGCCAAGTATATCTATCCAATGAATTGGGAAAATATATAATGGTAAACATTAATTTTTTATGTAAATAGATTTAGGGAATATAATGTGATGGGTATTCCAAACGGAACTCCCTATATAGCTGAGAAATCTATAGTGTATGTGTGATATAGATGCCAAGTGTCACCATTATGATTAATTATTTCTATGTTTTATTCATAAATCTTGTCATTTCGTTTGTTATGTTAAAGATAATATGTTTTTTGATTGATAAGTATGATTTTATTGATTTGTATGTAATAATTTACTAATTATTTCTTTCCATATTTTATTACACCTACTGAGAATTTTATAGTCATATTAATTATTTGAAATTTTTATCTCATGGTATAAAGAAGGTGATTATAAAGGATGTATTAATGAATATTTATATAAAAAAATAATGTTGATTTTTTATGTAGTTTTATTATGGTGATTAAAAATTTTATATAGTAGATGTGCCTACTGTTTAATTTTTGACATTAAATGTAATCGGAACGACCTAATTCTCAAATACAATAAAAATGATAAAATATTCAATTTAAAATCATAAAATAAATCATGATTATGTAATGTATATTGTTGGTGCCTTATTGTTGGCAGCATAGGTTTGTTTAGATAAGAATAGTGGTTAGGGTGTTATTTAAGCATAAGTGACATAACCATAATGGTTAGAATTTTAGAAAGAGTCATAGTTATTTTATATATATTGAATGTGTTCAAGAAAACATGAATAAGTATATATTAATCTATAAAATCTTGTTTAGATATTATATTATGATATTCCTAATATAATAAAACATACCATTTTTCATTAGGTAATGGTTAGATCTAGTAGGCACCAAAGTAAGAATAAATGTGATGAAAATTGTGATCATTTTTGGAATGAGAAACTGAATGAAATAGAAGCTATATTGAGAACACTTATGGATATTATTAACCAACTATATAAAGACATTATTGAACACATAACTCTTGTTTATTTTTTTTAAGTCGTTATATATGTGATAAAATAATCCCAATGGATTTTCATGTAAAAATCAAAAACATATGTATATTCAAAAACCCATTTGTCAAGGATTTCAATAGAAACACATAGTAAAATTCCTTAAATGGGCGAGAATATGTTATTTATGTGGTAACTATGTTCATTATTCAATAACAATCCATGGAAAATGGAAGTGTCCAATTGAATCTAAGAAAATGAAAGAATCTATTTCTGAAAGATCAATTAAATGTTTTAAATGTGTTGTACATGGCCTTTATAGAAATAGATATCCTATGAAGAAGGATCAAGAATGGGATTAGAAGTACCGTATAAATATATTTTTACCAATGACCAATCCCATTCTAATCAAGGATGATGAAACTGCCAATAACCTATGAATGGTATGGACAATTTCTTAGCAGATGTTTTTTATATTATTGAATCTTAGTATTTGATTCATGAGTTTCTATAAAAATGAATTATTAGTGAATAAGATGATTTTTTAAGGGATCATGGATAATTATTGTTGATTAATATGTCAAAATTTAAGAAATTCAAGGGTTATGTTTGATATCTTGGTGATGAAATGTTTAAAACCAGTAATGCACATTGTTGATGGGATTACAATGGAAGAAATTTCTCTTGTATGTGTAACCCTGTAGTTTGTTTTAAAATTCTATTTGAAGAATAAATTTCTTTCATTTTTTGAATATATTATTAAATTACTATTTTGGTAAATATGATACATGAATTTGAATCAATAATAGGTTTTTAGTTTTCAGTATAAAAATACGAGGTATGTGATTACAATAGTGGGTAAAATTTGTTATGGTAATTTTTTTAGAATTTATCGCATTTTATGGAATGTAATAAAATTATATAGTTTTTGAAATAGGAAACCACACATAACATGTGACAACCCATTTCAATGGACAATAAAATAGAAATTGAACCCACCACCAATGATAGATTGAGATTTATCACCTACAAATAGACTATGTGAAATACCAATATAGTATGACTAATTATTTTTAGTGATATAATTCTATGGATCAAGAATATTTTGATTATGAAAATATTTTATTTATCAAATGGATATCCTTAGTATAGGAAAATGGTGTGGTGATAATGTGATATATGTTACTTTGGAATACATTTTCTCTTTTGGGAACACTATATGAAAAAAGAAAATATGATAAAATCAGTTTTCAAGGGTCGTGTAATGGTTCAATTTTATTTTGGAAGTATCTATATTTTTATTTTTGACTAATATTTATTTTGGTAGTTTTACCAAAAAAGATTTAACATTCATAGAGAATATGCAATTAGATTAATGGATTTTATGTATGCGACTTTAAGAGTAATCAATGTTATTTGGAGATAAATGAAAATATTTTTAATGGAAGACTATTTGATAAAATACCTATAAAATTTCGGTTTCAATCATTGTTAGGGTTATTTTGGATAATTTTATTGATAAATTTTTATTAAATTATTTTTTTGGATATTTGGGTTTTTTTTAATTTTGGAGATTAAGATAAGTATTTATTTCTATAAAGGATTATACTTTATGGGGTTTATCTAATATTGTAATAATGATTTTAATTTTGGTTTATGTCTAAAGAAAATTTAAATATATAGTTTATCACATTGTAGATTATGTGATTCTCCAGATATTGATTCTAGCGCTTCAGTTGTGACCATGTCATCTTGAATACTAATAGTTCGGAAAAAAGTTGAGTTTATTGTAGAAATTTATTAAAGGGTTAATCTATACAAAAAAAATTTAGTATATCTCCCTATGATCTAAGTAATTTTCATAAATTATTTCTTCAAAATTATGAAGAGGAACTGAATACAAAAAGGTTTTCTATTTACTCTTCATATTGGTAATCAATTAATGTTTAAACCATCAATATTTTATGATTCTTTAGTAGTTAACATTATCCTAATGATATTATCTAAAACAATCAATATGAATTTGATGGTTTATTTTCACTTCCATAATCGTGTATTTCAAAATGGAACCTTATTATAGGTAATCATAGGTGACCTTTATACTTCTATTTATTTCATTAAAAGTGATAGTTTTATTAGATCATTTTATGATGTGGGACTAGTAATGAACGTAACATACTAAATTTTTATTAAAATTTCTTTCCAAATAATCATGCAATGGTGGAATGTTTTATCACGATAAAATTCAAGAGAGGGTTGTCTTCGTGTTGCGATTCTATTTTTAAATTCATTCCTTCAGGTGTGTTTTTTTCTTATGTCCATGAAGTCTTTTGGGGTTTCCCTACTATTCCCATAAAAGTTGGATTTATCATATAATAATAAATATTAAGGCCTTCGGGCTATTGGATGACGATGATGATAAAATAATAATGAATACGATTTAAAGCAAGAAATATTTTATTAATCATTAAAAGGTCGGTCTAAAAACTTTTGATAGATAACCATTTTTAAATGTAGTTTTCTTTAACTTTTATATGTTTTATTTGACACAATAAAATTATTCTTTAAAATTGGGACATCAAAATTTACATTGGATGAAATTTTGGTATTTTTTTAAAATGTACATTTTTTATGCATTATGAAAATACAACCTTTTAATTCAATACTGAATTTTACTATAATTTATATATATAGGTATATTATAATTTTGATTAGTTTTGAAATTTAATTTGATTATATTTTTATCATTTAATCCAAATTTGGTTCTTTTATGTAATTTCAATTTGAAATTGGACATTAAAAAAGGTCAATATTTTTGTTGTTTTTTCATCATAAAAACACACTTTTTTATTTTGAAAACAAAAAAATATTTTTATATAAATTTTTGCAACATTTTATTTTTGAATTGGAAAAAATAGATTCCTTATTTAGAATCAATATTTTATAATTTTGTAAATATCTATCTTTTATTTTTAGACATTACGAATAATAACTTCATTAATAATTTTATTTACAATGGTTAAAAGGTAAATATTGTATATAAGGGGAAAATAAAAATATAATAATATTAAACTACCATAAAACATGAATTAATCATATATTATTAGATATTTCTAAGCATAGAAATCTTTTGGTATATTTTAGTAACACATGGAGCCACTTGTGTGTGATAATTTCATTTAACAATGTTTTATTTATTGTCGAGAAAATATAACTTAAACATTTATAGTTTACAAATCATCTTTTATATATGGTTATTTTAGTGACATATTTTACTATAAATAGTTACAATAAATAAAAAATTCGTTCCAACATCATAAAATTTTATTTATAATTTTTCATAATCAAATAAATAAATTTATTTGTGACACAATGATGATATATAGATTATATTATTTATGAATGTTTCAAATAAATGAGATTATAAAAAACAAAATAAATTTATTTTGAATATTTATATGTAATTAATGAATTTTAGGGATACTTATGTAGTTTTATCATTGAATTAATGATGTTTTTACTCAAATGAATCAAGCTGTTATGAAATTTCTGAATGTCATGATATGAATTCGTATGCAAATTGACATAAATTTGTTTTAAAAACAAATACTATTTTATTAAATTATATAATAGTCATAAAAATAAATGATTCATCCAAATGACCTATATATGGTTTAACACATTACTAATGAACCACATGATGTTCTATCTGCATTTTATAGTAAATATATTTACAATATTTTATGAATATACAAGAATACATTGTACGAGTTGAATAATTTATCTAATGGTTAAAGCTAAATGATAAGGGTATATTTGAAACAAAAAATGTCTAAAAACTATATTTTTACTATATATTTAAAAATACATATCATATATTCAAATTAAATGGGTTTTTCCCATTTTAAATATCAAAACACAGATTATATTAAAATAATCTTTCAAACATTCTTAAATTACACCTCTTCCCTTTAATAAAAAGACATCACCTATAACCATTAATCACACATCTCATTCCCCCATTTCTCTCCATTAATTACCCAAATAAGCTCCCAAAATATCTATATTCTTACTAGAAACATTACATTGGGAAAATGGAAATTCAAGTAGGCCATTTAGTTTAAATCAAAAGGAGTTTCTAGATTTGAGGTAATTCCATCTATCAAGCTTCTTCCATTTATTTTCCTTCAACAACACACTCAACTCTTTTTATAACATTAATTTTTAAAAAAAATATTATTATAAGTATCAAAATAGGGTTTTTGATAATAATTATACCTATAGCCACACAAACCTTCAATTAATAGATTTAGAACCTACTCTTTCTGTGGACAGAGAACTACTCCCTCATGAAATGATGATTATTCAATTATCTCTTTCCACCTTTCATGGTGGAAATTATAATTGATCTGTATTTATATATGATATATATTGTAATTATATTTTCTCAATGCTTCATTATTTACCATTTAGATTATACCATTATGATTTCAATAATTTGTTGATTTTATAGTTTTATTTGAGTAAGTGCAGACTACCACCCCCTCAAGGTGATATGACTCATTCATGACATAATTGAACATGTTAAAGATATAATTAATGAAATTTTGTTACAAATAAAACATATATATTATAATTTTATTTTAATAATACTATTTTTAATTTAATTTTCACTCTTTTAAATATTGAAAATAAATTAAAGTAGTGTTCATGCGTTAGTATGGCTTACTGTCTCAATGAACAATGCATTTAATTTCTTATATCTAAATTTTATAGTCTATTCTAAATACATATATACATGATAAAAATAAATATATACTGAATATATATGATATCTAAAATATTAATTTAATTATAATGATAATTTACTTTTAACCACATGGACAATTTGTAATTACATCAAGTTCATTTTTGACTCATTTTTCGAACATTGAAAAAATGTCCTATATTTACTTGAATAATTATAAGAATTTTATTGATATATAATAAGTGTTATTAATTCAATAATAAAATATTGAAATGTTCGTGATTATTTATAAATTATATTATTATTATTATTCAGGATGAAAAAGAAACATGTGTGATAAGTCAAACTCAAAGTAAGGGAACCTTTCACCCTCCCATGTTAGACAAATACTTATTTATGTTATCTGTTTTAACTTCATTTTATTATGTTTGAATAATTTCTAATATATCTGAATTGATATAAATTTGATGTCTATGGGATGACATACCATTTTTTCTCTCATCCACTTATTTTATGATTTTTTAAATGATGTTGTTAGGCACCCAAATTTTTGTAAGACAACTTCTTAAGATAATTTGCATTCATTGGGTTGATCTTCTACTACTTGATTTTGTAATCATATTATTATGTGAGAAATTAATTTAGATATATTATGTAGTATTTATACTTGATTTATGTGTATTAATATTGAATACACATAATATATTTATTTGAATAACAAAATTATATTTCTAATGGATTCCATCTGAATCTCTTTTCATGGAGGTATATTTTGATTTATACATTACCTTCATTTATAAGGTATATAAACCCCCTTCTACATTTAATTTAATTCAAATGGAATCAATTTTCTATGATTCATTTTAGAAATCAAAATAATGAATGTTTTTTAATGTATGCAGTGAAAACAACCTTTCCACCACCATGCATATTATTTGATATTTTGATTCCCTAAACATCTATAGTGTTTATAAAAGGATAATAAATACCATATACCATTTTGACATATTTTTTATTGAAAATATTTTTGAGAAAGCATTGATAATGTAAATATCTTGAAATGATATAATGTGATTGAAATGTGTAAATTTTATCATTCCACTATGCTTTATATGTGTTATGAATATGTATTGGTTCATGGGTATTATTTACATATACAAGTGGTTCTATGAAAAACCAAGGGTAGCTGAGCATGAGATAGATCCCCAATTTATTTGGTAATGAGATAAAGTTATATATTAATATTTCTCAAAAGAGATTTTGGGATTATAATGTGATGGGTATTCCAAACGTAACTATCTATGCAGCTATGAATTATATAATGTAATTATGATATAGATGCCACAAGTTACCTGCATGATTCATGATTTATATTTGTTATTAATAAATCTTATTATTTCATGTGGTATGTTAAAGAGAATATTTTTATGAATGAAAGGTACTATTTCAATAATGTTTACATATTAATGGACTAGTGTTTTTATTCCTTATTTTGTAACCCTTACTAATGTTTTTATGATCATCCAATAAATTTGAAATTTTTTTCATTGGGTATAAGGAAGGTTAAGATAATTGATTTATTAATGAATATTTATATCAATAAAATGACTCTTTTTTATTTATGATGTTTTATTATTGTGAAAAAAATATACAAAGAGTAGAATTGTCAACCATGTAATTTTTGTGATATAATGTAATTGTTATAACCTAATTGTCAAAAACTCTAAACCTGAAGGGATGTTAAATTTTTATTCATTACTTAACTTAATATTATGTTTTGATTGCATTTGGGGCCTTATATTTACCGTATTCATCCTAGAAATATTATGCTCTTTAGTTATTTAGAAACATAGCATGAAATCAAACACTATTTTATATTTAATTAATTATCATTAACTATTTTAAATAATATTAATTTGTATTCCCCATATTTTTAGTCATATGAGATATATGAGTCTATAATTAGGTCTATAATGTGTATTTTACCATTGGTGGGGTGTAAATTTTGTGATTAGAGGACGTTTAGGTTATTAATAATTTGAATTGTTTCTTTGGTAATTTATGTGACAATTATAATAGAAGTTAGTTTTTAATATAGTAATATAATTATTTATGTTTAATAAATTAAAATGGAAATTACATGTGTAATTAAATTCACTTATTAACAAAATATATTTTACTATGGGTGTATATTTATTTCGTGGTTATATAATATAGTGATATTTTTAATTGTCTCAAAAAATGAAATTAAGTGATTAATTTAAATTTATTAAGCACTATTTATTTAATTTAGTTATTTAAATCATGTTTGTTGAAATAAAACAACGTATTTATAAAAATTTATTATTATTATTATTATCATTATTAAAAATATAAAATAATATTAATGGTGGAAGTGATGAAAATTATTTAATAATATAATTTCATATAATAATTATTAATGTGAGATATGTAATTGTAATAGTATTTTTTTATTATGTTATAAAAAATTATTTTGTTTATTTTTTCAAAACACGTTTTTGGTTATAACTCATTTTTATGGTTTTATATTGAATCACCTTCACCAGAACTATGAACATTGAATTCAGGTAGTAAATATAAGACAAATGTTTGATATTTAATTTGAGCTCATTATGAAGGTCCATAAATTACCAAATATTATGATGGGGAAGGCGTATTAAATTATTATGATTGGGTAATAAATAAGTGATTATAATAAAAATTTAATTAATTAATGTAATTTTTTATAAATGAAATTTGATGTGGTTCACAAGACATTGGTATATGGATTATTATTTCTCAAGCCTTTTCGATCTCTCTTACCATCTAACTTTTTTTTGTTTCTTATTATTTAAAATTATCTTTTCAATATCCCCTTCGATATTGAAAATATTTATATTCCTCTAGTTTATTTGGGTTCACATCGATGATTATTAATTTATTCATAATATTGATTTCATTTCCGGTGGGGATTTATTTTGTGTGATTGTCTTATAGATTTGTGAAAAAATTATTTGAGTGATGATAAATGTTGTAAACATTGACATTTAATTATAAATCCATGAGGTTGGAGGTTGAATTTTTATATACATTGTATATGTATGATGTTATAAAGATGTTATGTTATACTAGAATAAAACATTCTTGTTTTCAAAATCATGTTGGTGTGTGTGTAGCTCTGGGCACAAATTTTTATCTGTGATTATCATGAAATTAATATTGTCATAACTTATCATTACTTGCAAGAAAATGTTTTTTTTCCATTTCAAAGATTGTGGGAATTGTTTCTATGAACAAATATAATTTTTTGGTTCTTAGTGGATTGGTTTAGGATGTTATCTAAATTATTGCAGTCCAAACTTCCTTAAAGGAGAGGAATTCATAGTGAACCTTACGTACATAAATTTGGGGGTGGCTACATCTATAAAGGGGAAAACAAATTGTTCTGCAGGAAGATACTAAGATACAAAAGAGGAGCATTGAGGGTGGAAGTTACACATTATAATTTTTGGTTACCCATTTTAACATTGTCCAAACATCCTTATTGGTAGGCATTTCTACACTTATATAGGGGAATGAATTGTGGATTACTGGAATATACTAATCAACACTTCATTAAGAATTTGGTTTTCAGTGATTAAAAGGATAAGAGTGATAAATATTTACATGATGGATCTGGTAGTGTTCCTATAAAAACCAAAAAGTGGGTGGGGTGAGAATTATAACATTGTAAGAGGTGAATGTTTTCTTTACATTCATACAAGAAATGATCTTAATCTTGTGGGGTCGAGGATTTTGATAGATTAGTTATTTTATGATTACTCAATATATGTATGTTTAATAAGAAATTATGTTGTTCATGATATAACATGTTATATATATATATATATTGTTCACTTATGGTAAAGATGTTTTCGTGGCATTCTACTGAGCCTTGAACTCACATCATAATCATCCAGTTATTATGCACTTGTGGATTTCATAAATAGATATTAGATGGAGTGAAAAGGCTATGTGGTGAATGGTTGAGTGGTGGACTATAGATATGGAGCATGAAAATATTGAAATAGATGTTCAATGTATATGTATTTTATTGATATTTTATTTACCTACTTCTTAACTATATACATTCTTATCTGTTTGGGATATACCAATATATGCATTTCATTATTTATTTTCCATATTTCACTGACATTATTTATTCATTTTTTTATATTGTTCACTATTTTTATACGTCATGCGTGATAAAAATTGTATAGTCTCACCAATTTTAGATTTAGACCCTTGAATCTAGTTGAAAACCACTTACATAGATGGATGAATGTGTGAGGTCACATAGAATCTGACCTAGACGAATTTTATTGGGTCACAATGTTACAAAATTGTATCAGATCATCATGATTCAATAAATTGATTTTATCATTTATTTTTTGGGGTGGGTTAGATCAGATATAATATGTTAAGACATATGTAGGGGAACTATGACAATGTTTGTCCAACTCTACAAAGTGGTCCTCTATGTTTCCAAATGTTAGAATTTATGTAATTCTGTTATAGTTGACTATATTCAACTTTCATGATAAAAATAATTTTATATGTGATTTATGAGACATCCCATATTTTCATGAATCATGACATGGAATATAGGATCACATTTCATATATATATATATATATATATATATATTCAACATGACAATTCATTAAATAAATTCATTGATTTTCTTATCTTTTAGGGTTATTTTATTCTATATGATATATATGTGTTTCCAAGATGAGTGATATATATTCAATATCATTAATTATATTATTTTCTCATTTTATTGTGTTAGTATATATATATATATGAATAATGTAACTAACATGCAGCAATGAAGACCAGGTAAGTACTTGGATGGCTATACCTTGGGATTTAGTTAGACTCCTAAGGAATACTTTGTGGGGTCACATGGACATGTTGGATTTTTTATGTACCTATTAATTATATTATTTGATAGATATGCATGTTGTATTATGATGATAAATTTTGGTGGTATGAGTTGTCTTAGAATGACATCTATTGATACTTCTATGGTATGAGAAGTCTGTAGTGGGCGATAATTCTTATTCCCCAATATAATATAATATAATAATAACCCACTTATTGATAAATTATATGTGTTTTATGTGAAAAAATAATTTTTTTAAAAAAATATACTATAATAAATTATTTAATGATAGTTCAATGGCGAAAATCATAGTTAACACCTATGAATATTCTATTAATCATTTTCATATTCATACGTCGTGTTAGTGCAAGATTATGTGGCTTGCAAATACTAGACATATGAAGAATTATAATATTAAATTAATTATATTATTCACGCACTATATTTTTGAATTAATTTTATATCTCTAAAACGGTGCATTTAATGAGAAAACATTGTGATAGTTTTGTCATAATAATGGTACTTTTCACTGGTGAGGTATAACATTTAATTTCTTTTGAAATATTGGGGGATCATTTGAGGGAATAAATTATTTAACAATATCTACTTATGTATTTTTGAAAATAAATTAAAATCTGTGAAATGGTCCATTGTATGAGAATTCTATAACCATTGTTATGTCCTGATCAATATATTTTCTCTAGGTGAGGTATAAATTTTTTATACGCCATGTTTTTTGTAACATCTAATGGAATAAAAAGATTAGTTATTAATAATTATTTTTATTATTTGGATTTGAATTATGAAATTATTATATCTCTCAAATTTTGATTCTTATGAGAAATATGAGACCACAGTTATGTCTGAAATACAATGTTTACTCTATGAGGGTTATAAATTTTGTGAGTGTTGGATGTTTATGTTATTAATAATTTGATTTTTTGTTGGATTTTTAATATAATTATAATAATCAAAACATGATCAAATTTTTTTATTATTATTTATATATAAATTAAAATGGTAATTATTTTTTAATTAAATTCACCTAATAAATGAACAATGTTTGTACATGTGATGGTATTTATTTTTCGGTTATATAATTATAGTGATATTATATGATGTCTCACATAAATTAAGTTCTATGGTTAATATAATATAATTAACCACTAAGTATTTAATAGATATTTTTATTGAAAACATATTAGTGTAACCAAAATGAGATATTTAAAAATAATAAAAATATTATTATTATTATTATGGTGATTAAATATGGAATAGAATAGTAATAGTGGAAATGATGAATGTTAATTAATAATATAATTTATCTATAATTATTATTATAGATGTTATATATTTAATAATAATAATAATAAATTTTATTATTAATAATTGGTGGAATTTTCTTTTTTCAAAACACCATTTCAGTCATAACATTTTCATACGGCATTTGATTGACATGACGTCAATGCAACCATGTACTCAGAATTTAGGGTTACTTTCAAAACAAAATTTTGATATTTTTATTTCATGATTCTAATTTTGGACCATGAAGAATTCAACATGATGATGATGTAGTTTGTACGTGAAATTTATATGAGTTCTTAATAGACATGTGATAAAAATAATAATTGTTATTTGTTGATGGTATGTTAATTTAAAATGGATTTTTAGTGATTCCCTTATGATGAGTCAAAATTTTATTATCTCTCCATCATCTCACATTTATCTTACTCTTTCTCTCATATGTTTCTTTATTTTCCTAAATTCTCTTCCTAAAATCTATTTTTATATTGATCAGATTGAAGCACCATCAGTTCTTTTGTATTCTTATCAATCGGTATAAATTTATTACTATTATTATTTTAGATGGAGGTGCGGATTCCGTGACATGAAATCATCTTATGATAATGTGAAAGCCGTGTATGTATTATGAAAATCATTTTAATCCTCAACGTCAATTTGAAAAACATTGAGTTTGGAAGTTTTTCAAATTTATATGATTTAAACATCTATGATTGTATAATTATTTGGTGTTATAATGGAATATCACATTTTGGTTTTTAGTTGCATGTTGGAATGTGAGTAACCATGGGATTACTTATATATATATATATATATATATGATATTATCCTAATTTTGATCTTGGTGTGACATATTATTCTTTTCTACAACACGTTTTTATGTGTGGAATAAATTTTGGATTTTTTCATCTGCTAACAAGATACTCATGTGGAGAATTGAGGATTACTGTATGAAGTTACACAACCATACATAGTCTGAAACCCCTTAAATTAGGACATGTAAACCCTATAGATAATAAGGAATAATAAATAGATTTAAGGTACATATATACTCAGGTGTTTCAATCATATTGGATGTATGAGGTTGCCCATCCTTGCATGGTCCTATAATCCTTAACAGTGGGTGTGTGTACCAATGTAGAGGGAAATAAATAGCTGTCATCTAGTGGATACTTGGATTCATATGTGGAACATTTAAGGTGGGTGTTAAGTGGTCCTAGTGATACATATTCATCCTTTCGTAGTAATTTCATACATTAATGTGGAAGTGGATACCCTTGATGAGTTGATAACATATTGTCTTGCTAGAAGATACCTATCATAGATTCATTTGGACAAGGTTCATGGGTTATTAAAACGATAATAGGACAAAATATATTCAAGATAGATATTTTGGTGTTATGTAACACCAATCATATGGGTGATGTTGGAAATATGAAATTAGTGGAGGTACGTGTGTTCCTTATATTCTTAATAGCAATGAGCCAGAGTAGGTGGAGTTATGGTTTGTGGTAGATTGGTCAGTGCAATACCACTATAAATATACATATTTACTGATAATTTATTTATTTCATGATATAAAAAGATATATTTATACTTGTCACTTATGGTAAGGAATCATTATGGTATTCCAAATGGGTTTTCTTACTCACAAACTATTGGGCCATTTTTGTGTACTTTTAGATTTAATGACTAGATATTTGCTGAAGGGAAATGGACCTATGGTGGAATGTTGAGTGGTGGAACATGGATCTAAATAAGACCATGACAGACCGTGGAGTACCACACAAATGTTTATTTATGTATTTTCCTTCATTTAACTGATTTATACTCTCTTGTATATCATACCACTTTAGGATATTCATTCTTATATATATATGTCATTATTCAATTTCCACCTTTTTCCCTGATATTTTATTCATTATTTTGTATTGAATGATGACATAATATAGAGGATATTGTTTAACCATAATCATATTAGCAACCTCACAATAATTTGAAATCTTCTTGCATACGTAGAGGCATAAATGAGTATACATAGCATTTAGAGTAGACCCGGTTGACTGGGTCAGGTTGTTAAAGTAATGGTTTTCATTTTTATACCTCTGTAACCTTTGGTGAACACATTATTTTAGAAATATAATGGATTGATATACCAAATATTACAATTAATTTATGGTTTTTATACCATATATTCATTCTATTATTAATCATATTGGTTGAAATACATTTTTATTCTAATACATTGTGTACATTATATCTCATGAAAAATTCTAAATGCCCATCATCTCTGATATAATGAATGATGGATAATAAAATAAATATATTGAAATTTCTATTTTATTATTGATTACTAATAGTAAAATATGATGCCTCAATTTTTGTGAGATTATAATGAGAAATGTATGATTCTTTCATTCTGAAACCTAGTCTCTCTTCACATAAGTTTTCAACAAAGTGGAATGTTATGATGTTATCTGACATTTATACATGTAACACATTATATTATCAATGAACATGAGCTCAACCAGATATATAATGCATCAACTATTTTCATGTGGATACATCTCCTATGTGATGCTCATTATATTTCATAGCATGGATGATGGTCGAGTTCACATTGGTATTAATATTTAGTCAGTTTCACTAATTCGATGATAGAGTTTTAACAATCCGTTTCATGATATAAAAAAATAAATACTTTCCATTCATGTGTAATGGATAAGACCTATACAAATTCAAGTTTGCAGTGTGTTCGGTTAAAATGTGGAGGATTTTTAAATCTACATTTTATGTCAACAATAATGATTATGTTTCTTTATACACATATATCACATGATTAAAAATTATTATAATGCGATTAAAAATGTATTATCATTTCAGATAGGATTTTGACCAATAACCAATGTGATGCTGAATTGAAAGGATTCAAAAAAAACTGTTTTCTTTCAAAAAGAAATATTAATTTCATATGGATGTTGAAATATCCTACTAGAATGACTATATATAGATGACCTTATTGTTGATTATATTTTTGAAATCATGTGATTTTTCTATCTTTGATGAATTTAGTTTATATTTAATGACAATAATTATTTTTAAATTGCATTTTTTTCCTAAAAACACAGTTTAAAATATTTAATTCAAATCCAATTATTTGAAGTACTATGAATATTTTATAGTTATATTTATGGGGATCTTGATAACATATACAAGGATCATTTTTATAGACAAAAAATATTTATATTTAAATTAATGTTATTATTCCAAACTAATAATATGAAAAATATATTTTTAAGGGATATTTTCAAGTTATTTTGAATACATTTATTATGAATCCAAATCAAGAAGGATAATTGTGTTGTGATATTGATGTAGATATTTGTATTATATATTTACTAAATTTATTTTGAATAACTGAGGGACCAATGTTTCTTCATTAGTGGAGTGTTTTAATATCCAAATATATTAATATAAAATTTTTTTTATTAAAAATTGGGTGATAAAAATGTGAAAATAATTATTAAAATAAAATTTTAATATTTTTCTATTACTATTCAACATTTTAATAAGGGATAAACATAAAATATACATCCATTTTATTTCATAGTGAAATGAAAAAGAATCATGACTTCTATTTCATATATTATTAAATTTAGTACAATTAAGTACAATATTTTGCATCGTGGAATAAATAATTAGTTTCCTATATTTATTCATGTTCTTTTACAAATGTTATTTTCTTCTAAAACAATTTGTTTAATAATTTTATATTATCTACATCACATCTTCTTTCGTTATGTCTTATCTACATGTAAAAAACCATGGTGGATTTTCATAATCACATAAAAAATTGTGAATATTTTTTTGGTAAAATAAAATAAATACCTTGTAGTAACCTCGTAGTAAGTTGTGAACTACCCGCATTCAATTGTAGAGGTCCCCAGGAAATGGGCCTTCTTAGTGAAAATATATTAGCGTGGTGAGTGAACATTTGTGGTGTTGTCTCTGATATTTATATGCTTTATACTATTATAACTAATCATATCCAATTCCTTAAATTATTTTTACTAAACTGAAAGTGTTTTTATATGATACAATGAATTTATATCATTAATTCAAGTGTTGAAATTAAAATTTTCAAATTTTTTAAAAGATACAATTAATTACATAATTTCATCTACATCATCATAAGTATGATTAAAAATGTGTACAATTTATACTATATTTATGGAAATGGGGATTAAATCTCAAAAAAAAATAGATTTTGTTTAGATAATAATAATTCTCCAAGGTGTGTTCCACGATTTATGTTCTTGATTTCATGTATAATGTTGATTTGAAATAATATATTATTCATGGATCATCAGATTTGATTTAATGATTCAATGATCTGTATAAAATATAACACACATATATAATAAAGCATATTTTTTTCTTATGTTATTAATAATTTATTCTATATTCATCGAAGAATCATTATTTTCAAATTATATATAATATTAAATTACTATATGCTATTGTTATTATAACAACATAGAATGAGAGATATGAAAATAGTTCCTCAAGCTGGTTCTCCATAAGACATTATGTATTTATACCCATATTCTATAGGATAGTTACTAGTAGTGAGGGTCTAATGAAACACGTCTAGAGACTATAAACTATTTTTCATGTTGAAACGAAATAAATAATCAAAATAAACCTTTATATCAAAACATGATAATAATCATACATCGAATGCCACATGCAAAAACATGAGAAGTACAAATAATATAATACAATAAACATGTCAAATCATTAATTATAATGTATAATAATACAACAATATAAAACTCCTGGTAAAATCCCTAAAAGGTTCACATAACCATTTTCGGTCCCCTCATCCCTAATTTAACCAATTTTTACCATCAATAATAGTTTATTTTCTCTTGTACGAACCTGGAACAATGTATTTTACTCTAGTAGACCACAATGTCATGATTAGTGTGTATCTAAATCTCAGTAGGACATCAACATAGTTTTTAACAATTATATATAATATAATAAAAAATAAATAATAATATCCAATGAATAATGAAAAATACAGTGAAAGTAATTCAACTTCCTATTTGTCAATTATGTAGTAACCACATGTCCCTTAAGATCATATGTGTCACTCATTCATCCAACTAACATCATCCCATGATTGGTGCCTGAAGCATGTACTATAAGTGTTTTAAAAGTTAAAAGACAAATTAGAATACATTCAAAAAAGAAATATTTTATTCTTTGGAGCATCAATACATATACTCATGCAACCAAAAATATTAGGGATGCCTAGAGGATCCATCAATCATCCCAAACATATTATAATTGGGTGGGATATTGGATAATAATTCATTCACACCTATTATGAATATTATTGCTGGATTAAATAGTGTTAATCTAACACCTCAACTCACATTATAATGACATTCCTTTATAGAGAATCATTCTGAAACACCACATATACCATTTTACATTTTATGAGGTTCATTATCAATTATGTTTTATCAAATAAACAATAATGGTGTTCTTAATTAATAAAAATTTCTATGGTTCTTTAAATTCATGAAATTTATATCACTTACATACTAGTCAAATTTTAACATATATCATAAATACAACCGTTAGTAAATTTTTTAAAACATTCAACAACATGAAAATTACACATTGACCATTTATTAAATTTACCCATTAATATATCATAAGATAAATAATTTTTCAATGTCATGTCAATGAACTCACATTCCAAGACAAAAACAATAATAATAATAGGGTTACAATATCATAAACCCATTAATTTTTAATTTATCATATCATTTAACTATTTTCAATGGAGTAGAACACCCATTGGTTGACCATATGCATATTGTAATCAATATTGAACTAAGAATTATGGTTACTGTATGGTCACACATATCGAATTTTATTTCCAATTTACATAATAAGAAATAAAAATGAAAATAAAGCAGGCCCAAAAGAACAACGACATTACAATAATCATGATAATGTCCTTTGAAATAATCGAATACCATCTACCATATAGTCATTTTCAACCACCCATCCATAGAAGGCCCTTGATTCTATTTAAATAAACTAATATCACTCTGTAAATGAATCTTCATGAAATGTATCTTTAAATTGATTCATAATATTTTGAACAAATAAAAAAACCAAATTTTCTAAAAATTTTAAAAAGTATTTTTCGACAATATTAGAGATCTGATTTTAACATAATGGATATCCAAATGGATATGAATAGAGTGAGTAATATTAATTAGGGAGAAATATTTTATTGGGTATTATCCCATTCTACTAAATGTTGATATGTGAATAAAATTGGAAATTAATCATTTTTATCATAGAGGAAAATGGTAAAATAATAAATTTAAATGAGGTACATTGTTTGGCCATATGTTATTCCAATTTATTCTCAAACCATGAATATTACACTATCCAATGATACAATGATAATCAGAGTTTATTGAAAAACTAACACAATTTTAAAAACCACCTAGATTCATGTGTGATATATTTTTCCATTCCTAAATATATTCAATGACAACCATGAATATTTTTCAAACCATTCATCTCATTCATCATAGTTCATTTTTAGTTTGTCATGGTTAAATCTAATACTCCACCATATATACACCATAAACTATATGTTAAATTTACCAATACTCATGTCACAATCATATAAGAAACCCTTAAGTCCTCATATAATCCATGGTTGTCTTCCATTAACCAATTAAAAATTAATATAATCAAATTTAAAATGAAATATCCCTTGTATGATTATCATGATCATACACCTTCCCAACCATTAAAAATTTCATCATGTATATTATCTCTTAAGATCAATTAATCTTCCATGTTAAAATTTTCAAACCACTGCGACCTTTTATCGATTCTTTATATAATGTCTCCCTAGGATAACAACCATTATTCCACAACATGCATGAGATATACTTGGTGATATCCTAAAAAATATTACTTTGAAAAACAACACTATTTTGATACTAATAAAATGCTGAATCAACCTACTCCTTCAGAAAATAATCATATAAAACAAGATAATGGTAGGTATGATACAACTGAAGAAGTGATACATGGATTAAATCTTGTATACGATTATATAACATTAGAAAATCCAAAAGTTATTCCAATCATATAATCCATTCAAAAATATTAAATGTATTAACATGTCATTGTTGTGATAATCCCCCTTTTCAGAATCTAATGGTAACCCAATATCATTGATACTAGAAGGAACACATGGATACTAAAAAAATGAATAGGCAAACTACATGATTTAATTTATGATTCATTTCTTTTAATTTTCATAGACTTATGGTAATGAATAAACTGAAATTATTTTAATGTATCTTATATTGAACTCATTACCACAAATTTATATTCCCTACTCTATCCAACACATAATTGATTTATGTGGAATAAAATTGGAAAACACACATGGAACCGTCTAAATAGTAAATTGATAATTATTTATTTCTGTTAACACAACAAGGGGTTGTTTGTTCTCCCATGAAACAAAACCAATTTAGAATTCATGCCTTTATCATGTCCTCTAATATATATGTTGTTTTTCATTACATGTCCTCAATCCTTGGATGAAAAGGTGTATAAAAAATTAATACCAAAGGCCATTTATACTCTATTATAAAAGAACCTTTCAGAATAAATATCCCTATTATAAAAAATAATATGAGATACCATATGAAATTAACATTCAATATAAATTAAAATTTATTAAACTAACAAACAATGAATGCTTCATGAATTTTAATGTAATTATTTATAATTTTAAAATAGTGGAAACTCACCCATATTTCATAAAAATATATGTATTAATTTTTTTCAAGACTAAAAATTAAATCATAAAATTATGACATTTAAATTTTTTTAATAGGAAAGGAATTTAACAAACATGTTTCCAACTAATTCTAATCTATATCTTACTTAATGGTTTCATATCACATGACAAAACCATATATCTCCAACTTCTTTCTTGTCCATCAATAATTACTACAATGATAATGATAAATTATTTTTAAATTGTAGTTTATTTCCCATCTTAATGCATGAAACAATCAATTACCTCCTCCCAAACCCATGTAAAAATAATTATATGACCAGAAATATGTAAAATTTATTTTACAAAAGATGAAAAATCTAGATGTAGAAACCACAAACATGACGTTTACTCAAATCAATACCCTTTAAATCTTTATACCACACCATATTTATCTATTCATACAAAATAGGGTTCCATGTATAAGGGAATGTGGGTAATTCTTTCCCTCTCATCCAAGATACCAATATGTATCTCAACAAACAAACCCATCATCTCTTACACAAAAGTTTACTCATAAATTGGTCGAGATAGGTACTTAATTCTCAATTATTCCAAAAAAATCATTTATCTAATTTATATTCATACAAAAAAAAAGTTACTAATTTAATCTACCCATCATCACTGAATAAGAATCAATTCACATTGAAAAATGGTGTATTTGAGGATTTTAAACATATTTAAAATACCAAATATTTTACCATGAATAAAATGTATACACCATTTCATGGGATATACTACTTCGATCAATTTTATATCACACATAGGATATTTTTATTAATTCAGTCTGAAATATTTTGATCCCCACACCATGACTCTATATCCACGCATTATTACTACACCATGTTCATCAACTAACTCATAACAATTAATATTATACTCTTCACATAGTTTAGGAATGATCTTAATTGTTGTTGTGGTCAAATTAAAATTTCCCTACATATAGAAATTATCACATTATCTAAACCAGTCGATCAACTATTACATTTCACTAGGACTGAGAGTTAAACATCAATTAGTGAAAATACATAAGTAATCAATCTAGATTATCTCACAAAAAACAAAAATAATCATATATAAAAAACATTCTTAGGACACTCCCATGATAAGATTTTCATAAAATCCTCATGTACCACAACAACTAATTTACAATATGATGAGATCCATAAAATCCTATTTTTCAATCAAAAAGTAAATTTTTGATTGACTTTCATATGGATGATCTTCCAATAAATACCCGAACCTTTTTTTTTTCAAATATGGTTTTCTTGTTGTTTTTGAGAAAAAGATGAGTTTTGGAAATTTAAATATTACACGCCATATAATTTATGTACACTCCATGTACCTAGTTGATGCTAGTTACTGTGTGATGGATGTGTAATAGCCGAGCACATGGCCATGTGTGGGGACCTAGAGAGCATCTAATGTCGAGGCAAGAAAAGGCATGTACATGCTGTGCAATTTTAATGAACATGTCGTGTACTTTTTTTTCATTAAATTTACAAGGGTTACGTCTGACAGTTATAACACACTTCATCTTAACATATCTCATCAATGAGCATCTATATAGATGCAGATCAAATCTGAGCCCTCGACTCTCTGTCCGGTCTCCGAATCGACCATCGTCGATTGCTTTTGAATCACACCGGCGAGTTCTCCTTTCTTCATGAACTTCATCTCTTGGGTTTTCCTCTTCCACATGATATCCTCGATTGAACTTCATAATAATGTTTTTAGATCTATGAATTCTTAGGGAAATTCAAGGCCTGTAGTTCATGTATATCGATCTCACAATTTAGAGGTAGGAGGATTCTCCCTTTCTGTAGTTATTCATTGATGTATATGTTAAAAAGCTCCCAATAACCAAGATCAAGGTGTTGTGTGTTTATGGTTTTAGACCTTTTATTTTCATGTTATGACTTATTTTATTGCATAGAGGTTAATTTTTTAAAAATATGGTTATTATTTCCTTCATATGTATTTTTTTACCATGATTGCTTATTTTTAAATGTTTGTTCTATCCTTGCCTATTAGGCAACTGGTTCCATTCCATTCCTTGTATTGTTGGTTGGAGTGATTATTAATTTACATTCAATGATATAATTTATATTTTTAGCCACGTAGTCATTAGGGATGACATTGGTAGCTAATTATCATTTTTGCATGATTTCTTTACACATGGATGTAAGAACTTGGTGTAGTGAGACCAAAGGGAAAATTGACATTGAGTACATTCCCAAAGTGTTTGTTTTAATTATCATGCTGTGAGACCATAGAGGGGATTGAAATTTACTGATACCTCATTGTGTTTTTAGTTACATTACGAGTCTACATGAGGAATCAACATTGAGTGCTTCCTCTCGGTGCATGTAGGTTAAAATTAAAATACTATAGGGGGAATTGACAGTGACTTCTTCCTTAGAGAGTCATTGATCTTACATGACTAAAGGAAAAATTGACATTATTTCTTCCTTATAGATTCTTTGATATATCTTCTCTAGTATTGTGAACTAGAGGGGTAAGGTAGTGAGAACAACATAGAGGGTAGCTATAATTGTTTTTGGTTTATTATATACATAAATGTAAATTTTTGTAAATCAAACTTTATGACTATTTTCTTTTTTGTACTTCTATGTTCACATCTTCATTCATTTATTTCCTACCATATATATTAAATGACTGTTAGGAACTGAACTTTGGGTGGTTGCCTATAGGAATTACTCTGACACCATATTTGGATCATGATTTTGGGCCAAGACAGATTATATTGTTGTAGGAATATATAAAGAAAACTTCACATCTACATTAGTTAATCGATTATTGTGGAACTAGGGATCATGTGAACAATTTGAGGCTTGCGATGTTGTGGAGCATTTTAAATTATTTTCTTTTGTACATTGGATTGTACTATATTACATCATTTTTATTTGTTGGGAATTATTTCTAGAAATATGAATCATGCATAACATATATATATATATATGTGATTGAGTGTGTGTGTATATATTTGTTTGTGTGTGTGTGTGTGTGCTCTAGGTGTTTATTACTTCTGTTTTTTACTTATTGCATGTTTTACTGCTTCCGTTATTTCTATCTATTTTATATCCGTTGTGTTACTCTACCATTGAGGTCATAGTTTTTTCACTATCTCAACCAAGGCCCCCACTTCATGTCGGCTGCCTACGGACTTCGTGGATGTGCGCTCGAGGCCATGTGACCAACCGAGTATGAGGAAACTCTAGGAGGCACCCTGAACTGGGATGCTACAATTTGGTATTAGAGAGATTCATATCTTCTTGAATTAATTTTTATAGCCTATATCCCAAGATAGGAAAGAATCGGTATTAGGTAATATGATGTTCGTGGTATTAGTTAACCCATGTATAGGGAAAAACCAATCCACATGTTATTGAAATTTTTCTAGTTATTCAATTTTACCATTAATTTGTTAATTTTATTGGGTGATTCACATGTTATGTGCAGTTATCGTTGATATTATTAAGGTTTTATTTCCATTGAAACATGATGTGATGAGGGTATTCCATATCAGGCATCATATATGCACTTGTTAGAAATCACATGTCATTCATTCCATCCATGCAATTTATTGTGGATTTGGGATTTCATGAAGTTGGGATAGAAGTTTTTACAGATATGCATGCTATGGTGATATATTCGTTGATATAATACCTACATTTTATACGGTATTGAATTTTGTAATGTTTCATTTGAATGAACGTCGATCTTTGGTTCTTGAGGTGTCATGGGCCCTCATGGATCAAATTTTTGTGGATCATTACACTGTTAAGAATAAAATAGACATTTATAAAATTCCATGCTTTGATTCACGGGTAGTATGGGCTCTCACCGATATATATTTTACACCTTAATGTTTGTTTCAGTGTTTTTGGGGTTCCAGAGTAGTTTATGAGGCTTACTGTATTGAACAAACCATAATTCATGGTGTGTAATGATGAATACAGACCATGTGTCCTTCTGTTTGGGTAGGAAATTTTTTTATTATGTACACACTGTGTAATATATGTGCATGTCATGTAGTCTCTATCTATGTCACTAGCTATGTGGGAAGAGATGTGAGGATGGGAAATATTTGGGGGAACACGTCGTGTAACGGTTGTACACGCCGTGTTGGGTAGACCATGTGTCCACCTGGGTGACTAACAACACATATGGATAAAACATAATTTATACATGTCATGTCAATCTTCAACACATTGTGTTGTGTAACAAATGTATCCAGCCATGTAGAAAATAACATGAGTCAGTGAAATGTTTCTCGTACACCCCATGTCTAGAATAAACACTTTGTGTAGAGTTAGCTGTGTAACCGGCCATGTAACTAAAAACACGGGTTGGTGAATTTTGTTTAGTACACACTGTGTCTGGCACTAACATGTTGTCTAGTCTAGTTCTAGGAGAACCATGTGCCTTTTCCATGTAGAGTAACTCAGGGAGGTGAACTGGAATCAAGTACATACCGTGTGTTTGGAGAACATATCGTGTGTATGGGGTGTTATAGAACCTGGGTTGGCTGATGTACACACCCATATGAAGGCTAAGAGAACACGCCGTGTAGGAATTATACACACCATGTATCCATGTTTTGAAAAACTTATATTCTTTCTTTATCATGTTCCATTCTTACACTTCTATGTTTCAATCCCTTTTAAAATTGATATATGGTGTGAGCTTGACCTTACAGAGTCGTTCCGGAGAGATGTCCCCCGATTGTCAACCATATATATGGAACTGATCAGACACTGGATATATGTTTTCAGAGACTACCAATGGATCCTCAAATTGTTCCGTTATTTGTATTAGTCATCATTACAAATACAGGTGTCGACGTACAATTCGGAGAGGCCATTTGATGTTTTTGCAGACCATCCAGGGAGTACCCCCTCCTGCCCCATCAATGGAAAAATTGACTCGGGTTACTCAATAGCATCATCCTCCCACATTATCAAGGGTTGGTAGATCCCAAGATTTAGTGTCATGGCTATAAGACATGCTGATGATCGTCGATGATCTAGATATGCTTCTAGAAAAGAGGTTGAAGCTTGCTACATAGATTCTTCGAGTTTCTAGAAAGAGATTTTGGGAGGTGATCTCACAGGAGGGATGCCAGCAGTTCAAGGCTTGGGATGATGTACCCCATGCGTTGTACAAAATTTTCCACCCATAGTTTTTGAGGGCTGACCGAGCTAGTGAGTTCATGATTTTGCATTAGGTTAATCATTCAGAAATGGAGTATTCTTCTCAATTCACAAATCTACAATTCTATACACCCTTTTTAGGGTAATATGAGTTGTTCCTAGCATAGAAGATTATGGATGGTATCAAGTAGGACATTCGGTCTTAGGTGAACATATATAGGTTGACGTCCATCACTTTTTTAGTAATCCAGGTGTTGATCATGTTGTGGATATTTAGGGACTTTGGAGCTGTGAGCTAGGGCGGTTTCACATCCATAGTTTGTGCTTCTCTAGATGATTTTAGGAAGGGCCACAGGGACTCAACACGTAGAGATCCAAGCAGGAGAGATGCACATTTATGTATCCAAGTGGTATGATACCAGTGTGGATGAGTATGGCATACCATGACACTTTCGCCAAGATACCCAGTAGAGTACTGATCTTGTGGCATGATGTTTCATCTTCAGCGCTTCTGTCAGATCTCCTCACCAGTAGTTAGTGACAATGGTTCTTATATGACACCATGATTAGGAGCAACACAACCATTTTAACATCAGTTATGAAATAATTGTTCATCTGGACATTCAGTCCAAGGTGGAGGTTGTGGCCGGGGTAGACAATGGTCTTTCTTTCAGTGACAATTGGGTGGATCCACATAGGTTGTTCAGGCAGGGTCTTAAGGCCACGATGTAGGCCAGAATTTTGTGGTGGAGTGGTCCCAGTAGGAGTAGGATCCCAGACCCTTTAATATTAATAGTTTTATCCTAGTCACTTATGTTTTAGCTTCATCACATTTTTGATATAGAGTATTACCCTAACTTTATATATATTGCTATTGTGGAGAGCCTTGGACTCTTTATCTTTTTGTCTATTGATATCATGACACTGGACACTTCGTTGGGGACTAGAACTGCTAGTGTACATTAGTGTTGGGTGTTCCCTCTTGAGATTGGTGGAGGTCACTTCTCATGGGACCTCTATGTCATTCAAGTGAAAATCTATGATGTTATTCATTTAATGAAATGGTTAGTGCCCTTAAAAGATGTTATTGATTGTTACCACCGCTTCAAGGTGTATTTTACGTCACCAGAGGGCGATATGTTTCTGCATAAGGGAGAGTGGGATGTCTAGGAGAGAAGAGAAGGACATTAGCATCATGTGTTGGGAGGAGTTATATCTCTGATTTATTTTCAATATCTAGATGACCAAGGGACATCACATATGGACTTTACTCCAGTGGTGTATCATTTCAAAGATGTCTCTCAAGAGGACATTTCAAGTTTTCCTCTAGATCATGAGTTAAACTTTTATATTTTTCTCATTCCATTAGTGGATCCCGTGTATTTTCCTCATTATAGGATGTCTACACTAGAGTTGTAGAATATCAAGAAGTAGTTGGAGGAGTTGTAGCCAAAGGGTTTCATCTAGACTAGTACCACTTCATGGGGATCACATGTCTTGTTTGCGAAGTAGGCAGACCATACCCTCAAAGATTTTTTTGGAATATTGGATTTTGAACCAGTTTATGGTCATGAATAGATATCCCTAACCTAGGAATGATGATCTCTTTGATCATCTTCAAGGAGCCCGAGTTTTCTTGATGATTGACTAGAGGTATGGTTACCATCAGTTGCGCGTTAGACCATCCGATGTACCACTTACATAACTTCAGAGTGGGTATGATGTATACGAGTTTGTGGTTATGACATTTCGTCTAATGAACATGCCTACTATTTTAATGGAACTGATGCACCGAGTGTTCCATCCATACATGGATTATTTCATTGTTGTCTCTGTGGACAATATGCTAGTGTACTCTCGTATTCGACATGACCATTCCACACATATTGAGATCATTTTGAGTACACTGAGAGAGTATCAGTTATATGCTAATAAATCAAAATAACACTTTTTGATGGACCAAATAAACTACTTGGGACAAGATATATTCAAGATAAGAGTATCAATTGTACCAAAGAAAGTTAGAGAAATAGTTTATTAGGAGAAACCAAATAATTTCATTGAGGTACGATGTTTTCTCGGCCCATATGGTTAATACATGCATTTTTCACAATAATTTTTTGCATAGAAGTTCCATTGAATGGCCCGACTATGAAGGGTGTGAAGTACTTGTGGATAGATATTTTAGAGTCATCCTTTTAGAAGCATAAAGGGAGGTTGACTTCAACATTGATTCGAGTATTTATAGAGTTGAGAAAGAGCTATGTTCTATACTGTGATGCATCATGTATCAAGTTGGGATAATTTCTTATGCATGCAGAAGGAGTCATTGCATATGGGTCTTGGAATTTGAGGCCACATTAGAGGAACTAACCGACCCAAAATCTTGAGGTAGTTGCAGTTGTTTGTGATTTACGCTGTTGAAGAAATTCTCTTAAGGGAGATATTTTTTTGTATTTCACTAACCACAATAGTTTCAAGTATATCTTCACTCAGCAGAATTTGAACTTGGTACAGCGAAGGGGGGATGAGTATCTTCAGTCCATTGACTATAAGCATGTCTACATGCCTATGAAAGGAAACGTTGTGGTTGATATATTGAGAAGGATGACACAGATATAGGCTGTTTAGGTGACCAATAGTGAGTGAAAGCTTATCGATCTATTCTCTGAGATGCAATTGGAGGTGCACGATAGTCAGTGGCTGGCAATTCATTATTCTATGGTTGTTACATTTACTTTACTTGATCGAGTGTGAATGAAGGGAACTATCAGATTCTGATGGCATTATCCTACAATAGAGTGTTTCAAGAGAGGACCCTATTCCTGGATGTATAGTAGTCTAGGAAAAGATCTTGATGGTTTTTTCATGGTTTATTCCAATTGTCAGCAGGTGAAGATAGAGCATCAACAACCAGTATGGATTTTACAGTAGTTACCCATTCCTGATTGGATGTGGAATGATGTCGCAATAGATTTTGTGACAGGTTTGCTGATGTCACGTAATGGGAATGATGCAGTATGGGTTACCATTATCATATTTACGAAGGTTTCCCACATCATGTTGATTAAGCTGGCCTTTAGTTTTGATGTGTTGGTAAGGTTGTACATTTGAGTGATTTTTCATTAAATGTATTTCTGCAATCCACTGTTTTCGATAGGGAATCTCATTTTATTTTTCGGGTCATGAAGGGAAATTCAGAGGGCTTTTGGTACACATGTACTTCTGAGTACAATGTACCATATCTAGACACATATCCAATATAAGCACATTATTCAGGGGCTTGAGTACATTCTTGAGGATTTCATATTAGATTTTGGAGGTTCGTAGGAAAAGACCACTCATCTTGTGTAGATTTCCAATAATAATAGTTTTTAATCAACTATTATGATGAATCCTTTTGGGGATTTGTTTAGTAGGCCATGATGATCACCCCTATGCTGGCTGGAGGAAGCATCGTCAACTATTCTGGGACATCATCTATTCCAGTAGACCAGCGAGTAGATAGAGTTTATTAATAAGATGATGGCTATGGCATAGTCCTGGCATAAGTCTTATGTTGATCGAAAGAGATGACCTCTTGAGTTCGATGTCATATATCAGGTTTTCATGCCTATCACACCAAGGTTGAGACACAATAGGATAAAGATACCATTTAATATTTCACTGAGATATGTTGGGCCATTTGATGTGTTGTGAGGAGTAGGTATAATTTTCTATCAGTTTTATTTACCGCAAGGTTATCTGGATATGCATGATGTTTTCCACATTTATCTACCTATACATTAATTCTCTTATATGACTTGTGTTTTCCATCCTGAGGAGGTTGAGTTCAAGGTTGACACATCTTTTGAAGAGAATCATTTATCTATTTTTGATCAAATTGTTAAGGATCTCCAGGGCTAGTGCGTTCCTTTGGTTTGAGTTCTATGTCATATTGGGTGAATACAAGACGAGACATGGGAGAGGATGGTTGATGTATGCTCTTAGTGACTGGAGCTATTAGAGGATTCATCTTCTACACCATCAGTCTATAGAAGTTTAGGGAGTAATTTATTTAATGGTGGATGTTTTTAAGAACCGAATCCTTATTTTTAGGTAAGTTTTTATTTTCTGGTTGTTTTTTGAGAAAAAAGAGGAGTTCATGAAATTTTTGAAGTTCACACCAAGTACATTAAGTAATAGTAGTTTACCCAGTTTTCGTTGGTGACTGTGTGATAGCCGTGTAACGGAAAAAAACATGGTCGTGTGCGGTGACCTGGAGACCACCAAAATTGGAGTTTGGAAAAGGCATGTGCACACCGTGTAATTTAAAGAACATGCCATGTACATTATTTTATTATTAAATGGACCAGGGTCATATCTAATGGAAAGAACACAGTTCTTATTGACATATAGTTTCTAAGAGAGTCCATATGGCTGCATATTTCCTCTGATCCCCTGACTCACCGTCTGTTGTCGGAATCGGTGGTCGTCGATTGCGTTGTAATTGCGTCAATGATTTCTTCTTTCTTCTTGAACTTTATCTCCTAATTTCTCCCCTTCTTCAAGATATCCTCGACTAAACATACTATTCTTTTTTTTAGATATATGTCATTCTAGGTGATTCAAGGCCTTAGGTTCCCGTAAATCAATTTCAAGACACCGAGGTAGGTGTTTATGCCTTTCCGTAGTAATTATTTGAGTTATATGTGAAAACGTTCCCAATAACAACATTCTGGGTATTATTTGTTTATGGTTTAGCCTATTTATTTTCTTGATATTACTTGTTTTCATGGATAGAGGATAATTGTTTAATAATAGGGTTATCTTTTTCCCATGTTTCCTTGTTTTTGAACGTTTTATCTTGCCCTGCCTGTTAGTCTACTGCTTGCTTTCCATGCCTATTATTGTTGGGTAGAGTGATTATGATTTGAAATTCTATGATATGATATAGTTGTTTATACATTTAGTTCTTGAGTATTACTATGGTTGTTGAGTATCATTTTTTCATGATTTATTTACATGGGGTTGCGGGAACATGGTGTGGTGAGATAATTGGGGAAATTGACGTTGAGGGATTTCCCTGAGTGTCTGTTTTAATTATCACGCTCTAAGACCTTATGCAAGGATTGACATTTAGTGATCCATTAATGTTTATATAGTTACATAATGAGGCCACAAGGGAAATTTATATTGATTACTTCTTCTTATTTCCTTGTAGGTTATGGTTAAAAGACTATAGGGGGATTGAATGTGAGTGATTCCTTAGCGAGTCTTTGATCACATAAGACTAAAGGAGGAATTGAATGTGAGTGCTTCCTCAGAGTGTATTTTTTCTATCATCTATTTTAGTGTGAACTAGAGGTGTTATGATACGAGAACTACCCACAGGGTTTCTTGTATTTGTTTTTTGTTGATTAAGTACATAGAAAACTATTTGTAAATGAAATTGTATAATTTTTTAATTTTTAGTACTATTGTGTTCACTTCTTCTTTTTTATAATTGCCTGCCATATATATTCACTCAGTGTTAGGAACAGATATTTGGGTGGTTCCCTACTGGGATTAGTCTCACACCCTATTTTGGTCATGCTTTTGGGCCCAATCATATTATCTTGCTGCAAATATAGATAAATGCATTCTCCCATCTACATCAATTAATTCATTGGTATAAAGCTGGGGAGTATGGGAACAAGATGAGGCTTGAAAAGATGCGGATCTGTTTACATTGTTTTCTTTTGTACAATGGTTTAGTACTATATTCCAGCATTGTGATATGTATTGCTGCATCCCTAGACCTATGTATCATGAATCATTTATATATATATATATATATATATATATATATATATATATATCTGTGTGTGTGTGTGTGTTTATGTGTGTGTGTGTGGGATTCAGTTGTTTATTACTTCCTATGTTTACTTATTTCATGTTTTACTGGATCTCCTATTGAAATCTGTTTTACTTCAGTTGTGTTACTCTCCCGATGAGCTAATAGTTTCTCTACTATCACATCCATGGTCCTCACTAATTGTCGGTATCCTCTAGAGTTCATGGAAATGGTCATGCGGCCATTGACCAAACGGGTACTGGGCACCTGTGGGAGGCTCCCAGAACAGGGATGTTACAACTCCATTGATGTACAGTAGACAATTTCATTATTTTTGGAATGATCATCTTGAGTCTTTGTGTACAAAAATAATTCATCCACAATTGTAAAAACCAACATTCCCATTTAAGTAGGACATTCAATTAATTAAACATATAAATAAAACATGAGTGATAATTATACAAAATTTAATCATAATGATATATTATATTCTATATGTTTTTTGCAATGAATTCCTTGTTATAATATAATTTATCACACTCAATAGATGATTTGATGAAATAAAAACAATTTTTGGATAATAGTAGATATCTAAAAAATATTTTCAAAAGTATTATCCCTACACCGAAGATGATCCATGTTGGTAATTATTTTCCATTTCAACGTCAATTAATAAACACACATGGGTAATGGATTATTAGATTTCATGAAAAAAAATCAATATTCCTCTAAAGAGACATACTAAAACCTGAAAACAACATGTAATATAACTATTATTTCATTGATATTTATTTTTGATGTTCTTGTGGTTCTATTATAAAAAGTTTAATTATAATTTTATATTCTCTATGATTAAATAAAATCATTAAATTGATCTCAGTATTAGGTGGAAACCGTGATTATTCACTATGAATTACATTCAAAATGTTATACATTATTGGAGAATACACATTGTACTTCACTCCCTCATCATAAATCATATGACTTTCATCATGGAATGTTATTTATCAAAATAAATGAAAAAATTTCATTCATAACGAATGTTAATATACCATTAACCATAAGGTATATTAATGTAAGATTCCTAAGTTAAATAAGTCGCTCTCATATGGTTGAAATATATATAATCATAATATATAAACATATAAACAATTCCACATATAAGGAGAAAATATATAGAGAGAGTATTGAAAAATACAAAATATGAAGATACCTAGTAGTAATGTGGGTACACATAGTACAATGTAAAATACACTCTAAAACACTAGTAACAATGTTTTGATCATCCTTACTGCATACTAATATTCCAATACATTGAACAACCAATTGACTAAAAAATAGAAGCACAATAATTCAAAGATCATATATTAATAATGAATTTAAAAGTGTATAATATACAAGACTCATACATCTGAAATTGGATAGACCTGTATTACCATCAATGGATAAAGGATAAAAAATATGAAGATTACTTTCTCTCTACCCCAATAACCCTCCATTTTCCAAATATATTCAAATCTACTGAGAAATAATATATTCCTATAAACGACATCATCATCAATAATGATCAATATTTCATGTAATTCTCCAATTAGAAGTCTAAAATATGTTATATGATCCCCTATCATCGATCTTTATCAACCTAAGATCTATATCATAACTCTTCTATCTACATATCCCACATAAACATTGTATATTACCCACTCTTATACATTCATCATAGTCTACTATTGGATGAGTAATCATGACATGCATGTGACCTAGTTTACTAAATTGATAGAGGAAAACCTGATCAATTAATACAGAAGTTTATCCTCTAAGATAGCTAAATTTATCGTCACCCATGTAGTGAGATCTCTCAAAATAATTCTTCATCCTATCAAATGATTTTAGTCATCCCAACACCATAAATCAATTTTCAAAAATAATTATCCTATGATATAATTTTAAAACAATGATGGATATAATATGTGACCATATGTATCCTATTAAATTGAATGATATTCAACATGGAAACTATGACACATATAATAACATCATGAAATTATCTTACAATTGTTTCATCATCGTTAGAAAATTATTATACAAGACATAAAAAGCATTACTGATGCAGGAATCATATTATCTCCCTATTGTATTCAATATTTCCTACCATGTTATCTTTTTATATCTATCTTAAATTATATTATTTAGGTATAATTAATCAAGAAAAATACCCTAGATGATAATCATTTCTATTCCCTCGATATGATCACCAAAATCTACAATATCCAACTAGAAAATTTCAATTTTTTCATTAAATATATACTACCAATATCATCCCTAGATCGGTTGTAGTCACATGGTGATTCAATTTAAAGATGAAATATTTTATCCAGATCTTTGAGGCCTCATGGACACCCTCCATGACAAATAAAAAATGTTAATACAAATGAAATTGGTGAGCCATATCAATCAGACTCAGTACCACCGTAAACTTATCCCCCTCTATAAACTACATAAAATTATTGATACTAATGTAAAATACCTCTCCCAAAAATCCTATTAAAAACTTTTGTTTCTCTAATACTATTGGGGGGATTTATTAGTAATTCCCTCTGACTAGCCTACATTTATACATCCATATAGGGTTATATCTATAATATTCCAAAAACAATTTTCAGCGAACATAAAATATCTTTAAACAATCATATATGGGGCATGTGTCAACAATCCGTATCTAACTACTCTGTATACATTCCCTTGTTAGTCATAATCATAACACTATCACTACCCTCAACTATCCCCACCATATTCCATGAATTTTCGTTGAATAAAATTTAATATATAGAACATTAGATTATACACTATTTTTTTATCGACAATTATATAAAATCAATTTCTTTCTTAATAAAAACCAATTAAATATTATCAATTTACATAATTCAATTCTACAAAACCAAATTATTTTTTAATAAAAATTCATTATAACTTAAATGAATTATACATAATTTTTTTCACTCACAAATTTCATGATATTCACGTATATACCTAATATAAAGCATGTAACATGAATGCATGAATTCCTATAATGATGGATCTTTATACCAATCTACTACCATTATGGACCCCTGATTGTAATGATAATAAAGATAACATCACAAAATTTGTTTATCAATAATGATGAAATAATTTTAAAATATATAAGAACCTTTGGAATAATAAACCCACCATGGGAACATTGGATTTCCACAACACATGGTTAAGCTATTCTTAATATTGAACACAAGAACAAGGAACAAATCATCATAACCTCATATCGCTACTTCTGATATAGTAATGAAACCAGAATGATAAACAATTTGATTCCCCATTATAACATATTGTCCTGGAAACCACTAAACCATTTTCACAACATTGTTTTCCACATGACATCTAGTATTCTACTAAAATTTTATATTCTACCAACTATGTAAAAGGGTATAATGAGATATATTGAGGAAGTGTAAAATTATTATTAGAGTAAAAAAAATATTGTAAATCAAAAAAAATCACATTAAACCATGATCATAATCATACATTACACTGCAGATTCTAAAACTATTGTATTAATAGTTATAAAATTAAATAATGATGTCATGTCCTAATAGTAATATTTTACAAATGAAGTATTAATTAGATACAGGGTAATATTCCCTAAACTGGCCTCAACAAAATTACTTGTCCCCTATATTAATGTCCATCTTTTTTCAACCATCAATCATATAGAATTTACCCTTATCCAAACCTGTATATATGGATTCTTCTATCGTACCCAATGATGGACCAAACAAGGTGTGAGTATAATTCAGTTTTATACCACCAAATAATTCATCAATTATATCATTTATAATAATAGTGGACGTATAAAAATGTATAATAAATGAGAATATGAAAAAATATATTCTTATTAGACATTATCTTTTAGCATCTTTTCCCTTTGGTACCATTATGGCTCCAAATCTATAATAATATTGTAGCCCTTGATAGTAGTCCAAATATTATTGCATAATTTGTTTAAAAAAACATAATAATTCAGTCATCAATTAAATTTATTTTTTCATGGAGAATTAGTCATTATTCACCAAAAAATTAAAATGTAATGTATACATATAGGGTAAAAAGACCTCAACATCAACACACTATCAAGGATAGTTACCGGATAAGTAAAATGGAACCAGCAAAATGATCATTACCATTAGTTCTTATAGAGGACATGTGACACCAAAACACAATCAAAAATTTAGGTAGTGCCAATAAAGTCAATCTGGACATCTATCCATAATGTTATATATTTTAAAAGGTCTATGATCTATGTCATTTTATTAAAAAAATATACAACTTTTCCTCAATTTATTTAATATAAAAAATATATGGTTTAAAATATTTAACACATTAAACATTATATATAGAACCAATTTGGTCCTTCAAATGTCAATGAAATCAAATTAATTTCCCAATAAACATTATTAATAAAAAATATAAATTCACAAAAAGTTAGTGAAATAGATAGAACAAATTCACTAGAACATAATCTTGATATTAAAAAATATATATAGACCAAAAACATTATAGTCATTGGTTATAATAAATCCCTTGATTTAAGCTAAAATTATTAAGATCTCTAAAATATTGAATATGATTAAAAATCAAGATTTATGAGTATAAGATGAATTTGAATCAATGAAGAATAGTTCCATCAAAATTATATTTGAAATTGTGCCAACGACTTACCAATATATTCAATAATAAATGTAAAAATCATGTTACTATTTATCATGGGAGATACATGCTTTATGGAATTGGGATTCCATGGTTTGGAACCATTGATGTTATATGAGTATATGATTATATAATTTTCTAATTACCCATTATGAATGAGATGATTCAATCAATAAAACATTATGTTTAATGAGGTGTAGGGTTTGGTTGCATGGTCTTTTAAACAATACAACTACCATATGGGTTTAATGTTCTCCTGAAAAACTGATTCATAGTGTTTCTTAAGTACATTACATGGTCTGAAATGTAATTCCCCGACCCCAGTTACCTAGAGTTTGTGAACTATTACATAACATTGGCCTTATACATGGAATTATGTCCCAAATGACCAATCAGTTTAGTAGCCTTGGATATACTTGATACATTCATGTGTTTACATTACATCATGACATAAAAACATAAACACCAATTTATCCCCTTTTGGACACACATATATCCTTATCCTATAACTGCAGGCCAACCATAAATTACATTCTTTATATCATAGAAAATATTAAACTTAGAAAGGGGTGAGCTCATGTGCATTGTAATGATAACAATATAACAGAAACATTCAAAAATAAGAACAAACAGTTAAGGCATTGTATAAGACTAAGAAATCCTTTTTAACATAAACATCATTATAATGTTGAAAAGATAACATTAAGTAATTAAATTTACTTATTCATATATGTATTCTACTCGTCGAATAATCCCATGAAATATCAATAGAAACTTTCATAATGATGAAATGCATAATGTCAGACTTCATAACCACATAGTCAAGGCCTTGTTCCATGACTACAAATATGATTTTTCAAGGCTTTGTGCCAAGACACTATTTTGTCAAATTAGACCCATGGATCCATCAATGAGCTATGGCATGATCCACCGTCACATAATAAGTTCAATTCATTCCTCAGATGAAAAGGTTTAATCGTAACCTACATATAAAAATTAAAACTAGCATACTAAATGTCAATACTTTATCTATAAACTATGAATTGTATTAAAATAACACATCCATGGTCAAAAATATCAAAAAAACATTCAATAAAATATAGAAGATTTTATTATAAAAAATCGACCTCGATGAAGAATAATATCATATAAAAGATGTTGATATAGTTGAAAATGTTCAGTAAATATATTTTATAGAAATATCGATTTTTCATGAAATCATATAATAGTAACACAATTAATAAAGGAAGTCATTTAAAAAATAGTTTTGAGTTAACGTTTCACATACCACATTGAATCATTTTAAATGAATTAACATATTAAAACATTCATGTCCATATAAATTAATCAGTAAAACTATTTTGAAAACATGGACATTAATGAGAATATTTTAAAATAATATATCATTAAAAAATTTAAAATGATGCTCTAATTAAAGAGTACCATAAAAGTAATCCCCTTTAAAACAATTTCATGAAATATGTAAATGGATAATAAATATGTCCATGTAAAAATATACCCATAAACAATATCAAATAATAATGATATTGAGGAATTAACCCTTAACATTTACTTTTCCTTGATCGAGGGTACATTAACCTCTTGTATAATATATAAAGAATTGTTATTAAATTATATAAGAACCATATACTTAAATATGATATCATATATGATCTTATAATATTACTTTGTTAATAATATTTTAGTAGTATCAACGTTTTAGGGGTTAACTGATTCATTTTCTATTATATGATTGGTTACGTAAGGTATGTTTATTATGGATAAAATGTATTTCATTTGTATAAAGAATGATATTATATTCATAAAAATTATTTTTAATCATAAAATTAAAATTATTCATTAATTATTACAATATGGAATAAATCACATCACGTTCGTGGAGACCGTAATCTGTACGAATGCATGAGTGACAATATCATTATATTCATTGAGAAAATGTACGTAATTGGATGATATATCATATATAAAAAATTAATAACATGTTATATTTATTATTTACACCATTTATCATCATTATTATAACCATCCAAATAATTATGGGTTTGTATAACAAACTACACCATGATGTGGAGATGGTATGTCGTACATACACATGTAAGGAGACAATGTCATCCATATGATAGATAGAATAATGAATATGGTGGTAAAATTTTTATAATAATATCACAGTATATATTAGATAATTAAGTTATTATTTTATAATGGAAACAACAAATAATGATGAAGTGGAAGAAGAAAAGAAAATGAAAGAGGTGGTGTACTATTTATATCATCTACGGGTTTTTCCTTTTGATTTGATCAAAATGGATCTTTTGGTTGGAATTTTGATCAATGTAAGTCCCTTAAGATGATTTTAGGGAAGTTGTGAGGATATTTGGGCAGGTGTTGGTAGAGAAAAATGTCCATGTAGGTGTGAAATTAAGAGAAGGGGTAGTACCATTTTATAATAGAGGTGAGTAACACTTTTTGAAAATCATGAAATATTATTTTATAATAAAATCATTTTCGGTTTATAATGGCTCAAAAATGATTTATTTATAGGCTAAGGTGGGGGTGGATCGAAAACCTCTCAACTATTTGGTTTTAGACAGGTTCTACTTCATCATATTAACCTTATATTTTATATTTAAATCTTAGTTAAATAGTTTTTCATTTACCATGTGTTTTTTGTATTTATATGTTATACAGTCAATAAAAATACCATAACAAGACAAAATTACCACATGTGCTAAATTTTTAATATATATATCCTTATTTATGTCCTTTGGACAACCGTTATATTTTTAAGAGTATTATATCAATTAATAATATAGTATTTGTTTTAAAAACTCAACTATTTCAATTTTGACAGTATTTAGGATTTGATTTTTTTGAAAGACATATAACCTTTATCACATCGAATAAAACTTATTTAACCAACCCTAACATGACATATTAACATATAGAATTTTTCAAAATCATCAAAATTCCCAATTTACCTTTATTTGGTTATTTATAAGATCAATTATTTTAATATTTCATTAACAAGGTAATTAGTACATCATCATTATGTCATAAATTAATTAAAAATTTTAATGCCAAAAAATTATAAATAAGATACCATTATGTAGAATTTTTTTTAAATTTATAATGAATATTTATAGTCAAATTATTATTGTGTGTAACCCTATATGAAAAATTCTTTAGTTATTTAACATTGAATTTAACTTAATTAACTATTCTTTAAATAATATTATAATAAATGCTATAATCTAATCCAAGTGTATCCAAGGGGAACATATTTTATTACTAAAGGTTTTTGTTGGTAGAATTATACTTATACAATATAATTAGGACTTGTTTTAGGGTAATTATGATATCATTAGTAAACAGAATTACAGTATTTCCTCGTAACCGTGGTAAATAAAAGTCAAATGTAACAATTCCAATGATAATATTTTTGCCTTATTGAACCCCATTTTACATACTTATATTTACTGTTTCTATCATATTTTTGAAATTCATCTCATAGTGTCAGTAAAATTAAGTTTCATGAAAATTTACAAATGCTCTTAGATGGTAGGTAAAAGACGATAAAAAGTTCAATAAACTTTATATATACCTATGCTTTTTAGAAAATGACTCCCATAAATTACATTGAACATATATAGGTATTATGTATCTATTTTGACCTAAAATAATTTTTAATAAAATAATTTATTATTTAAATAAAAAATCTATTTTAATCAATAACAAAGTGTTTTTCACAATTCATCAAAAATTGAATGTTTTTAGAATAATACCAAAGAATCATCCTAAGATAATTTCGATATACCAAATTCAAAAAATATGTCCATTTTAAAAATAAAGTTTATAAAATTTCAAAAAGGGTTTATTAATATTTATAACAGCTAGTTTAATGTTTCCTGGTGTGTTAGAATATTGAAGTTGGGTATAATGAAAGCTATTGCACTATTCAAAGGGAAATGTACCATGAAATCATGGGATGTTACATTATCCCCCATTAAAATAATTTCATTATCACAATTTATATAATATTACTGCATAAAATTATTTTGATTGTTCTTCTTCATTCGTTTCTCTAGTTCCCAAGTTGCATATTCCATCTTATGATTTCTCTATATAACATTAACCAGACAATTCTTCTATTTTCTCAGCACATTTTCTATGGTGTCAACAATTTAGACATGCTCTTTAAAATTAGGAACATCAAGTTCCACTTCAATTTCCTCATATTTTATTAAATTCATTAGTTCAGGCGTTTAATTTCTCAACAGTGATACGTGGAACACATCCTGAACATTGGGGAGACTTGGAGGCATTGCCAAACAATAAGCTACAATTCCAATTCATTCTAGAATTTAAAAAGGTTTGATGTACATGGGACTCAATTTAAACTTCATAAAAAAACGTAATACACCCTTCCATGAAGATACATACAAGAAAACAAGTCCTCCTTATTAAAATTCCCAATCCCTCTTTTGGTTACCAACAGAGATATTTTTCCGACTTTGTGCTGCTTTTATATGGGTTTGTATAAGCTTCACCTTTTCCATTTTTTTCACACCATGTTCTAGTCTTATGAGTTTTTATTCACCAACAACATCCCAACATGTTTGTGTGTGACTTATCTTGCCATATAATGCTTCATATTGCGCCATTTGAATACTATAATGGAAGCAATTATTATCAGAAAATTCCACAATAGTTAAATATAGATACCACATACCTTGAAAGTCACATGATCAAGATATCAACGTGTCTTCTAATGATTGAACAGTCTATTATTATTGTCTATGTGTTTGATGGTGGTATGTAGTGATCAAACGATGTTTAGTATCCCAGGGCTTCTGAAGACTTTTCCAAAATCCTGATGTAAAATGGTGATCGCGATCAGAAAAAATCGATAGGGGTACTCCATGAAGTCATACACCTTTATTAATATACAGTCTATCTAAACATTCAAGTTGTAAATATTATATTATAGCTTGAAAATGTGACGACATGGTACGACGATCAATAATGACCGATATTTCACCATTCCTTATAAGAGTCCTTGGTAGCTCGTTGACAACGTGCATCGTAATGTTATCCCAATTATAATCAGGTATGGGAAGATGTTTCATAACTCCCCTAGGATGTTGTCTTCCACCATTAACTTGATGACAAATTATACACCTCACTAAAAATTCTGTAATATCTCACATAATATTGTCCTACCAGAAATGTTCTTTAAAATCTATATACATCTTAGTGATAACAGGGTGTATAAGTAAATTAAGGCTATGAGAATCATCCAAAAAATTCCATTTTTAGATCAGGTATGTTTGGAACAGAAAGTCTCTTCCCAAATTTCTAAATTCTATCTTCAAATATGATGTCACTCAATATCCCATCCTTCATTGCATTAATATTTTTTGGAAAATCATCATCATCAGTCTAAGAACTCTTTATACTTTCTATTAAATATTGTTTGGCAACCACTGATCATAGATATTATTAATCTCATATTCTAGATTCACCAAATTGATCTAATTTATGAAAAATTTGTTATTGTTGTATAGAAATCAAATTTTTTTATGTATTGATAAGGAATTACATATGTTTTCATATATCTAAAACATGAGAAGTGAATTTGATTCATCTCCTCCAATATTCTTTATAACACGTTCCCATGAATGCATACATTATGATTGTTATTATAAATACTCTATTATTATCTTGGTATCACATTGTAATTATTTTATAAACATAATTAATTATGAGATGAAATATCTGTGAGGATTCATTGACATACGAGCAAGTTCTATAGGGTTGACCATTGTGATTCATTCCACAATCATTTTATAAAAAGTTATTTCATACTTAAATTATAATGAGTAATTATTTTACATTCTATTTATGGATTTATATATGATTTTACTTAAATTATTATTTATAATGGTTGATCTTATTAGATATAAGTTTTTAACGAGTATGATAATGAATGATGTGACCCATGATTATTAAATAACAAATGTTTCATGGAAATATCTTGAGAATTTCTCATGATAGGATTTATTTTTCATCAATATTTTGTGAATTTTTTGTCATATTCCATATCCTATGTTACTAGTCCTTGGATATATTTATTTACTCGTAACATAGAATTAAATAGATGAACCCTTAGATATGATGAATGATAACTTCATTATGGTTAAGGAATATGTTTAATGTGATGGTTTGGGAGAGATAAATACATGTATTATGAAATAGAAGTATTATATATAGAAAATTGGTGTATCTGAAATATATAAGTTAAAGTTGTATTATTACAAGCATGGGTATTGTGTTATCAAACTATGTCTACCATATCAGTTGGGGATTTCCATTATCAAAGTATAATTAAAACAATTATGGTGGGATTTTCTTGTTCCATATAAATAACAAAATTTATTTGAGAGTATTATTTATTTTGGGATGTAAACATATATTTATTGGGTGAAATTATGTTAACGATACTTTGTGGGTTTCCTAAAATATTTTTTTTCTAAGACCATACTCATGCATTATGATGTTCATGAAAACATTGGGATTATGAACACATTGAATTGAATGGTCTAATTGATTAGGGGTCTATGAGGAGAAGGAATAAAGTGAGATATGATGTTGATGGATGAGAAAATATAAAATTTTGGAATTTAAATTACCTAAAATTATTCAACACAAAGAATAACATTATTTGTGAGGGGGTCTTTTTTTTTTATTTTTCATGTAATTAATTAGATACTTACATTACCATTAATTATGGATGTATTTAATTTTTTTATCTTTTATTAATCCAATATTTTATTATTCATGAATTTTTTATAATTGCTTTATTATTCCACAACTGGAGACAATTGGACAATCACTATTAGTTTAGAACAACTTGAACATGGTAAAGAATACATGAGCATTTTGTCTCTCTGTATTAGTCTAGGAGGTCCTGATCCGGGTGTTTGAATCCAAGGACATTACAAACCCCCTATTGAATGACATATCATCCATGATAAACCTTTAAATATAGCATACTCATACAAATCATGTAATAAAACTGGAACATTAAATCTCTGTAGGAATCATACTATTGAAATTTTTTTCAATTTGATATAGTCATATAAGATCAATGTTTGATTATGTGAGTCATGATTTTTTTCTAGAATTAAAAATTAATTAATGATGTCATCAGGAATATATGATAGAAGTAATGAATTGGAGACCTATCATTGGATATTCCATTGAATGGGTTCCTTGTAAAACTTCATGGGTTATGAGATTCTTTAACCATAGTTCTTGACATGGAATATCCATAGAAATATAATATATTTCTATTTTTTGGAAATAAAATCAATAACACACACCTGATGTTTTAGATAGCACCCCTTGGCTATAAAAAATGATTCAACAAGAAATCCTAATGTATACATTTATTTTCACATTGAAATCATAATGGTAGTAATTTTCATAAAATATAAGGCCTTAAATATTATATTGTGATGATTTTATAGCTTATACATTATATCCTTATTTTATATATTTCGCTTTAGAGTGTTAGTGTGACCCATGATACCTATTAAATAAATTTAAAAATAAGTTTTTATGTAGCCTCTGAAGAATTAATCGTGATATAAATTTCGGTTCCTCAAAAATGATACTTATTTCTTCTAGTAATACATAGATTATTGAACCATTCTACAAATATATTAATGATCTATTTTCTCAATTTTAGGTAGATAATATCATGTAGTGGTATCCAAATGAAATGTTAATGTATAATGACTATAAATTGTAATATGTAATGGTTGTATCATTTTCATGAATGTTGAAATGCAAGTAGAACATTCTTAGGAAATGTTAATATATTCGATGATGTACAATGTGGGATAATTCCATATATGGGTAATGTGTTATCAAATTACAACAATAAATTATTTTTTATAATTAATCATTTTTTGATAATAACAACCATATGGGTGGGTTAAATGTCTTCCTAATTATAATAAAAATCAAGGTGGGAAGATAGATGTTTCTGAAAAAACTTGAATATAAAAAACCTCAACATCCTTACTAGTATCATTACTAAGAAGTTGGGTCTCGTGTTTATGGTGGTTTGTCTAGGGAAGGATGACACTATAGTGATTTTTATTTATTTTTAATTCATATATTACATTATTTCATTATGATCATGCTTATCAATTATGTGAACAATTGTTATAAACATATTAAGATATAACACAATGTTTATTACTCAGACTTTATATTGTAATTCCAATCCATATACTATTTTATTCTAAATTTATATAATATATTTAAAAACACCATTTATAGGGGTTGAGGATATTAGTGATTTTAGAAATAGAATATTACCAATGATTCTATAGAAATTTTTTATTACATTTAATTTATATAATATCATTGAATACATGGTTTGAGCTACATGATTTGGGAATCCTTGGTTATTTTGTGATGTAATATACATAAATAACAATCATTAAATATTTTTAATCATTGTGATAATAAATGAAACAATATTTTTTGATTTCTTTATTTGATCTAAGTTTTTTGACTCGCTATTGATAACAACCAGAACATTTATGCTATGTTTAACATGATTGGATGAGGCACTCCACCATTGGAAATTATATTTATAAAGATAGATGGAACCAAATATAGCATAAGACATGGTGGATATTATAATTATATAAATTAGATGATAAAGAATCTTAATTATCCCCAAACATTGGTGTCCCGAGATCATTCCATCACATATTATAGTTTTATTTTGTTTATAATATTTTCATATATTGTTTGATTAATTTATACATACAATTATTTACAATACCAATTAATTTTACATTTTTAACCTTCTAATCATATTCTTCATGGTCTTATTTATGAAAATTTTTAATTATTTGACTGAGTTTTTTTTTCTATTTAAAAAATATTTTTAGAATGAATTAATTAATGATTTATAATTGGGTTTTTTAAATAAATAATGTTTTAAATAATATTTAGGTTTTGAAAATGGGTATACATAGACTACATGAATTTTATTAAAAAATTACATTAATTGTTTTATAAATTATAGTATTTCAATACAATATCTAAAAATGTTTTTTTAAAACTATAATTAGGGGATAATTAGTGAAAATGTAATTTGAAATTTCCGTATACCAGATTAAGGAAAATTGGTCTACATATATTGTGCGACTCATTCCATTACTACATTTATTTATAATGAAGTCCACTTCAATTACACTTTTCCTTACTGATTCTGAACTATGTTGCTATGTTTATTATTGAAAGTTTTCATTGGTTTATTATTGATATTTTTTTAATTTTATTCTTTAGTTCATACAACGAATTCATCAATTTTTTTTATTTCCATTTTTTTATTTAACTATATCATTTTCTGTTATTAGTGTAGTATATGGATGGGTAGTTTGAGATGGGCAATAAAATTTGCTGTTATGTGTAAATGAGTTAATAGTGAAAAGTCGAATTTATTTATTTTTTGATAATTCATTTTATTATAAAAATCCAATTTAGTATTTATATCTAAAATAAGAATACATAAGGTTATATTTTGCATAAATTACTTTATATAGTTTGAATTATTTTACATGTGATATTATTCCCACTATGTGGTTTCTAATTTCTTTGAAATATTCAATGTACGGTAATAATTGGGAATTCCCATTGGGAAATTCCAAATGTCAACATGTTTGTCAAAAATAAAGAATTACAATTTTTTTTCATGATTGAATGATGTAATATAATCCTTTTAATTGGGTGAGTGTTCTTGATTAGAGATTTTATCTTTATAGATAACGGGATATGTCATATGTATGTCTATGTTAACTGATAATATTTATGAAATAATAATTTCCATATATATGGGTTTTTTAGGATTCATATTTTGATACTATTAATGATTTTATTAATATATTCTAGTTTTAAATAATTTAAATAATCATTCATGGTTTAGGGGTTTCACTATAGTATATTTATTATAGATGAAAAATATATAGGTCCTGGAGTCACTCATTCCTCAAATGTCTTGAAAAACATTATGGATCCTAGACACATGGTTTATATAAGCTATTAATGGTATTTAAATTATTGGCACATAATCTATCAAATTATTTTTTTAATCCATGAATAGCCACTTTCCCAATGTAATTTTTTTCCTTAGGTAATCTATTGTGGATGTTGAGGTGAATAGAAAAGAGTTTTGTTCAATGTTAATTTTAATTGTTTTATTTTTATTATATTTTTATTCACGTAATATTATTTAAGAATTGTGAGGTAAAAAATTTGAAATTAATAAATAATCTCAAAAATTATTATCTTTTATTAATAGTGTTTTTTGGTGTGAATAAAAATTGTGAAAAGATTTTCTACATTATATTATGTTCTCTAAATAATTATATAAATTAAAAAATTGTATATAATGTGGAATTTAATTTTAGGGAAAAATTTAATCAAATTAGAAGATGTTTTATAAATGCGATAAAATATTTTCAATGAAATTAATTTTTAAATATATTTTTATTATATATTCAATTTTTTATTGGATGTCTATATGAAATCGATAAACTAATTTTGAGGTATTTTATATTTAATGGATGGGTTATTTATCTTGTAAAAATTAAATATTTGAATATTATATTATAATTATTGAATCATTAAATATTGGATTCATGTTTTGTGATATTTTAAATATGGAATATATGATTCTTGATATATAGAATAATGTTCATTTTTAAAATGCCTTACTCAGTAACCACGTTACAATTTCGAAATTAGAAGTTGTGATGGTTATTTATATGATATTTACATTAGTTGAGTTAGTGAATTATTTGTTTTGAGAATATATTTTAATGAAATGTTCAATGAGTGTGGGTTTGATTTTCCATATGGAAAGGTTTAATTGATTATGTATTTTGACATAATGAAAACCATGTGATGGTTTTCAACATTTTTATTATTTTCCAATTGATGTATTTATTTTTTATTTTATTTACTGTAATGACTGGAAATAAGTTTTTTGGTTTAGTTTCATTTAGTTAGATTTATTGGTAAGAGAGAAATAATAAAGGATATCCTCCATTTTATTGATATCATGTCCCAATTTAATTATTTATAATAAATGATTTCATCAATGAAATTTATTATATAGTTTTTCCATCTCTATCATATTTATCTTGATCATATAGAGTTTAATTTATGTTATTTTTAATCTGATATAAAAATAATTTTCTAGGACTAGTACCCATTTGGATTTAATGATTATGGGAATCCTTACATAGACATGACATGTTTTTTTCTTTTCCACATATATTTTATTTTTTTCCCATTATGGTATCACTCCATTGAAATTAATAATATTTATCTTCTATGATGTATGGACTATTTCTCATATGGTATTGTTGTGATGTCAAATATAGTGTCATTATTTATCATTGAATTGCTTATATTAGCTAACAATATTAATAAAATTGTTAATTTTGACACAATTTTCCTTCATCACTTTCAACACAGATGACTCATTATTTATTAAAATTAAAATAAATAGTAACATTTTAGATAGGTATTATTGACTTGACTTGAGTAAGAAAAATAATTTTTTATTTTGTTATTTAAAATATTATGTTTTAATTTCTTATGATTCTCTAGGATTCTCTTTTATTCGATCATCCCTATAACATAAATACATAAATGTGGGAGACAAAATGTGTTTCTCCATTTAAAATTATTTTGGGTTGTGATCTGATGTGAATTGTGTGTTAAACATTTAATGTATATGAAAATATTTTATTTTTATTTTTGATTTCATCATATTTAAATAATAATCATTGGTATCAAATTTCATATGATATATATTACATGAATTTGGTGGACACTTTGGCATTAATTATTTATTATGGGGTCATTTATAAATCTCAAACGCAAGTATTTTTATATTTTTATTTATATATATATTTCATTGATTTTTTGTTGTCATTCATTAATTTTTGTATCCAATAAATATTTTATCAATTAAAATTTCATTCTAATATATATTCCAAATTGTATAAATCACAGAAAAGCAGATATAGTACGTAATATCATCTTTATGAATGGATAATTAATAGAATATGAGTTATTTATAGATGTTAAAGAACCAATACTAGTAGACTTTTAAAATGACTTTTGGAATTTTAATTTTAAAATTTTGGAATACTAATTTAAAGAGGTTAATAGTAAACTCACATTTGCCAGTACAAATGAAATTTTTATATGTTATGAATAAAAAAAGATATATTTAATTTATGGTATGTGTAAATGAACAATTTAAAAATAATAATATATGTGTTTGTATTTTTATAAGTTATAAATATTTATGAGAAATTTATAATGAATATATTTATTAATATGGGAATTTATTTTCATAAAATTTATACATCAATGGTATTTTGTTTTCTTATGATTATACAATAATTCTATAAAACCTTTTTTAAATTTATCTTTGTCACATTAAATCCATTATCATTTTAAAGATGGGAATTTTCTAATTGTTGATAATTTTAATTAAAAATATAATTTATTATATATATAAAAATATGATCATAAATTGGAGTTCATATTTTTAATTATAGACATCAAATAACTAGTGAATTATTTTTTTTGGAATTACCTGAAATAATTTATATTTCACTGAATAATATAATAAAGCATTTTAATGTTTATATACATTATAAGTTAAATTAATTATTAATTAAGTTTTCGATGACATAATAAACATAATATCAATATCCTAATAATCATTTTTATATATTTAGAAGTAAGGTTTGAACAATTCATTTTTTTGAAAAAAAATCAATCAACCAAGGAAGAAAATAATAAAAAAACCATCACATCCACTATCAACCCCACCTCTCACCTCCTCTTATCATAACACCATTCGAGCCTTGAATCGTATACAATATCATCAAAATAGCATTAAAAAGCTTCTTCCCCACCTCTAGGGGATTTGGTATCATCATTATATAAAAAAATATTCATAATTGTTTTCATGAAGACGAATTTAAGATGTAAATTATAGTTTCAATTCATCTAATTTAATTTTTTTTCCTAAAATTTATTTTCGTCCAAAAATAAAATTTATTTTCTATCATAATAGACCTTATCCAAGATGAATTATAACTCCATTATCTTATATCGACTGTAATTTTATTATTATTTTTGAATAATCAATAATTAAGACTAACATATATTTTTTATTATTAAACATGAATCAGAACCCTGGGGCGTTGTTTTATCGCCTTTATTATTTGGAAGTTTTTATTTTACATTACCTCCATCACTGATGGTATTAATCAATAATAATGGTTGAGTAATATTTTAAAAATTATTTCATAACACGTTTTATGTTTTGTAACTATATTATATACAGTGTATTAAATAATAAAACAAAATGAGTTCATTGTGATAAAAAAACAGAAATTATTATTGTAAATGATTATCATTATAATATTATCAAAAAATTTATCCTAAAATCTATAATTTTTTTTATTAGTACAATTAAACATATGTAAGAATACTAGTAACATATAATATAAATTATGGATAATTATATCATTTTTAAAAGATCTTCCATACATGTATACAAATGAATCGATCTTGAAAAACATGAAAAATAACACAACCGAGTAATGAAATTGTAAACTATAACTCATCAAATTGGCTATAAAAATATTAATAAAATTATAATGAATAAAATACATGTATAAGATGTTTTTTCTTAATTGATTAATGGATCTAAATTTATTATCATGGACATTAAATTTTATATATATTTCATACATAAAGTTAAGGGATTCTCAAACCAAATTCATATCATTAGATTATAACTCATTCAAGAAATATTTCAGTGTGGATGTTGTTTTAATATTACCCAGCTATATTTTTTTCAAAATTTATTTTCTATATTAGGAATTATTTTAATATAATATTGTAGAAAATGCATTTATTTTTTGACAAGAACATTTTTTTAAAATAACACAACATTTACATCTCTGGAGAATGTTTCTTATTTAACCAATATTGATGATTCTTATACCAATTATGTTATTCTCTATTTATTGATAACCCTAATGATTATTCATGAATGTATTATTTATGATATTATAAATAAACCCATTTCATTTACATGGGTTTATTTATGATATGATTGTCATATGTTCTATGAGGAATTCATGATTATGTAAATGATTTAATCTGATGGGTGCACCATGAATTATATAGTTCTCCAATGCTTTGTATAATGTAATATATCTAATGAGTTAATGTTTAATATGATTGAACATTATTCTACATTTCAAAAAAAATATTATTTTATTATTATGTACATATGTTATTTTTAAACACGATGTGAACTTGGTTCATTAAATTTTTTTGTAGTTAACCACAAAAACAAGATGTATCATTTTTATGCATTACCCAATAACATAATTTTATATAGTTATTCATATAATGGTTATAATGATGATTTCATACTTATTTGGGTATAATTATTATTCTTACTCATTATATATTTATTTATCCTCTATCTATCCTCCTAATGTGATTTTATATCACCTCCTTATTTAATGTATATCCTACGATGATGATCGTACTTAGGAAAACACAACAGACATTAATAAGATATAGAAAAACAAATAATGTAATGTTGATTTTTTATATAGTAAATTTTATGATTTAAATTAATTTTACTATGATACCAACCCTTTTGATCCATGTTTCTTAACACAATTATAATTTCTATCACTAAAATGATGTAGTATAAATACAAGAAATATTGGGAACACTATTTTCAGTTTTTGAGCATTTTTTAATAATTATTGGAGAACATTACTAAAAACCCATAGTATGAGACTATATATATGTAGTCACTTAATAATCAATGTTTTAGAATAACAGTAAACATATGGGTCCATAATATATTCATATGTAGTTAATTTAAAAAAGGTGTATATTATTTATTCATACTAGTAGAGTTATGTTTTTCAAACATTATCTATTTTATAAAATAGTGTAAACTAGGAAAAATTATTACAACAACCCATGTGAGGGATTACTAAGAGAATTACTTAGTGAGATCCCTAATACATGAGGTGGTGGAGTTAAAAAATCATTAAAATTATAACACTGTTGTCTCTAGCTATGAAAAATAACCTGAATAACGTGGAACTTTTTCCTTCACAGAATTGGTAGAATGTTGAAATCAGGACTTTTATGCAGAAATGTACACCAATGTATAGTGCATTATATAATAAAATTTTTATGAAATTATAGAATATCCCATTGGGGAGATCATCTCTATACATTAATACATTGAGATAGATATGATAACTCTCTCCTTTTATTCTTTAGATGTGGATTCTAATAAAAGGGGGGAGTTTATTAAGGACATCTATCTGAATTACTACATTAATGATAGAGAATGGGAATACATAATGAATATATTTATGATCAATTATTTCCATTATACTCTTTATTAAATGAGGGAAATAATATTCATTGAGGTGAATAAAAAGGAATGTGAATTTTTAATAGATTATGAAGATCATTTTACAAGGATTTCATCGTATGAATCTTGTTTTTTCATAAAAATGATAGAAAAATAAATAAATATTTATGTGGTTTAAAAACAGACATTCTAAATGATCTAGATATTTCATACATTGGGAGTTATGAAGATGTTGTTCTCTGTGCTCTCAATGTGGTTATTGACCTTATAGAATAGTCTAATACATATGGGTATAAAAATTAAATATATATTTTCATGGTCGAGGAGAAATTGAAAAATGTAGAATGAAAACATAACCACTCAAAAGTCCAAAAAATATATAAACAATCACTAGGATAATTTCATAAAAGGGAATGGGAAATGAATATAATGGGGGAAATAAGGCCACCATGCTCATGAATGTCAAAGAGTTGTGAGGAAGCAAAAAAAAGTTGTGTAGGATAGTAGAGCACCAACTATCGTTCAAAGATTCAAATGTATGTAGGTATGGAACTATATATGATATGGCACCAAAACATTTTAAATTTATCTTAATAAACACCCTCAACCACCAAATCCAAATGAATAAGGGAAATATTATCCATCACATCCACTGAGGGGGAGCCTTGAAATGTTGCTGAGATTGGAATTCTAGATATTCATTCAGTAATAAAAAATATATATATTGATTCCATTTCAATGCATTGTTTCATACCCCACATGTTTATTAGATAAATTCAATCACCACCTCAATATATAGAAGTTGATTTATCTTTGAGAATAACATTTAGAGAAATTATTTCATCAAAAGTTTATAACCCATAAATGGTTAATGTTTTTTAAAGGAACCTTTCATAAAATATTGACGTATGTCCATTGGTCAATTTTGATGCTATATTGGCCATTGATTTCAAATAATTATACTAATCAAAAATAAAAAATCCGGAGTGATATATTACTCATATATCTCTAAAGAATATTATAATTGATCATAATTTTAAGGAGGATGATGAAACTCATTTAGATTGACTATATCATGTTTTGAAATTTTTGAATTATGAAAAAGCATATCTTCCACAAATATCTGATATAGAAGGTAGAATCATGGTCAATTAAATGGCCATTGGAAGGGACAACACATATTTGTACCATAATGAATAACAATATCATACTGTTGATTAAGAGGTTGTGATAACAATTGAACTTATTCATAGATCTATTATTATATCAAATAACCTTTATTGAATAGTAACCATGGAATTATATAAATATAAAAAGAAGTTACAAGTGAACATGGAAAAGGGATTAATAATCTTGATTGTTTCACAATGTCATTCACTATGTCATTTTTTCATGATGAAGGGTAGAAAAATATTCTTCTAAAATGATTACCATGTGATCAAAAAAATCACGATAGAGAAAAATTATCCCCTTTAATGGATAAATGATAGGTTTGATGAACTGCATGGGTCAATTATTTCTCAAAGGCGGATCTTCAGTCAATATATCATCAATTAAAGATTACGAGGAAAAATATTATTATGAATTCCATTTGAATGATATAAAAAAATATATGAGTTCATAGAGAATCATTTCAGACTCACTATTATTTCATAAATATTGGTGGACATAATGAATTGAGTCAATAGATATTAAATCTAAATTTTTTTGGCAGTCATTATAGATGATATTATGATATACTCCAAGAGTGAGGATAAACATGAAGAACATTTTAATAATATGGAAAATTCCATGAAACGGGTGAATATATATATGAAAATTAATGTAAATATGAGATTTGGATCGATGGAGTATCATTCTTTTGGAATGTTATCACAAAAAAATAAATATATTTGGGCCCTTCCATTAAAATGGAAATTAAGTAGTGAAATGGTAAAAATTAAAATGTAGGTATGAGGATTATTTATTCTAGAAACGTATTGCCATTGATTTGTAATAAAAATTTCAGGATTCTAAAACTCACTTAACAGGCTGATTTGATGAGTATAATTGTTTTTCTGGACAACTGAATATGAATACATCCTCAAAAAGATGAAAGCATATTACTATTGCACTAATACTCAAATTACCAAAATGTGGTGAATTATTTATGGTATAAATTTATTCATAAAAAATGAGTTAGTGTATTTGATGGGGTAATATTACTATGTGGTATCCTATTCTTCATGGATGGTTAAAATCCATTAAAAAAAGATTCCCTCAAATGATCTAGTGTTGATAGTTGTGGTATTCACATTAAAAATCTAGAGGCACTATCTCTATCATGAGATGTATGAAATATATACTGATCATAAGAGCCAAAATTATATATAAACAGAGAAGTAGATTAAAATTAGCTAATTATAATGGTTAGAGATTTTCATAAATTATGTCGGCTCTATCAACTAACATTATGGAAAAGACAATATAGTGGATAATTCTATAAGTAGAAAGTAACAATAAATATTATTTTTGATTATAATATGAGAAGTATCTAATATTCTTATAGTTCAAAGGGGTATGCATTTGGATCTATAATAATTGAACATCATCAAACCATTCTGAAATAAATACCCACCATTATCTTATAGAGAAAATAAATTATCTTCAAAATAAAGAAATTGAAAAAAAAGGGTAATGCCTGAATTAGAAATTTTCTGTGGTTAAAATATAGTGGAAATAAGATCTATTAATTTTTTTATGACAATGTGTTCCACCTAAAACAGGGATAACGAAGGATATTTTTAATGACACACATAGAAACCCATACCTATTAAAATAAATATCTGAAGGATCTATTGAAATATCCATGAAAATTATTGGTGGGACAATATTAAAAAATCACAAGATATACATCAATGTTCTAGTTATATCAGCAAATGAATTATCAAAGATAGAAGATTACATGGATGATAAATCCATTACCCATACTAACCTGGAAATTGGACAACATCCCAATGAACATTATCACCAGACATCTGAATATATCCAATTGAAATTAATTACGTAATGTGGTTTTTCGATATTCTCACAAAGAGAGATCACTTTATATCAATTATAAAGGACTAATAACAACATCAACATAAATAGATAATCATTATAGATTTCTAATGTTGAATATAGTTCTAATATTTATTGTATCCTATTGAGATCTGATATTCACCACCACATTCATGAAATGTATTAAACATACTTAAAATACTGAATTAAACATCATTACATCTTATCATACTCAAACAGATGTAAAATCAGAGAAAACAATAATAACACTACAAGACATGTTCAGATAATGTTATATTGAAATCAAATGGGGATGGGTCAAACGTCTTCCTATTTAATATTTTTCTAACAATAACAGTTTTTACTTGAAAATCCTAGTGGATAAATATGAATTACTTAATAAGAATATTATTTAACATCGATATTCTCGGAGGAGGTCAGTGAACATAAGTTTCTTGACGAATAAATTGTTGAAGAAATAGTGTAAAATTTTAAAATCATTTAGATGAAAATCAATGCACTATAAAGTAAAAAAGAAGGGATATGTTCAGAATTGTTTATGAGACTTAGTGTTTTATTTGGAGTCTCAGTTTTCCTCTACATATATCCATTGAATAGGATCATTAAAATTGGGAAGAAGGTTACCTAAGACAAATGTACATCATCCCATTCTGGATTCCTGATTGTTTCAAGGTTGTGAATTATTCGATTGAAAATACACCTATCATGTATATAGGACATTATGTCTTCCATGTATCACTCATGGAGTAGTTTATAATAGATCCCTCATACGTACTGAATCCAATGTTAATACATTTAGAAAACAATCACTATTAAGAGGAGTATAAAATAATGATTTTTGATCATAGATATAATATTTTACACAACATTACTACTCAGCGGGTCAGTGTAGAATATAGAAACCATAAGTAGAATAGAAATCATGGGAAATGGTGGATGTGAAGAAGATGTAGAAAAAGTGCCCTCACCAATCGACTACATATAAAATCAAATGAAATTTTGAGTCAAATTTTGTTAAGGGGTGATACGTTTAATGACCCAAACGATTATGAATTGAAATTCCAAACATATATTTGGTACATATTTTATAAATAAAAAAATCACAATGATGAAAAAATATATTCATTATAAAATATCAATGAAATGAATAATAGTTATTTCTAGAAGTTAGGAACCTATACAAATGAAATATTATCATGGAAAGTGGTATAATAATGCTATAATTTGGAATAGAAATCACACGAATTGAAAATCAACCACCTTTATGAAATTAAAAAAAAAAATTTATTATCTTATAAATAAAACAAATGATGTATTTATATCATGTTTTATGTATGTACAAATTTTAGAAATGATACATTAAATGTTTGTATTTTATTAAGTTATAAATATTTAAATACAATCACTTAATCAATATAATTATTTAAAATAAAATAAAATTTTATAAAATTTATTCATTGATAGTATTTTATTGTTATATTAGTACAAAATTATCTTATAATACCCTAATTAATTTTTCTTATTGTCGAATATTATGATATAATTTCAAATTCTATGTTATTATAATAAATCATGATTTTAATTAAAAATTAATTTTATCATATTTTAATAATTAATTCCATAATATCGATTTAAAATTTTCAATTTATTGGTCAATAAAATGTTAGTGACAATTTGATCTATTTATTGAAAAAATTGATTTTTGTTGAATAATAAAATATGGTAATTTACGTTATATATACTATATATGTAAAATGTACTATTACATGAGTCTTTTATGATATCATAACAATGTTATATAATAAAAGTCATTAATTTATTATATTTAGCGGTATTTTTCAATTTATTCATAGTATAGAGGGACAAAATTAAATAATGAAAAAAATATTAAAAAACCACTCTTCCCCCCCCCCCTCTGTAAATACTACCCCTCACCACCACATCTCTCTCACAGATTCTAAGCCGTTAATAATTTCCATTTTCTACCCAATATGTTTCCCAAGCCTCTAATACATATATTAGATCATTTTATCGAAAAAATGTACCCCAAAAATCATTATAAGGAGGTTCTCACGAACAAGAATTCAAGAGGTAAAACCCTCCTCCTTTGATATTAATTTCTTTACAATTTGTTTTCATTTCAATTTCTATCCACATATTAATATATCCATGCGGAATGATAACTCCAATATCATATATATACTATAATTTTATTTTCATAATGTAGTAATAAATATTGAAACCACCTCTCCTCAGTCATTTATTCTAAAAATAGAATTTTCATTTCTGAGGTGATTTTATACTGTCTTTAAGGATGATAGATTTAATTTTCCATTAACTCGATAATGGATGGTCTTATAAAATTAAAATCGATTAAAAATTTATGGTATTTTATAATCCTTATTATGTTCTTTGAATTTACTTACATGGATAATATTAAATAACAAAAGAAAACGAGTTTTTTGTTATCGAAACACAAATCTGTTAATCTTAACAATTATCAATAACATTTAGTCAAATTAATCATCCTCTTATATAGAATAAAAAATAATATATAAGATAAAATAATTATCTATGTTCAATAAAAACATATAATTTAAATTATTCATTATTAACTCCATCTTACACTATAATCCATTATGTATACAAGTGAACTGATTATGAGACCCATGAAAAAATACTCCTGAGGGATTAAATAGAACACAATAACTCATCAAAGTGTCCTTTAAACTATCATAATAAAATTATTATAAATAAATAAATGTATAAGAGGTTATTTTTTTTCTAATTAATTAATTTACATTTATTTTTTAGGAAAATAAATTTATAAAAAAATTCCATCTTATGGTAAGGGAATTTTGAATCCCAATTTCCTTTGTTTGAGTTATTCCCCATTTAGGAAAAATATCATTGTGTACTTTCATTTAATATTCATAATAAATTAAATTTTTGGTCTTTCCTTTTATTTTCTATGATATTCATGTTTATAATCATATTTTGAGGAAATTGAATATATTTTTCCTAAAAATCCATTCTTTCTAAAAAAATTCAACTAACTAACTTGATATTGTTTGTTATTCAACCTTTATTGAAAATTATTATACCATGTAAATTAATCATTTTTTTAGAACATGAATTTATATTCATGAATATATTTATTTTGAAATTCTAATACATTTATTTTTCATTCCATGATTTATTTCATTAAATTTATTGGTTTACATTCTATATAGGATGCATGATTTTGTAAATGTTATGATTTGACTAGTGCAACCAAAATTATATAGCACTATAATGAATTGGGTAATGTAATTTATCTCATTATATATTGTAAAAAATAAAAGAACATAATTCATTATTTGGTATAGTATATGATTGGATGATTATAAAATTATTTTTTGTATGGTCATAATGCTAGATTTTTTCACAAATAAGTCTGGAATTTTCCTACAAAGACATGATGTTTAAAATTTTTTAATTACCACATTCCATGATTTTAGCTATTTATACCTCTAATTATTATGATGATGATACCGTTATTATGATATGATGATGATTATACTCCACATTGTTATATTGATTCATGTTCTAATCTACCATATTACTGGACATTTAGATCACCCCATTATTTTATTTAAACATTCATATTATTAAATTAAATTATTAGAACCCAATGGAATCTACAATGCAAGATAATCAAGAATTATATAATTTTTCTTTTTTGTTTTCTAAAATTTATATTTGGCCTTATTTTTCCCAAACAATTAATACAATGGATCCATGTTTTGTGATAATATTATATTTTTTTTATCAATATAATGATGTAATCTAAATATTTGAATACCCGAGACTCTATAAATTTATATTCAAATATCAATGGGAAATTTATTGTTCACATGATTGTGTTAATATTGATGCTAAACATGATTAATTCATACCAAAAAGTCCAATATCTAACTAGATAAATTTTCTGTAATTATCCCAAAGATATATAGTAATTCATCAAACTCTTTCATGTTATAAAATGTTTCATGTTAATAGTGAACTATATGAATATGGGTAGCACTACATTTCATAGAATAGTGAAATATATGTAGTTATAAAAAAAATATTTTTACATTTTATAATAGGAAAAAAACAAAAACTAGTTTTTCCCTCTCTAACAATGTATAGTGCACAAAGAAGGTAACAAGATGATGATATAAAATCCACCTCTTAGACTTATATTATTATGGATATTTATTTAATTGATATCAAATAATCTTAATAGGATTAGACATCATATTACCCTCTATATTCATTTAAATCATCCTCATTCATTATAATTTTTTTTTCTAGAATTCACTAAAGACCAAAATTTTGGTTTTCAAGAATTAATATGTTTAATCATTGCATTCATATTTCATATAGAAATTAATTATGGGTCTTATTAATCCATCATCGATAGGTTTTTTCATATTTTGATTTTGTTTAATGAATATACATATAACCATTTCCTTTTATTTAAAATATCATTCATGCATGAATTTTTAATATTTGATAATATTATATTGAGGTAATATAGATTAATCAAATATATTTAAATATATATATTTTCCATGGTTTTTAGAAAATTATTAATCATATCATAATTTTTTATAATAGATTATACCTAATGTTTTCTCTGAGGTAAATAATACCATTATTTTTTAACATTAAAATATTTATGGAAGATTATATATAGATTTTGAGTGTTTAAACATTAGATGATCTTATTAATGTAATTATGTGTTCTATCATGTGGTTATAATTTGTTGATTTTGATTTAATTTCCTTATTTTAGATGTTGTATTGATATTACATGTTTCAACCGTATTATATTCCCTTATGACATATGTCTTTATGTTTTTTTCTATGACCGATAGATATAATAAATATAAATTGGTATACATATATACATAAATTTTGATATGAGAATATATGATTAAATAAATTGATGATGATAAATATACATATAAAAAGGAATATTTCTATAATGATACACGAATGTTTTAATTTACAATTTTTATTATTGAATTTGAATTTTAGAAAATATTATCATGGTGATTTTTTACTCATACATAAATATTAATTAACATTAATATTTGTAATATTTAAATGATAAAATGTTTATAATTTAAAAAATAATTATTATTGGTCATATTATTATAAATATAATTATCATTATTTTATACTATTTATAATAGATTTTTTCTGAAAAAAAATTATTATAATTAGTGATTTACATATTAAATGAATGGGTTCATCATGACCTGTTTTAATATTGATATTGTATATGGGTTGTAATGTTTTTAAAAAAATTATCTTAACATCTAATATAAAATTAAATATAATTTTTATAATTTCCAGTATTTTTAAAACATAATCGGAATCCTATGGTACTATGTTGTGCATGTATTTAAATGATGAGGACTTATACAACTAATAAATCAAATTTCATAGTGATGTGGTACATATATGTCCAAATATATGTTGAACACTGAAATAAAACAACAATGTGTTTTTTAGAATTCTTGTATTAATATGTGCATAACTACTCATAATTGTTTTTATTCTTCTAAATATACTCAATAAGGTATTTTTATTAACTGTAACTATTTTTCCAAATTTAAAAATTGCAATATAAAATTCTATACTCTTACTCATTATGTGGTATGACTTGTTTATATTTTGGCTGATTCATTTACATAACTGAATAATGTCATACCAAAAATAATAATTTTTATCAAATATGAGTATGCATATATTAATACATGAAATATATTCTATTAATGAATAATTTTAATTGTTATTAAATTTTTATAATATCTTCTAGTAAAATGTGTGGCTATTATAATTTAGCACATTATTATTAACAATTTACATGATATAGTATTATCACATATTCTATTCTTACAACTATTATCATTAACATCAATAAATTTTTTATTGGAATATAAAAATCTGTGAAATAATGATTGTATAATATTTTTTGTCATAGATTTATAATCATATCAATTGGGAAGTGTGAATAGAAACTCATAAGTATATATATTGATAATGAAATAAATTGAATCTATGCATATTTCAGGTATTAAAAGTTTATCATTTATGAATATAATATTTAATATATATGAATGAGGTTTTATTATATGGTATCATCCATGTTCACTTCATGATTTCATTGACTCATAGTACCAGATCATTAGTTTATTAATCATCTATTTAATATATCTCATGAAATTCAAAATACTCCCATGATAAAATATTATATTATTATTCAAAGTAGTATTATATACATCATTACTGTATAAATTTTAAATTTGTTCCAAAAATGTTATACACACATTAATTTCATATATACAATCCATATTATTGAAATTTTATTGGGAAAAAGAGGGATATAAAAATTAAATTACCTAAAAAACTCAGTAAGTGTCCAAAAACCAATAAGGAAAATTAAATTTTTCAATTAATAGTACAAAATGATAGAAATGTGTATTACATAAATTTAATTAATATGTACTTATAAATATTTTTTATGAAATTATTAAATTATTCATGGTAAAATAATTATATATCATATGATAATTTCTATAACAATTATCTCATGAGTATCAGTAATTGTAACATTGATAAATAAATGGAAGTATCACATACCTTCATCATGAATCATGGAATCTGGGGTTTAATACAATATTATTATTGTAATTTTGATAATAATAATAAAAATTGTGAACATAACTAATTTATCATGACAATTGTCACTTACAATACAACATAACCAAAAATTCCAGGGTCATTTTCAGGCACCACAAAAAGTATATCAAGATATGAAATTATTACACAATTAATATTAAATTTATAGAATTTATTGAGAACCTGTGATAAAAAAATATAATACAAATGTGAGCCATATGGCATCAATTATTCATTATATCATGAAATACCATTTAATTTATATTGGAAATATAATAATTAAAATTTATATATATTATGATGAAATAGAAAATTCAATATGTTTATATCAAAAATAAAATCAATTAAAGTATTTATATAATGATGAAATTTTTATGGAAATCCATTAAACATGATTTCATAATTTATTAATAATTTATATATATAGGACAAAATTTGAAACAAAATAATGAAGAACATGTAACAAAATATTATTAATGTATTCATAATAAAATTTGTGGTTCTCTCATCACATATACATTTCATGTTTTGGTATTGTAATTGAAATCACAAATTTGAAATGATTCCCCAATAATCAATATTAGGAACTATAGATGTTTGAACCAAGTATATACATTTTTTTTTCAATTTTTCTTATTCATTTTAAATATCTTCAATGAAACCATGAATATTTTTAAATTAATTAAATGATTAGGGAATCTATGTTGGTTAGAAAATTTTTATTCCAATATCGATGTTGATATTATAAAATTTTAAGAACATATTGATTGTTTATTGTAGATATAAAATTTAATATATTTATTTTTTGCGGTATTTACAATATAATTAAATTTAAAACACTATAGTTGTGTTTGTGGTTTCCATATAGTATATCCAAATAATCTAACAATGCTAGAGTAACGTGAATCCTAGATGATGCACTAAAATCTTCCATAAATAAATGAATGGTGGTAAATTTGCAATGATCTTGGTAGTGTTTTAAACTAGGAAATTTGAAAACCAATGGAATAAAGAGGAACCATACATAAGATAACAATAAAGGGGGAGAAAGTGAAACACAAGTTGAACTATAACATATAAAGTTAGATAATTTCCTTTAATCAAAATTTTAATACTTATTTTAGGATGATTATATGAGTTTTAAATTTTATTTACACCAATATGGGATATTTTAGATTTTATATTTCTAAACCACATAGTTTATAGATTGAGCCCCACATACGAAAGGAAATAAAAAATCTCATAGAGATAAAGGTTATGATATATAGGTGTCGAAAAAATGTTAAGTGGCCTTAAATATATGGGATACCTAATAATATATGAAGAAAATAAAAAACTGTCATTGTGAAATTATGTAGAGATAATCTATTGAATATTAACTACACCACATTGATGTCCATGAGAACTCTGGTTGTAGTTATTTTTTTGAGATATTGACCCCATGAAACGGTGTTATTACATATCATATAAATGGTAAGAGTAGAAGGATTAAATAAATATGTATAATGAAATATAGAGTTTATTTTGTGAATTTCCATGAATTTTTAATTTTATATGTATAAATAACACCACATCATTTACGCATTATCTGTGACACATAAGATATATTTTCAAAGACATTATTAATTAATAATTATGTAATCACACTATCACGTGTAGGGTTATATTGTTATATATATCATATAACAAATACAAAAATTAATGATGACTTTTTACATCTATTGATAATTTATAAATAACTAAAACATTCCATTCAATTAAATGTCATTGGTGTATATTTTGCCATTGACTTGTATAAAAAAAGTATGTATAGCTAAAAATTAAAATTATAAATTAATACACAATATATATATATATATATATATTTCTATTAATAATTAAGGAATCACTCTTAATAGATTCCCATAGTTTACTCCAAATTATTTTGAATCAAATTTTTTAATAATGGGTTCTTAGAATGTTAATAATAATTTTAGAATTTTGAACATTTGAGAATTTCACTTATGATACTAAGGTGGAAGTATGTTATGTTTTTTTAATAAATATATATTATTAAATAAATAATCAACAATAAAATTTCATATATGTTTTTTGGTTTCAATTAATTGATTATAATCGTTTATTATTTAACATGAAGAATATTTTATCATTATAAACATAAAAAATTTAATTATGGTAATAAAGGATGATGTTTTACAGGACATGGTGTATTAGTGATCCCTTCAATGTGTGTTCATCAAAATCAAGTATGGTAGAGTTTAGATATAATATCAAAGAACTACTAACTTGTTTTAATTAGTGAATTTTATTTTATGTGATCTATGTTATGTATATTTATGTTTATGATAATTTAAATTATGAATATGTTTTATTGAAATAAGATTCATGTTTTCCATTAAAACCTGATAACCAGGTTAAATATATTTTTTTGTAGAATAATATGTTTCGTACAATTAATTAACCAATGTCCATATTAATGATATATATGGTTCCATTTAGAATAATTGGTATTAGAGATATATTTTCATATATATAATTAAAGATAATTATATCCAAGGATTATAACATTAATGAAAATGAAATTTAATTATTAAATCGATTAAATTATTTTATAGCGATGAATTATATCTTATCTAATCAATAAAATAATATGATTCACTTATATTCGTCTTTAATATGTGGGATTCATGTAACTATTCTAATGAGAAAATTAATATTAGAAACTAAAAAAGTATGATTTAATGTGATTTAAAGGGCAATCATACTATATCATGAAATATTTATAAATTTTTGTACGTAATGGTGATTCATATCTCTATAGGATATGTTTAATGAGATATGATGTGAGTGGGTACCCTAAAACCAAATAGATTATATACGATGGTTTTAGTTATATATAGATGATTTGATATTCACATTTGTTCATTCTAATAATCTTATTATTTATTCTTCTGCATAATCATTTTTCATGGTAATTTCCAATTATTACAGTAAATAATATATATAATAAAAACATCATAATTGTTTTTAATCATAAATATACATGTTATTATTTAGAAACATCATAATTAAAGGGTAATAATGATATATGACTACAAGGATCTTGGTTATCATTTGTATTGGGACTTATTTTAATCAAGTTCACATTTGGGGATATCAATTAGATGAGATCATGACTATTGACCACCTAGTAAGTACCCATCATTTTTTGGGTGTCATTTTCAATTCCTTTCAATGAACATGCATATTGGTCTATATATTTGAGATCATTCTTTATGTGTACATTTCGATATTGTTTTTTGATTCAATGAAAAAAATATTACCCTTTGTGTATATCCATGGTAGCCTCTGTTTCATACATCATCAGTTATATTCTATTTTCTGATGATTCAGATAGAACTTTTGACTTATGTGTTTAGTAGGAGATATATCATGGGCCTAGGTTAATGAAAATTTTAGTGAAACCATTAAATTAATCAACATGGTTAAAGAAATTTTGTTTATCTTATAAAGACACAAAAATTTCTAATGGGAAAATATAATGATGTCCTATGATTGCATCTATGATAATGAGATATTGTGGTATAAGGGTATTTTATTACATATAATATCCACATATTAGGTATTTATAGTTATGAAATTTTATTTACCTTGTAGGTATATTTTCAATTACTTGAAAATTATACATTTTTGGGTGTTGGAGTCACTACTATCCAAAAAATGACCTATAGTGTAACATACTATGCATGTCCCAATGTTCCCCCATATTCAAAATAATAATAGTTATGTATAATGTGTTCCCTATAAAATGGGATGCTGGAAATATTAATTTGAATGATAACATGTAAAAATAATTTTTCTATAATAGTAACGTTTATAAAAATGAGGATTGAATTTATTTTATAATAAATTCACATGATGACTGATCATAATAAATAAAATGATAAAATCTAATTTATTGAAAATAAAATAAAATTCATGGTTGATTAAATTATTTTATGATAAAATTAGATGATTAATCTCATTATAATTTATCATGTAAATTATAAAATAATTCATTGATAGTTAATTTTTTAAAAATTTATGACATTTAATATGGCTGAATAATTGTTCAATATAATAGTTATTAATTGTGAACCTCCAAATTTAAATTTTATAATGGAAAACCAATGAATAAAATTTAAATCTATAACCTTGTATTCCTATTTCCTCCATTTTTATTTTATTTTATAGACAATATCTCCCCTCAACTCAACTATAGAAATTATTGGGACATTCTATATAATAAATAATGGCATATATTCCATTTATTATAAATTAAGTCGATGTTCATCTTGCAGTCGGAGGGAAATCATAAGTCCCATGAATTTAACTTTGTATCCCACTAGAATAATATTTAAAAAATTTAGGAGATGTGGCTCAGATGAAGATGATTTAAATTATTCCATTATTATTCGATTTTAGAAATGACATACAAATAGTGATTAAATCATGAAGGTGAATAAAAATGATCAAGGTTAAAATTTTGAAATCCAATCAGTTTTATTTTTCCTAATATATTTAAATATTAATTTTATCTAATTAGAGAAATAGGGATTTATTGTAGTGGATTTAGATTTTTAACATTAATCCAATTTAAAAATATGAAAATTTTATAATTCTCATGATTCCATTATGCCTCCTTTTCATTATAATTTTTTGAGTGGTGAACGAATTAATTATTTTAAAAAATAAAAATTAATGTATAATTTAATGATGTTTCCACATATTAGTGGGTTTGGAATAAATACAACATTCCTTTTCATGATTTGTGGAAACATTGTGATGATATTTCAAACCATGGTATTAATCTAATTGTTTATTCTTATTACCATTTATATTTACAACATCATTAAGGTAATCTATAAACACACAATATAAAACATTCTTATAACTCATTAATTATATATATATAAATATAATATATTCATCAGTTTAATTAATGAAGTAATAATATGACCCCCTTTACACCATATGAAATGGATCACAATCATGGGTAATAACCTTTTCTAATAGTTCATCAACTATTTATCTATTACAAATTTTATTAACTTTAATCACAGTTTTTTTCAAAAAATAATGAAATACATCCATGTGTTATAACAAAATAATTTACAAATGGAAACATAATATTTTTTATATAAACGCTAGTCATTTACATGATCTATATTGATGTTCACTAGGTCAGAATAATTTCAATCATTCTTATTGAACAATAAGAAAATGTCCTATCAATATTTACATGACCTAGAAAGATTTAATCCATTCTTGTTTTTATATATATGACCCAGTGACATGTCATTTTATACCATATAATATTTTATACATATTCATAAAAGAAAAATTAAGAAATAAATATTTTTGTAAATTATTTAATATAATTATTTCACATGTATGATTTGTATATATTTTTAATTAAAATAATTTTAATGAAATTAAAAAAAAATAAAATTACCCTGATTTGAAATTTATAAAAATTTAATTTTATTATGAATAATCATTCCATTCTAGATGAACACAATAGGAGTCAAATATATGCATGTTTGGTTTATTACATATAAAATATGTTTATTTAATTTATGATTCTAAATATTATAATTATCTTATTTTGATAACCAATGCAATGTCCCTGATATAAATAATATTAAAATGGGATTATGTGGCCACAATTAACTATAAAATCCATGAGTTCTACTAAACTATTTGGGAAAATAAATTTTCATATTCAAATAATTTCATGATAAAGTTGTTCGAGTGAAGTGTTGGCTTAAAAAAATTCATGTTATGTGTTGAGGTGTTGTGGTGTTGTAATTCATGACTTTTATTTACATAAAAAATACCCCTATTATCTAATAATCCAATATTATTTTTATGGGTTAAAAAATACAAAAGTGATCATTATCAATTTATTATTTTTTTCATTTTCATATATTATAACTTTATTAATGAGTATTTTATTATATTCGATCATGTTGTAAAATAATTTTAATTAATTAAATGACAATGATATCATGTATGGTGAATGTTTAAAATTTAATAGAATGGTAATGTTTGTAGTGAAATCAAATATAATATGAATTTTAAATAGAATATAATTTCATTCATGGTGGTTAATTTTCAATGTTCTCCAAAATAATTAATTAATTAATCACCATAAAAAACATGATTTTGAAAAGAAACCCAATTATTTGTGGTTCTCATCATCCATAGATGAAGGAAAATATTACTACTAAAATTCTATTATGATAGTTTGGGGTTTACATAATAGTAGTTTCTAGTAATGTAGTATAAATATGTTTCATTTATCAATATCGAATGTATTTTGTTGATCATTACACATTAATACATTATAGGAGATGGGATAAGAAAAGGATGATAAAGGAGCCATGAGATAATTTAGATGACTAGTAAAAAGTCTAAATGATATTTTTGGACTATATTCAACATGATACATTAGTCTATGGGGTGTGTTTTAATAATCCGTTATATTATAATACTCAATAGACTATTTAATCTATATGTAGTTGTCGATAACAGGTAGGATTTAAAAATATTATTATAGATGTTTGATATTAATAATTTGAAAATATCTATTAAAAATCAAGATAAATTTTCATTATACTAAATTTAAATGTGTTACAGCAAATGGAAATGGCCACCCATTAAATTTCATTTTAATATATATTGGATAAACATATTATATTGACCATCCATATATTCCATGAGTGTTACCTCCCATTGAGAATAGTATTTATCCATGAAAATAAGAATTATTTACATTATTCCCCACATTCAATTGATCACAAATAGTGAGTGAGAATTATATATAACAATAAATAAAAGAATCATATGTCTGATTTGATAGATGTTTGTTATGTTGGGTTTTCATCTATTTATTGTGATGTGAATAATATTATTAAGGACAATGTTTCCATCTAAATAAAATCATATATCAAAGAGTTACACCTTCTAATTAATCAAAATTAAGGAAATAATATATCATTATATATTTATAAATATGGGATACTTGAAGGGAACTATTAAGAACCACGTATATTCAAGAAGATCTGTTACAATATGTTAATGGAGACCCTACTACTTATAATGAACTAATAACCGGAAATTGATCTATTATTTGGATCATTACAAAATAGATTATAGAAATATTTCACCAATTAAAATATCATAACATTTAAAATTATCTCCCATAAATTATGTATTTTTTTAATTATAAAAAAATGATATAAATTTTAAGAAACCTATATATTATCTGTTTTTATCTAAATCTAATTTCATTGATTGTTTTCGTCACACAGAATATTGAGTATAAATAAAAATATATACATTTCTAAAATATTAATATTTAATGTCCCCATATTAATATATTATAGAGAATGAATATGAGCATCTGACTTCTAAAATTTTATATATAACACCTATTTACGGATAATTAATTGAACTTTAATTAGTTATCAATGAAAATAACATCCAATTAAAAAATTAAAAAATTTCTTTTTAAAAACTTTTGTAATTTACATAAAAAAATATTCTGAAAAAATTTATCTAAATTCATTTTGAAATAATTAAATAAAACATAAATATTATATACTAAACAAAATATTTCCTACACTTCTAATAATAATTTTGAGGTATTTTATAATAAATATCATAGTAGACTTATCAAAAAAGTTATTCATTCAAATAATTTAATCACGATTAGAGATCTTATTATAATTATAATATCATCCACATTATGAAAATATATTTCATCAAATAAAATTATTTTTTAAGATAATATTTCATATTTATCTTATTGGGATTTTTTTTGAAATTTTCCCAAATGATAAAAATTTTGATAACTTTTGAAAAATACTATTATTATTATAAATTTTAATTTTTATTAATTAATTTATATTCAATTAATTTTTTGTAATGTTTTTAAAAATAAAATCACTTCATTAAAATAAAATTTCATCAAAATTTTTTCATTTTAATCAATAATTTGATGTGTCTAAATATAATGTTTTATTTTTTTAAATCATTTATTTTTAAAAATGGGTGGTCATGGTGTCTGTAGGAATAATTTTATATATAATTATTCCTCTTTTATTTATAGAATATTTAAAAAAAATTAAATAATAAATTATTATATTTAATATTATCATTTAGGGTGAAAATAATTTTTTACCATAAAATAAAGTTAGGTTATTAAATATTAGTTAATGTAGTTAAAGTGAAAATCATATTACTGATGTGTGAAAAAAAAGTATATATTAATTTTCCCAATAATAAATATTTAAATCCTATTTTTTAATATTTCCACCATATCATTTTTAAATATTTAATGTATTTTTATATGATGCTTATTTTTAGAACTACATTTTCAATTTATGACCCTAATGAGATTTTTCAAACTGGATTCAATGTGTGTAAATTTTCCAAGTTTTAAAATATCCTCTCATCTACAATACATGTAAAGACCCGGAATTCCAATGGATTTTTTAAAATACATGGTAATTTTATGCATCTGCAGTTTCTGACGGTGCTTGATTTTGAATCTCGGTGTTCCCAGAACCAATTTCTGAAATTTCGTTTATGTACATTTAGTAAACTTGCGTGCAATTTTTTCTAACATTTGAACATGTTCTTGCAACTGAAATCTGAGGGCACCGTTGAACATACAACATCAGTGAATGCATAGTGAGACTTTCACCACAATTGCGTTTTTTCAAGAGTAGAAGATATATTTGGGGGTTTCGAAATTTAATTAAATAAAAATATTATGGTAGACATATTTTTATTTATTAGTTGTTAGAACCTCAATAGGGACGTTGGTGGTGGATTCCACCACACCATAACCTCCCATGAGAGGTTAAGGTGGTGGGGACCACCCGATTTTAACCACCCATGGGAGAATAAACATATTGGGACCACACAGGGCCTATCCCCCTAATAATGGAAGGATTGGAAAACTTCCCCAACTCCACTCTTTAATGAGGGGTGAGCCCTCTTGATTTCCTCATCTCCCTATTAAATGGGGGGAAACTCCCTCACAACTATCCCCACCATAATGTGCCAAACCGCCCCTAATTAATTCTTCCGCCAACTCTTTTTTTTAATAAGGAAGCCTCTTGCATCCTTCTAGATTTATTATGACACCTATCATGTATTAATTAGGGGTGCGGGTTATAAATTATTCCTTTTGAATTTCGTGCCAATGTAATAATAGGAAAACCCACCTATTATTTTCCTTGACATAATTCACTTTTTGGTGGAGGCTTTGAGAGAAAATCTAGGGAATAAAGCTCCCAGCGAAGAACGCGAAGAACACGAGAAACGCCAGTGACACCTTCCTCCTACGACTTCCTCACTCAGATCCTCCCGATGTGGAGCATCTACCCCCCCCCCTCATCATCATCATCGAACCGAAGCACGATCATGGATCAGAAGTGTGTGGTAGATGCAACAAGCGACAGACTTCTTCGTCTCCTTACGTGATGCCATAAACAAATGTCGAACGATTCCCGACAATCAAAATGAAGGGGGTTTATTATTTGTGTATTTATTGTACTCATTTTCTTACCCTCTTAAAGGATATAAAGAGATTAATGAGGATGTTTTTAGTAAACATCTTATTCTGATGTTGAAATAATTGATATCCTCATAAACATGAAGGGTTCTGGCCGACCACACATGGACCAACACCCTCCAAAGGATTTCCTTTGTGATGTTCTTCGAAGCGGCAACATGACATAGAGAAGAGGTGGCAATGACAAAAACGGAGAACAAAGGACAAGAGTCCCACGCACACTTCCCGCTACCTCGCCTATGCCCCGCCGGGGGGCTGCCCTGTACCCCGCGCCCCGCCATTGGCCTGCCCAGTGCACCCGTACCCTATTGGCGGCTAGCCTGGCATCCTCGTACCATGTCGGCGGCCTGCCCTGCCCTTTCCCAATGGGCCAGGTTAGACCTAGCGAGTCTGACCGGGTTGACCCAGACCTGGTCGGACCGAACCCAGTCCCCTTACTAACCCATTACCTTCTTTGGCCATATCATCCCCACCAGAAATCTATTAGATGAATCGTTAGTGGCACTGGTAATCTCGTTGAGAAACGGTCCCTTTGATAATACCCCATGGGAGTTTGGGTTATAGTTGAGATATGGCCAGGTTGGTTCGTACATGAAACCAATCGAGTCCTCAGGACTAAATGGATAATAACCCATAGATCGGGTTCCTGATTAACACACCATCATTTGTTTGATACCCCTATGACATGGTGGTCCTTTGAGATAATTCTACACGAGTATTTGTGACAATCGTAGTATCAACCAGTATCTCATGGAGCGGATCCATCCAGAGACAAGCGTCCAGAGTATGGAGACCTTATAGCTATAGACCAGACGACTGCTAGACCGAACAGACTCGGAGTAATTCGACTAGACTAGTGGACAGAGTGACCAGTATTTGGCGGCAGACACACGGTGGATAGAGATCCTGGTAGTTGGATGCAGACCCGCAATACTCGACAAGAGGAGTACCTCTGACAGCTATTAGGGGGAGCAACCGTTATTTAGTGGCAGACGGATAATGGACAGAGCACCCGGTTTGGCAGCAGACCCGCAGTACTCGACAAGAGGACTACCTCAACAATCCAAAGTTAGTGAGAATCACCTCAATGTCACAATAGGTCCACTATATTCAACATAGGTGGAGTTCTCCATCAGCCATGGTTTCGAAAATAAAAAACCAGGTTTGAGCAGAGTCAATGGACTTTGTGTTTTTCTCATGATTGAGATGGGTTATTCGATAACAAAGGTATATGTTTGGGCATATACCAAAGTAATTTTTATCTGTTAAAATCATACATTTTAGTTTATCCATGTTGTATTTATTGAGACCTAGAGGGTCTTGGGGTCCTTAGTTAGTATCATTATACTCACCCCTACACAGTCTATGCTCACGCATCATTGGGTTGGATGGAGATGATGGAAAATGCTGACCAAGGAAGAATGTCAGGGGACTGGATTGTACCTGGAGGTGGACCTCGTGAAGAGATATTACCCGGAGGAGACGAACAAATTTGGAGAGCTAAGAAGGCTATTTGTACAAACACTTCACTTAGTATTTGTGGGGGATGATCTAGGAGCTACTAGACACCTTGCAGTTGTTTGTCTTTTAGTTGTACATTTTTTGTCTTTTTATTATACTTTACTGTTGGGGTTGTATTTCTAGACCCTTTTACATACCAGCACATATTTTTTCATATAGTTTTTACTTAGTGATTTCTTCCACTTGTACTCTGGTTATGTGTGTTTACGTTTTATAAATGCAATGCCTTCCCAACTATAGGTATTTAGGCCTTTGGTTCTTGTCGCCAGCCCCTGGCCTATGGAAGGCGGGCTTGGGGAAGTTACAACATGGGTCCTGGCGGACGGGTCTTGACAAATTGGTATCAGAGGAGTCAGTTTTACCACAGAACATAGGACTCTAATATTTTTCTTTCTGTGAAGCAATAGTTTTAAGGGTAGAGAGACTGGTTTTCAGTTCATAGAGTTCAGTATTGGTGCGGCCGCTGACATTTCTAAACACTAGGACCCTGGCTACTGATTTCTGACATAATACATGAAAACACTGATTTCATGTGTGTTTCAAAAGTATTTTTTATGTTAGTTCAAACCAAGTCAGCTCACCAGGTATAGTCTTTTGACCGTGTCACATCTGTTTTCTTTAGGATGCCTCTACATGGATGACCAGCGAGTGCCCAGAGAGTTGTACGCACTGGCAGACCTCTGAGCGATGAGGCCTCAGTGCAGGTCCCTCATTCAGTTGAGGCACAATCGGTACTACTTCTCATTGGGCCAATGATGCGACATGCCCCAGCAGCAGATGATGCACACCGGTTGAGCGTGTTGCATGAGTTCCAACATCAAAGGCCACCCAGGATCCGAGGAGAGATGGACCCAAAGGCGGTTGAGGACTGACTGGAGGCTGTTATGAGAATCATCATAATGGTAGGGACACCAGTTGACTACATGGTGATCCTTACGGCAAGCCTCCGTCGGGCAGCTGCATGAAGATGGTGGAGCTTGATGCACCAGATGCATGATGAGGCATCACTTATATGAGTAGATTTGAGAGCATGTTCAGGGTAGATTTTGTATCATCCACCCTTCGAGCAGTGTAGATACATGAGCTTCTTCATATGCAGTAGGGTAGCATGATGATAGTGCAGTACTTAGTGAGATTCTCTGACCTCTCACGCTACTCCATATATATGGTACAAGAATTGTTCTTTAGGGCCCAGACCGTTGAGCAGGGACTCAGGTGAGATATTTGAGTTTCATATGTCTCCCACAGCATCCCAAAACAAATGGGAGTGTTAAAGAAAGACCTATTATTGGAGAGTTTTCATTCTTATCATTCTCCATCAGCGAGACCCACCACTATCCAACGTATAGTGTAGTCCTATATAGATGGTAGTAGATGGATTGCGCAAGGGTCCAAGAGGACCAGACCCATAGGTGGTCGACAGAATGACTCAGAAACGGTTATGTGGGGCACCCAAAGTATATATAGAGACACTCATGCCATTAGCAGACAATGTTTCTCCGGCGGATGGTTTGGTCACATGGCTCGTGACTGTCTGACATGTCGTTCTGATGATCATCAGACAGTTGAGGGACCTCCCATGCAGAGGCAGAGGTTCAATCAATGTAGTCCACAAGGTGTAGGCGGACGTGTAAGAGGAGTTGTTCGTGCAGTTGGCAGTAGAAGATGTAATGAGGTGCTATCGCCACCACCACTAGGAGGTCCACCACGACCAAAGAGAGTGGGTGGACAGGTAAGAGCACAGATTCTGGCAAGTGAGGCCTACTGTCACGGTGCTCCAGAGATTATTAGAGGTAGAATCTATTTCTATTCCACTTTAGGTACAGTTCTTATAAACACGGGAGCTAGTCACTCTTTCATGGCCATTTCCCTAATTTGGAGCACAGAGATTCCAAAAGAGTCTTTGGTTCAATCCTTATGGCTAGAGACTCCTACAATATCTGATTTGACAATTAAACACTAGTTCCAGTTGTGCGAGCTTACTCTAGGGGGTGAGAGATTCGGCTGGGATCTCCTAGTAGCGGCATCAAGACCTTTCTTCGTGATCATGGGTATAGACTGGATGTCTACATTCCATGCTCAAATCAACTGTATTAGGTGCAATTTTTGGTGTGTCCACATGGATGGGACCATGTTCAACCTCACCGATGAGTAGGGATCCTTTGGAGTGCATGACAGACTTACTCGGAGGTGGGTACAGCCGATCCCTCACCAGTTGTCTGACTTTACCCTCAGAGGAGTTGATATGGAGATTGCGACATATCTTGTAGTGGTGGACTAGTACAAGGATGTTTTCCCTGAAGCTATTTCAGGACTACCTCCTCATAGAGATGTGGACTTCTACATCGACTTGTTCCTGAGTACGGTACTGATATCTACTCCAGCATATCAGATGGATCCTATTGACCTTCGTGATCCACAAGTACAGCTAGAGGACTTGCAGGGGAAGGGATTCATCTGGCCCAGTGTTTCTCCTTGGGCAGCCCCGATTCAGTTTGAAAAAAATGAAAATGGAACCTTGAGCCTCTATCTTGACTATCGTCTCCTGAACCAGGTGACCGTGAAGAACAAGTACCCCATTCTGAGGATTGAGGTCCTCTTTGATCATCTCAAGGGAGAACGATAGTTCTCGAAGATAGACCTCAGATCCGGTTATGACCTGCATAGAGTTAAAGATGAGGATGTGGTCTTCATAGATGAAATTTTGATCTACTAGGCTACTGAGGATGAGCGTTCCTACCATTTATTGTTAGTAATGGACACAATCCCTGAGCAATTGATTTATGGTAAGCTCTTAATGTTCCAGTTTTGGATTCGAGAGGTTCACTTTTTGGGACACGTCATCTCATAACATGGAGTTGCAGTATATCCATTTTAGATTGAGGTAGTGCTTTCTTGGGATCCACCCAAGAGTGTGATGGAGGTTCAGAGTTTCTTGGGATGGGCTTGGTACAACCGGATATTTGTTACAATCATTGAATGAGTTGCAACACCACTATAAGACTTGACGAATAAGGGGTAACCCTTCATGTGGTTGGAGATATGCCAGCTGAGCATTCAAGAGCTGTGGAAGAGGAAAATAGGTGCCTCCATGTTGAGGACACCTAGGGAGGGTGTAGGGTACGTAGTTTACTGCGAAGCATCAGGGACCAGATATGGGTGTGTCATGATGGAGGAGCTGGCAGTGATCACATATAGTACATGGAAGTTGAGACATTAGGAACAGAACTATGCTACCCGTGTCGTGGATTTAGCAGCAGTACTATTCATCTTGACGATGTGGATGCACAATCTAATGGGTGAACGTTTTACCATGTACTCTGATCACAAGATACTCGGGTATATCTTCACTCATAAGGACCTTAACATGAGACACCAATGATGAGTTGAGTTCCTCCAGGAATATTACATCGTGATAGTCTATACCCAGGGGAAGGGGAACATTGTTGCATATGCGCTCAGTTGGAGGACTGACATTCATCTAATAGGAGAGGCGACAGAGCATCTAGCTACCTAACTGTTATCATTTGTTGTTAGTGATGGATCAATATATCAACAGTATCTTACAGTCACTCCCCCTCTTCATCCATGAGATAAGGAGGCACATCATTGAGACGCTGACTGCGAGACACGGTGTGCTCAGATATCCATAGGGCAGTCACCTAATGGATTTTCTAAAGGTGGGGAGAATGTCATCCCCTTCAGAGGACGTACTATGGTACCTATTTCACTTTAGGAAGAATTTTTTAGGTAGTTCCACACATCCCCTCTAGTGGTTCATCCAGGAGTGGTGAAGATGTACAAGGACCTTCGATGACAACACAGGTGGACATGTATGACGAAGGTAGTAGCATAGTTTCTCTCATGGTTCCTCACTTGTCATAAAGTGTAGGTGGTTCAATAGGTACCATCAAGCCTGGAAAAACCCTTAGAGGTCCCATATTGGAAGTGAAATGGGATATCAATGGACTTCGTGACAGTTCTTCCACATACATCCATGAGTCACGATTCGATATGGGTGATCATTGACTAACCCACCAAGTCGTCCAACTTCTTATCGATCAGGTATAAGGGCTTAGTAGAGAGCATGGGATGCCTCTACATATAGGAGATTGTGTGTTTTAATGCAATACCAACTACTTTTGTCTCTGATCGTGATGTGTAGTTTACTTCCCAGCTATGGAAGGGGTTGCATGAATCTTTCGGGACACAACTTCAATTGAGCACCACCTTCCATCCTCAGACAGATGGGTAGACTGATAGGACCATCCAAACCCTTACGTAAATGCTCCGTACATGCGTCCTCGACTTCGGTCACAGTTGGGAGGAGAACATGCCATTGGTGAAGTTTTCCTCGAACCACACCTATCACTCCACCATCAGTATGGAACATTTTGTGGCATTGTACGGCCGACCGTACAGATAACCACTGTGCTGGACAGACCCAGGGGAGTCATCACTAGTGGGACTAGTGATGGTATGGCCTACCATGGAGAAGGTGAAGATCATCTAAGAGTGAATGTAGATTTCAGTGTGCATGAAAAAATCACATGCTGACAGGAGACAGAGACCTATGGAGTTCGAGGATACTGACCATGTTTTCCTACGGGTCTCTACTCGATGAGGTCTAGGAGATTTTTCTGAGGAGGAAACTTATCTCTGAGGTTCATCGGACATTTCAGGTCCTTAGAATATATGGAGAGTTGGCTTACGTCTTGGCTCTTCCAACTTAGTTGCACCGGGTGCACAACGTCTTCCACATGTCTCAGCTGACGAGATACATGCACGACCCATCCCACATCATTGACAATGGGGAGCTGGAAATCGATGAAGGGGCATCATTCATGGAGGTTCCAGTGGATATTGAAGATTGACGAGAGTGTTTCCTGTGTGAATGGTTGATACCTCTGGTGCATGTTCGTTGGCAGCACGGGAACCTCCAAGAGAGCACATGGGAGCGGGTGGCTCAAATGCGTTCTCAGTACCCTCTTCTATTTCCATAGTTCAAAATGTATCATATGTGGACATAAATCCCTAAGGTGGGGAGAATTTAAAGACCCTGAATTCCAATGGAAATATTTTTTTAAAAATGCATGGTAATTTTACATGTCCGCAGTTTTGGACGGGGCTTGATTCTCTGGCCCGGTGTGCCTGGAAACAATTTTGGATGTTTTATTCAGATACATTCAGTAATCATATGTGAATGTTTTTATTACTTTTGAACTGGTTCTCGGAATTGAAATCCGAGGGTACCATTGAACTCATAGAATCAATGATTGTTTAGCGATTCCTTCAACACAATTTCATTTTATCATGTTTGGATGATTTATTTTAGGGTTTCTAAATATAATTAAATAAAAATATTGTGTTAGCCATATTTTTATTTATTGGTAGTTATAACCTCCAAATGTAAGATAATGGTAGGGGCCCCACACCATAAACATCCATGTGAGGTTAAGGTGGTGGGACCCACTCGATTTCAACCACCCATGGGATAATAAATAAGTTGGGACTAGACGGGGCCTAACCCACCTAATAATGAGAGGAGAGGAAAACTTCCCAAACTCTCCTCATTAATGAGGGGTGATCCCTCTTGATTTCAAAAACTCACCATTAAATAGGGAGAAACTCCTTGACCACTTTCCCCACTATAATGTGCCAACCCCCCCCCCCCCAATAAATTATTGTGCCAACTTATCGGTTTTAATAAGGAATCCTATTGGAATCCTCGTAAATTTATTATGACACCTCTAATGTTTTAATTAGGGGTTCATGTTTTTAATTATTATTTTTTAATTACGTGACAATGTAATAATAGGAAAACCCACCTATTATTTTTATTGTCATAATTCACTTTTTGGTGGAGTCTTTGAGGGAAAAGCTATGGAGAAAATCTCTCATTAAAGAATGCGATGAACGAGAGGAAGGCCGATGACGTCTCCCTCCTCTGACTTGCTCACTCAGATCCTCCCGTTGTGGATCATCTTCCACCCCCCCCCCCCCCTCGTCGTCATCATCGAACCAACGCATGACCGTGGATCTGATGTGTGCGGTGGACACAACGAGAAAAAGACATCTTTGTCTCCTTCTGCGACACCATCAACGAACGTTGAACGACGCCTGAAAATCAAAAGGTAGGGTGTTTAATTTTCTTGTTGTTATTGTACTCCTTTTTTACCTTCTCAAAGGATATATAGGTATTGATGCCAATAATTTTAATAAATATCTTCTACATATGTTGAGACAATTGATATCCTCCTAAACGCCGAGGATTCAGACCAACCCCACACGAGCCATCACCCTCCGACTGATATTTTTTGTGATGTTCTTAAAAGGAGAAACATGACATGGAAAAAAGTTGACATCGACAAAAATGGTGAACAATTTCCCAAATGCCACCTTGTAACCCCAGCGTGCTTCCATGCCCTAGTCCGCGCCCCGTTGTCGCCCTGCCTGGACCCCCAGTGCGCTACCTGGTGCCCACGCACCCCGCCAACGCACTGCCCAGCGCAACGACGTCGTGCCGGTGCACATACCAGGGCCCCTGCGCCTTTCCAGCAACCTGCCCTGTGCCCTCGCACCCCTCTAAAGGCCTGCACGGCACCCCCGTTCCCTACCGGCGTCCTGCTCGGCCCCATCCGGTGGCTTGCCCGACACCGCGGTGCCCTGCCCGGTGCACCCGTGGCTTGCTGGTGATCAAGCGTCCATCCCGAGCCCCACATGGCCTACCTGGTAGCCTCCCAACCATCATCCTCCCTTTCCGACCTTTTACATCCCCCATTGGGTCGCTAGCCTAACCGGCCCTGTCTCCCAGGACGAGTTACCGAGCCGCCTACGAGGAAAAACTTGGCCAAACCGCCCTCACGATCCGCTGGACGAGGACTACCAGTCCAGGTCAAAATATAGAGAACTAACCCACCCAATGGGCTGGGTCACACCCCGGGAGTCTGACCAGGATGACCCAGTCTGGGTCGGCCCGGAGTCGTTTAGGCCAAGTCGGTCCGATGGGGTGGGACTGGACCTGGGCCCATTAAAGACTCATTACCTACTTCGGCCACATCTTTGGCACTGGACGTTCGTTTGAAAAACCATCATCGGTGATGGTAATCTCATTGAAAAATGGACCCTTTGAGAATACCCCATGGGAGTTCGAGGTATTGTTGAGATACGGTAGGGTTGGTTCGTACATGAAACCAACCGGGCCTCCGGGACTAAATGGCTAATAACTCACAGACTGGGCGTCCGATTGATGCCACATATGTTGCGTTGAGACCCCTATGATATGGAGGTCCTTTCAGACACTTTTATGTGATACTTTGTGACAGTTGGAGAATCGACATGTAGATCATGGAGCAGATCCTCTAGGAGACGAGCATATAGAGTGCAAAGACCTAGTAGCTGTAGAGCTAACTACTGCTTGACCAAATTGACTCTGAGTGATTCGAATAGCCCAATGGATGGAGTGCCTGGTATTTGGAAATAGACCCACGATGGATGGAGTTCATGGTATTTGGAAGCAGACTCACAATACTCGATATTAGGATTACCTCTGATGGCTATTAGGGGGAGCCCATGCTATTTGGAGGCAGACCCACACCGGATGGAGCGCTTGATTTGGAAGGAGACTCGCGGTACTCCATAGGAGGAGTACCTCGGTAATCCAAGGATAGTGAGAAGCACCTCCCATTCGTGACAGGGACACTATACTCAAAAGAAGAGGAGTTCATCAGCAGTAGTGGTTTCGATAAAAAGTTTCGTGGTTTTAGCTGAGTCAATGACCTTTCTGTTTTCCTCATGATTGATATGGAACACTTGATAAATTAGGTATATGTATTGGAATATACCTTTGTAATGGTTATCCATTGAAATCATACTTTTTGATTTATCCTTGTTAGATTTTCGGAGACCATGAGGGTCTCTAGGTCCCTATTGAGTATCGTTATACTCACCCTTTCACGGGCTATGCCTACACCTCATTGTGTTGGATGCAGATGGACATCACTGATCTAGGTGGACTGTGCGAGGACTGGACGGTACTTGGTGGTGGACCTCACGATGAGATAGTAACAAGAGGAGACGGATGGACTTGGAGAGCTGAGAAGGGTATTTGTACATACCCTTCAGGTAGGATCTGGGGTGGACGATCCAGGAGTTGCTAAACTCCTTCCAGTTATTTGTCTTTTAGTTGTATATGTTTTATCTTTTCCTTGTACTTTACTGTTGGGCATGTATTTCTAGCCCCTTTTACTTTCCTGCATATCTTTTGTTATATAGTTTTTACTTAGTTTTTTCTTCCACTTGTACATTGTTTGTCTATGTTTAAGTTTTATAAAGGAAATTCCTTCCCAGTTATAGGGATTTACTCTATTGGTGATAGTCGCTAGCCCCTGGACCATAGAAGGCAGGCTTGTTGTAGTCACGACATGGGTCCCGGGGGATGGGTCATGAAAATAATATAAACATTCCATGATAGTTTTTTTCCCAATTAGATCAAAATAAAATTCCATATTTTCATATACATTTTTATATAGATCATTTTTATCATTATGAATTCATATATAGGTGTTGATTCGCACTTAAATAGGTAATATTTAGATGAGTTAATGTTCTTAAACAAGCATTTTGATTTTATTTTTTCTTACTTGATCATTATTATTGTTAATACATTATTATATAATAATATAAGATGAATAAATTTAATTTTATGTTTCAATGATCGGATAAAAAACTATATCAATCACCACTACAGTAAAATGATAAATGAAATTGTGGACCATGTGTATGACCTACTACTATATTATAAAATTTTATAATTTTTTTCCATTAACACCAATAAAGATTGGGTATATAGATAAATTTATTAATCATCTGCTACATTATCATCATTATTATTCTTAATTAAATATATTATCACATATACATTTCTTCATTCCATTGTTTCTGGGTGCACTAATGGTAGTCATGTGTACAAAAAAACTCCTCGCAAAGTGATGTATTTCATTTTAAAATACGATTTTTTATGAATGCAATGAGATAAAAATTTATAGATTAAATGTAATATATATGAAATATGAATTATTAACTGAATTTTTATTTTTATTTTTCTTTCCATTGTTCCATTATTATGAATTATAAAATATGAGTATATTCATACCTAACGTACCATCTACTTGTATAGTACATTTTATCTTTAAAAAATAATGCTAATATAAAACTATAATTATAATTATAATACATATATATAATATTTATATAATTATTAATGATACTGATATTCTGGGATGTTGATAATGATAATATAACCAAATCCACCACACTAAAAGTCTCATTACAAATGACATAATAAAACACAATGAAATTAATATTTTAATAATATTTCATAAATACAATGAGGATAAAAAATTATAACAGGACTATGTATGATATTAAAAAAAATAAATTTATATTTTATAAATTTATAGCGAATATTATTTTTTTGATATGAGGATATATTACTTTTGAAGGTATTATAACTTGAGGAACATGATTTTCATCTCACTTTTACTTATATCAATCTCATTCTTTATTCTCCCATTATTTTCATTTATGTTGTGTATATTATGTTAGTTATCAAACTGTTCTATTCCAAGAACAATTATATATGATATTAATTTTCATTTTAGGATCTATCATCAATGGATTTAATATTCAAAATTTTCACAAGAGGCAAGTTGTTTTTTTAAAAAAAAATCATTATTTTAGACAAATGTTATGGTATGCACAAATCTAATTTATAAATTATATATAAATCCAATTAGACATGTTATATAATATATTTATTTTGTTTAATTATATCTAATGTATTTTTAATATTACTCTTTTTTGGTTCTTATTAATAAATTTTAAGCAATATGGAAATGTTTTTATAAAAAAATATGATTTTTTTTCAATATTGTCCATGATTAATTTATCGATGATGCCATATTTTGATAAATATGTCAAGATACACATGAAATGTTTACCATATAATTATTTACTGAGATTACATGATTTCAATTCATTTTCGTATATTTACATAATCTATACAATAAAAAATATATTTTTATGGGGAATCTTTTTCATTTTAACTTATATCAATAATTTTATTTCTTTTCCATGGGGGTTCTTTTTTGTTTGTTTAAATAATATATTTTTTATTCTAAAATTAATTGTTCATATAATTTTTAGATTTTTTTTATTTTAAAAAATGATCAAAATAATTATTTTTTATAACATTTTAAATAAGGCAATTTTTACTTCATCAAAACATATAGAAGGAATATTTGTTTTAAATTTTATAAATGGATCATATTATTTTACCAAAAATAAAAAATCCTTTTCTAGGAATATTACATTATATAATTAAATGGTTATTTTAAACAAAATTAATTTTTAAATATAAAAATAAATTTTTGGATTAATAATATATTTAAAAATTAGAGAGTATATGTTCCTCAGTAAATGTTTTAAGTGATCATAAAAAATAATGTTCATCTATGAGGACAAACATCCATTATATGAATAAATTAAATGGGATATACCCAAGAATAAAATTCAGATTAATTATTCTAATTGTTTATATTTATGATGAAATTACATATATCAAACCCCTTCCTTTTTCTAGATGTTATTTTGTGATGAAATGTTGATTATATGTGAACCCGTGTATTTTTAAATCTCTATAATATGATTAATTGATATGAATATAATTCAATTTACAATGTTTTAATATGATCAATGTGTTCGTATCATATGTTACACATTTGTATGGTTTCTATAATATCATTGTTGTTACTTATATCTCCCACCAATGCAATGGGAAATTATTACTATTCTATGACCTTAGATGGTACATGAGAGTTTATAAAAATAAAAAAAGTTTGGTTCATATGAGGTTATAAGAATACGATAGAAGAGGGTATATTGAAGGAAAACTGAACCCCAAAAAGACAGGGTACACAAGAGGTTATCCCCAAATCCAAATAGTTGACACATTGTATTTTATCCCATGACTGAAATACATATGTGAGTTACTATCCAAAGCATATCATGCTATGAATATCCTTCTGGTTAGCTGAGACATAATATTTTTAATATATATATTCCAGAAAATATATATGAATTCATATCATGCTATTATATAATGGATTATGTCATTTGATTCCTTTATTGCTAATGACAAAAAAGCATCGATGTTATATGACATGACCATTTATTTTGATATATGATATACATGGTATGGTTCTAAAATATTATTACCATGTTTTTGTACCTGTATGACTATGTTATGTTGATATCTCACTTATTTACCCTTAATATACATCTGATGTCACCGATTCATTTGGTAACATTCCCTGGGTTATGTCGAATGGTTTTATTTAGGATATATAAATAGACTATCCTATGTGGGAAAATCGTTGTATGATATAGATAATATCATTAACATGATAAGATGCTTGACTATTTTGAATAAAAATAAAATCAACCATTATCATTATAATAATGATATATGCTATTTAAATAATATTCATTTAAAAAGAAGTAATATTTTATATTAAAAATAATAGGTCATTAGATTTGGTATTAGATGAATGGTTTTTTATTACCATTAAAAACAAGTATGAGAAAATTTTTGTGGGAAAAATTATGATATGAAATGGTACTAGATATCATCATAATGATTTTTTTAACGATATTATGTATATTACCATAGAATATATGTCATTATGTATAAAAAATATTTCGTTGGTTCATTCATATTTGTTACAAAGTGTTTTCACACCAAAATTATTTCATGAATCAAAAAGTATGTAAAAATGAGAATGATATTTAATGTGATGTTGGTTTGAAACTACTATGAAATTTTCATATGTTACTTTACATGGTAATTATAAAACATAATTATGTATTTTAATGGATGGTGATCATTGATGGTCTATATTAATCATATTTTATAATATATATATAAAATTATCTGTCTCTATTTATATTTCACAAATTATTTTGTTAGGATTATGTGATATCACATTATTGTGAGTGTTTAAGAAAATTTAATTTTTATTTTTGGTGAATCGTTGGATCCAAAATAAATCATGTAAAATTTTTTTTATTGTAATTCAGATGTTTTTCCACCTGAGATACCAAATTTAATGGGATATTGAATAAAAAATCATATTTATAAGAACACATACCATTCCTTATATAGGATTAATTTGATTTTCCAAATATCTAACAAATATAATAATACTCCGTTGAATATGTCATGATATGGAACCAACCATATTTTATTGTCTCTTCTAATTGACTAGTAGTTGGATAATGGATAATTTCTATTGATACAATATTTCTTGATATCTATTGAACAAAACATGAATATTTTATTATCTTTTAATAATTCGTTAAATGATGCAGATCCATTATTAACACTTATTATGGATATATGCCAATATAATGAAATTAAATATATATAATTGGATGTGTTTGATAAAATATTTTTCAGTATTTTTATACAAAATAATCAAAATATGAAGTTAGAGAAGGATTTCATAAAACACAATAAAAATTATGATGAATATTAACAAGGCATGAAAGGTAAACCAATGGACTAATCATCATCCCCTTATGAAAAATTTATCTATTATTTAGTGTCCTAAAACCATGTGTATAAAAATAATTCTTATCCATATCATTATAACCTATGAATAAATCAAATAATGTGAAATCAATTTGGAAATGGGTATAGGATATTCAATAAATTCTTATTATTTTCACAAGAAAAGGATGACTGAGTCTCTATGGAATTCCAATAAAATTAATGGTGGAATTACGTTTTAGTCATATTCACACACAAAATGTGACTAGTGTCACCCATGTGTATGCATAAAAGTAACATGGTTATGTTGCAAGTATATTAATCCTAGCCATAAAAAATAAAATATAATTGATTTGATGATGAATGTTAATAAAATTAATTTAAAGAATCTCAAAAGATTAAACCACCCATCTTTTAATGAATCTAAGAAATAAATAATTTGAAATAAATGAATAAATTCTTTACATAAAAGGGATAATTAGGATGATAAGATAATACAACCTATGATTTCAATGGAAATAATATAAATATAATAATATAAATATAGTTTATGTGAATCATTATAATTAGTTCACTCTATAGTGGGTAATTGAAGGATTTATTTATTATGGGTGAGCTTTTGTTAATTTTAATAATTCATCCTTTTATGAAATTTTATTTTATTCTCATCACCGTTTATCTATTTCTATATTAAAAATTTATTAATAATGAAATAAAAATATATATTATTAATAATCATGATATTTACTATATTTGAGAACAAATTCTGATAATTTAACGGGATATGTTTTTGGTTAAGGAAAAAGATTAATTACATAAAAACATTTGAAATAAATTTTCGTACCATGTATACTATTTTTTTATTTTTTTGAATATATTATTGTATTTAAATTTATGAATGATACATTATGAGTGATTAAAATTATAATTGTGTCGATCATGGTTGGATATGAGATAAACCCATTTCAATCATTCGTATTCTATCTTTTTTAGAAATATTATAAAAGATCATTATGGTTAACTATTTATAAAATTTATTGATTTCAACATGGGATAAGGTATTAATTATTTATGAATGATTTATATATATTGGATAAATATTATTAATAATTTTGTTTTTCGAAACAAATAAATGATAACAAGAATGTAATTTTAATCAATTATGAATCATATAATCTATTAAATTATAATTTCAAGGCTTTAGTAATTAAAATTTCACCATGTTTTCTCATTATTTGGAGAAACATTTGAGAATAGGGTGAACAATTATTAAAGTATAAAAATTATATGTGAAAGGTATTAATATTTACAAATGTTATCATCTAATGTTGTAACAAAATCCATAAAATTTAGAAATAGTTTCTTGAGATAAAATGTTAATACTTTTTCAGACATTACATATAAATTGAAGGCCTTTTCAATCTTCAGAATATTATTGTTTTGTGGTAGTTATAATTATAATGACCATATTATCTATAAATATGTTTTAGTCATTGGGAGTTATTTTTCACCTACATCCCCATATTTATCATCACAAAAATAACATCTATATATGGTATCCTAATGGTCTGTCAATTTAGGTAACCTTTATGTTTCCCAGTTTTCTTTTAAAAGATATATTATATTATTCCTTTATATGTAGTGGATTTATATAGTAAAATTTTAATATATTAATCCTTTGAATAAAGTGATTATTTAGGGTGGAACTCATTTTTTTATTTTTAGGTTATCTTTTGATATTTTATTAAATTTCTATGAAATTTAATTTAATTGGTAGCTTATGTTATGTAGAACACGATGTTTATATAAAAGTTGATATCATAATAAAATTTTAATATTTAATATCACATAACCATATGAATGGTGGTTATAAAAAATTAGTAACATTATTATGGGAATGCATGTTTCACACATTTAAAAATTAATTATTTTTTTTCCAAATTAAATTTAGAGACATATAAAAAACAATTTAATTTTATATAAACTATTATTGATTTTGAATAGAAATTTAATGGATCAAAAATATATTTTATAATAACTAATTAAATAAAAAACTCCCGTTGAAATATATTTATGAATATTTTATATTTTATACCCAAAAATTATTTTTATTAATCATATAAAAAATATTATTTTCTTTGCACATGAATACATCAAGTGTTTTTCTTTAAAATTATTATAAATTAAAAAAATGGTTTCATCAAATAATTGTGAACTTAATTTAATTTTTTTCTTAATAATTTGATTTAGATTAAAGAAAATAATATATCAAATCATAATGTCTAAAATATGAAAGTTAATTTTTTAAAAAAAAATATAGAATGCTAAATATTATTATGTATAGTGAAATCTATATTTTTATTAAAACATGTCAAAAAATATTAAGTGCTTAAAAATTTATATTTGGAGATTTTATTTTCAAAATTAAAACAGAATAACTAATAGAATTCATAATCTTTTTATCGAATTTTAATAAATTAAATATTTTATTGTTATATTAATGTTTATTTAATTTTAAAAATATTACTATTGGAATCAATGTTTTTCATTGTATATTCTCAATTAATTTTAATTTTTTTATTATATTAATTTTGTAAATTTAATTTGAAAAAAAAAATCCACATATGAAATCAAAATAATTAATATTATGTTAAAATATTATATAATTAGGTTCCCAAAATAAATATTTAAGACACTACTTATTAGTTATAGTTGTTAAGGATAGAATGTGTTTACTAGGGATGAATCTAAAATTAATGTTTAATATTTACATTGAAACAAATCGTAATATAATTGGATGTTCATTTTTTGACCTTGTCATAAATCATTTGCTAATATATAGAATATTTAATGTTATTTTATTTAATATTACTTTATAAGTTTTCTTAGTTAAGGATGATTATAGTAGGATATGATAGGTTCTTTCAGAAGTGGGATCCCTTCACCTATTATGATAGGATTTCTCAACTAATACCAAATACAAACTAAAATATCATTCTGGATTATCTTATATAATACTGAAAATTTATCTAATCCGCCTTCATGACCAAGAGATAAATTTTTATTAGAAAAAATTCCATGAATTTATTATAGTTCAATAAAAAATATGTCACCAGAAGAAGAAAAAATGCTCTTAAAAGCCTTTTTTATTTTATTTATTTGTATACAATCATAAATTATAATAAAAACAAGATTATATGAATAAATATTTATCATAAATATAATCAATTTTTTAATGAAAGTGTATAACACATATCCACTATCTATTCTATAAAATGGGAACGAAGACAAATGATTGTGTGTACAATGTGATATAACCTCATGAACTGATGTAATTCATTTTTCCTTATTGATTACGAAGGATTTCCATAATTATGGATAAAATATATTAATATGAAATTTAAAAAAATAATAATGGAAACATAAAAATTCATATATCAATTTTAATTTTCTATTTGGTGGCGGATATGATTAGAACACTTATATGTTTGACATATTATAACCATGTAAAGCACTGGTATTCCTCATCGCATGAATTATATATTGATTTTAATAAGTGATAAATTTAATGAACATATTTTATTTAAATGAAATTATATTTATTCATTAATAGTGAGTTATTTTTTATCATTTCTTTTTCTATAAATTAATCTTTATTTATGCATACATTCGTCCTACCATCTCCATGACTTTTTCATTTCATATTTAAATATATATTTTATTAGGGATGAATATTAATATATATATATATATATATATATATATTTATAATAGGTACATATTATATTTATATCAGGATTAATATTCAAGAAAATATGTACTGATGATCAAAGTGATATGACTATAACCACCTAACTAGAAACAATTGTGAAAATTGATATAGTTAAACAAACCTAGATGATGATTTAAGAGGGACTTATTAATAAATTGGTGTTGAAACCTTAGAGGATAATTATAGATGATATTATAAAAATATAAATTAATGTATAATAAAAACATAATAAATATAAATTTCATATATAAGAGGCAAGAAAACATTTCATGAATATCGAAATTTAAGTACATAATTTTAATTTAACATGCAATTCTTTGAGATACATATTTTATTCACCAGTTATTTATATATGTTTTTTATATACATTGTATCAATTACATTGATGATTATTATGTTGAAATTTATTTTTCCATACAGTTCCCTATTAAGATGTTACTATTCGAGGGTTATGATTCAAAATATTCCAAAGTGGTAAGGGATTATTTATTTCATGTTTTCTTCCTGTTAAATAAGATATGTTATGTAGATATCTCAATCGAGAGATGTATATAATACTCCACTAACATGTTTCATCATTGAAATTATGTTTCTGTGATATTTAATAATATTTAATGTAATTCATTCAGGTTTCTTATGAATCAAATGATTCAAAAGATGATATTTTTTATACTAAAATATCATTATTTAATAGGATATATTATGATTATATTATTGATGCTATTTAAATAGGATATATCTATCAATAATGAAATTTTCATTATTATACTACTATTATTTCTTTAGGATATTGGTTTTCATTCTATTTTAACTTTTTATGTACTCAAGAGAATAAAAATTAAAAATAATAGAAAAATTAATGTTATTTATCTCTTCAGTCAAAAATGATTTTTTTCATGTAAATTTATTCTTTTTTATAAATTTATTAAATATAGATAAATGAATAATTATGTAAATTTTTACATATGTTTGGTTGAATGTTTTCCAAAGAGACATTATTCACCTTTAATAAATATATGATATTATTCTATGGTTTAACATGTTCATAATTAATGGAACTATCTTCTATAATAATGTATCATTAAATTGTAGATTACAATAATATTTTAGTAAATTATTTTAAATTAAATTGATTTGTATGATTGTTAACTGATGTTTCTGTTTTAAAAATTAATTTCCAATGTAAATATGATATTTGAATCATGAATGTTTCTATTTTATATTAATATAATTTTATATATAAGAGGATATCATGTGATGTTACTTATTATTTAATATAAATTTGATTAATGGATATAATTATTAATAATTTTAATAATTTATAATGTTTTTAAATACAATAATCATATATAACCCATTTTTCCAATGTTTATGCTCTGTTGAAATGATGACGTATTTTTAAATCTAATTTCATATCCATATGTTTTTATGTGATGATATTTATACGAATCCTATATATTTTCATGGGTATTGATATGATGAATTTTTTAAATTTTATAAAAAATATATATTTCATTCCCTATTTTTTATGGAGTCTATATTTCACTAAAATTAATTGGGAAGTGATTATTAATCTATGTGATTAGTGGGTAAATGGGATGTTATCCAAGGGAAAAATTAGATACAATAAATTTTATCCCTATCTAACAATAAGGTACAAAATAAGTTATCCCAATTCAATAAAAGATGATATATGAGAAACTATCCCATTCATGAAAAATGTACAACATTACATATCAAAATCCTAACATATTATGAATCTCATGGTTGAATTCGTTAAGATATTGTTTCAGATTGATATGTGTATAAAACACATCAATGAAATATTCTGATGATATTCTCTCATATTTTATGTTCATTGATTCCATTATGATTCATGCATTATTCATTTTAAATGTTTTATTAGAAGACTCGTGTTTATGATATATGATAAGAAATATTTAGTTTTAAAATGTTATTAACAATATATCATACCCTTAATCTAATTTTATGTTGATATATATGTTCTTAACATTAATAATAATACGATCTCAGTATCTCTTATGTTTCATTTATATAGGTTTTGGAGAAAATGTTTCATTAGGGTATGTATATAAAGAGTATTAAATATGAATATTTTTCTTGTAGTTGGGGTGGAAGAATTATTTTTATTATTAATGAAAATAAAACACATATTTTGACTTTGTATATGGAGACCCATTGCATAGCTTGAAGTTGTAAGGGCATAAAATACCATTTATTTGGCCCAAAGGGCCCTACGGTGAATTGAACTTCTCTACTAATATTCAGAATACAGAACATGCTATAATATTTATGAAACTACGGTACCTGATACATTACCTCTACCATTTTAATGTCATCACCAATAATATTAATTCATTCTTATATTACATCTATAGTGACCTGTTATAGTACATCTTTAGTAACCCAAGAATTTATTATCTTCTTGAAATTGACCCATGGTTTTGGATACCATGCGGGGGCCTTAACCACAAAGGAACATGCTCATTAGATGTACTAAAAAGGGAGATATATATGGGATATAATGATGATATTTTAAGTGGTAAAATGATTGAGTATATATTTTATAATAAAATTGAATCTAAATGGACATGGTAATGTATATTTATAATTTATTTAATAATTATCTTTTAATATTTAATATAGATTTGTGATATATTGGGGCAGATATATGTATAATTTTAAATAGTTATTCCTTATATATAGTAATAGGATGAATCAAATTTCTAAACTATCATTGGATAATAGTAACTCAAAATAACCAATGAAGTACCCGTTGATAAAGGAAAAAATGAATAGTGAGATAAATTAGTATGAGTTTGTATGATTTTCATCATTGATATAAATACTATTGGGTAAATAATTATCCACCTTGTATGAAGAATAATTTATTTCCAATGATTTGATTATATATTTTTATTGAATTTATTATTCTTATTTATACAATTTCAATATTGGATAATACATGAATGTCACTCATTTTTATTCAAATGTTGGAACCATGAAAATTCATGACCATTGAATTAAATTGAGTACTTCATGAAGTGAAAATTGTGAGAGACATGTACCATTACTTGATAGACATTATCATCAAACATTACCGATTAGATTTTTTCAGGTATGATGTAATTGAAATTATATAATATTTATTTCCAAAAACATAATCAGAGTGTTAACTTTTGAATCTATAGGTTTTTATATCCTTTATAGATAAAACAATATGAATTATGTATAATGGTAACATATGTTATTGTGATGAACATCTTAATAATGTGTTTTTAATTATAAACCAGAAAATTCATTTTTTTAATCAACTTAAAACCTAGAGGGAATGAATCATATCATACAATCATATACAACATTAGTATAGGCCATTTAAATAAAAAGAGTTTAATAAAAATATATCGAGAATTATATATAGTATCCATTGGCATAATTTTTTTTGAATAATGATTTTAAAAATGAAAAAATTTCAAAGGCAACTTTTTACTATAGGAAAATAGATCCATCAAACCATTAAAATTGCATTATAAAAATTAATATTGACCATTTCATATAGAGATAAAGGATGAATTATTTTAGATCATTATTTTTATCGATAATTATTATGGATATGTATATATCTACTTAATGGGGAATTATTATGTTTACTTTATAATGTATATGGAATAATTAAATGATGTATAAATTAAGACAGGTGAAAATATTATGAAATTTTACATAGACCATGGTGGATAATTTGTTACCTAAGAGTTCAATTATCTTTTAATTATTTTTAGGAATTGTTGTCAAAAATCGTCCGATCATACTTCATCGAAGAATGGTGTTTGATATTTGTAAAATTTTACCCTTCCCAACAATGTTATATTGACAAAGATACATAGATCTATACAGTTATCATTTTTGGGATATTTAACACAAAATACAACATATATACTAAAAAATGCACCAAATAATGTTCCATATGTTCATAAAATCGATTTATTGTATAAAATGAAATGGAGTATAACTTTTGTATGTGTATAGTGAAGTGAGTAAATTTTTAAGACTATACGTAGTGAAATATTATTATCTTTAATAAGGAAGTGTATATTGGTAGTTTATTATAAAGAAAAATAAATGTTATTACCATTAGAAAAGTAAGTTAGAAATGTTATTGTAGAAAGAAATTATAATTTTATATAGATAGAATTCATTTACAATCGAAATATAGAATGAATGATTAAAATTGATGAAGTTTATTATTGAGACACACAATATTTAGTATGAGATGAATATCCCCATGAGAGAGTGGGGTGAGAATACAATATAGAGTCACATGTACAATTTAGGCCAAGTAAAGAGTAATTATAAACATGAAGATATAGTATTCTTTCACTAATATAAGTTAGACATTACACCTTGAAAATTATAAACCTATAACACATAGGAATGTTGTAATTTTATAGAATATTGTTAAATGTAAATAAGAAAAACAATTCTAAAAATATGTATATATTCATAATTCATGTTTAGATTTTCGTAATTCCACTAGATGATTTAATATCTATTTGGTGTAAATGGTTATTTAAGAACTCCATAGACATGTATGTTCAATGATATTATTTAAGGAACCACTTGTAGATAATGGGTTCAAGAAATTAAGGACCCACTATTATGAATCCTTTTCATGAGTCAAAATAATTTAATATATTAGAATATTACTTTTAATTACACGATTCTATGATTATGAAATATATATTATATATGTAATTTTTTTTATAAATGTGAAGATAGTTACGTATGTATATATTATAAAACAAAATGTTTTTATAACGTCAATGTGTGCCGATTTATTTTGAAATAATCAGAGAATAATTTTCAGATTATCATTATGCTTCATGATCCCTAAATGTTCATATTAGTGAGTCCATAAGAAAAATATTTTCCTGTAAGAACGAAATAGAGTTTTATTTCTATAACAATAGAAGTATTATTTAAATTATTTTTAATCTATGATATTTTATGGATTATTGGGAATGATAATTGAAATGTAATACTTCTTTTTAGTGAATGGATTATTAAATTAATGATTCACCGTGAACATTATTGGCAAAAAATAAAATATTCATGGGATGAATATAAATCATGAAAAATCATTGAGGATATCATGCATAATTTAAAATATATATGATAAAATTTCGTATTGTTTTAAAAAATAGTAAACTATAATAGTTTATTATAGAAACAATTACATGGTAGTATTCTCTCGATGAAAATATGTCTTCAAAAACAAGATAATAATGAAATAATGAGTACAGTCTCAAATGAATTATAAGTTAGATATATGATATTTTTATTATATGTATTATTTTATATCAATCCATTAATTTAATGATGGTAGATTATATAATACATTTATATAGATAATTATTGGACTGTTGTATAATGTATTTAAAAGTACACGATACCTAAAAATGATATTTTTCTTATTTAAGGGGAGATGATAAACTATTCATGAATGAGTAGACCAATGAAATATTAAATATAAATCATGAAAATATAAAATCATAGTCAAACTAAGTCATATTCATGATTTACATTAGAGTGATTTGGATAACCATAAGGCTTTCAAGGGTTACTGATGTTATTTTATAATCATAGTATATCATAAAATATGAGCCAGTTAAATACTAATATTTCAAATTTATATTTTCATCATTGTATATAATTATTTTTTTATTAAAAATACCTATGAGAGATTACATTGATAATATTATTTTAGTAGTTCTTATAAAGGACCCAGGTCAAAAAGCATGACAAATAATATATTTAAAAATATTCATATCTTTAGATATATTATATACAATGATTGTAACACCTAGGGATTTTGTGAGAAATATTTTTTTTATGTATTATGTTATATAAATCACCAAACGATTCTTTCACTACACACGACACTATCTTGGCTTGCGTTACACGCAAGAGAAACATTCATCGATAGATTGTGTTGTACGCAATACCGAGTTTCACTAAACAACAATATGTTATAAAAATATTATATAAACTAGCCGTTATGAATAGTAATAAACACTTTTTGAAATATTATTAATTTTCTCTTTCAAAATAGATATAATTTTTGGATTCAGAATATCAAAATAAGCATAGGGTGAAATGTTTATATTTTTTTGAAAACTATCAATTTTTCATGAAAAGTGAAAAACACTGAGTTATAGTTTAAAACCGAATTTTTATTTGAATAATTTTACTTAAATTTATTTTAGGTAAAAATAGATACATAATACCGATATAATTTCAATTCAATTCATTGGAGTAATTTTATAATAATTTTAGATATAATATGTTTTTTGAACTTTTGACCATCTTTTAACAACCTCCTAGGAGAATTTTCAAATTTACATAAAAAATAATTTTACCTCTTCTGTGAGGGGAATTTCAAAAATCCAAGAGACATTTTTGATATCATTAACTAAAATTTTGTTCAATATGATAAAAATACTTTTTGGTAAATAATAGCTTTTTACTTTTATTTAGCAAGGTTAAAAGTAAATAGGGTAATTAAAAGTAAAAATGATAGTATTATTACCTTAACACATGTCCTAATTCTATTTTATAAATGTAATTCGTCCAAAAATAACCATAGGAATTAAATATTACCCTTTAGGTCCACATGGATTAGATTAGGTCAGTTATTATTATTTAATTCAATGAAGAGTTAAAAGAGTCAAAATCATTGTTTAATAAGTAAAGAAATTTAATATAGTTATACATAAGATAAGTTTTACTATAAGTATTAATTATAAATCTAAAAATATTTCCTGCATAATGGTATTTTATTTACAATTTTTAGACAATAAATAATATAATTTATTTATGACACAATGATGATGTAGTAATTACCTTATTAATGAAATATTAACATAATTGATATTATAAATACCAAAATAATGGTAATATGAGACTTTTTATGGTTTAAACTAATTATATAGGTTAATATAACATATTAGGGTTGGTTTTAGGAATTATTTTAAAAGTAATAATGCTGTTATGAATTTATGAAAATCAAAATACCAAATAGTGTCAAAATTTTCATATAAGTGTTTTTAAAACTAATATTTATTTTTTAATTTATTTTAAATTCATAAAAATCCAAGGATCATAAAAAGGTCTTATATAATAATATATATGACATTAATGAACCAATTGGGGGTTTATTGGTAGTTTATAGTATGTTTATTAACAATATTGTGTAATAATACAAGAAGACACGGTAAAATTAAAATTATTTAACATAGAGTTAAATGTAAATGATAAGTTTATAATGGTAACATAAAATAGTCTAAAACCTATTCTATGAGAGTATTTCTACCCATCCCCACCCAATAATCCAAATAAATCACTTTGTAGCTATTATAATCCTAATATGAATTTATTATAAATTTATATTTTTCAGTTTCCAATGTTGCCCCTATCCTCTCTTATAAAAGAGAACCTCATCCCTATACTCATCACACAATTTTTATCCTTCAATATCTGACAAACCCTGACCATTTCATTTCTCAACATCTCTACTTACATCATAGAGGTTCTGGTCTTCCCAATAGACCAACTCTAGTGCCTATGAGAAAGTTTAAAAGGGAAATGTCAAGGAAAAGGTAATCTCTTCTACCGATTCATTCAAGTTTCATTCTTCTTCTACGTCCTCTTATTTATTTTTATCAATATAAATTAATAACATAAGTATCACTAATATACTAATATGTTATTATTAATATGAAACAATCCTATTTGACCTTCTATCTATCCTATGGAAAACGAAATCACTGCGCGTGCGTACTTACGGAATATTGTTTCCACACCGTTGTGTAATTTGTTTTCCACCCCCACCTTACTTGGATGGTTATAATGGGGTAAAAAATTACTAAATATGATTATTATAACATGATACTGATTATTAAATGTTATATCATCAACTCCAATTCTATTTATATAATTATTGGAACTATATCATCGCTCGTGCGTATGTATGGCCTACCATCTTCATGATGTGATGTGACTCGTTCTACATGTTATTCATTGAATACTGACTATATAAATTAATTTAATGAATAAATATGATATATATTACACTAATAAATTTCTATAAATGAGTTATCTATAACCTAAAAAACAGAGTAAGAATTTATTCGACAAAACACGCATAAGAACATATAACAATGAACACTCGAATAACAAGTAGAAATGAAATATTAATAATTAGAAGCTAATAATATGACCATATATGATATCATAACAAATATAATGATTCTATAATAAGTCAATGACCTTATTTAAAACATTATACTAGATGTTCGGACATGTACAAAGCATATCAGACCTAAGGTAAGAGAAAATCTCACAATATCATTTTTATCCGAGATTGTTTATACTTCAGAATTTACTGGGCCATATTTATCATCCACATCCATGTTTCCAAAATATTTTACATTATTACTATCCTCATATAAGTTTTTAATTGTAAATTTACCTTTTGGTTATTTTTATTAAAATATATGAAAGGAATCATTTTTTGTTTTCAGTACGAGATAATTTTTGACTTTTCTGTCTAAAGTATGAGAAGAATGTTTTTTAACATATAAAACATGAATGCATATTTATGATTTTGTAGAACGTTATTTCCATGAATCTTACTTTACATGTTTTAATTTTTATTTTTAATTAACTTATTTTAGTATGAAATATTAAGAAAGGAAAAATGTTTTTGAAGTAGAAAATATATTTTTCTCAAGAATGGAGTTCAAGTGTTTTATCAAAATTATTTTCAATCTAAGAAAATACAGTGTTATGTTTCTATCCCTATTATTTCATTTATTTGATTATTTTATTATGTAATTATTTTAATGAAGTCCTTTTATCTTATATGGATTATTTTATGATGTAATGATGTTTATGAATCCTATTTTTAATACATGGGTTATGCTATGATATATGATATATGATTTTGTGGCACACATAAAACTGTGTTCATTATGAGAGTGGTGGGGCCTATATCTCCCACCAATGCATTGGGTAATGATTTATATCTCATGGGATAGACATGGCTTCAATGACAAGTTAATTCGGTTCAGTGATACAAGACTTGAACGATGAGTGAACTCAATTTCGAAATGGACATTGTCTGCTATGATAGTCTTAGAAATGAGTCTTGAGTAATATGAAATGATTATCTATGATTATGTGTGCATTCCAAAATGTTTCATGTTTTATGTTATGTTTATTGGAATTACATTTCACTACTATTATTTATCCCATGTTATGATGTTATGATCTCTTTTACAAGTTAATATTTTCAAATGATATGTTCTTATTAATATGATATGATATATATTTCATTTTTTACACCTACTGAGCATTTGAGCTCATCCATTGGTATGTTTTCCTTTCCCCAGGTCAGGATGAAGGGTATTAAGTAGAATATGCCAAAATGAACTCTAGATGTGATGAAATTAATAGTAGGCAATGTAGATCCTTTATGAACCATTTGTTTATGTTTCCTAGTTTCTAAAGAATCTATTCCTATATGATCCTATCATTGTTTTGTTATATGTTGTAATAAGTATGCTTCAATTATGAAGTAATAAAAATTCATGTAATGTATGGGTCATTATAGTTGGTATCAGAGGAAAGATATTGTCAAACTTTTGAAACTAAGATGTGAAATCCATAGTAAGAACACTAACGATATGTCTAAGCATAGAACAAAATATTAGTGTTTTTAAAAAATCCATGAATAACCTAAGATAAGACATAGATTGTGAAATTTTATTCTTGATTATATGGTTTTATTATTATGATTAGTCTTTCTCACACTATTCATATTGGTTTTAGTCAATGGATAAATCCCGAAGGAACCGTGTTAATGATGAATGTGATGGAAAATGAAATGATTTCCCCCCTGAGCAACCAATCATTTTGGGAGCTGGAATGAGAAATATTGTTTCCATTCTCACACTACATTCCCAAGCTATGAATCATGTTGGACATCCAAATTAGCAATGGAAGGAGAAACATTATATTGAATCCTTCATGAGGTAGTGTCCACCCACATTCAGCAGGTCTACCGATCCATTTGTGGCTGAACAATGGATCATTACCACTAGAAAGATATTTTTAGTTCATCGATGTTCGGAACATGATAAAGTCATAATAGCATTATATCTTTTGGAAGGTCAAGCTGGTCAATTGTGGAATCTTATCATGAATATGCGTCAAAGAGATGAAATTGAGTCCATAGAATGGGACGAGTTCAAGATCATATTTTTAAACAAGCACTTCCCTCATATTCATCGAACAAAGATAGAGAAGGAGTTTTTTGAACTAATGCAATAGGATGATGAATCTGTTGGTACCTACAAAGGAAATTTCACAAGGCATGAATGGTACACTTTTGAGATTATCATCCAACTTGATAGTAAGATTGATCGATTCTATAGTGGATTAAATCCAAGTTATCTAAGGGAATTACCCATAATGGACTTCAATAGATACAAGGAAATTGTTCAATGTTATCTCAAGGTTGATATGATGATTGGAGTAAGCCATAAGTGATATGCGTTTGATAATAATAGGATAATGGAATTCAATGGTAAATCAAAAGACCACACTGAAAGGAAGATGAGTTTTCCCTTATGCACAATGTCTGGACTGAAACATGGAGGGAATTTTCGTAAAGGTAAAAGTAAATGTTCCAAATGTGGAAAAGAAGGTTATCGGGCATTTGAATGCTGCAATTATGGGAAAAAGGTTTCTAGTTATGTGAGCAACGAAAATGATACACATAATGAACCTCCTACACTTTAATGTTACAAGTGTAAGGAACTGGGGCATTATACTAATCAATTCCCTAATCAAAGGGTTGTTGATGTTGATCGACATCAACAAACTATTAAGGCCAAAGACAAAGTAAATTAACATGTAATTTCTATCAGTGATCTAGAGTATTACAAAGAAGTGTTGAAAGGTAAACTTACCATCCACTCAAAAGTATAAATTGTTTTATTTGATTCTGGATCCACCCACTCTTTTATTATTGAATAATTTTCTAAGGGTATCACCGAACAACATCAACAATTAGAAGTTGAGTTATCTGTGACAACTCTTAATGGAACAATAGTTGCATCAAAATTTTACAATTCTTCTTTGATTTATGATTGTGGGAATGTGATTCCTATAAATCTTTTGATCCTTCCTATAGTGGAATTTTATGTAATTCTTGGCATGGATTGGCTTTCTTTATATGGATCTCATATTTATTGTCAAAGAAGGTAACTCACATTTATTATTTCTCCTCAATATATGATCATCTATTGATGCAAGGATGTATATAACCTTCAGGTGGAAATTTATTCCAACTTATGGGTCTTAATTCTAATAAATGATAGTAATTTGTCTCAAATTTTTCGGGAGAAACTCATTATTAAGTTTATGACCATTGTACAGGAGTTTGATGATGTATTTCTAGAGGAATTTATAGGTATTCCAACAAATCGTGAAGTTGAGTGTTCAATAGAACTCATACTGGGTGCTATGATCATTTTAAAGACACCTTATAGAATGGCCCCAATTGAGTTACAAGAATTGAAGAATTAACTCCAAGGGAATCATGATAAGGGATTCATATTCCCTAGTGCATCACCATGGGGAGCACCTATTCTGTTTGTTAATAAGAAATATGGATCAATGAGACTCTGCAGTGATTATCAAGAACATAACAAGATCACTATCAAGAAAAAATATCCTCTCCCACGCATTGAGGACATATTTCACCAACTACGTGGGGCTCAATAACATTCCATGAATGATCTTTATTTAGGGTATCATCATCTAGGGGTCAGAAGGGAGGATATACAAAAGATAGCTTTCCATAAAAGTTATTTACAATATGAATTTATAGTGATTCCATTTGGTCTTACTAATGCCCGTGCTATCTTCACAGGTATAGTGAATAGAGTCTTTAGAGACTATCTTGATTAGTTTGTGGTAGTCTTTATAGACGATATTCTTGCCTATTAAAAGAGAAAGGATGAATATGAAAATCACTTTAGAATTTTATTAAATACCCTACTAAAGGAGAATTATTATTACAAATTTACCAAGTTTTAATTTTGGCATAAAAATGATTCATTTTTGGGTCACATAATCTCAAAAGAGGGGATATCTATGGATCCCACAAAAACCGAGGATATTGACAGTTGGTTGCGACCAACTACAAAAACTGATATTCGTTGCTTTCTTGGGTTAGATTGATATTATCAATGTTTTGTGAATGATTTTCATGATTATCTAAACCACTCAACTAGTTGACTCAAAAAATGATTAATGTTTGTTTGGACGGAGGAGTGTGAAGTGAATTCCAGTTATTTAAAAAGAATATTATCTAGTGCACATGTACTCACAATTCGTTGTTGTGGAGAAAGGTTTGTGATATAAAATGATGCATCCAAGAAGGGATTGGGGTGTGTTATCATGCAAAATGATATAGTGATAGCTTATGCATCATGAGAGTTGAAAATCCATGAGTAAAATTACAGAACTCATGATTTGGAGTTAGCTGTGGTAATCTCTGCATTAATGATTTGGAGGGTTTTATCTTTATGGTGAATGGTGTGATATTTATAAAGATCATAAAAGTTTGAAATATATTTTCACACAAAAGGAGTTGAATATGAGCCAAAAAATATGGTTGTATCTGAATAATGATTTCGACTGCTCAATTCATTACCACTCTGGGAAAGAAAACAAGGTGGCAGACACATTAAGTCGACATGACCATGCTAGTTTATCCATGATGAGGATCACAAAAGATCCAATATTTATGGATTAAAAAAGGATGGATCTTGGAATTATAATGGAATGAGAAAAATTTTATCTTTCTCAAACGAATGATCAACCATCTATAGATGTGAAGAATAAAGACACACAGAAAAAAGTTGTAGATTTACAAAAGAAGGTGAGAAATGTTCTTGAATTCCACATTGATTGTGATGAAATAATAAGGTTCAGGAATTGGGTTTGTGTTACTCCCATCCCAGAATTAAATAATATAATATTTGATGAAACTCATAGTTCTTCATTCATAATTCACCCTGGAAGCATAAATATGTATAGGGACCTGAAGGTGTACTTCTGGTAGGATTTCATGAAAAAAGATGTTGCTGAATATGTCTCTCGATGCTTGAATTGTCAGCAAGTTAAAACTAAGAGACAAAAGTCTAAGTGGATGTTAACACCATTATCCATACCATAATCAAAATGGGAAACATCACTATGGACTTTGACACCAGACTTCCTAAAACATCAAAAGGCAATAATGCAATCTGAGATCGTCTTATGAAGTCGGCACACTTCATTTCTATTAGATATTATTAGTCTCTTGATCAGATTTCTAGGATATATGTGAAGGAAGTGGTAAGATTGCATGGAGTACCACATTCCATTATATCTTATCGGTATCCGATGATTAACTCAATGTTTTGTAGATGTCTTTATCATACTCTAGATATAGTGTTGAGTTTCATCACATCTTATCATCCTCAGTTAGACGATCAGTTTGAGAGGAAAATTCAAACTCTAGAAGTCATGTTGAGAGATTTATATATGGATTTAAAATGTGGTTGAAAAAAAAACTACCTCTGGTGGAATTTTATTATAATAATATCTTTCACTCCAGTATTCAAATGGTTCATCATGAAGCTCTCTATAGAAAGAAATGCATAACTCCATCTTGCTGGGATATTGTTTGGGAAAGAAAGCTATCAGGACTTGATCTTTTTGATGAGATGGCAGAATAGGTAAGATCTATTCAACAACACATAATAGCAGTTCAGTGTCGACAAAAAAGTTATGGCGACAACCGAATAAATGACCTATAGTTTGAAGTGGGTGATAAAGTGTTCTTATGAATATATCCTTGGAAGAGAGTAATGAGATTTGGAAAGAAGGGAATGCTAATCCATAGGTATATTTGTCCTATTGAAATTGTGGATCGTGTTGGGAAGGTATCTTACTGATTGGAACTTCCACCAAATCTCTCTCAAGTTCATGATGTGTTCCATGTATCTATCCTAAAAAATTACATACCTGATCCTTCATGTGTACAAAGCTCAGAAGTTGTACCACTAGAGCATGATCTTTCTTATGAAGAACAACAAATAGATATTTTGGATCGTAGAAAAATTTTCTATGAAATAAGACCACGTTCTACATTAATGTTTTATGGGGGAACCACCAATTATATGAGGCCACAAGGTAACTTCAGGATATGATGAGGGAGAGGTATCCTCACCTGTTTGTTACGAAGTGATGATTTTTGAGGGAAAAATTATTTTTAAGGGGGGTTGAATGTAAAAAACTAATATTTTACGAGAAATATTTAGTTTTTACGTATTATGTTATATGGAACACCAAAAGAATCTTTCACTATGCACGACTCTGTCTTATCGTGCGTTACATGCAAGAGAAACCTTCATAGATAGCTTGCATTGCACGCAATACCGAGTTTCACTAAACAACGATATGATAGAAAAACATTATATAAACTAGACAATATGAATTATAATACCCAATTTTTGGAATTTTATAAATATTATTTATTAAAATGGATTCATTTTTGGATTCGGAATATCAAAAATAGCGTAAGGTGAATTTTTTATATTTTTTTTAAAACTAATAATTTTTTATGAAGACAGAAAAACACTGAGTTATAGTTAAAAACCGAATTATTATTTAATAATTTAATTAAAATTAATATTATGTCTATATAGATACATAATACCTATATAAGTTCAATGCAATTAATTGGTGTAATTTTATAATTATTTTTGATATATAAATTTTTTATTGAACTTTTGACCGTCTTTTACCCACCTCACAGGAGAATTTACAAATTTACATAAAACAGATTTTTACCGCTTCTGTGAGTGGAATTTATAAAATCCAAGAGACACGATTGATATCAGTATGTAAAATTTGGTTCAATAAGGTAAAAAAAAATTTTGGTGAATATTAACCTTTTTCATTAATTTACAACAATTAAAAGTAAATATGGTAAATAAGGGTAAAAATGGTATTATTATTATCATTCCAGACGACCTAATTATATTGGATAAATTTAATTCGACCAAAATCAACCTTAGTAATAAAATATTACCCATTAAGTCCACATGGATTAGATTAGGAAATTTATTATTATTTAATTCAAACATGAGTTAAAAGAGTTAAAATCAAAGTTAAATAAGTAAGTAATTTTTAATATATTGTTATACATAAGATAAATTAGAATATTAATATTCCTTAGAAAGATCAAGAAATATCCTAAATAAAGGTATTTAATTTATAAATTTTATTCAATAAATAATTTAATTTATTAATGACACAATGATGAAGCACTAATTACCTTATTAATGAAATATTAACATAATTGATAATATAAATACCAAAATAAATGTAATTTGAGAATTTTTATGAATTTAACTAATCTTATAGGTTAATATAACATATTAGGGTTGGTTAGATAATTTGTTTTTGATGTAATAATGCTATTATGATTTAAGAAAAAACAAAATACCAAATAGTTTTAGAATTGACATAAAAGAGTTTTTATTAAAAACATTTAATTATAAATTGATATTCTATTCCTAAAAATGTAAGGATGAGACAAATGAATAATATAATAATATATATTACATTAATGAACCAATTGGTGTTTAATTGGTAGTTTATAGTAAATTAATTAACCATATTGTGTAAGAAGACAAGAAGACCATGTAAAAGATAAATTATTTAACTTAGAGATAAATTTAAATAACATGGTTAAAATGGTAACGTAAAGTTGTATAAAACCTATTTTTTGAGAGTATTTAGACCCATTCCCACCCTATACTCGAAATAGGTCACTTTGGAGCCATTATAAACTGAATATGAATATCTTATAAATTAATATTTTTATGTTTTCCAAAGGTGACCCTCCCTCCCATATAAAAGTGAACATCCTCCCTCTCTTCATATCTTAATATAGAGCCTTCAATATAGGAAAATGCCTACCCATTTCACTCCTCTACATATCTAGTCATATAATAGATGTTTTGGACATCTCATAATACCATCTATAGTGCCTTATGATGATGTTTAAAAGAGACACCTCAAGGAAGAGGTATTCTCTTCTACCGATTTTTTCAAGTTTCTTGGTTCTTCTACTTCCCTTATTTATTTGTTTCATTATAAAGTAATAAAATCAGTATAAATCATATAATTATATGTTATTATAAATATTAAACAAACCTATTTCACCTCTTATCCCTCATATGGAAAATGAAATCACCGCTTGTGCGTATGTACGGAATACCATCTCCAGGCCGTGGTGTAATCTGTTTTCCACCACCACCTTACATGGATGGTATAATGGTGTAAAAACAGCTATATATGATTATTATGAAATGATATGTATTCTTAAATATTATATCATCAACTAAAATTCCATTCATATAATTATGGGAATGATATCAATGCCTGTGCATACGTACGATCTACCATCTCCACAATGTGATGCGACTCGTTCTACATGATCTCCATTGAATACTGATTATATAAATTAATTGAAGGAATAAATATGATATATATTACACTAATTTTATTATATAAAGAGGTATCTATAACCTAAAAAAGGAATAAAAATTTATTCGACAAAACACGCATAAGATCATAAAGCAACGAACACCAAAATAACAAGTATCAACGAAATATTACTAATAAGAAGCTATGAATACGACCATATATGATATCATAACAATTTGTATGATTATGGAATAAGTAAATGACATTATTTATACCATTATACAGGAGTTTTGGACATGTAAAAAGCATATCAGACCTAAGGGAATGGAAAATCTTACAATCTCATTTATATCTGAGATTGTTTATACATCAGAATTTACTAGGGCATATTTTTCATCCACATACATGTTTCCTCAACATGTAATATTATTAATATCCACCTAAAATTTTTTAAATTCAATTTCACCTCTTGATGAATTTAAGTATAAAATATTTAAGGAATCTTTTGTGTTTTTTAGTATGAGATACTTTTTGACTTTTCTGGCCAAAGTACAAGAAGAATGTTTTTTTAACTTATACGACATAAATGAAATATTATGATTTCATATAACATTATTTCCATGAAGCTTAATTTAAATTTTTTCAAGTTTATTTTTAGTTAAATACTTTTAGATTTAATTAATAATAATGGGAAAATGTTTTTGACGTAGAAAGGATATTTTCCTGAAAATGGAGTTCAAGTTTTTTATCAAAATTATTTTCTATCGAAGAAAATATATGGTTCTATTTCTATCCCTATTTTTACATTGATTTGATTATGTTATGATGGAATTATTTTTATGAAGTCCTTTTATCTTATATGGATTAAGTTATGATGACATGATATACAAGAATACCATTTCTATTACATGGCTTATTCTATGATATATGATTTATGATTTTGTAGAACACATAAGAATGGTTTCAATATGAGATGTGGTGAACTATATCTCCCACAAATTCATTGGTTAAAGATTTATATCTCATGAGATTGACATGGAAGGAATGGAAAGTTAATCTGGTTCAGTGATATAGGACTGGAACATGGACTGAAATCGATTCAGAAATGGAATTTGTCTACTATGATAGTCTTGGAAATGAGTATTGACTAATATGAAATGATTTTCCATGATTATGTTGTATGTCACTAATTTTCATGTTTTATGTTATGATTATTGGGAATACATTTCACTGCTAGGATTTATCCCATGTTATTATATTATGATCTCCTTTTCATATTAATATTTTCAAATGATACATGCTTATGAATATGATATGATTGGTAATTCTTTTGTTTACCCTAACTGAGAATTTTAGCTCACCCTTTTGTATATTTCCTTTTCCCCATGTCAGGATGAAGGGTATTAAGTAGAATATGCGTAAAGGGACTCTAGATATGATGAAATAAATGAGAGACAATGTAGATTCATTATAAACCAGTTGTTTATGTTTCCCCTTTTCTTATGAGACTATACCTATACAGTAAAATCATGGTTTTTTATATGTCTTAATAGGTACGCTTCAATTCTGATGTAATAACAATGAATTTAAAGTATTTGTCGTTATAATGGTGAAGTAACATATAGTAGTTTATCTATAGAAGTTAATTCTGAATCGCCTATAACTAAATCCATATATCATATAGAGAATTAGACTCAGATGAAAGGTAAGGGGCAATATATTGTTGGAAATTTTCTTATACTTCAATTTTTAGTGTTTTGAGTGGGTTACCTAGACCCAATTTGTTTATACAATTGGATTATAATTACATGTATTCATTTTGATAAAATAACATGTTTATTTTTACAACAATAGTCTTTATACTTCTACATATAATATTTATGTGGTAATACCATATGATTATATGTTGTTTAAATTAGATATAATATTTCCATGATAGAGTGAGAATAAAATGATAAAAATATATCAATATTATATTTATCCTCTATTCATGATACATCATACTAATAGAGAATTAATAATCTATGGCTATTTGGTTATAGAAGATCATAATCATGGAGACTTGTTGACATGAATTAAACTCATGTTTATATTGGGTAGATGATATCATGATGGTTGACCAACCAATAAGAACACCACATGAACCTTGTTTCATTTTTGTTTCCTCCATATGGAAATATTTATTTGAATTTGACCATGATAAATTTATCATTTGTACCAATTAATCATGTTCACTGATTAATGAAATTAACAATGTCATTACTATTGCGGTGACATAGGATTTGATGGGTTTGCAAATGGTTGTATAGAATTTTTTTGATAATAATGATATAATTTACCTAATCCATGTTGATGATGTGATAAATCCCTAGAATAGGTTGAAAAATATTGGTGTACCCTTATTAAATCCATGGACATGGCACAAAATGTAAATGTTTATAGTAATTTCAAAAAAAATATATACAGCATAAAATCGATGAAAAAGAAAGTTTTTATCATTAATTATAATATATCATATGGAAAATATAATGTATTACACATTATAGGACGTGTTCATATATATCACATTTTTTATCACATTAATATCCAAGATGTATTTATGAAATCTACATTTAGACTTCCATTTAGACTCTTTACCATTGAGATATTGACCTAGAGGGGCACATGAAAAGTATAACAACTGGTTCCATCTATTCATATTAATATTTTTTTATAATAAAGTTGAACTGAAATGAAAGATATGGTGAATATATGTATGTGAAAAAACACAAGTTAAATTAATGAATATCATTTTTTTGAATATTGATTATTGAATTTACATATCAATATACTCATAAGTATCTTGATCATAAAATTAATATGAGAAAATATAATATTTTGAATGAACATAACATGTTCAATGATCATTACGTAATTTGGGAAACATATGGGAAAATATAATTACGCTTAAATAATCAACTACAATATTTTTTTTCCTGATAGTGATAAAATATTTCTAATATATATGAAATGAATTTTGTGGTCACATGTTATAATAAATTATTTAATAATTTATATTACCTTTCACAAAATGACATCCAATTTATGAAATTATATCCTAAGTAACAATTTTCATTTTAGCATCTTGATTTATGAACCCCACTATTTAGATAAATATATATATGCAATATCTAAAATCATCGAGTCTCAATCTCTTATATAGTTCTTTTAATGAAGGAAAATAGCCATATAAATGACACCATCTCGATTGATTAATCATTATACATGTGATATTGCTGATACAATATATAAACTCAATTTCACATTTTAGTTCATGTCAATCATATTCCAAATATTTATGGGTTTTTTTCATGTGTGGAATATATATAGAAATATTAAAAAGAAACCATTGAGTGTTGAAATAAAAATTGTAGGTGAATGATACCCAGCAATTCAAATGCTGATGTTACCATTTATTCGGTAGTAGGATATTAATTTTTATTATTACATTGGATTTGAAGTCGTACACTGATAAATGTGGAAAAATATTTAAGTGATTCTATATTTTTTCCTCAAAAGAAAAATGAAAATTTTCAATTTTCAAATTTTTAATGCTTCTGATGGAAATCATATTCCTTATATATAAAAAAATTAATATATATTATTGATTCTAATGTGATGTTTAGAATGAATCATGTTTTAATTACTATACATCTATTTTTGTAGATAAATGGATGTGATAATAATTTTTCAATCGATAATCAAAATGATTTTTGTTTGTTCTACTTGTTATATTTATTATGAGATGATGGAATTATATATTATGAAGTTATTCTTTTGATGATAAAATATTTTTTGTATTCCATATATATTTGAATCAGAATATTTTTTTAATTGAGATTTGACTATATATTATAAAGAAAAAAATGATTACTGATGTGATATAGATGAAACTAGACATAATTTATAAATATTCAACGAAAGAAATACATGCAGACTTTTAGGGATTGGGTTAATTTATGGAATAAAAAACGATGTAATTGAATCATTTTTCACTCTTATTAATTTAATATTTATAGGTTATAAAGGAAGACACAATATTAATAAACCACTTGTAATTTTCAATTATTGATAGGATAAATACACATATTTAATCTATAATAATAGGGTTTATGAAGAGGTTTCTAAGAATGAGTTCTCGCCAAAATTGATGTTGACTTTTCCATCTATAAAGAACAACAATTCATAATGAATAAAAATTATTGACATTGAATATTAATATATATTATATCTGATGATGTTTTGATTTAATTGGAGTTAAAAAAAAATTGGAATTGTAAAATGATCCATTAGAGAAATTAATTGACTTAAAAGATGATATATAATAAGATCATGAAAATAATGATTATAAAAAAAGTAAAAATAAAAATAAAAATATGGGGGGGGATTTATTATATAGTAGTGGAAACTGACGCTGATGTTAATTTCATAAAAAAATACTAAATTAAGATGAATAAGATTATGTAAAATATATGGATGCTCAAAGATAATCATTTCAAAACAATGAAAAATAGATTATCACTGATCTACCTAACTTTCTTAAGGAATTGATAGTCATGATGAGTGAAATAAATGAAGAATTTTTTTTATTATGATAATTGATTAAATATATATAAAATATATGGTAAAAAATGAATAAACAGTTTAGTTTATTTCTAATAATTATTTTAATGTAATTAAATAGTTTCGTAAAAGAAAAAATTATTAAAATCAATATTTTTAAATTAAAAATTAAATGGATTTAATATTATTGTATATATACGTGGACCATAAAAAATGAGGTTTATAAATTTTAATGCAATATAATATAATACTACCGAATAATATTCTCAAAATATTTGAATTTATCCACAAACAATGAATTTATAAAACACTTTAGATATATGATGAAGTGATGAATAATTATTTTAACCTTTTATAAATTAAAATAGTTGTAGCCACATATACCACAATATATAACATTATGAATAAGTGATTATTAGAAAATGATATGAATATATTGGACATAATAAATGGTGGGTATGAAAAAAATAAAAAAATATTGATGTAATTATCTCGACTGATATTGATTTGTGTATTTAGACTTCAGATAGAAGGCTTGATATAAAAAGTGAAATAGATGAAAACGAATTATAATATTTAATCCACAATGAAAATGAAAAAATGATTTAATTACTATAGAAAATATTATATTTCATATTTAAAAGTAATAAATAACTATCATTACAGACAGTAAAAATATATAAGGGATAAACAATATTATAGTTATATTAAATAATACAATATTAGACATGTATGAATGAAATAAATGGAATTAATTATATGAAGTTTTTTAAAGTGTAAAAACATAAAATTTTGGATTATATTTATTTATTTTTTGTTATATATAATATTAAATACGTTTTTATAAAATATTAGTGTTGCAATATTTTATGGTACCATTACCTATAGAAAGGATGGTGGAATATTTATAAAAGGATACCGTTCAAAAAAATCATATCATTTAAAGATTAAAAAAATGTAAAATATATAAAATATAATATAAAATGATGTATGTGGACAAATAATTTTTTTTGACACTTATGAAATGATATATAATATTCTAATTTATTATTATTATTATTGAGTTTTTAAAAAATATTATGTCAGGAAAAAATAATGTCCATTACTATTTTAGGATGTATGAAATATGTATAATGAGATAAAATGGTATAAAAATATGTTTCCAGTGTAAAGCATTTGTATTGAATACTCATTATATGAGGTAGAGCATTGAATAATAAATCGTTTAATTAATCCCGAATTACCTTTTACGATATCATTGAAGAAATATAGTGACATAAAATAAAGATACAACATTTTAAATTATATAGTATTGATAAAATCAATAAATCATGGAATTATATGACATATTTGGAAAATAAAATGTAGTTATGGTAGTTTAAAAAAATATTTTATATTTATATAGACATGGTTTCGGTAATAATCATTATCAAATGTGGAATGGTTAAAAGACATTGGTTTGGAAATTTAAAATGTTTTCGGGTAATTTTTCATTCAATAAAATGATTCAAATAAATGAACATTTTGAGATCTAATTGATTAATGGTTATTTATATGGATATCAATTAACATTAAGTCATATTAATTTCTAAAAAAGTGGATAATATTTTTGAATGGTGATAATTCTAATGATATGGATGAAAATTCGTAACATAGTTCTAGAATATTAGAATTGAAGTATCGATGTGATGAAAAAGAGGAATATATAATCAACCATAGTGAGGAACAAAAATAAAAATTTGGCAAAGAAAAAAATTAGTTGAATTACTGGATAAATATGTTGCTGGAGTGGGTCAAAAAATCACTCAAAAAATAAAGAGATGGGTGATATCAATGAGTAAAATATTATTTTTTATTAAATTGTAACATGGAAACAATAATAAATTAAATATTTTTAACATAATGATATATTATAACATGGGAACATAATCAAAAATAAAAAATTAGCGGGGGATCAGAAATTGATAAGATATTTTATTTAATAGTTTGGAACAAAATTTATCAATGGGATCTTATGGAATGACTAGAAAATTATATGGAATTTCTTATATAGTGAGATTTTAGAAACATTATACATAAAAATTGTAACATTATCTATAATAATGAAATATTAATTTATAAGTGAGGTTCTCATATTTAAGTATTAAATATATTAGAAAACATTCCATTAGTGTAATGTATGGAATCAATTACACATTAATGTTATGTTTTTTTAAAATTATAGATCAATTTTTCATAAATGAGTATTAATATTAAATATTTGAATTGATTATTTTAGGAATAATTTTATGTAATAAATTACTTTGGATTCAACTTGGAAATAAGTATAAATTTTTTTTATTATAGGGATATTATTTAAATGATCTAATTTGAAAATATTGGACATGGAATTAATGGTTGAACAAGTGGTGGATTTTTTTGGTTCAAAATTGAAGTGGTATAATGCAACCAAAAATTTAATTTTTTCCATGACATGTAGTTTATGGTTAACATATATTTATAAAAATTCATAATATATGTAGTAATAATAATTCAATTGTAACATATTGTAATTTATTGAATTTTAAAATTGTAAAGAGAATCATCATTTTTTTGTTGTACTGTAAAATATTATAGATGATAATATTGAAGGAAAAAATAATTTTTATAAGTGTATATTTTAATATATATCTTTTGGAAAATTTTTATGGATAATTTTAAATATATCCAAAATATTATAAAAATTGAAATAAAACATTTAATGCAAGTGGCCAGTTTGGGGGTTGAGATAACATTATTTGAATGAATAATTAAGTTTTTACCATATCATACTACCATAATCCATGTTATTTTATATTCAATATTCATCGTAGTGTGTTTTTTATGTTTTTCTATGAAATAATATCTCATGGTATTGATTATAATAATAAATAATATTGATGGAAAATTACATTATGATTTTTAATTAATTAGTAATAAATGTGAACATATTTTCATATTATAATTATGACTGTTAATGGGTAATTTTGTATATGAAATCATAATTTAAATGACATTTTTTAATAGAATATAATTTTGTTTGTTGAATAAGAATAAAAATGGATGATTTTTTTTGAATTAGGCTAGAGATGAAATAATTTCTCAACACCAAGGAATCTATACTACTTACAGGGTATATAAAATAACATCAAGGAATCAAAAAATTAGTATAATTACTATGTATGACTCTATATGATAAAAAAATTTAATTGAGTAGTCTAAAAATCTTGTTCACAACTCTAACATGAGTGAATTGAATAAGATATATCATATCATAATCAATAATTTAGACAAAAATAAAGTATCATGAAATATCAAAGTAATTAATGACCATTTTGTCAATTCATTCACAAATCTACCAGTTATCTATGCATTATAATGATATAAGTTATTAATTGGATTTTATCTACATTCCTTATCCTATATTGGTTTTTAATTTCCCTTCTCAACCATTTTATATTATTTTATATCATTATATGATTTGATTTTATTTATTGATCATATAATTTGTTTTTCATTAAAATGAAATGCTAATATTATAACATTACTGAGTTTGTATAGAATTAGGGCATGTCTCATTGTAATATATAAATTTTTTACCATTTTACATTCAATTTCATCCCTATAAGTGTTTTTTCATATGTAGGATTATATGAAATTTTAATGAAATATTATATTAAATTTTATGAAATGTAATAATAGGGTATCATTTTTAATTATATTCAATGAAGGGGTATGTGGACTTCTAATTGTTGGATTAATTATTAACATGTTTATAATTGAAAAAAAATATAATGACTATGGGGATTTGGATTGTGTTTATTATAATAAATATTTTTTATTTTAATGTTTTTATTTTTCAGATTATGATTTATTTGGATGTATAATAATTAAATTCATGATTTTTGAATTTTAAATCACAAAAGAAGACGGTATAATACATTGAACATGGTAGTATACCATGTTTTGATCTAAATTGAAATTCATTAATATTTATGTGGAATGATGGACATGAAAGGAACATATAAATTTTCACATATGGAGTCCTGAGAAGATTCACATTGTAATAATACTACCCATTTTGTAGTCATTTTTCAGGTTTATAAAATATGGGAAAGAATTTAAACCAAAAAGGCGTAAGGTGTAACTATAAAGTTACATTATTCCAAAACATACTACAATTAATAATAGAGAATGAGGAATATCCATAGAGTATGTTATAGATAGGGTTCAACTAGGACTACAACATTTATTGGAACTATAGACAAGAGAATTGTTTGGGGTGTCATAGTGACATACTAAACCCAAAGGAGGTATGAAAATTCTACCTCACCAATAGATCATTTTTTTCAAATCATAGATTTATATCATGAATCCATTATCTATTAATGATAATACTGAAGTGGGATTCACCACACACTGGTTTATTATAGATCATATTATGATGATTTTAATCTCAAATAAATAAGGATTAGTTATACTATATATATATAGAGGAAACACAATATAGGAGTTCTTATTATCCTTAGTATCTAAAAAATATTTGGACCCCCTTTCAATATATATTTACCGCACCATTAACATGTTTAGATGAATGGAGGAAAACACTATACTGTATTGATAGTACCCGATATGAGGAAGATGATATCAGTCACATAGGGGGATTTGATATGCCCAAAAATATCAATATTGGTTTCATCATAACATAATAAGAGTAAATTTATGGATATTACATAGTATCATTATTATGTTGTATAGATTATCCTTATATAGTGAATCATTTGATGTACATAGCATGGATTAATAATGAATCTATAAAGTCATGTTCCGTATACAACATCATTTATTTCTATATATTATGCTAAGAATGAATCACTAACCTTTGGATATTTGAGTTTGGTTGTGATATATGATTTTTATTGAATATGAATATTTATGATTATGTTTTATTACAATAGATATTTTTATTTCTTTCAAATAATGAGATATAACAAATTTCAATTTATTACACGAGATGCGGCTATTAATTTTTCCAATGGATGTAGATGATTAATAATTTTTTTGACATTGAATTTAAAATTTAAATTATAAAAATATGATAATATAAATAATATAAATATGAATAATTAATCAATAACACCTACAATAGTTTCATTTAATCATATTTTTTATTTGGGATCAATGTTAAAACATGGAGATACATTTAATATCATGAATTTTTTGAGCTATTGTATATGTTTAGTGTTTTATAAATGAATTTGAAATTACGTATTGTTTTATTTTAAATTTATGACCACATAATAACGAAGAAAATAACTCATACTAATTTCCATGTATTTTTAGAAAAAATAATCAATTAAAATCCAATATGTTAAAACTTTGAGTTTATTTCATTGTTATAACTGTAATGATAATTATGAGTGGAAAAAAATTAGATTAAAGATTGTGGTGGTGGAGTGAGTTTTTTCCAATATATTAATCACATATAATTGATGTAGAGGTATATCATCATATATATTTTTATTTATTATCTATATAAGATTATTTTATCCATGAAATTTTTAATTAATATTAATGTTCATGGTATTTAAAAACCAAAATTATGTGGATTAAAATCATATATATTATTCTATAATAGATAATATATCTTATAGAAGTTTATATAAGCATATTTAATATTAATTACCACTTATGATTTATAAAGGTAGTAAAGATATCCCAATAATTAAAATAAATTTCAAACATCTTTTTTAATAGAGAGGTTGTGAAATACTATAGAAAAAACTATACTTCATATATATCATTCAGAATGGGAAAATGAAAATATTTTTTAAAAAATAATGAACATGGATTACATGTAGAATAACAATTTTCAAGACAATGAGAAAATGATACTTATAAGATCATATGTTTTGGATAGGAAATTTTTCAACATTTTAGAACATGAGAAGAATATTATATTTCACAATATATAATGAGAAAAAATTTACAAAAATAAAAAAAATACATTTAATATATTAAACATGTTCACAATGGTAAGATCACGATAATATAAAAAGACATTATGTAAAATAAATATATGAGAAACATAGTTTTTGAATTATAAATCCATTTTTGAGAAAGAAATAAATTGAATTAAATAAAAAATATCACAATTCAATAAGTTATTCATTACACGTTCTTATTTAAGCGACCAATTAGTTATGTTATGAAATAGAAGAAAAATTATTTATTGGAAAGTAGATGTAAAATGAAAATCCTTAAATATAGTCTAAATACTAGAATGTATGTCTGCCCAAAATTTATTTATTGAATAAAATTAACGAATTACATTCTTATGATGAAATCTCTATGTTATTTTATCATTTATCATTTTATTTATTTTATTTTCAATTAAATTTCATTAGATAAATTTTCATTGTTTACATTATATATCTAGAGGGCATTATGATAAAAATAAATAAAAATTCATTTATATATTTAGAAATGTATAAAATAATTTTTCAATGGTCCTATCAAAAATATAGTTTTAGTTGTATTTTATTCAGATAATTCTACAATCATCTTAGTTAAATATGTAGTGAAATTTACAATATTCATAGAATCATTCATGAAAGTATTTTTAATTATTTTTTAAATATCACATGGATTGTTTTATTTTATTAAAATTATTAATATTGAAATATAAAAATTACATATTCATTAATATGACATTAGTTGAATAATATTTTAATACTAAATATTTTAATATACATTGAAATATATTATGTTTGATATAAATTTATAAAATATAATCATTATCAATATTCATATAGAATGAATGTAGTGTTGAATGTTTTCCAAAATATAATAAAATATTGTGAAATCAAATAAATATACTGGTGCTCAAATTTCCAAATATTTTCATCAAGGATTTAATATAGATTTACTTTTTTTATTACATATATCATATAAAATATTATGACATTATTTGAAATGAAATTTTTTTTGTGATATAATATTTCTTTGAAACTATAGAAAATTGTTAAAAAATGTATCAATAGTGGATATGGGTAATATAACAAAAAATAATTGATGAAATCCATGAGGGATAGTAAAATTTCTCTCAAGTTGGATGTCAGGAAAGTCTTAATACTATAAATTAGACTTTCATTTATTAGGTTCTGTGTTTTTTTTTGTTTTGGTGATGTTTTTATTAATTATGTTAAAATAATTTTTAAGTGAGCTCATATCTCTTTACTTGTTAATGGTTTCCATGAGGGCTACATTTCTTGTTCTAGAGGTGTCAGACAATGTGACCCTCACTCAACCATTATAATTTCCATTGTCGAAGATTATCTTAGTATATTACTTTCTGTTAGGTGTGGCAGTGGAAAGTTGAAGTTTATTAGTGCTGGTAGAGGTTTTATTGCTCCCACTCACCTGTTGTTTGCTGATGATAATATTCTATATATTAAAGGGGATAAGAGATATATTAAAAAATTAAATCCTTCCCTTTTTCATTATGAAAATTCCTTGGGGAAATAGATTATTTGGAGTAAGTCCTTTGTTTACTTGGAAGGAATTTTCCTATTTCTAGGAAGATGTGAATTATGAAGGAATTTGTAATTCATGAATAAGTTCATCCCATTACATATTTCGGTGTTCCTATGTTTTGGGGGATTCCTAATGCCTGTTCTATTTATGATATTCTTTGTAAAATTCAGAGGCATCTTGCAACTTTTAAGGGTATATCCTTCTACATTGCCGGTCATGTTATCTTGGTTAAGTCTGTGATTATTTCTATGTTTGTTCATTCCATCGTGCTCTATAAGTGGCCAATCACTCTCATCAATTGAATTAATGTTTTTAATAAAAATATCATTTCAAGTGGTAATTTTTTGGAGAGTAAATTAGACACAGTCTCTTGGAAAATTTTCTGTAAACCTTATGATGCAGGAGGTCTTGGTATTACAAATCATGAGGTGTTGAATGATTATTTACATGATTCAATCATTTAGAGGCATGTCAATGGTTATTCTGAGTCTCGTGACCATCATCATAATAACTTCAGTGATAGGCCCATGAATGGTGTTTTTAATCATCTAGATTATTCTTTTTGGAATTTTTTAAATCTATTTATTCTTCCATTGATTCTCATTCCAGATGGCTTGTTTCGAGGAATCCATCTTTATCCTTTTGGAAGGCCAACTGGAATGGATGCCCGCTAATTGATTCATTGAGGAATAATGATTTTAATTTTAATCTGTATTCTTTGATTAATGATCAACTATATAATATTGGGGTTCTCCCAAATAAATTTTTTAAAATTATCAATAGTTAATAGATGTCTAACATAGAGGATTTTGGGCTTGGGAAGCTGCTATAAATGGCTTTATGACATCTAAATAAATTTAGTCATTTTATTTCATGCAATATAGTTTATAAGTGATATAAGGGTCTTCATGTAAACATTATTAGGCCCTTTCATAATAAAATTTAATGGATACTAGCTCATGGGAAGCTTCATACTAACTATTTCCTAAAAAAATTGTTTCATTACTCCTTGTTCTTCATGTGTGTTTTGTCACCATAATTGGGAAGATATTAATCATTTAATTCTTAGATGTGTTCTTGCCTCATCAATGATGATGGATGCTAGTGATATTTTCAAAATCCCCATGCTGTTATGTCATCAATTTATAATTTCATTCATGGATGGAATTCTACTTTGCATTCCCTATAATTGATGGATCTTCACAGGGTCAATACTACTGAACTCCATCATTTTATTTGGTTTTCTCTGAATAAGGTGATTCATGATAGTTTTTACTTCTCAGTCAGTTGGGTTTTATCATCTATTCATGCTTCTATTCGTAATGTAGATATACCAAGGAAGCATTTTTTCTTCAACTCATTTCATGATTTTTCTATTCTGAGCCAGATAGGTGAAAATGTAAACATCGGGCCTCCGCATAGTACATTTAAAGTTATTAGTAAGGATACTTTTTTTGGGTGGTTAAAATATAATTCTAATGGTGTTTTTAGAGGCAATCTAGGGATTTCTGTTTATGGTTTTTTCTTTATAAATCATAAAAGATGTGTCCTTGGTGGTTTTCATGGCCATTTTGGATTTCCCTCTTCAACTGAGGCTGAAGTGATTAAATTTTTGTTGTTGTGGATTAAGATGTGAAGTGATCATGGGATAATTTATGGATCGATAGTGATTCTACCATTGTCATTTCTTCCATTATGATGGATCTTTCTCACTTGTATTTTATGCTAACTAGTTATTGCATTAATTTTTTGTATACTCTATTTCCATGAATTATATTATCACCCACATTTATTGGAAATCCTATAATATTGTTGATGGTCATTCAAGTAAAGGTTTTAATGGTGTTTATTTTCATTGGTATGATCATGTTTCTGATGATCTTATTCTTTTTATAAATAGGTACTATGGAAGGTCTCCCATTATTAGACTTGTGTAAGCTGTCTCTTATCTCTGTTTGAGGATTCTTTGTATGTTTTTAAAAATTTTTGTTCTATTTTTTTTCATAGAGGTTTGTTTGTTTTGTTAAATTCATTATTATTCTATGGATTTGATTGTTTCTATGATATTTCATAAGAATGATGTGGCAAGACTGTAGTTGTCTGTTAATTTCAACAATGGTTTATAAGCGGCCTGTTTTTGAGCTCCTTTTTGAATTCATTCTTTTGGAATTCAACAAGGAGGACTCCTCCTCAGTTTGCAGCACATGGAGTTCGAGCCTAGAGTGCACTTCATTCTTGGAGTGGTCCTTTTTATTTGGTTTATAATGGATGATCTTATATTTGACATCAAGACCTCACCTTTTTTTAAAACGAGATTCCTGTTTCTTTTTATCTCTTTCACCACAATATTACATTATGGTAGTTTGGTGATACTTGTTTTTTTTCTTGTTTTTATTATTTTTCTTTAATAATATTTCGTTATATGTTATGAAAATATGTTTCTTTTGTGTTAATGAATATTCTCAATTCATTATGGGATCAGAATAATTAAAAAACATGAAATTTGAATAATTTTAGATAATAATGTTGAGGAAATTATTTTATTTTCAAAAAATAATTGCTGAGATAAATGGAAGGGTATGTATATAGAGGGATTGAAATATTAATTTTTTGTAGATGTAATTCAAGATCATTGAATAAATGATTGTATTATAAGATATTTTATAGATTAAGTTGATGGGTATTATAGATTATGTTAGATATTATAAATTTTTTATGTTAAAAAATATGAAATGTACTTATTAAAACGAAAATATGTTGTTTTACCTTGAAAAAGAGATATTTATTATAAACTAATCAACATTTTACCTTTATAGATACATGAAAAAACATTTATAATGGTAAAATATATAATTATATTTGTATAAAATATAATATTGGAAAAAAATTTGAGTGTAGATTTATAAAATATTTTAAATATTTGAAATTATTTATTTTAATAAATTAATACCTTTTTTGTCATTAAAATAGTTTCATATAATTTAAACTCATATTTACATATAATGATATTATAAATATTATCGTATTCATGAAATTTACTTTTCATTACAATTAGTGAATTAATATTTGATAACATCTAAAAAAGTACCATAATATAACTTAAGATGGATATTTCCAAAATAAAGTCCATTTATTTAAATTCATATAACAATATTTATAAATTTATCATCAATATAAAAAAATGACAACTTATAAAAGAATAATATATTTGCTCAGAAAAATATATCATCTCTTTTGAGTGACTACGATGTTATTTTTCAATATAATTAAATAATTCTATAAGATTATATTTATTATGCATGAATATAAGAAAATATATTTAATTAAATTAGTAATCTTATTATGTGGGATTTATGTTTGATATACACAATTCTAAATAGTATTCTAGGGAAATTATAATTTTACCCTTATTATAATTGTATAAAATATTCCTTTTCCTTTTTCTATAAAAAAATTCAAAACTACATAAAATTTTCATTACTCATAATAACCCATTACAAATTATTTATATATTTTATTAAAATATGTTATTTTAATATGAATGTAAATTGTATTTTTATTAATTTGGAAATAAATGAATGAAAATACACTGAATATATATATAGATATATAATTGATCGTTAATATGTTCTTATATAAAATTTTTAGAATTATTTAATTATACATTCATCCTCATTTAAATAAAATGTATCTTAATGAATTAATTCATTGTTAAACAATTAATAATTCCAACATTTATGCTAGTTTCAATATATTATCATCACTGGTAATCAATATGTGGAATGATGCCAATCTATTACATTATCATTCTTATCAATAGTATTTTTTTGAGTTGATGATTTCAAATAGAGGTGGTATTTCTATCTATCTATATCATTATTATATATCTCATTCCTCTAATATATAATCATATTCCATTCTGTTCATATTATATTTAATATAATTATACCTTATTAATAATCATAGTTATTCCACTCTCCTGTGGATGTGCTCTTCCATATAGTTATAGGATTCACCATAACGTTTCACATTATTTCTAAATTAAACTTTTACAAAGCACTCCATTTCAAAATGTTTTTATCTTATATAACCACATGCCATACATATTATTATTTATGAAGATCTTGATTGTAATCATAGAATTATCAGTGAATAGTTTTTTGGTTTTCTATTTTTAATATGTTACATCATTAGTTTTTCTTTTATTTCATGTAGTAATTTCATCAATACTAAAGGTATTTTGAAAGAATATATTTTATGTGGTGGGGACGAATTGTTTTGGAATTTTAAATCTATTTATTAGATAAAGAAATTAGTTGTGAGTATTTCTTGTTAATATTCCACAATAGCATGTAAAACAATGATTATTTTCAATTAATAAAATTTATTTTTAAGATCATGCACCATTTCAGTACTTAATGTAAATATTTTTACATTTAAATTATTGATTCATTTCTATAGAATATGTTTAGTAAAACATGTATCCCGATATAATATATATTTATAACAATTGATATTTCACATTTTAGGATTAAATTTTGATTAGATTCATCATTCTTATATTATATATTTAAAATTATTTGGTGAATTTGAAATATTTATTATCAATTGATGTTTATTATTTTGTTCATGTTTTTCCTATAGGAATTACGTGGATGGTACAAGAGTGTTTTTCATAAATGTTTTTAATGTTTATTGTGGTAACACTTTTTTAATCTTGTCTATCGATTGAGGACAATGTCATTATATTTGGGAAATGTGATATCATAATGTGTTGGGTGAATGGATAAATAATTGAATTTCATTATTGGGATTTCATGTAATATGATATTTTTATTGGTTTTCATATAATTAATTTAATTTGTTTAAATATTCCTATTCATTAAGTATTTTTCACAATATTGGAAATCTTTTATTCATATTTTCTTGAATGGATGAATCTTGTATCTTTCCACTAAAATAAAAAATGGTTATATTGAATATTTAACAAATATATATATATATATATATATATATATATTTATATACATATAATTTTTTTCTCCAATTTTTCGGGAACACAATTATATTATCTATTGTTGTCCTAAAAAGTAAATATGTTTTTGTTATAATATAACATATAATATTTTTTTTGTGATATGTTAGAAAAATGAAGTTATACTAGATATAAATAACATAGAACACAATGTTAAAGGAAAACTAATTTAAGGATTCATACAAATATTTATACATTTCAAAGAAAAAAACTCTATTGAAATTTAATTTTATATTTCTGAAAGTAATAATACAAGATTGTGTTATAACTAATAAAGTTCATATATCACATTAATTACATAAAATTCTCATGATCACATTATTAGTGACTTTTGTTTTGACTTATTAATTTTTTCATAGAAATTATGCATAAATAAGAAAATAATTATGTTATATCAAACACCATTTATGTGGTAAATCATGATGAATAATACATGGATATGTTAACAATACTCCACATACTAATGATATACATGATAATATTTGAAATATAATTATTAAATTAATATATTATATTAATAATATTCTTTGGAAATGATTTAAGATATTTTTAAGATCCCAAAATTTTATAGAAATGTATAATTCTATTTTTTCGGCACTATTTATTCCATTTTTTGAGTACTTTTTTTGTTTAGTTATTATAGAGTTTTAGTTGACATTTGAAAAATTTGGGAGAAAGAGGTAAATTGAATGGGAGGCTCATGTTTTTCTAAAATCGTGTTCATTATCTCAAAAAACTAAAAACCCCTTCACGGAGAAGAATGACATGGTTGGAACAAAGTTTGAAAATAATTTCTCCTTAGAACCCCCCCATGGAGGTGCAAGCTCAATATGTATGGGTTTGAAAATAATCTGATCCTTACTAGGAATCCTAGCATGGATTTTTAGTAAACCTATCAAATTGCTTTTAAAAATTCACATACCACCATATTAACCCCAACTCAACTCCAACAGACTCCAAATCCAATTAACATGATTTTTTAAGATCCAATTTATTTTATAAGGATCCTGTAATCCTTTTGTAGTGATTAAAATATTTTAATTTAGATATTCATTTCTCCCATTAAGTGAATCTCATGTAGGTCAGTTTTTTGTTCTTCTCTATTATTCTCTATTTCATTACGAATTATTATTCTGATTTTGATGGACCTATATAAATTCTTGTTGGATGATGATCATGTCTAGTTATTTCTAGGATCTTGAATCCATGGATGATGATTTGTTTGAATAAAAATTTTGTATTTTGTTCTATATTTAATATATTGTCATTATTCCAATCATATATTGGATTTACATGGGAGAGTGTTTTGTAAAAACCATGTGGCCGATGTTATATTATTCAAATAAAAAATTCTAGATTTTAATTAGGTTAATGTAAATTTATAATATTTTATTGGGAGATTTTCAATTCGGTTTCATAATTTTGGATTAATTAATTTGTAAAATAATTATTTAAGTGGTTATAAATTTATGGATATTGTAACTGTGAATTGAATAATTAATTATTGAATTAATTTTTAGTTATATTTATTTTTAATAATAATAATTAATTTTTGAATTAATTATCATATTTAATTAAAGTTTAGATTATATTAATTGATTGATGGGTTAATTTATTAAATATATGAATTCAATGACATTGAATAATTTATTATTCAATTAATTGTGGTTGTATTGGAATTATAAAACATTATTAATTAATTGATTAATTAATTAAAAGAGATTTTTGTGATTTAAAAATTGATTTCATTGATTAATTATTTGTTTAATGGATCAATTTAATTTAGGTGATCAATTATTTCTTGAATTTGTTTAAGTGATTAATTCGATTAGCAAATTTGGGAAAATGATATTTCAATAATGTGAATATTAAATTGAAAAAATTGAATGATTAATTATAGAATTAAATAATGGCATATAGTGGTACAAGGGATATATGAGATTGATTGATATACGAGTGAAGGTCATAGGCTGATTCTCCATACACACATATGTTATTTTGTGACATAAGAGTGTAGGAAATAGGTTGACGCTCCAAATACCCAAAACATCATATACATGACATTATGGGACGCCAAAAATTCATTATAATTATATGGGACTTGGAATGATTCTCCAAATATCCATGATCTATGAGACATGAACTGATAAACAAAATACATATGTGGTGATGGTCATAACAATCTACACCCAAGAAGTTTTCCTTGGAATATGGATCCAATTAGTCATATAATATATTGAAATGAAATTGATAAGGAAAGAACATTTTTAATAATGAATTTATATTTAAATATTTCATGTGGTTTGGAATCCAACATGGGATGAAGAATTTATTTTGGTTTCTGTCCTCCAGAACCTTTTGATTAACGTGATTAAATATTGGTTATTTGAATAAATAAAAACTATTTAAATTATTTTTCTGTTTTACTATTTATAAAACTCCACAAAATATATAGAATGGATTTTTTTTCTACATTAGTGGTGGGGAACTACTGTGTTTTACTCACACCCTTATCAGGTTTCCTAATCAATACATGAATAAACATCATTGTTATAAAACATGATAAAGGATAATTCCATCCATTATATGTATGATTTGTGACGGAGCATGGATGTGTGAACCAAAAATGGTTTGGGACACTCTTGAGATTTTTTAGTGTATTTATATTTGATATTTCATTTCAACACATTGATGACACGTTTATATGAAATATGAAATATTCTTTTTTGATGTTTTATTAAAAGGTTTGGTCATCTTATGATAATTTTTTTAATTATGTATTTTTATTGGCTAGTGGTTATTTATTTTCCACCGTTGTATTTATGTGATAAATATGGTATAGTCTACAAATTATATATATTATAACCCCTCCAATAGTAAAATTCCATTATCATATGGGGTGGTGTGCATCTAGTCACATATAGGTCCAGTTCAGGGAACCAGGGTGTGGGACTCGGGTCATAACATTACAATGTGGAATCAAATGATTTTTATTTTTATTTTTTTATTATTTACTATTTTGGAATGGTATAATGGATACTAGAAAGAGTCTGAAAAAATTAATGAGTTATTTAATGGGAGTATATAATCTATGTATGAAGAATAACCCTTATGAAAAATTTTGGATGATTTTTGTTATATATAACATTTTAGTTTGGTTGTAATGTCGCCATGTGTGATATAGTTGTAATGTGATGAGATTTTGTTCTGGTATTTTAAGTGATTTGACATGTGGCCCGGTATAGAATGCGATATGTGTATGAATGCCTCAATCTACGAACTCATGATATTTTTTATTAGATTAATTTTAGGAAAAAACGGGAAAATAGTAATTTGGTATATTATTGAACATGAAATGATTCTTCCTAGATTTATTTATTTAATTTAAATATTCGTAAATTGAATTTGAAATCAAGTTTAATGATGGAAAAAGTGAATTAATCTATTTATAATGATATTCACACATAATTAAAATGAATTTACCCTTTATTAACCATGACCTACATGTAGGATTGTTAAGGTTAGTGATATTGCCTATGATTTCACAATATTGATGGGGTTGGAAAATGACTTTTGTGGATTTTTTTGAATTATATTTTACAAAAAAGTGATAATGTGATGTAATGTGTCTTGAGAAAAGTATTTTATATTTTTTAGAAATACATTCATGATGATTCTTGTTGAGAGGAGGATGTTATTATATTAATGGAGATGCTCCTCTATTAGAGGAAACTATGGCCCTTCATGTTTTTGGTGGGGAATTTTGTAGTTTTTTTGAGAGAAAATTTCCATGTTTATGAATTTCATTGAATGTTACCTAGAGTGGGATGTGAATATAATATTAGTTCTGACATGGAATTTTCAGTGGCATCACTTTCTGAAATTTATCAGATTGGGTGGACCTGTGGTAGTTGGGATCTAAAATTTGTCTATCCAGACTATACATGACCATCTAAAGAATATTGCTGAGAAGTGATTAAAATTACATTCTTATATGTTACATGTTTAATTTGAATGATTGTGATTAGTCGATACTCTTGATGATAAACTAGAGAATATGGAGTTGAATTAAATATAGTTTATGTTATTGGTTCACGTTTACCCTAATATGACTAGGTATGAGAGATAAGATGAGCCTATGATACAAACTCATGGGATAATATATGTTAATTACTATGTTTGACAGATTTTATATTTTCAATGCCTTGTTTCATTATTGGTGGGGGATTAGTCTATTTTAGAAAAGAGGACGTAGGCAAGGGTTGCATGTGAAATTCATTAATAGTTGAATATATTTAGGGTCAATATCTAGGTATATGTGATTATTATATCCCTAATATTATAGGGTAACATGAAGATGACTTCTCATGCATGTATTGTTGTTACAGCTGGACTGTCATGATGCATTCATTCTATGATAAGGAAGAATCTCTATAAAAAAATTAACATGAGTAGTGGGAAATAGGCTACCAAGATAGAGTGATTAGGTACATAGGATTATACATATGAGATATTTCATCATTGTGGTAGGTTATTCCTCATTCACAAGAAAAACATTCCAAACCACAAGTAGAGCTATGATCATGAGGTATGAAGTGTCATATTTTGATGTTCCATAAGAAGACACAATATATGTGTTTGATGTATCAATTATGCATAACTAGAGTATATGAAGAGGGCATTATTTATCAAATTATTCTAGAATATGGAGTAATACTAGTAATGGAAATAGTGCAAATGGGCATGGTACATCTGGTCAAGAGCATCAGTATCAAACTATTGATGAATCTCAGGGGGCTCAATCTACATCACAGAGAATAGGTTTAGGAAAGATAAAATCCATTCATTATACTCTTGTGGATTTAATAATTGGACCATCAATATTAATATGTGTTATTATTATAGATACTATTCTATATAGTTAATTATTAGATATGGTTCCCTCTCATTAAATTATTTCAACGTATCTTGTGAATGTTTAGAGACATGAAGTGGATTTCGTGGGTGGTGTTTTGATGATAGATACCCCTTTGGGGAATGGTCGATAAACATCTACTTGTTTGAGGTATTCCATCAATTATTGGAGAATATTAATTTTTGTTGGATCTTAATATCCTTGACATGATGAGATTTGATCTAATTGTGGCTATGGACTATCTAGTATCATTCTAGTCCCACATTGATTATTACTACATGAGTGAGATTTTTACATCCCATTAATGTGAAAAGTATACTCATTTTATTGCATGGGATACCAAGGTGGTCCATCTAGGTCGAGTTCACTAGTATCTAAGGGTGATCACTGCCTATGTATCTAGTTTTTTTATTGATGAAGTATGTGAAATTAATGATATATTTACACCTATTTTAGACAAGTTTCAGGATTTTTTTCCTATGTAATATTTATAGTTACAACCTAAGAGAGATATGGAATTTACTATTTATCTCATGCATGAAACTAATCCTGTTTAAATTCCACTACATAGAATGTAATTGACAAATAATTTAGAGATTAAGAACCTTCAATAATATTTTATTGATAATGGTTTAATTTTTTTGCATATGTCACCTTAATGTTCACCATTTATTTGATACAAACATTGAAAAGACTCTGTCCATCAGTGTTGATTACCAAAAGCTGAACTGTATGACTGTTAACAAGTGACATCCTATTCCACATCTCATCAATATTTGTGACATGATGAGGAAATATTGTGTATTCTCTATGATCATATTGTGACCAGTTTATCCACTATTGATAGATTTACTTAATAGTACACCAATGATTTCATTTTGAAGTATGTTTTTCTTATACAGGTTCTTCATAATGATGTTTTTTGTTGAAGAACACATCCATATTTGTATGGAAATCATGAATAAAATCTTCCACCCATACATAATATTGATCGTGGTTGTTTTGAGGATGAAATCATTATGTACTCCCACACACAAGATAATCATTCCCAACATCATGAAATAATCCTCAGTACATAGAGACAACATCATCTCTATGGAAATATATATCAATGTGTTATTTTTGGATTTATCTAGCACACATATTGTATAACATAGTCTTGGAAGAAGTTGTTTTAATAGACTTGGAGAAGTCGTAGGTAGTGATCTCTTGTAATGACCCATTCCCCGGGGCCTGTGTCGTGTCTACCCCAAGCCTACATTTTATAGGCCAGGGGCTAGTGACTAGCACTGCAAGGAGGATTCCCTATAACGAGGAAGGAATTTCTTTTATAACCTATATCTCAAACAAAAAATCACACAACTTGATACAGTCTCAAGTCAACTGTATAGAAAAAAGAGTTCTAAAAGTAAAAAAGGGGTCGAAATAAAATCCCAATAGTAAAGGTACATGTAAAATTGAAAAAATAAAACAGAAGTAAAAGAAAAGAATCTATTGGCTCATCCTCCAAGGTGCCTACATGAAGGGTTGGTACATATCACCTCCTCATCACTCAATGTCAGCCTATCTCCTCTGTGTACCGACATGACGAATGTTCCACCTCTAGGTCTCATCTGGTCATGGTAATCTCAGCCACAATCAGTGTTGTCTATCATCTTCCCCAAACACAATGTGGTGAGGGAATAGACCATTCATGGGTGAGTATAGTGATACTTAGTAAGGACCCCAAGACCCTTAATGTCTCAAAAAAACCACAAAGGATAAACTGAAAATCATGAAGTCAAATGTCATTGGTACTTTGTTATATGCCCACACATATACCTATGATATAATGTATACCCATATCAATCAAGAGGAATCATAGGGTCGAAACCAAAATCACAAATATCATCTATTCCACAATGGAAGGAATACCACGATGGTATGTGCAACACAGTTATGATACACAGAAGAATACCACCATGGTATAACAACGAATGAAAGTACCAAACAATTACGAACTCAACTCAATCCATGTATCACATAAGAACAGTAGCAGAGATTATTAGATGTCACTACATAATCATATTACTATGTTAAGAGGCTCAGCTATTGACCCACAGAAGATCACTCGGTACTGACCCACAAAAGATCGCTCGATGCTGACCCACATAGGAGTGCTCAGTGCTGAACCACACTGGATCGATCGACGCTAACACAAAGAGGGTCACTCGGTGCCTACCTAGACATGATCACTACGTGTCGTCCTACACAGGATCATTCAGTGCTGACCCACATAGGATCACTAGGTGATGACCCACATAGGATCGCTCAGTGCTGACCCACACAGGATCACTATTCATTCTTCAAGTACCAACTAGCTACAGGGTTCTCGTAATAAACATTCTTGTCTCTAGGAGGGTCCACTCTTCAAGAAACAAGTCGAGACTCCATATTAAAAAACGTCCAATGAATAATTATCTCATAGGACTTCCACATCATAGGGGTCTAAATACAATAGATGGCGCGACAATCTGACTCCCGGTATATAAGTTATTCTCCCTTTTGTCCCGAGGGACTAGGTGGATTCATGATCAATCCAACTCCATCGTACATAAAATTTAACCAAATATCCATTGTGGTAATAAAAAAGGTATTGTATCACACCAAGGATTCCATCACCGCTGACGGTTCATCAAACGCATGTACAGTGCAAACTTTTTGTCCAAAATAGCGTAAATGGGTCGTAGTGGATCGGGGTTCTGCTTGACCCATGGTGCGGCCCATCCCATTGCATGATTAGGCCTGTTAGGCTCGGCCTGACCTAACCTAGGTAGCAGGGATTGCTGGTTTGTCCCATTCACTAGGTCAGGCCCTGCCCGCGCTGGGCAGACGAGACGGTTGGCACCGAGCGGCGCAGCGGGATCACAGACAGCACAGGGTCGTGGGGCGGGGTGGCGGGGATGTGTGTGGCGTTGTAGGGTTGCAGGTTGGTAGAGGATTTGGGGAGGCGTCAAGGTCCATGAGGCAGCGTTTAGGGCCACAAGACGGCACTGGCCGCGGGGCGGTATCGGTGCAATGTCACCATCATCGTGACACGAGATGTCATGACAGCCCCATCCATTCACCACCGTGGCACAAAGTCAGCTTCAACCATTGAAAAGGATACGCCATTCAATAAGAACAGCATAGTGGTTGGGCTATGTTTGATTTTCCTGCACCATCTGCATTAGATTTGTAGTAAGCATCTCAAAAATAACTTGAATGAAGAATGTCAACCCCTAAACTCCCGCAATAATTATTCCCAAATCCGCAATAGAAATCATCTGCAGATCAACTAGTTAGAGAGTAAATCCATGTTATTTTTTAGAAGGGATGAATCTGGGAATAAATAAACAATAATAACTAAGCCCCTACCTCGTTGGTTTAGTTGATAAATTTTCACGGTTGAGATGGATTGGTTTTTGTCGATCCCGAAGAAATCCCCCTCCAAAATGTCGGGAGGGGAATTAAAAGATGATGTCGATGATGATGGTGTATACCTGACCGTCGGTTAATTAGTTGTTGGATATCCATCGATGGATTTTGGACAAATATTTTTCAATGGAGAAGAGTTATTCATTGTATAAGCTCTCCCACAAGTTATCCCCTCTCCTTTTCCAATCCAAAAATATTCTCTCAAATGATGAGGTGAGAACATAAAATATGATTAATCATTTTAATTTTTTCCACCATAAATTTTGCATAATTAAATTGGAATAATTAATCAGAGGGTGTGCCCCAATTAATGTGGGGTATGTTCAAGAGGCTTCCCTTCATTTAAAAGGGTGGTTCAAGGGTCAGGTGGTCATTTCCATTGAATTCTAATTTTGGGGGATTTTGCTCAGGTGGTCCCCATCACCGGGCATTCAAGTTGGGAGGTATTAACTTATCATTGTCCCAACCACCATATCCATCACATGGGAGTTTTATTATAAATAAAATAAAATTTTATTTTGTTTTATATTTCATTCCTATGAAAAATCCCAAAAACTAACTATCACCCTCATCCTAATGCAGATGAGATGAAGGTCTCATTCAGAGAATATCAGCACTGCGAGTTCAAAAGTATCCACATATTTCAATTCCGAGCACCATTTAAAAATTTACAAAAAACCACTCATACATTAACTGAAAATACCCATAAAAGGTTCATAAGATCATTTCGAGCACACCATGCCTTGGAATCATGCATCGTTATTTTTCACAAACTCTTAAAACTGTCATATACATGAAAATCATTACATGGAATTTCTAGGTATTTACATCTTGTGGGAGAAAACTATGAACAATTTATATTTTCATTGATTTATTTGTTTAGTTGGATATTATCAAATTTTCATTCGAGACTATTTCCATTTGGAGAAATTATACCATCCTTGATAAAAAAAATAGAGTAAATATTTAATAGTCTGATTTATGTGATAATACATTCTATGAGCTAAATATGTGTTTAACTATAGAACTGATCACGATACTACAAGATATTATTTAGGAGTATATGGTCTTTTGGGACACTTCTGTAATAGGGGTTCAAGTCGTGTTGATGTAGGGAAACTAGGATGTGGTGTATGAGACATTGCAATTACAGAAAAATAAATAGAACTACATTATGCATGATATCGAGTTAAATGTTGTTGTTTATTATTTAATGGGTTGGTGATAGTAAATATCACATAAAATTTTCTAAATCTACACTGACAAGAAGAGTTTAGAGTTTATATTATCCTTATGAGATTCAAATCTCAGGATGTGGAGGTCGATAGAGAATATTTAGTCCATTGATATTGGGATAGAATATATACATATGATTTTTAATAGTGTATCTGATGTTTTATGTTGGAATAATCATATACAAGATGATTAAAAGTATATTGATGAGTGTAATATGATTACCTTGCAATATAAGATACTTGTTGTGGTTTAGGATATTTAGGATAAGTTGACACTCATTTCAGTTTCTGTAGAATCTAAACGTTTTATGTCTTTGAGACATGCTTCTGAAATATTTGTAATTTTTGATGACATTGTAATGTCTTTGAGTTATAGAATCACCTTCCTACTTTTAAATAAATTATGATGAGGTTTTCAATTTCAAGAACTAGGTTTCTTCTGTCTATGAGTGTGCAAGAGGATTTGATGTGCAAGTTTTTTTATGTGGGAAGTGATTCTGAGTGTCACGAAAAAAGAAGAAAATGACTATTTTGGAGGTCACGAATGAAAAATGAGATTGTATGGTTCGTGACATGGTGATATCAATAAAAACGTGTTAGTATTGAGCATCAATTACCTTGTGGTTTTCTACAGCCATTTCCCATTCATTAATGGAGGTGGGTGTATGTTACAACAGTCTTTTTTGTGGTTACCTGAATGAATCATCATAATAACAATGTTATCGGAGTGATTATGGACACTTTGAAAATTTATCTGTATTAATTACTAATACATGAGAAATCATAATTTCATTATTTTTGATACATGTACATTAAATATATATAGTGTCATCATAGATTTTTGTAGAGTATTGTTTCATACATAGACTCTCATTTTACATTATGAATCTGGAATTGATTATTGATGATTGCAGGTACACAAGTATTATTTAGTACATATTACCACCCACAAGTAGATTGTATTTTAGAATATAAAATAAATGTTCTTTAGAATATGTTTTCATATTTTTTTCTTGATTTTGGTGGGTATTGGGAGATGCTCATATCATTGGTGTAGTTCTCTTATAACAACAATTATCATGAAACTATTTTGACAGACCCCATGATTTTCTTTAATGTAGTCCATACAGATCACCTCCTTCCAAGATAGTGGTAGTTGTTTAAAATATGATGGGTACATGTCTCATCAAAGAGACACGGGAGTAGGTGAAGTTGATTTGAAATTTTATTTCCCTAGATCAGAGTGGACATAATTAGTATATCGATAGTTGTTAATGACCCCTTAAATTTTCTATGAGAGTTCATGTTTTAATTAAGAGGCAACTAAGGTTTTCACCACATGATACAAAGTTATGAGAAGTTAGTGATGACGATTTTTGGACCATTTTAAGATATTGAGACAATATGGAAGTTGCAGTACCAATTTTTATAGGCATAGAGATATTGTTCTATGCATAATGATATCCATGTGACATTGATTCATTTATATACAATTGTATCTTATCATTTGATCAATTCATATTATGTTTAGCTTGATATATAGGATCCCTTTGGGGACCATATTATATTTGATTTGGACCATAGTGAGAATGTTTTGTAGGGAATTATTGGGCTGATAGTTCAGGTATTGTTGCTTCATGGCCATGTTCTATATCATATATTAGAAAGTGAAGCAGATATGTCGGATTAGAGGCTTGATATTTTTGAATTTAATTCTTAGATATTCTTGGGATGATATCTCGAGGATGAACCACTATAAGGTGGGGTGAATATAAGATCCCCACCTATTCAATTGATGTCTCAATATCAATTTTAGTTACAACTTTTTCCTTTTTTAGTACATTTGGGTGGGTTTTGTTGCATGGTATTTTTTTGGTGAAATGTAATCGATTTTGTAGGAATATTTCATATTCAAGGTTGGTAAATGGTTTTCCCAAACTATGATCTCTATCTTCATAAATAGTTCCCCACCACCCTCTTATTTATTAATTTCAGTGTTGTCCCATGTTTTGAAATGCTTTACACCCCTATTCATGAAAACATGAACTCCTCCACAAGTAGAGGTAAATAGTTTCCAAAATTGTGCACCCGTTCCCATTAAACTATCCATTGGTATTTAATTATGCAAATATTTGGATTTAATTTTTTTTGAACCACCATATTAACCGATATATGATCCCAACTCACCCCTAATAAAATTTTTATGATTTTGGATATTCTCGTATTATTTTATATGGCTCATGAAAATTTTTCTTCATTATTAAAAGAACATATTATAATTTTGAACATCTTCTAGTTAGAGAATATCATCCTTATCAATTTCATGTCCTTATCTCTTTTTTTCACTCTTAATTGATTTTATAATAAATTTTTATTACATCAAGGTCGATTTTTTGATCAATATTTTATAGAACATGAATTTTTTTTATTATAGGATAATGTTTCCATTATCAATATCATTCATGGGTTATAGAATGATTAATTTGGGGATTCTCATTGCTGGGGTTTTAGTAATTGGAAATTGATTCCTATTGGGAGGGGTTTTTTTCATCTCATCTTTCAATCAGGAGATCATTTTAATAAGGCGTGTGATTTTGTAAATCTTTATCTCAAACATGGTACTTTGAGATTATCCGAATGGGATGTCAATTTTAACCCCTTTAACCTTAAGCAAACTAATGCCCAGATCTGGATCAGACTTCACGGGTTGAATTGGATGTATTGGCATCCTAAGATCCTTAATGACCTTGCCTCATGTGTTGGCATTCCTGTTAGATTGGATCAGAAAACTTCTGAGGGGGATCATGGTTATTTTGCTAGAATTCTGGTTGATGTAAACCTGGAAAATAAAAGGCCAGATAATGTAACTCTGATTGCTAATGGTAATAAGATTGCTGTTAAAATAGAATATGAACGTTTTCCTTATTTTTGTAAGGTTTGCAAGATTGTTGGTCATTCTGTGGTGAACTTTAGGATGCTTCAAAAGAAAGTTTCTGCGGTTCCCAAAGAGAAGGATTGGAAGGAGGTTAATTGGAATAAAAATAATAAGAATATTTTTGTGGAAAAGGAGGGTCCATTAAAGGATATACCTGGTCCCTCTGTTTCTTCTTCATCACAAAGAGTTTCATGGGCTGATGTGTCTGAGGAGGAAGAGAAGATCTTAAAACATGTGCATATTCAGCCGGTTTTTGAATGGGATTCAAATGAGGATCTTAACCTATTCTCTGAGATTAGCAATGATGTTTGTATTCTGGTTTATGACTTACAGAATGAGGAGGATGAGTATCAGTTTTTTCTGAATATTCAGAATGAAATCCATGATTTTTTTATCTCTTTACAGGATGATAAAGATGATGTAATTGTTGCTTTAAACCTGGATACTTCCACAGAGGTTGAAGATGGGCAGAACTGTGACCCTAATTCACTTACAGAACTGGATTTCAGCATCAATACTCAGAATAACCTGCAGATTCATCTACTAGATTCCATGTAGAGCAGGTCTGATACATCGGCTATGTTTTCTACTGTTAACAGTAATGTTGCTTCTGGAAAAAATGCTCAAAATGCTGCCCATTATTCTGGTTCCCACGGATGCTCACAAAGATTTTCAAAGGATAGTGGGATACCTGAAGTTGTTAAGATTGATGACCTGCTTCAAGGCTACAAAGGTCCTCAATGCTCGAAAAGGAAAGTAGGGAGACCCCCTCAAGCCAGGAAAATCACGGATACTGCTTTAAAGGTAAGGAGTTCAAATCATATTCCCATAATGACTAAATCATGTCTTGATGAGCTGTTTGAATCTGGAAATAAATTACCATGAGTTTTCTATTGGCTGGTTCATGTCACTTAATGGCAATGGTTTGGACATCAAAGGTTTCAAAGATATTTTTTTCGGAGTTCACATGGAGCTGAAAATGGGTATGAATGGGCCGGACATCATGGTTTTGGGTGATTTTCTTTGCTGGTTTTTGTTTGATCCTTATGAGCTTACCCTCAGTTCCCAGCCGGATAGCTGGAGTCTGCAGAGTTGCTGGCTTCATTTGGTTTCCCAAATTCTAGGAATCAGTGTGCTGTTTGGAGCGGGCTGGAGGCTTTGTTGCTGGCTTCTTTTGGTGGAAGGAAGGCTTTTATGTTACTGTTTTTTGGCTTATAAAGGCCAGGGCTGTTGTCTTCTTTGGTTTCTTTCCTTTTAACCTTAACCATTTTTTATGGTTTTGGTGTTTTTTGTTTGTATTTTTCATGTACTGTTTTCTTTTCTCTTTAATAAATTTCCATTATAATTAATGAAATTGATGTGACCAATTATTTTTTGCGTTAATTAAATTGATGTATGTGATTAATTACTTATTAAATTTTATTAAATGATTAATTTAAATATGAAATTTGATTAATTGAATTCATTAATTTTTGAATTAATTAATGTGGTATTGTAAAGACCCGTAAAATTCAAGGGAAATTTTTTCTTAATTTTCTTTAGAATTTTACAAGAGCGCGGTTTCAGACGGCACCTGATTCCGAGGCCCGGAGTGCCCGGAATTAATTTCCGAAGTTTGGCTCGGGTACGTTCAGTGAACGAACGAGCGGGAATTCCTAACTTTTGATCCGGTGCTCGGAATTGAAATCTGAGGGCACCGATGAACTCGCAGCGCCGATTTTTTCTTAAGAGGACTTTTCCCGAAGGTGCGTTTGCTGAAGAGGAGTTGTTAAAAAAAGGGGAGTTAAATGTGAAGTAATAAAATTGTGTTACAATTTTATTTCATATTCTAAGTTGTTAACCTATGTGTGGAAGTTGGGTGGGACCTTCTTGTTGTTAACTACCCTTGAGAGAATAAAGGTGGGGTGGGGCCCACACGAGCCCAACCCCTCACCTTCCCTAACTCCTCTAAACCCCCCACTTAAGATGTGTAACTCATCTTAACCTTTAAACTTCCATTTAATTGGGTGACTTTCCCTCTCCTCACTTTAATCATGCCAACACACTAATCCAATTAATGGAATTATGTTTTTGATTTTTGAACTCTTAGAATGTCTTAATAAAATAAGATTAGCTTATTTTATTTTTGGGGGTTAGATTGGTTGTGTTGAGGATTGGAGGAGAGAGCTCTAAGTCTCTTGAAGAACTTCATCTTCTCCGGCGAAGAACGTCTTCATCCTCAACGAAGAACGACAACACTTCGTCAAGGATCATCGACTCGGCGACCCGGTATCTTCGGACCTCTTCTTTCTCCTCGGACCTTCTTCGTCGGCAAACGAAGATCCGCCAACGTCGTGTCTCTTCGGGCATATCTCTTCGTCAACGGATTTGACGAACGACGACCGCGACACCCGACCTCCGCGACGCCGTCTTCCGCGGAACGTAGACGAATCTTCGAATCTTAAACCCGAGGTAGGGGTTGTTGATTTCTTTTTGGTTTCCTTATTTCCTTTTCTTGCTCGTGGATCACATGTCTACGTGAGACATTTAAATATTTTATTTAAGTGTTATAGTTAACGTGAGGGGGGCCGGACCGCACGAACACGGCCGAACCCCCCCTCCATTGTTCTTGTTTAATTATTTTGCGGAGGAAAGCAAGTGGCGTGGTGCCGTCGCACCACGCGGATGAACGTGTGATTATCTTACGCGATGCCGTCGCACGCACCATGGAAGAAACAACAAGAACGCGACGCCGTCGCGCCGCGTTGAAGAAATATCATGGCACGACAAAGGGGCGCGGTGCCGTCGCACCACGCCGGATGACGAACGCCGCGGCCGGTTCCGGGCCGCGGCGGGACGAGAAGACCGCTGCCGGTTCCGGGCGCGGCGGAAGAGGAGACCGGCGGCCGGGCCGCCGGCGTCGGAAGTCGAGGGCGGGACCGGAATTTCCGGTCCCGTTGGTAAAAACCGGCCGGCCAGCTGGCCGGCCGGATATCTTAAAACCGGGGAATTTAATTCCCCGGCCACCTAATCAAAACCCCCCTCTTAATGAGGGGGGGCGGTTCTTGAGGGAAGGGGGCAGCCGCCCCCTTGGTCCGGCGCCAGCAGGCCCCCCCACGTGAGGGGGGGCGGTTTTAAAAGAACCGGCGCGGCACAAAGGCCGCGCCACTTGAAAGAACCGCGGGGCTTAGCCCCGCATGCGCAGCCCCACGTGCGGCGCCAGGCGCCGCCGCCGCGGCTCGCCGCCGCCGCAGCCCGCCGCCGCCGCGGCCCGCCGCCGCCGCCCTCCGCCGCCGTCCGCCGCCGCCGCCCGCCGCCACCGTCCGCCGCCGCCGCCCAGGGGGGGGGGGGGGTCGGGCCGGGTCGGCCCGGACCCGGACCCCCCCGTTTCGAACCAGTTTTGGTTTTTGGCCCATAACTTGAGCCTCGGACCTCTGATCGACGAACCGTCTGCGGCAACGTGATCCTTGGATCGAGACGGTCGTTTTGGTATATCGCACTCACAGTTTCGGTTTACTTTGAGTTCAGCCGGGTTGGTTCGTTCACGAAACCAACCGGGCCTTCGGAGCAGAAACACTCATATCTTGAGCTACGGGCGTCCGATTGACGTGCCGTCAGTCGCGTAGTGTTCCTCTTAGTGAGACGGATCTTTTGGCATACTCCGCCCGAGGTTTGGACGCAGGTGGAGTACGGTCGGGTTGGTTTTGCCTTAAAAACCAACCGGGCCCCGGAGACGAAAATGCCAATAACTCTCAGACCGGGCGTCCGATCGACGCGCCGTCTGTTGCGTTGAGTTCCTGTTGTCGATACGGAACTTTTGGATACATCAACTCTGGTCTTCGTGACAGTTGATGTATCAGCCTCTCGGCTCGTGGAGCGGACCCTCCGTACGAGCTTGCTGTGTGCGGGAACCCTAGTGCTGGCTGCGACTGTTCTACTGCTACGACTGCTACTGTGACTGCGACGACGACAGTACAGAGATCCTGTGTGGATTTGACGACGACAGTACAGAGATCCTCTGTGGATTTGACGACGACGACTTCAGCACTCAGCGATCCTACGTGGATCAGTGCTACAGGTCCTGTGTGGGCCCGATCCTGTGTGGGTCCTTGCGCTCAGCGGTTCTGTGTGAGCCAGCGCCTACAGGTTCTGTGTGAGCCCGATCCTGTGTGGGTCTTCTGCGGGGGTTAGTTACCTATCGATCCTTCGTGGGTCCGACGACTTAGATGGATCAGGGATCATCTTTATCGTCCTTGAAGAAGTATACCTGTGTGAGCTGAATCCTGTTGCTTTCCTGTGTGGATTATGTTGTGCAATCCTGCATGGATTATGTTTTGCTTTCCTATGTGGAATACGTATACTTTCCTGCGTGGACTGAGTGGTACTTGGGCTCGGAGGTTGGAGCGTATTTTAATTGATGACTTAGGTATATGTATTGGCATATACCTAAGCAGAGTCAGTTGTTACTTCGTGAATATACTTTTCTTCGTGGTTTATCCTTTGTGGATTTGAGAGACCTTCAGGGGTCTCGGGGTCCCTACTGAGTAGCTTATACTCACCCCTGCACGGGCTTCGCCCGCACTACGTTGTGTTGGTTGCAGACGACGGACAGCGTTGACCTTAGCTGAGGCTTGCAGAGCGGGACGGTACCCGGAGGTGGACCACTGGGTGAGACGTGCACGGAGCGGACGGTGGGACCCGTGGAGCAGAGGAGCTATCTGTACCCACCCTTCAGGAGGGATTTCCAGTGGACAGCTCGGAGTAGCGGCTTTTACTTTTCAGTTGCTGTTTTTCCCTTTTCGAGTTGTACATTACTTTCAGTTTGGGTTTGTATACTGGCCCATTTACTTTTCCGCACTTTCAGTTGTACTCTGCTTGCTTAGTGTTTACTTTCCGCTTGTTTACTCTGTGGTGTGTGTTTACTTTTCAAAGGCAATGCCTTCCCTTTTTACCGGGATTTATGCCTTGGTGCTAGTCGCCAGCCCCTGGCCTATGGAAGGCGGGCTTGGGGTAGTCACGGCACGGACCCCGAGGGCGGGTCGTGACAAATTGGTATCAGAGGAAGGTTCTACCGCGAAGTCTGATCTTTTCTATATAAAGCAATAATGTTTAGCGTATTGAGTGTGGTTATCAGTCCCGGGAGTCCAGTGTTGGTGCGGCGGCCGACGTATCCGTACACCAGGACCCTGACATCTGATTTCCGACTTAATGCACGAAAACATTGATTGCGTGTGTGTTTCAAAGTTTTCTTTGTGATTACTTATATCAGCTCACCAGGTATACTGTTCTAACCGTGGCGCACCTGTTTCCTTTTCAGGATGGCCCCACGACGGCAGCCAGCTAGGGTTCCGAGAGTCGAGCGAGACGACATCCCACCGAGCGACGAGGCCTCAGTGCAGGGCCCTTTTCCAGTAGTGGCACCGGCGGTAGCTTTACCCGCCGAGCCCCCGATACTTCCAGCAGCAGCCGCTGACGATGCACGTCGCCTCAGCGCACTGCATGAGTTTCAGCGCCAACGACCGCACAGGTTTCGCGGGGAGACGGATCCCCAGGCAGCAGAGGACTGGCTGGAGGCAGTAGTTCGAGTGTTTAGGCTAGTGAGGACACCAGCAGACCTCATGGTGATCCTCGCTGCGAGCCTACTACACGTAGCAGCAGGACGATGGTGGAGCCTGATGCTCCAGGTGCACGATGAGGCATCTCTTCTTTGGACGGACTTTGAGAGCCTCTTCTGCTCTGAGTTCGTCCCAGCCACCCTCCGAGCGGTGCGCATCCAGGAGCTTCTACAGCTGCGGCAGGGTAGCATGACGGTCGCTCAGTACTCGGCGAGATTTACCGATCTCTCGCGCTACTCGACCGACATGGTACGGGACCCATTCTTCCGGGCCCGGACCTTCGAGCAGGGTTTGAGACACGAGATCCGGGCATCGCTGATCTCCCCCGCATACCGACTCAGACAGGAGTACTGGAGTGGGCTCTTCTGATCGAGAGCTTCCTTGCTGAGTCTACACCAGCACAGCGACCCACCGCAGGGCGGCACGTGGCAGAGTCATCTGCAGCAGGCAGTCGACGGATGACTCAGGGGTCCAGACAGACCAGACCTTCGGGCCGACGACCTCAGGGCACTGGCTCAGCAGTGCGGGGCACACAGCGCCGAGCCAGTCTTCCGAGGGGCAGACAGTGCTACTCGTGCGGCGGGCCGGGCCACATGGCTCGCGACTGCCCGACCCGCCGTGCCGAGGAGCAGCAGTCAGTTGATGGACCACCGAGGCAGAGGCAGAGGGTCGACCGTGGCGGTCCACAGGGAGGAGGCGGACGAGGCAGAGGAGCTGGACGAGCAGCTGGTGGTGGCCGACGCTTTGAGGCTCTACCACCACCACCACCATGAGGTCCACCCCGACCACAGGGAGCTGGCGGGCAGCGACAGGCACAGCTCCAGGCAGTAGAGGCCTACGACCACGGCGCACCTGAGATGATTCGAGGTACTATCTGTGTCTATTCCACCCTTGTTGCAGTTCTTATAGACACAGGAGCGAGTCACTCTTTCATAGCCGCTGCCCTTGTTCGAAGCTCGGAGATTCCGACAGAGCCGTTGGCTCGATCCTTACGGCTAGAGACTCCTACGGGAGCAGACTCGACGATTACGCACTGGTGCCGGCAGTGTGAGCTTACTCTAGGAGGCGAGAGCTTCGGCTGGGATCTTCTTGTAGCAGCGTTGAGGCCTTACGACGTCATCTTGGGCATGGATTGGCTGTCTACGGTCCATGCAAAGATTGACTGTTTTAGGCGCAAGGTGCGATGTGTACGCACCGACAGGAGCAGGTTCACCTTCACCGGCGAGAAGGGAGCCTTAGCAGCACAGGATGGACTTCCGCGGAGGAGAGGACATCCCATCACTCATCAGTTGGCTAGCCTTATCCTTGGAGCAGTTGACGTGCGGAGTCCTGGTTTTCCTGCAGTGGTGGATCAGTTTGCGGACGTTTTTCCCGACGATGTTCCAGGGCTACCTCCTCGCAGAGAGGTAGACTTTTATATTGACTTGTACCCCGGGACAACCCCGATATCCACTCCAGCATATCGGATGGCCCCCGCCGAGCTTCGAGAGCTACGGGTACAGTTGGAGGACTTGCAGGGCAAGGGGTTCATCCGACCCAGTGTTTCACCCTGGGCTTCCCCGATATTGTTCGCCAAGAAGGCGGACGGGAGCTTGCGACTTTGTGTTGACTATCGTCGCCTGAACCAGGTGACAGTGAGGAACAATTATCCGCTACCGAGGATTGATGACCTCTTTGATCAGCTCAAGGGAGCACGGTGGTTCTCGAAGATAGACCTCAGGTCAGGCTATCATCAGCTCAGAGTCAGAGACGAGGATGTGCAGAAGACGGCCTTCAGATGTCGGTATGGCCACTATGAGTTCTTGGTTTTTCCCTTCGGTGTAACCAATGCTCCAGCAGTGTTCATGGCTCTCATGAACAGGATCTTTCAGCCATACCTCGATCGGTTTGTCGTTGTCTTCATCGACGACATTCTGATTTACTCTACGACAGAGGAGGAGCACGCCTATCACTTGCGAGTTGTTCTTGACACACTCCGAGAGCACCAGCTTTATGGTAAGCTCTCGAAGTGCCAGTTCTGGATACGTGAGGTCCACTTTTTGGGACACGTTATCTCTGATGCGGGAGTTGCAGTGGATCCCGCGAAGATTGAGGCTGTGTTAGCATGGGAGCCACCCATGAGCGTGACTGAGGTTCGGAGTTTCTTGGGACTAGCTGGATATTATCGGAGATTTGTGCCGAACTTCTCCAGAGTTGCGGCATCACTCACATCTTTGACGAAGAAGGGGAAACCCTTCGTATGGTCAGACAGATGTCAGCAGAGCTTCCAGGAGCTGAGACAGAGATTGACTAGCGCACCTATCTTGAGGTTGCCTGAGGAGGGAGTAGGGTACGTCGTCTACTGCGATGCATCAGGGACCGGACTCGGATGTGTTCTGATGCAGGAGCGGGCAGTGATCGCCTATGGATCACGACAGTTGAGGCCGCATGAACAGAACTACGCTACCCATGACCTGGAGTTAGCAGCAGTGGTCTTCGCTCTGAAGACATGGCGACACTATCTGATGGGCGAGCGCTTTACAGTTTTTTTCCGATCATCAGAGTCTCAGGTATATCTTCTCGCAGAAGGACCTGAACCTGAGACAACGACGATGGCTCGAGTTCCTCCAGGACTATGACTTTGAAATAGTCTATACTCCTGGGAAGGGGAACGTAGTAGCCGATGCCCTCAGCAGGAGGACGGGCATTCAGCTACTCGAGGAGGCGACAGAGCAGCTAGCCTCTTTGCAGATATCCTTCGTGGATAGAGATGGGGCAGCCTTTCTTCAGTCTCTCACAGTCACTACTCCACTACTGCAGTGAGTCAGGGAGGCACAGCGCGGGGACGCTGACTGTGAGACACGGCGTGCACAGATATCCTCGGGACAGGCACCTGATGGTTTCTCCCTTGGAGCAGAGCACGACATCCTTTTCAGAGGACGTACCATGGTACCAGTCGCATTGCGAGAGGATGTTCTTAGAGATTTTCACACATCTCCTTTGGCGGTACATCCTGGAGTGGCGAAGATGTACCAGGACCTCAGACGACAGCACTGGTGGCCGGGCATGAAGAAAGCTGTAGCAGAGTTCGTTTCTCGATGCCTTACCTGTCAGCAGGTGAAGGCAGAGCATCAGGTACCAGCAGGCTTAGTACAGCCCTTGGTGGTTCCGGAGTGGAAGTGGGACGACCTATCTATGGACTTCGTGACTGGACTTCCACCCACTTCCAGAGGCCACGACTCCATCTGGGTGATTGTTGACCGACTCACCAAGTCGGCACACTTCTTACCCATCAGAGAGCAGGGCTCAGTTGAGAGCTTGGGACGTCTCTACGTTCAGGAGATTGTGCGGCTCCACGGCGTGCCATCATCTATCGTTTCCGATCGAGATGCACGTTTTACTTCCCGGCTTTGGAAGGGGTTACAGGAGGCGTTCGGGACGCAACTACGTCTTAGCACAGCTTTTCACCCTCAGACCGATGGTCAGACGGAGAGGACCATTCAGACTCTCGAGGACATGCTCCGCGCATGTGTCCTTGACTTTGGTCGTAGCTGGGAGGACCACCTACCTTTGGTGGAGTTCGCGTACAACAACAGCTACCACTCCACCATCGGGATGGCACCGTACGAGGCGTTGTACGGCCGACCTTGTAGATCTCCTTTGTGCTGGACAGACCCTGGGGAGTCAGCACTGGTGGGACCGGAGATGGTCCAGGCCACGACAGAGAAGGTCCAGGTCATCCAGGAGCGGATGAGGATAGCTCAGAGCCGGCAGAAGTCATACGCTGACAGGAGACGGAGGCCACTGGAGTTCGAGGATGGCGACCACATCTTCTTGCGGGTATCACCTCGACGTGGTATTCGGAGATTTGGCCGAGGCGGCAAGTTATCTCCGCGCTTCATCGGACCCTTCCAGATTCTCAGCAGGATTGGCGAGGTGGCTTATCGCCTGGCTCTACCAGCTCAGTTGAACCGGGTGCACGACGTCTTCCACGTATCCCAGCTGAGGAGATACGTGCACAACCCGACGCACATCATTGACCATGGGGGGGGGGGGGGTCGGGCCGGGTCGGCCCGGACCCGGACCCCCCCGTTTCGAACCAGTTTTGGTTTTTGGCCCATAACTTGAGCCTCAGACCTCTGATCGACGAACCGTCTGCGGCAACGTGATCCTTGGATCGAGACGGTCGTTTTGGTATATCGCACTCACGGTTTCGGTTTACTTTGAGTTCAGCCGGGTTGGTTCGTTCACGAAACCAACCGGGCCTTCGGAGCAGAAACACTCATATCTTGAGCTACGGGCGTCCGATTGACGTGCCGTCAGTCGCGTAGTGTTCCTCTTAGTGAGACGGATCTTTTGGCATACTCCGCCCGAGGTTTGGACGCAGGTGGAGTACGGTCGGGTTGGTTTTGCCTTAAAAACCAACCGGGCCCCGGAGACGAAAATGCCAATAACTCTCAGACCGGGCGTCCGATCGACGCGCCGTCTGTTGCGTTGAGTTCCTGTTGTCGATACGGAACTTTTGGATACATCAACTCTGGTCTTCGTGACAGTTGATGTATCAGCCTCTCGGCTCGTGGAGCGGACCCTCCGTACGAGCTTGCTGTGTGCGGGAACCCTAGTGCTGGCTGCGACTGTTCTACTGCTACGACTGCTACTGTGACTGCGACGACGACAGTACAGAGATCCTGTGTGGATTTGACGACGACAGTACAGAGATCCTCTGTGGATTTGACGACGACGACTTCATCACTCAGCGATCCTACGTGGATCAGTGCTACAGGTCCTGTGTGGGCCCGATCCTGTGTGGGTCCTTGCGCTCAGCGGTTCTGTGTGAGCCAGCGCCTACATGTTCTGTGTGAGCCCGATCCTGTGTGGGTCTTCTGCGGGGGTTAGTTACCTATCGATCCTTCGTGGGTCCGACGACTTAGATGGATCAGGGATCATCTTTATCATCCTTGAAGAAGTATACCTGTGTGAGCTGAATCCTGTTGCTTTCCTGTGTGGATTATGTTGTGCAATCCTGCATGGATTATGTTTTTCTTTCCTATGTGGAATACGTATACTTTCCTGCGTGGACTGAGTGGTACTTGGGCTCGGAGGTCGGAGCGTATTTTAATTGATGACTTAGTATATGTATTGGCATATACCTAAGCAGAGTCAGTTGTTACTTCGTGAATATACTTTTCTTCGTGGTTTATCCTTTGTGGATTTGAGAGACCTTCAGGGGTCTCGGGGTCCCTACTGAGTAGCTTATACTCACCCCTGCACGGGCTTCGCCCGCACTACGTTGTGTTGGTTGCAGACGACGGACAGCGTTGACCTTAGCTGAGGCTTGCAGAGCGGGACGGTACCCGGAGGTGGACCACTGGGTGAGACGTGCACGGAGCGGACGGTGGGACCCGTGGAGCAGAGGAGCTATCTGTACCCACCCTTCAGGTGGGATTTCCAGTGGACAGCTCGGAGTAGCGGCTTTTACTTTTCAGTTGCTGTTTTTCCCTTTTCGAGTTGTACATTACTTTCAGTTTGGGTTTGTATACTGGCCCATTTACTTTTCCGCACTTTCAGTTGTACTCTGCTTGCTTAGTGTTTACTTTCCGCTTGTTTACTCTGTGGTGTGTGTTTACTTTTCAAAGGCAATGCCTTCCCTTTTTACCGGGATTTATGCCTTGGTGCTAGTCGCCACCCCCTGGCCTATGGAAGGCGGGCTTGGGGTAGTCACGGCACGGACCCCGAGGGCGGGTCGTGACAAATTGGTATCAGAGGGAGGTTCTACCGCGAACTCTGATCTTTTCTATGTGAAGCAATAATGTTTAGCGTATTGAGTGTGGTTATCAGTCCAGGGAGTCCAGTGTTGGTGCGGCGGCCGACGTATCCGTACACCAGGACCCTGACATCTGATTTCCGACTTAATGCACGAAAACATTGATTGCGTGTGTGTTTCAAAGTTTTCTTTGTGATTACTTATATCAGCTCACCAGGTATACTGTTCTAACCGTGGCGCACCTGTTTCCTTTTCAGGATGGCCCCACGACGGCAGCCATCTAGGGTTCCGAGAGTCGAGCGAGACGACAGCCCACCGAGCGACGAGGCCTCAGTGCAGGGCCCTTTTCCAGTAGTGGCACCGGCGGTAGCTTTACCCGCCGAGCCCCCGATGCTTCCAGCAGCAGCCGCTGACGATGCACGTCGCCTCAGCGCACTGCATGAGTTTCAGCACCAACGACCGCACATGTTTCGCGGGGAGACGGATCCCCAGGCAGTAGAGGACTGGCTGGAGGCAGTAGTTCGAGTGTTAGGCTAGTGAGGACACCAGCAGACCTCATGGTGATCCTCGCTGCGAGCCTACTACACGTAGCAGCAGGACGATGGTGGAGCCTGATGCTCCAGGTGCACGATGAGGCATCTCTTCTTTGGACGGACTTTGAGAGCCTCTTCTGCTCTGAGTTCGTCCCAGCCACCCTCCGAGCGGTGCGCATCCAGGAGCTTCTACAGCTGCGGCAGGGTAGCATGACGGTCGCTCAGTACTCGGCGAGATTTACCGATCTCTCGCGCTACTCGACCGACATGGTACGGGACCCATTCTTCCGGGCCCGGACCTTCGAGCAGGGTTTGAGACACGAGATCAGGGCATCGCTGATCTCCCCCACATACCGACTCAGACAGGAGTACTGGAGCGGGCTCTTCTGATCGAGAGCTTCCTTGCTGAGTCTACACCAGCACAGCGACCCACCGCAGGGCGGCACGTGGCAGAGTCATCTGCAGCAGGCAGTCGACGGATGACTCAGGGGTCCAGACAGACCAGACCTTCGGGCCGACGACCTCAGGGCACTGGCTCAGCAGTGCGGGGCACACAGCGCGGAGCCAGTCTTCCGAGGGGCAGACAGTGCTACTCGTGCGGCGGGCAGGGCCACATGGCTCGCGACTGCCCGACCCGCCGTGCCGAGGAGCAGCAGTCAGTTGATGGACCACCGAGGCAGAGGCAGAGGGTCGACCGTGGCGGTCCACAGGGAGGAGGCGGACGAGGCAGAGGAGCTGGACGAGCAGCTGGTGGTGGCCGACGCTTTGAGGCTCTACCACCACCACCACCATGAGGTCCACCCCGACCACAGGGAGCTGGCGGGCAGCGACAGGCACAGCTCCAGGCAGTAGAGGCCTACGACCACGGCGCACCTGAGATGATTCGAGGTACTATCTGTGTCTATTCCACCCTTGTTGCAGTTCTTATAGACACAGGAGCGAGTCACTCTTTCATAGCCGCTGCCCTTGTTCGGAGCTCGGAGATTCCGACAGAGCCGTTGGCTCGATCCTTACGGCTAGAGACTCCTACGGGAGCAGACTCGACGATTACGCACTGGTGCCGGCAGTGTGAGGTTACTCTAGGAGGCGAGAGCTTCGGCTGGGATCTTCTTGTAGCAGCGTTGAGGCCTTACGACGTCATCTTGGGCATGGATTGGCTGTCTACTGTCCATGCACAGATTGACTGTTTTAGGCGCAAGGTGCGATGTGTATGCACCGACAGGAGCAGGTTCACCTTCACCGGCGAGAAGGGAGCCTTAGCAGCACAGGATGGACTTCCGCGGAGGAGAGGACATCCCATCACTCATCAGTTGGCTAGCCTTATCCTTGGAGCAGTTGACGTGCGGAGTCCTGGTTTTCCTGCAGTGGTGGATCAGTTTGCGGACGTTTTTCCCGACGATGTTCCAGGGCTACCTCCTCGCAGAGAGGTAGACTTTTATATTGACTTGTACCCCGGGACAGCCCCGATATCCACTCCAGCATATCGGATGGCCCCCGCCGAGCTTCGAGAGCTACGGGTACAGTTGGAGGACTTGCAGGGCAAGGGGTTCATCCGACCCAGTGTTTCACCCTGGGCTTCCCCGATATTGTTCGCCAAGAAGGCGGACGGGAGCTTGCGACTTTGTGTTGACTATCGTCGCCTGAACCAGGTGACAGTGAGGAACAAGTATCCGCTACCGAGGATTGATGACCTCTTTGATCAGCTCAAGGGAGCACGGTGGTTCTCGAAGATAGACCTCAGGTCAGGCTATCATCAGCTCAGAGTCAGAGACGAGGATGTGCAGAAGACGGCCTTCAGATGTCGGTATGGCCACTATGAGTTCTTGGTTTTGCCCTTCGGTGTAACCAATGCTCCAGCAGTGTTCATGGCTCTCATGAACAGGATCTTTCAGCCATACCTCGATCGGTTTGTCGTTGTCTTCATCGACGACATTCTGATTTACTCTACGACATAGGAGGAGCACGCCTATCACTTGCGAGTTGTTCTTGACACACTCCGAGAGCACCAGCTTTATGGTAAGCTCTCGAAGTGCCAGTTCTGGATACGTGAGGTCCACTTTTTGGGACACGTTATCTCTGATGCGGGAGTTGCAGTGGATCCCGCGAAGATTGAGGCTGTGTTAGCATGGGAGCCACCCATGAGCGTGACTGAGGTTCGGAGTTTCTTGGGACTAGCTGGATATTATCGGAGATTTGTGCCGAACTTCTCCAGAGTTGCGGCATCACTCACAGCTTTGACGAAGAAGGGGAAACCCTTCGTATGGTCAGACAGATGTCAGCAGAGCTTCCAGGAGCTGAGACAGAGATTGACTAGCGCACCTATCTTGAGGTTGCCTGAGGAGGGAGTAGGGTACGTCGTCTACTGCGATGCATCAGGGACCGGACTCGGATGTGTTCTGATGCAGGAGCGGGCAGTGATCGCCTATGGATCACGACAGTTGACGCCGCATGAACAGAACTACGCTACCCATGACCTGGAGTTAGCAGCAGTGGTCTTCGCTCTGAAGACATGGCGACACTATCTGATGGGCGAGCGCTTTACAGTTTTTTTCCGATCATCAGAGTCTCAGGTATATCTTCTCACAGAAGGACCTGAACCTGAGACAGCGACGATGGCTCGAGTTCCTCCAGGACTATGACTTTGAGATAGTCTATACTCCTGGGAAGGGGAACGTAGTAGCCGATGCCCTCAGCAGGAGGACGGGCATTCAGCTACTCGAGGAGGCGACAGAGCAGCTAGCCTCTTTGCAGATATCCGACGTGGATAGAGATGGGGCAGCCTTTCTTCAGTCTCTCACAGTCACTCCTCCACTACTGCAGTGAGTCAGGGAGGCACAGCGCGGGGACGCTGACTGTGAGACACGGCGTGCACAGATATCCTCGGGATAGGCACCTGATGGTTTCTCCCTTGGAGCAGAGCACGACATCCTTTTCAGAGGACGTACCATGGTACCAGTCGCATTGCGAGAGGAAGTTCTTAGAGAGATTCACACATCTCCTTTGGCGGTACATCCTGGAGTGGCGATGATGTACCAGGACCTCAGACGACAGCACTGGTGGCCGGGCATGAAGAAAGCTGTAGCAGAGTTCGTTTCTCGATGCCTTACCTGTCAGCAGGTGAAGGCAGAGCATCAGGTACCAGCAGGCTTAGTACAGCCCTTGGAGGTTCCGGAGTGGAAGTGGGACGACATATCTATGGACTTCGTGACTGGACTTCCACCCACTTCCAGAGGCCACGACTCCATCTGGGTGATTGTTGACCGACTCACCAAGTCGGCACACGTCTTACCCATCAGAGAGTAGGGCTCAGTTGAGAGCTTGGGACGTCTCTACGTTCAGGAGATTGTGCGGCTCCACGGCGTGCCATCATCTATCGTTTCCGATCGAGATGCACGTTTTACTTCCCGGCTTTGGAAGGGGTTACAGGAGGCGTTCGGGATGCAACTACGTCTTAGCACAGCTTTTCACCCTCAGACCGATGGTCAGACGGAGAGGACCATTCAGACTCTCGAGGACATGCTCCGCGCATGTGTCCTTGACTTTGGTCGTAGCTGGGAGGACCACCTACCTTTGGTGGAGTTCGCGTACAACAACAGCTACCACTCCACCATCGGGATGGCACCGTACGAGGCGTTGTACGGCCGACCTTGTAGATCTCCTTTGTGATGGACAGACCATGGGGAGTCAGCACTGGTGGGACCGGAGATGGTCCAGGCCACGACAGAGAAGGTCCAGGTCATCCAGGAGCGGATGAGGACAGCTCAGAGCCGGCAGAAGTCATACGCTGACAGGAGACGGAGGCCACTGGAGTTCGAGGATGGCGACCACATCTTCTTGCGGGTATCACCTCGACGTGGTATTCGGAGATTTGGCCGAGGCGGCAAGTTATCTCCGCGCTTCATCGGACCCTTCCAGATTCTCAGCAGGATTGGCGAGGTGGCTTATCGCCTGGCTCTACCACCTCAGTTGCACCGGGTGCACGACGTCTTCCACGTATCCCAGCTGAGGAGATACGTGCACAACCCGACGCACATCATTGACCATGGGGAGCTTGACGTTGACGATGGGGCGACTTTTACGGAGGTCCCGGTGGAGATAGAGGATCGACAGGAGCGGGTCCTGCGTGGGCGATCGATTCCTCTTGTGCACATCAGATGGCAGCACGGGAATCTCCAGGAGAGCACATGGGAGCGGGAGGCTCAGATGCGTGCTCAGTACCCTCATTTGTTTCCCTAGTTTTTGTTGTATCTTTACGGGGACGTAAAGCCCTGAGGTGGGAGTAATGTAAAGACCCGTAAAATTCACGGGAAATTTTTTCTTAATTTTCTTTAGAATTTTACAAGAGCGCGGTTTCAGACGGCACCTGATTCCGAGGCCCGGAGTGCCCAGAATTAATTTCCGAAGTTTGGCTCGGGTACGTTCAGTGAACGAACGAGCGGGAATTCCTAACTTTTGATCTGGTGCTCGGAATTGAAATCTGAGGGCACCGATGAACTCGCAGCGCCAATTTTTGCTTAAGAGGACTTTTCCCGAAGGTGCGTTTGCTGAAGAGGAGTTGTTAAAAAAAAAGGGGAGTTAAATGTGAAGTAATAAAATTGTGTTACAATTTTATTTCATATTCTAAGTTGTTAACCTATGTGTGGAAGTTGGGTGGGACCTTCTTGTTGTTAACTACCCTTGAGAGAATAAAGGTGGGGTGGGGCCCACACGAGCCCAACCCCTCACCTTCCCTAACTCCTCTAAACCCCCCACTTAAGATGTGTAACTCATCTTAACATTTAAACTTCCATTTAATTGGGTGACTTTCCCTCTCCTCACTTTAATCATGCCAACACACTAATCCAATTAATGGAATTAAGTTTTTGATTTTTGAACTCTTAGAATGTCTTAATAAAATAAGATTAGCTTATTTTATTTTTGGGGGTTAGATTGGTTGTGTTGAGGATTGGAGGAGAGAGCTCTAAGTCTCTTGAATAACATCATCTTCTCCGGCGAAGAACGTCTTCATCCTCAACGAAGAACGACAACACTTCGTCAAGGATCATCGACTCGGCGACCCGGTATCTTCGGACCTCTTCTTTCTCCTCGGACCTTCTTCGTCGGCAAACGAAGATCCGCCAACGTCGTGTCTCTTCGGGCATATCTCTTCGTCAACGGATTTGACGAACGACGACCGCGACGCCCGACCTCCGCGACGCCGTCTTCCGCGGAACATAGACGAATCTTCGAATCTTAAACCCGAGGTTGGGGTTGTTGATTCCTTTTTGGTTTCCTTATTTCCTTTTCTTGCTCGTGGATCGCATGTCTACGTGAGACATTTAAATATTTTATTTAAGTGTTATAGTTAACGCGAGGGGGGCCGGACCGCACGAACACGGCCGAACCCCCCCTCCATTGTTCTTGTTTAATTATTTTGCGGAGGAAAGCAAGTGGCGTGGTGCCGTCGCACCACGCGGATGAACGTGTGATTATCTTACGCGATGCCGTCGCACGCACCATGGAAGAAACAACAAGAACGCGACGCCGTCGCGCCGCGTTGAAGAAATATCATGGCACGACAAAGGGGCGCGGTGCCGTCGCACCACGCCGGATGACGAACGCCGCAGCCGGTTCCGGGCCGCGGCGGGACGAGAAGACCGCGGCCGGTTCCGGGCCGCGGCGGAAGAGGAGACCGGCGGCCGGGCCGCCGGCGTCGGAAGTCGAGGGCGGGACCGGAATTTCCGGTCCCGTTGGTGAAAACCGGCCGGCCGGATATCTTAAAACTGGGGAATTTAATTCCCCGGCCACCTAATCAAAACCCCCCTCTTAATGAGTGGGGGCGGTTCTTGAGGGAAGGGGGCAGCCACCCCCTTGGTCCGGCGCGAGCAGGCCCCCCCACGTGAGGGGGGGCAGTTTTAAAAGAACCGGCGCGACACAAAGGCTGCGCCACTTGAAAGAACCGCGGGGCTTAGCCCCGCGTGCGCAGCCCCACGTGCGGCGCCAGGCGCCGCCGCCGCAGCCCGCCGCCGCCGCGGCCCGCCGCCACCGCCCGCCGCCGCCGGCCGCCGCCGCCGCCAAGGGGGGGGGGGGGGGGGTCGGGCCGGGTCGGCCTGGACCCGGACCCCCCCGTTTCGAACCAGTTTTGGTTTTTGGCCCATAACATGAGCCTCAGACCTCCGATCGACGAACCGTCTGCGGCAACGCGATCCTTGGATCGAGACGGTCCTTTTGGTATATCGCACTCAAGGTTTCAGTTTACTTTGAGTTCAGCCGGGTTGGTTCGTTCACGAAACCAACCGGGCCTTCGGAGCGGAAACGCTCATATCTTGAGCTACGGACGTCCGATTGACGTGCCGTCAGTCGCGTAGTGTTCCTCTTAGGGAGACGGATCTTTTGGCATACTCCGCCCGAGGTTTGGACGCAGGTGGAGTACGGTCGGGTTGGTTTTGCCTTAAAAACCAACCGGGCCCCGGAGACGAAAATGCCAATAACTCTCAGACCAGGCGTCCGATCGACGCGCCGTCTGTTGCGTTGAGTTCCTGTTGTCGTTACAGAACTTTTGGATACATCAACTATGGTCTTCGTGACAGTTGATGTATCAGCCTCTCGGCTCGTGGAGCGGACCCTCCGTACGAGCTTGCTGTGTGCGGGAACCCTAGTGCTGGCTGCGACTGTTCTACTGCTACGACTGCTACTGTGACTGCGACGACGACAGTACAGAGATCCTGTGTGGATTTGACGACGACAGTACATAGATCCTATGTGGATTCGACGACGACGACTTCAGCACTCAGCGATCCTACGTGGATCAGTGCTACAGGTCCTGTGTGGGCCCGATCCTGTGTGGGTCCTTGCGCTCAGCGGTTCTGTGTGAGCCAGCGCCTACAGGTTCTGTGTGAGCCCGATCCTGTGTGGGTCTTCTGCGGGGGTTAGTTACCTATCGTTCCTTCGTGGGTCCGACGACTTAGATGGATCAGGGATCTTCTTTATCGTCCTTGAAGAAGTATACCTGTGTGAGCTGAATCCTGTTGCTTTCCTGTGTGGATTATGTTGTGCAATCCTGCGTGGATTATGTTTTGCTTTCCTATGTGGAATATGTATACTTTCCTGCGTGGACTGAGTGGTACTTGGGCTCGGAGGTTGGAGCGTATTTTAATTGATGACTTAGGTATATGTATGGGCATATACCTAAGCAGAGTCGGTTGTTACTTCGTGAATATACTTTTCTTCGTGGTTTATCCTTTGTGGATTTGAGAGACCTTCAGGGGTCTCGGGGTCCCTACTGAGTAGCTTATACTCACCCCTGCACGGGCTTCGCCCGCACTACGTTGTGTTGGTTGCAGACGACGGACAGCGTTGACCTTAGCTGAGGCTTGCAGAGCGGGACGGTACCCGGAGGTGGACCACTGGGTGAGACGTGCACGGAGCGGACGGTGGGACCCGTGGAGCAGAGGAGCTATCTGTACCCACCCTTCAGGTGGGATTTCCAGTGGATAGCTCAGAGTAGCGGCTTTTACTTTTCAGTTGCTGTTTTTCCCTTTTCGAGTTGTACTTTACTTTCAGTTTGGGTTTGTATACTGGCCCATTTACTTTTCCGCACTTTCAGTTGTACTCTGCTTGCTTAGTGTTTACTTTCCGCTTGTTTACTCTGTGGTGTGTGTTTACTTTTCAAAGGCAATGCCTTCCCTTTTACTGGGATTTACGCCTTGGTGCTAGTCGCCAGCCCCTGGCCTATGGAAGGCGGGCTTGGGGTAGTCACGGCACGGACCCCGAGGGCGGGTCGTGACAGGTATTGTGGTATATGTGTATGTCATTAATTTATATAAAAATGTGGTACATTTAGTGATACTCTAAATACCCAAATGTGAATTCAGGATACATAAGTGTGGGACATGGAATTATGCTCCATGTACCCATATGTGATTTCATTATATATGAGTTTGGGACACCGACTGATTTTAAATATACCAACGGAGTCCTAGCCATGATTTTATAAGACCCCAAGCATGCAGAAAATTAATATTATATAGGGAATGATGCTCCAAATACTTATTACATGTGAGATAGTGATTGATGTAAAAGAAAATATGTAATACTAGATAGGATTATCAACAATAGAAATGGTGGAATTGGACTATGGTACCAATTAACTGTATATAAATTTTATATGAAATGGATAATGAAAGACGATTTCATATGATGAATTGTAAATTAAATATGTGATATGGTTCAAACTCGATCATGGGATGAAGTAGGTATAGTGGATCATGCGTCCTCAAGAACTGAGTGTCTTATGAATTTAAATATAGAAAAATTGAATAAATATTAAAATTATTTCTTATTTGATTGTATATATTTCCTTATTCAACATCATACACTGTATTTTATAGATATCTTTTAGACATCATTGGTTGTTCTCTTCTAGTTTCTATCACACACTACCCGGGCTACTAGATCAGTATCATGTTAAACATCATGTTTTTAGGATAGTATAATAGAAGAATATATATGTTAAATGATTTATTTGGTATTGATAATGGATGAGGGAAACATACATGGATCATGTCACTAATGGAATTTCATAGTGTATTTACCCTTGATTTTGAATTTTGACACATATCACATCATCTAGCATTGAATATATTCTGTTTAGTTTTGATATTATATTCATTGTTTTGGTCATCCTTTGATATCTAAATTTTCACGATTATGTTATATTATTTAATTTTTTTTATTTGTTTCCAATGTTCTATTACACTTATAATGAGGGTATAGACTTTCTGTGATCAATATTATCCCCTGAATTATAGCTGGCATTATATAGAATATGGGGAGGTGTTCTTGAGGTCACATTGCGATTTAGCTTAGTGCACTGGTGGGTTGAAGAATGGTCTGGATGTTATAATAACACAACCTTATATCATTGAGTACTGTAAAAAAATGAAATCAAGAGAGTTAACCCTAAGAACATCGAATAAAAAATTTAAGATTCATAAACCAAAAAATTAAAACGTGGAATATTCTAATAGATTCTAATGTATCATGGTAATATATCAATATATGAATGTCGTGAAATCAAAAAAACTTTTAATATACATGTATCCTTATTAATACAATTTAACATATCAAAAATGGATCTATGTCCATTCATCAAACACGGCATAATTGTTTAGGAAGGAATTACCATACGTTCTATATAATGATCCATTTAATCAATAAGTATTTTACATAAATAAGTATTATATTAATAACGTGTTCTACATAAAAAACCAAACTAAAATTAAATCGTGATACTTGAAATTAATATTTGATAGTTATAATATATTAGAAAAATATTCATATAAATATTATGTAACAATATTATGAAATCAATTATCTAAATTGAACAAAATTAAGTTAGGTTGTGTAAGGGTCCCTTAGGAATCAAATTTGATCGATTATAAACAACTTGTGGAATGCATATGGTTTCCATAAACTAAGATAAAAATATACCTAAACTATTATTGTATAATAAAAAAGTGTATCTATGAAAACTGCTATAGAGTGGAAATTTAAACAAGATATATATCATTGGAATCACCACCCACAATTACATACATTGAACACTATAATCACTGGTCTTATATAGATATCTATTGACCATATAGAATCTATAGTTTGGTTTTTTAAAAATTAGTAAATAATTTAATGATATATTATCATGTTACAATAAGATGAAGGATGAATTTTCATGATCCAATATATTCAAATGTGATAAATAAATAAATTTTATATATGAGTTCCATACATGGTGAAAACACCAATGTTAACTTTTATTTTTATTAATTAATATTGTTTGATGACTGTAGAATGAATATTCATAGTAAATTAATGAAGGGAAATGGATTATTCTACATTTATGAATATAATAGTCAAATATATAATTATACTTTGGTAAAGAATAAGAAAAATAAAATATATACCTTAAACTATATTGATATGCATTATTTTTCATAGAAATGTTCCAATAATCTTGGGAATTTACCAAAAAAATGGGAAAATGGGATATACACATTTTTCTGTTATACAATAACAAAAATGGAATGATTAAAGTACTTTTATGTTTGAATGAATAAATTATGGTTATGAATGATATTTTACTTATTATCATAATGAATCATATTGAGATTTCACTACATTATATTATCATTATAGACTATATATCACTTTTATAATGTTAGTTAAGGCATATAAATGTGATTTAATATCATGCAGTTATATTCTGAAGACACATGAAGAAGGGAATGATGAACCTTAAGTAATTTTCCCAATTTTGAGATAATATTGATTAGACGAAAGACTTCATATAAACTAATTTGAAAATTTTGTGGCCTAGAATATACTATGTGATTTTTTGAGAAATTAATTTATGATACTTATTTATTCATTTTTGCATTTATTGAATAAATACTATAATCAAAAAAATTGTTAAATGATTATTTATTTTTTTAATATAGGGAATAATTCATGAATTTATTAAGGATATATCATTATTTAGATTGTTACCGTGATCTAGTGGAATATATGTATGTGGTATTTCCATAATATTTTTGGGATTTATGAACTAATTTATGTTATTTAAGGAACGAATATTTAGTAGATATTATAAATTTTTGTAACGTATTTATAGAATTTAATTTCAATAAGAAATATTATAGAGGATTCTTATGGATAACTATATATGAAATTGATATGTATAATTTTGGGCTTTGTTGGAGAATTTTTTATAAAAACAATTTTTAGGAATATTTAGATAGATAATGAATTAATATTTAATTATATTATTCATTAAAAATAAATTTCATCGATTATAACATTAAATAATAATATTAATATTTGAGGGTAAGATATTAAATGTAATTTTTTAGATACACGAACAAAAAAAAGAAATTACGATTCGGAAATTTAATGAAATCGGGTAAATACATATTATTAATTATATTATATATATTGTTTAAAAATTTATAATTTATTATAAATTTATGTTTAATTAAAAAATTTATAAAATTACATTACATTTAGAAGAATTAATGTTCACTTATACCTTAAATAGTTTTGGGATTTTTTTATTACATTTTTCATGAAACTCTTGACTATAAATCTATATTAATCCTTAGGTTATTATTTTAATCCACCACCTTAGTATTTTGACATCAACTTATGTTATATTAATTGTAATCCTAGTATTGTATTGTCCATCCTATTTTCCAAATAAACTTTTTGAGATAATTATTTTTAACACTTTATAAAATGTGTGTTTCACTAAATAGAATTTTCAAATTTCGAAACCATGATTTAAAAAATATATATCAAATTTCAAGGTGATAAATTATTTAACATGGGGATAATGTAACACTATTTTAATATAGAAGAACAGTATATGAGATATCATATATAACACCCCAGGTAAATAAAGAATATGAAATTTTCATATTTATCCATATTTTATGAATAAAATATTAATATTTCTTAAAAGGGGACGCTATGCTCGATGGCGTACCCAATACGCAACAACGAGTTTCTTTGGAATCTTACGTTGCACAATTATAATAAGATAATATTATTATAACTGGTAGTTAAAGCCTAACCATTGTAATGGTGGGAATGAATATAACTAACTACAAAATGATCATATATGTTTGTCAAATATTTTTACTCTTTACAATAAATATTAAAGGATTAAAAATGAGAATGAATCCAATTTTAAGGGGTCGATTAACCGCCTTTTGATGGAAAACCTCTTTTAAATCCACTTTTTGACAATTTTACGTGTTATATCTAAAAAAATAAAATTCTTTTTTATAATCGGGACATCAAAATTTACTTTGTGTAAATTTTCGGTATTTTTCCGATAAAGATCATTTTTTAATGAATAGTGAAAAATATTGTATTTTAATTCAAAACCACTTTTTAATATAATTTATTATATGATTATATTATCTTTTGAATTGGTTTTAATGTAAAATTAGAATATATTTTTACCATTTAAACAAATAGTGGATGTTGGAATTAATTTCACTTCGAAATTGGACTTAAACTACTGTCAATATTTTAATAGATATTGTTTCTTAAAAACAAGCTATTTGTTTTAACAACGGGAATTAATTATTAAAGTAATTAATTCATCTTATATGTTTTGATTTTTTTAAAATATACATCATTTTTGAGTTCGGAATATCAAATATATCTTAGGGTGAATTATTGGTATTTTTTTGAAGAACATCAATTTTTGATGAATACTGAAACCATTAAGTGGTAGTTAAAAAACTGATTTTTCATTTAAATGAAACTTTTCCACCTCTGTTTTTTTAATTTAAAAAATCTGACATACATGGATGTCATTATCAAGTAAAATGTGGTTCAATGGGAATAAAATAATTTTTTGGAGAATAGTAACTTTTATGTTTATTAATCGCGATTAGAGGTAATTAGTGTAGTTTAAGGTAAAAGTAATGTTTTAATAATATGAATTGAACTTGAAACATGTAATACCCTCACTGGATGTGTCATGTCCGACCAAAAAAATCCATGGGTCATCTTGGGGACCCCATGGAGCTACTTTGTTTGGGAAATGACATAAATACCTTTTTATTTAAAGTTAAAATTAAAATGTCAAAATCATGAGTTGTTTGACAAAAACAATTTTTAAATGGGGTTATACAAGTCATATTTTTGACTATAAATATTCATTAAAAATATAAAAAGATTCCATACATCATGATATTTGTTTATAATTTTTTTACCTTAAATAAATTAAATTATTTATGACATCATAATGATGCAGCAATTACATCATTAATAAGGGATTTAAATAAAATGAAAAGATATTGTTAAAACTATAACATACACTTTTCACAAACCTATTAGATAGGTGCATTTCTAAACCTTATCACCTTATTCTCGAAATATTTCCTTTTTGGACCTTTTAAATCCAAAAATCATTTTATAATAAAGTAATATTTTATATCTTTCCAAGAGTGCCCCTCCTCTCCTTTTATAAAAGGCCCCCAACTCTACCACCTTACACACACCTCCCAAGCCTTTGGATCGGCCAACCCCTGACCATTTCATCTCTAAACATCCATCTATTCATCATTGAAGCCTCACATTGGGGAGAATCCTTTCCAAGGAAGCCTTTGAGCTCAAATTAAAGAGAGTTACCCGATTTAAAGGTAATGTCTTCTCTTGTGTTCTTTTGTTTTATTTTGCTTCTCCAACCCCCTAAACTCTTTTTATTAGTTTATTTTGTAACAAAACAAGTATCTTAAATATACTAGGATTTTTTTATGTGAATTATTAGAGATAAACTTTCACACACCTTCGTTTAATGGTTAAAGAACATACTGTTTCTGTGGATGGTGAATTACTACCTCACGAAATGATGATTGTTCAATATTCTTTTAACACCTTAAAAGGTGGAAATTAAGATGTCACTACATTTATATATGATATATAATATGTTTATTTTTTCCTTAAGCTTATTTATTTTTCATTTATGGCATACCTTTACGGTTTCCATTATGGGTAAATGCGATATCTTTATTTTAGGAAGTGCGGACTACCGCCCCCTCAAAGTGATTTGATGCGTTAATTCCATATGTGGGACATATAAAGGATGGAATTAATGGTATTACATATGTTATCGTAATATAATTATAATATACCTTTATATCATTATTATTTTATTCCATTGAATAAAAACAGAAATGAATGTAGCGTTCATGCGTACGTTCGGCTTACTATCTCCATGAATGGTACATTTCATTTCTTATCTCCAACTGTTATGTACTATTATAATCACATATATATAATGTCTATATATGTAATATATTACATATAAATGATGGATATCATTCTGGAATTATAATATATATATCTCTCATTTTGTTTTAATTCCATTAATATGATAAAAAATGAAAGTAGCGTTCATGCGTACGTACGGCCTACCATCTCCAGGAACAGTGCTATTAATTGCTTTCTAAAAATGCTAAATAATAGTATAAAATGAATATATACTTGATATATATGATATTTAAAACATCAATACTTATATGGAGATGATGTACCTATAACTATATGGAAAATTCTTTTCCTACAAGTTCAATTTTTACTCATGTACTGAACATCGACAAAAACGTCTGATATGAAATCACTTTATTAACCAATTATTATAACATTATAATATGTGATATGAACTGAATAATAATATTTAATGGAGTTACTTACGCAATTATAAATTGTCCAAATTTTATTATTCTGGAGATTAAAGAATGATCGAGCCATGTCGGACATGAGGTAAGGGAATCCTACCTATCTCTTTCATTGCAAGTACTCTCTTTTATGTCATTTCTTTTATTCCCCATGTTTTTATGTTAGAGGATGTTATTTTACATTCCCCTTTCTGTACATTTTATTTTCATGTGATGAGAGACCCTATTTGATCTCATCAATACATATTTGGATGTTTTATGTGGCGTCGTTAGGCTGCAGAATTTTCTTAAGGGGATTTTCATCTCACTTTTTCTTCCTGTGAGATTCATGCTACATTGGACACTATTTCCTTTTTGTGTGGTGTATGTACAACCCATTATTTTACTATTAGTATAATATAATATCATTTATGGGTATTTACATCTTCATTGTATGACCCTTCTTAATGGGGTGTATGTTTTGAATTTTCCCAAATCGGTAAGGGAACCTTTCACACTCCTCTGTTAAAAAGACTTATTTTGTTATGTCTTTTAATTTACATATTTTTATGTTGCGATATGTTCGTATATATCCTTATTGATGTAAAATATATTTACAAGTTATGAGATATCATTTTATCTCTCATCATATAATTTTATGAATTTTAAAGTGACATTGTTAGGCTGTCAAATTTTTCCAAGGGAACTTCTTAACCCAATTTCGATTTCCTTGGTTTTAAAATGTAGTTATCGAATATGTTATCCATTTAATATGTTTTAATGACCATTGTCTGTTTTAAAAATAATATCCACTTATATTGGGTGTATTTATGTATGTCACAAATAATTATGAGACTGATTCATCCTTAATTTAAGGATACCTTCTTTATAAGGGATTTTATCTCATTTTACATTTCTATTGAGACATCATTGTTGTTATGCACAAATTCACTATTATATGGTGTATATAATGTCCTTTGAAATATTATATCTTGAATCCCTTTTTTTCATGATATTATAATGTTATTATTAAATGTTATTCCTCAACTATTTTATTAAAGTGTCTCTCATTTTGCTAAAAACTGTTTAACTAAAATATTGTTTTAAATGTTTTAATGATATATTCTTATAAATATTTCTCATTAATATGCATGTTTTCAAAATGGTTTCAATGATTGAAAATAAATGCTCTTAAAATTGCTGAAACTTATGATAACAAACATAAACCTTCTTCCTCCCCTATGGTCACACGATCCCATGGGAAGAATGGTTCTGGAAAATAAAAAAAAGGGTTCCAACCCAAAACACAAATAACTATGAATCTTATTTATTGGAATTGTCAGGGAGTGGCTAACAAGGATACCTTCACAACTCTTAGGAGGTTTTTAAACAACCATTAGCCCCATCCTTTTCCATTTCAGAACCTAAAGTCAATTTTAATACAAGCTTCTTGAGATTTGGATCTCTTAACAACTCTTTTCTTAGCTCTTGTCAAAATAGTCCTCTGATGGACTCCATGTGGATCTTTTTTCATAATTCCCTTAATAATATCAAAATATTTAGAATTTCTGAATAGAAAATCACCTGCAATTTCTTGTTGAATGGAAGGCACATTTTTTGCACTATGGTTTATGCCAGGAATAGATATCAAGATAGAATAGTTCAATGGCATGAACTCATTGATTTAGCCAATGCTATTACTGATCCTTGGGTAGTGATGGGTGATTTCAATGCCATCCTTAGCTCTCTTGAGAAAATTGTCCCCTCACATCATTCCATATCCTCTAGGGAATTCAGGTCTAAAATTGACAATTGTATCCTTTTTGAAATCTCTCTTGTTGGTGCTAAATATACTTGGTACAGGAAACACTACAACAAAAATTTTACAAGTAATCTTGACAGAGCTTTCGTTAACATGAAGGCTCTTGATAACTGGATAAAATATCCAGCATTACTTTCCCTAGACTCAACTCCGATCATCATCCCATCCTTGTTAGCTTCCTTATGAATGACCGTAAGCCAATTCTCCCCTTAAAATTTAATAATGATTGGTCCACAAAACCGGACTGTGTCACTTTAATATTTAACACTTGGAACTCTATGAATCACCATAATGATTCTGTTTCCTGTTTACACAAATTGAAAATTCTTAAATAGGCCCTTAAAGATTGGTGTAAAACTACAAACTCTCAAATAGATATTGATATCTCATATCTTTAAAGTGAGCTTAACAGGGTTCAAATTAAACATACCAATTCAGATTTCAATATGGTTCCCCAATTGGAATCAATCATTTCCCTCAAACTTAACTCCTTGATCATTTTTAAGGATGATATTCATAAGAAAATGTATTAGACTAAATGGAATACAGATGGCGATCGTAATACCAAATTTTACAATTGCCTTCAAGAATCGGAAAGGTCAATATTCCTCTTTCTAAGCTAATCCATAATGATTTAATCATAGATTCAGAAGAGGCCATTACGGACCATGTTACCTCTTACTTCTATAAAATCAATAACGGCCCGGATATTAATACTGAGCTTAAACCTGACATCATTCCCTTAATGGTGGTTGAATGGAAAAATGTAATGCTTTTGAGCATTTCTCTTGACCATGAAATTAAAGACACTATCTTTGGCCTTAATCCAGACAGTGCACCTGGCCCAGATGGGTTCAATGATGGTTTCTTTCAAAATCATTGGGATATTATACACAATGATGTTTGTAAACAACTCAGGACCTTATTTATTCATGGATCATTACCACATGGGAACAATGCTCTATTTCTAACCTTAATTACCAAGGTTGCAAATTCCTCTCAGATACATCAATTCAGACCGATTGCCCTGATTAACACTCTTTATACGATTATTACAAAAATTATTGTGAATAGACTTTCTCTTATTTGTAATAAAATTGTTTCCTGGAATAAATTTGGCTTCATTAAAGGTAGGTCCATTCAAGACTGCATTTGTCTTGCCTCCGAATGTACCAACAGTCTAAATAAAAACACTAGAGGAGGATGTGTGGCTATTAAATTAGATATCAGAAAGGCTTTTGACACCATAGACTGGAATTTTATCTTCAAAGTCTTAAAAAAATTTGGGTTTAATAATACCTTTATTTGAAGATTTAAGACTCTTTTTCAATCAGCTTTCATCTCTATTATCATTAATGGCACTCCTATAGGTTTTTTTAAATTCTCTAATGGTGTTAGACAGGGCGGCACCCTTTCTTCCATCCTTTTTGTTATTGATGAGGATTACCTATGTAGGCTTCTCAGCAGTTTGGTGGATCAACGTAAATCTAAGCCTATTCAAGTTTCCAGAAACTTAATGGCCCCTAATAATATTTTATATGCCGATGATATTATTCTGTTTCTTAATTGTGATTAAAAAAACATTCTATTTTTCAAGAAATCCATAACCCACTATGAGGAAGATTCTTTTCAAGCTATCTCTTGGAATAAATCTCATATTTATTTTGGTAAGAACATTCCAGTTAGAAGAAAATCTACCAATACCACTTATCTTGGTATCAAAGAAGGTCTCTTACCTTTCTCTTATTTAGGTGTTCCTATCTTTTGGGGTAGACCCAAAGTTATCCACTTTTCTAATATCATAGATCAAATCATTAACCAACACTCTAATTGGAAGGGTAAATCCCTTTCCATGGATGGGCGAATATGATTAGTCAAATCCACCATTGTTTCTAAAATGGTCTACCCCCTCATGCTTTATAAATGGCGTATAAGAATCTTCAAAAACATTTATACTTATATTAAAAACATTATTTGGACTGGAAGTATTTTTTAAAAGAAGTTTGTCACTATCCCTTGGAATTCTTGTTGTAAACTAATTGATAAAGATGGAATTGGAATTAAAAATCTAAATTTGTTCAATAGCACTCTGCAAGCCCGTCTAACATGGCGTATTATCAATTCTACCTATAAAGTTTATGATTTTTTAAATCATGGATTTCTTCATAATATTTTAACGGGTAATTTGACTTTTATCAACTCTTCAATCTGGAATTATATCAGAGACTCTTACCGTAAGATCACGGAAAATGATAGATGGATGGTCAGTGCTGATTCATCCATTAATTTTAGGTGAGGAAAATGGTTTGGTAACCCCCTGATCTCACTGTTACCACCAAATGTCATTCCTGCTGATACTAGTCAGTCCATAAAAGATGTCTTACATTCACATAGACATGATCACCCTGAACATATTGTGTAGACTATAGATAATTATCCCTTTTCCTCTGATGGATACTTCCTTGTTTTGGAACCTTCTCCAAATGGTATGCTTGACTCAAAAAACTTTTATAATCATAACTTTTATAATGAGGAATCTAATTATCATTGGGTGAGTCATTTCAACAAAACTTGGATTACACCTTCTAGGCTCACCCTTATTTGGCGTATTTCTCATAATAGATTGCCCACTGAAATTATTCTACAAAAGTTTGGCATTCAGCTTTATTCTAAATGTCTCTTGTGTAATCAAAACAGGGAGGACGTCGATCATCTTTTTCTTTCTTATGCCACGGACTCTGCTTTATGGAATTTTGTTTTTGAATTATTCAATTACATCTGGATCTTAACTAACTCTATTTCTTCGTTTTTCAAAATTTGCATTAGACATGAAGCTTCTTCACAGGTTAAAAATATTTTTCTTGCGGTTGTGGCAGAACTCCTGTATGAGATCTGGTATGCTAGAAATGATATCATTCACAATAATTGATAATTTAGTCTCAATGCAGGAAAATCTTGGATTCTTATTGCTATCCATGAAGCTTCCTCAATTCAAAACGACTGTTACAACAACTCGGTTGGTGACTTTGAGATACTTCGTCATATCCATGTTCCTGGAATCTACCCTGCACCCAAACGCTCCTTTGAAGTTTTCTAGCAATCGCCGATACCGGGATGAATCAAAGTGAACGTTGATGGTGCTTCTAAAGGCAATCCAGGACCTTCCAGTTGTGGTTCTATCTTCAGAGACTCAGCTAGCCAATGTCAGGGTTTCTTCTATGTTCGATGTGGTCACACTTCATCTCTAGAGGTGGAAATTCTTGGAGTTATTCACGCTATTGATTTTGCGCTTCAAAAAGGATGGAGAATTCTTTTGATTGAAAGTGATTCTACCACCATCATTCATGCCAACTGGAATGGAATCATTCATCTGGCCTGGCCTCTCACTACACACTGGATGAATTTCTTGAAGACTCTCCATGGGATTTATTACACTTCTACCCATGCCTATCGTGAGGCAAATGATGTTGCTGATGCTCATGCTAACAAAGGAGTCCATCAAAGCATGACTCGGTTTGACACTCTGCTAGCTGACTTATCTTATCTTTTCGACAGAGATTGTAAAAAAATATCATCTTTTCTTCTCTTGTAACCTTTTTCTTTTATATATTCAGCTTTGACCTTTTAAAAAAATGGTTTCAATGATATATTTATGTGGATATTAATGGTGTAAAATGTTAAAAGCATCAAATTGGTATAGGACATATTGATTAAAAATTATCTTTATTAAATGATTTAAATGGTTTTGGAAATGTTTTTTTAGAATGGATTCAATATCATAAAATGTTATATTGTTTTTGCAATGTGGGAACGTTATCTTTCCTTTATTATTAAGTTATGTGCTATGATTATGTTATGGTTCTTGGGAATTGATTATGAAGACAGGTGGATCTGTGGTAAACTAAGGGAGGGTGAGCCCGATATAGCTCTCCAATGCATTGGGTAACGCGAAGGGGTTAAACGTTAAGGTTTCTTCGAACAGATTTAGGGAATATACTGTGATGGGTATTCCAAAGGTAACCATGAGGGTTACACCCTACATAAGAATGTTATGAATGCCTCAAGTTACCTTTATGTCTTATTATTTCTATGATTTATTCATGATTTTATGAGGTATGTAAAAGTGATTATGCTTTATGGGTAAAGTATGATTTCATTCTTATGTATATATGTACTAATTTTTCTTTTCCATAATTTTAATAACCCTTACTGAGCTTTTTATGCTCATCCCAAGTTTTTTAAATGTTTTTCACTGGTCAAGGGAAAGGTGCATGATGTGATGAAAATGTCAAAGAAGTGTAAAAAAAGAATCCATGTTTTATGTTATATATGTTTCTGTTGATGGAAAAAATGAATATAGTCTTTTATGTAACCACTTTGTTTAAATGTGGAATGTAATGCAAGTTTCATGATCTAATTCTCTAAAACTCTAAACCTGAAAAGATCCTCAATGTGTAATTTTATAATAACTCAAGATTAAGTATGGTTTAAGGCTGGGGCCTTATAGTTGGTATCAGTGCTCTGTTTAGATAACATTAGAGGTTAGGGTATTCTTTAAGCATAAGTGACATTACCATAATGGTTAGGATTTCAAAAAGTATCATAGTTTTTAGAAAAAGTGAATGAGTAAGTATATCTTACTCATTAGTACATGATGGTTTTGTTGATATACTCACATTGAAATTTCTTTTTTTAGTGAAAGGATGGATCTAGAAGGCACCAAAGTGACAGTAGGTTTGAAGGAAACTATGGTGGTTCTCTGATTAAGAGACTTGATGAAATGGTGGATTCAATGATGAAACTACTGGTTGTTCTAAACCAACTATAAAGGAGTCATGATCAACCACTTGAACCTTGGTATGTTCTGTAATGCATCATGTACGAGATGACCAATCAATGTGGAAGTTCAAGTAATAATTATAAAGGTAACCATTAGGGTTTATATGATCCTTACTTTTGAGGTAATTATGGGTTATTATATGTTGTGATGGAAAATGAAAGACATGAGATAAAATTGAGGTTAAAATATGTTATGATTATTTTTGAAGATTTTATCTCATTTTGGGGAATGTTTTAAGAATTATATAGTTTTGGAAAAAGGACAACACACAGACTATGTGATAACCAGTTGCGTCGGACAAAGCTGCGGGAATCGAACCCACAACCAAAGTGCGACTGGTATTTATCGCCTACCAATGGACTATGTGAAGTCCCTAGTTAGTTTGACTAAATATTTTTAGTTAGATGATTTTAGGAATCAAGAGTATGTTTATTTTGGGTTATATATGGAAATGATTAACCTATCATGGAGGATATATGATTAGGTTAATTACTTTTCAATATGAGAATTTAAGAGAAACTGATGTTATTTGGAGATAAAAGTTAATTTTTACCTTGGAAGACTATGTGATTAAATCCTTCAAATATTTGGGTTTCAATCATAGTTTGGTTTACATTGAAGAATTTTATGGACAATTTTTTATCAAATGGTCTTCGTTGAACTTTTGGTTTTTTTGGACAAATTTTGGAGATTAAGAATAGATTTTCTTTTTATAAAAGATTATAATTTTGTGGATTATCTGAACTCGTACAAAAAATTTTGGTTTTGTATTTTGTCCAAATACATGGAAAATATATAGTTTTCTTTTGTATATTAGGTGATTCTCAAGATGTTGATTATAATACTCTTAATGCGAACAAGTCTTCCTAAATACATTTCTTTTGGAGAAAATATGAGTTTGATTAAGGAATATAGTAAAATTTGAAAGTCTATGTGACAAGTAAGTATGTTTAATTATGATTTAGTTAAGCTGAAAAATAAATTCCTCAATGAAGAGTAACTTAAAACAAAAATGTTGTCTGTTAACTTTTCCTACTGGGGAATTGAATACCGTTTAACCCATCAGAAGTTTGTGATTTTCTTATGGTTAACTTTCTCCTAGACATGTTTACTATCACTCTCCATCAGAACATAACACTTTGTTTTCTCCTCCATATCCATATTTTCCTACATGGGATCCTAGTACGGGTTAACTCGGGTGACCTTTGTACTTTTTTTCTTTATTTTAACGTGATTGTTTTACTGACTCTTGTTCAGATGTGGGATTTTCAATGAAGTTTCCAAGCCCAATATTAATATTGTGAGGACGCAATTCCCAAACGTCAGGAAGGATGTAACACCCCATGTAAATAATGAATATGAAATTTTCATATTTATCCATATTTTGTGAATAAAATATTAATATTACATTAAAGGGGATTCTAGGCTCGATGGCATACCAAATACGCAACAACGAGTTTTTTGGAAATCTAATGTTGCACTCTAATAATAATATAATATTATTTTAAATGGTAGTAAACACCTAGCCATTGTAATGGTGGGAATGAACATAACTAACTACAAAATTATTATATATTTTTGTCAAATATTTTTACTCTTTACAATAAATGTTAGAGGATTAAAAATGCGAATGAATCCAATTTTAAGCGGTCGAGTAACCGCCTTTTGATGGAGAACCTCTTTTAAATACAAATTTTTAAAATTATATGTGTTATATTTAACAAAATGAAAATCTTCTTTAGAATCGGGACATCAAAATTTACTTTGTGTAAATTTTTGGTATTTTTCCGATAAAGTTCATTTTTTATTGAATAGTTATAAATGTTGTATTTTAATTCAAAACCACTTTTTAATCTAATCTATTTATATGATTAAATTGTCTTTTGAATTGGTTTTAAAGTGAAATTAGAAAATATTTTTAACATTTAATCCAATAGTGGATGTTTGAATTAATTTCACTTTGAAATTGGACTTAAACTAGTGTCAATCTTTTAATAGATATTATTTCTTAAAAACACGCTATTTCTTTTGACAGTGGGAATTAATTATTAAATTAATTAATGAAACTTATATGTTTTGAATTTTGTAAAATAGACATCATTTTTGAGTTCGGAATATCAAATATAGCTTAGGGTGAATTTTTGATATTTTTCTGAAAAACATCAATTTTTGATGAATAGTGAAACCACTAAGTGGTAGTTAAAGATACTGATTTTTCCTTTAAATGAAACTTTGTCACATTTGTGTTTTTAATTTCCAAAATCCGACCTACATGGTTGTCATTATGAAGTAAAATGTGGTTCAATGGGATTAAAATAATTTTTTTGGTGAATAGTAACTTTTATGTTTATTAATCGCGATTAGAGGTAATTAGTGTGGTTTAAGTTAATGTAATGTTTTAATAATATGAAATGAACTTTACACATGTCATACCCTCATTTTATGTGTCATGGCCGACCAAAAAAATCCATCGGTCAACTTGGGGACCCCATGAAGCCACTTTGGTTGGGAAATGATATAAATACCTTTTTATTTAAAGTTAAAATTAAAATGTCACAATCATGAGTTGTTTTACTAAAATAATTTGTAAATGGCGTTATACAAGTCATATTTTTTATTACAAATATTCATCAAAAATCTAAAAAGATTTCGTACATCATGATGTTTTTTTTTATAATTTTTAGACATTAAATAAATTAAACTATTTATGACATCATGATAATGAAACAATTACTGCATTAATATGGGATTTAAATAAAATGAAAAGATAATGTTAAAACTATAACATACACTTGTCCCAAACCTATTTTATGGGTGGATTTCTAAACCATATCACATTTTCCTCGAAATATATCTTTTTGGGACCTTTTAAATCTGAAAATCATTTTATAATAAAGTAATATTATATAACGTTCCATGAGTGCCCCTCCTCTCCTCTTATAAAAGCCCCCCACCTTACCACCTTACACAAACCTCTCAAGCCATTTTCTCGGCCAAACCCTACCCATTTCATATATCCACATCCCTCTATTCATCATTGAATTCTCGCATTGGGCAGAATAGTTTCCAAGGAACCCTTTGAGCTCAAATTAAAGAGAGTTACCCGATTTAATTGTAATGTCTTCCCTTGTGTTATTTTGTTTTATTTTTCTTCTCCAACCCCCTAACTCTTATTATTCATTTATTTTTTAACAAAACCAGTATCTTAAATATACTAGGATGTTTTTATGTGATGTATTCGAGATAAACTTTCACACACCTTCATCTAATGGTTATTGACCATATTGTTTCTGGGGATGGTGAATTACTGCCTCACGAAACGATGATTGTTAAATATTCTTTTAACACCTTCAAATGTGGCCATTAAGATGTCACTATATTTATATATGATATATAATATGATTATGGTTTCATTATGCTTCTGTATTATTTATTTGTGGAATACCTTTATGGTTTCCATTATGGGTAAACGTGATATCTTCATTTTAGGAAGTGCGGACTACCTCCCCCTCAATGTGATTCGATTCGTTAATGCCATATGTGGGAATTATAAAAGATGTAATTAATTGTATTACATATGTTATCCTACTAGAATTATAATATAACATTATATCATTATTATTTCATTCCATTGAATACAAAAAAAATAAATGAATGCAGTGTTCATGTGTACGTATGGCTTACTGTATCCATGAATGGTACATTTCATTTCTTATCTCGAAATGTTATGTACTATTATTAGTACATATATATAATCGATATATATGTAATATATTAAATATAAATTATGGATATAATTATGGAATTATAATATATATAAATCTAATTTTGTTTTAATTCAATTAATATTACAAAAAATGAAAGTAGCGTTCATGCGTACGTACGACATACCATCTCCATGAATGGTGCTTTTAAATTTTTATCTCCAAATTCAATTGAATAGTATAAAATGAATATATACAGGATATATATGATATTTAAAACATCAATACTATTCTGTAGATGATGTATCTATAACTTCATGGAAAATTCTTTTTCCAACAAGTTCAATTTTTACTCATGTACTGAACATCGAAAAAAACGTCTGATATGAACTCACTTTATTAACCAATTGTTATAACATTATAATATGTGATATGAACTGAATATTAATATTTAAATGATTTCATTAATCAATTATAAATTGACCAAATTTTATTATTCAGGATATTAAAGAACGATCGAGTCATGTCGGACACGAGGTCAGGGAATCCTACGTCTCTCTTTCTTTGCAAGTACTCTCTTTTATGTCATTTCTTTTATGCTCAATGTTCTTATGTTTGAGGTTGTTCTTTTATATTCCTATTTATTTAATTTTTATGTTCATATTATGAGAGACACTATTTGATCTCATCAATCTATTTTTGGATGTTTTATGTGGCGTCGTTAGGCTGCCGAATTTTCATAAGGGGATTTTCATCTCACTTTTTGTTCCCATGAGATTCATGCTACATTGGCCACTATTTACTTTTTGTGTGGTGTATGTACTTCCCATTATTTTACTATTAGTATAATATAATATCATTTATGGGTAGTAACATCTTCATTGTATGGCCCTTCTTTCATGGAGTGTACGTTTTGAATGTTTCCCAAATCGGTAAGGGAACCTTTCACACTTCTATTTTAAAAAGACTTATTTTGTTATGTCTTTTAATTTACATATTTTTATGTTGGGATATGTTTGTATATATCCTTATTTATGTAATATTTAATTACAATTGATGAGATACCATTTTCACTCTCATCATCTAATTTTATGAATTTTAATGTGACGTCGTTATGCTGTCGAATTTTACCAAGGGAACTTCTTAACCCAATTTCAATGTCCTTGGGTTCAACATGTAGTTATTGAATATGTTATCCATTGAATATGTGTGAATGAAAATTGATTGTTTTACACATAATATCCACTTATATTGGGTGTATTTATGTTTGTCACACAGAATTATGAGATTGATTCATCCTTAATTTAAGGATACCTTCTTTATAAGGGATTTTATCTCATTTTACATTTCTTTTGAGACTTCATTGTTGTTATGCACCAATTCAATATTATATGGTGTATATAATGTCATTTGGAATATTATATCATGAATCCCTTTATTCTCATGATATTATAATGTTCTGATTAAATGTTATTCCTCAATTATTGTATTCAAGTGTCTCTCATTTTGATAAAAACACTTTAACTAAAATATTGTTTTAAATGTTTTAATGATTTATTCTTACAAATATTTCTAATTAATATCCATGTTTTCAAAATGGTTTCTAGGATTTATTTATGTGGATATTAATGGTGTAAAATGGTAAAAGCTTCAATGTGGTATGGGAAACTTTGATTAAAAATATCTTTATTAAATGTTTTAAATGGTTTTGAAAATTTTTTTTAGAATGGATTCAATATCTTAAAATGTTAAATTGTTATTGAAATATGGGAACATTATCTTTCCATTATGATTATGTTATGTGCTATTATTATGTTATGGTTCTTGGGCAATATTTAAGAAAACGGGTGGTTCTATGATAAACTTAGGGCATGTGAGCCCGATATAGCTCTCTGATGCATTGGGTAACACGAAGGGGTAAAATATTAAGGTTTATACGAAGAGATTTAGGGAATATCCTGTGATGGATATTCCAAATGTAACCAAGATAGTTACTCCCTACTTAACAATGTTATGAATGCATCAAGTTACCTTTATGTCTTATGATTTCTATGATTTATTCTTGATTTTATGAGGTATGTTAAAGTGCTAATGCTTTATGGGTGAAGTATGATTTCATTCTTATGTATATATGTACTCATGTTTCCTTTCAATAATTTTTATAACCCATACTGAGATTTTTATGCTAATCCCACGTTTTTGAAATGATTATCACAGGTTAAGGGAAAGGTACATGATGTGTTGATAATGTCAAGGAAGTTTCAAGAAAGAATCCATGTTTCATTTTAAATATGTTTCGGTTGATGGGAAAAATGAATATTGTCTTATTATGTAACCACTTTGTTTAAATGTGGAATGTAATGCAAGTTCCATGATCTAATTATCTAAAACTCTAATCTTGAAATGATCATCAATGTATAATCTTGTAATAACTCAATATTAAGTAAGGTTTAAGGCTGGGGCCTTATATCATATACAACACACAACTCTAAGTTTAAACATATAATTAAATTAGTAATTAAATATTATAATAATACCATATACATGAAATTGAATTGTATTAATAGAATTTAAACATCATTTAATATAAATATTGTTTCTAATAAATTATAATTTATTGAATAATGATTATGAAAATCATTATTCCCTTCAAAAATGATATTCAATATTTTTTATTGGGAAATTTTTTATCTTATATGGAATAATTAAAAGGTATATTCGATAATTTGAACTTTATTTTTGTAATCATCATATAAAAATAATAATTAGATCTATTTTTTGAAATATTCTAAAAAGGATGATTTTATAGTTAATAGTTGAAAATTAAAATTTTAAGGAAACCTTGTCTTCAATATCATGTATTTTAAATGTAATTATTATGTAATTTCATATTATAATTAGTTCTCACTTTATTATGATAAATATAATAGTTAAAAAAGATTAAATTTTATATTAAATTTAGTATTAATTTATGTTCTTACATAAAATGTAGTTTTTCTAAAAAAATATATTTTCATTGCATGTTATATATTCATAAAATATTTATTTTATCCAATTATTTAATTTTAAATTTGATAAATATATACCATATTTAGAATAAGTGGGACAAAATTTTATTAATTTTACCTTTTTAGGTTTATTCATTGTGAATAGTAACGTTAATTGTTTTTCGACATGGTAAAGGGTAAATAAGGTACTTTTTTTCTAAAAGAATTTGATAATGTCAAAAAATGACCTTAATACTTTCATTAATTTTATTGAATGATTACATTTATCCATCAATCCTGGAATATTTAATTTTATGATCTTTTTTTTCAATTTGATGTGTTTTGGACTTTATAGTATTTTATGTAATGAAATGTAATAAATTATAAATTCTTTTTTTATTAAAAATTAATTTTCACATATGGAAAACCATATATATGTTTTATTATAAATAATATTTTGTAAATTTTATTATTTATATTCATCATTATAATTTAATCATAAATTTTTAGATGATATAATTATGGTAAATGTATACAAATTCCCAACGTAGTAATTTTTCAAAAAATTCAAGAATAATAAAATTATATATATAATATTAAAAGTAAAGTAATTTTAATGAATAAATTTAACCCATGATGTAGAATCCCCTAATTCTTCACTCGATCCCATTTCCAAAATGTGTTGGTTTTGAGAATTTTATGTGGCCCTTCACATACAACAGAAGATAGCGACGTGCAATGGGGTTATGATAAGTATTTTGGGTAGACTATACCCACGGGTTATAATGTTACTAAAAAATCAATCCAATAACAAAACTAAATAAATATTAGACTATGGAATGATTGAAAAAGACAATACAGTGGAATACAAACAATAATATCCATATGAGAGATCAAATTAATAATAATTTAATAATTGAATGATATGGTTGATTGCATCTAAATTTAATTCTGAAATAAATACAACCAAAATAATAATTGGCTCAAATAAAGACCGAAATATCCATGATCCCAAACCCAATGTTAGTACAATCTCCATACCCCGTCTCATTATGATAGAAAAAAATAATCATCATAATTCATTTCCCTTGACCAAACACGCATAAATGAAATCTATTCAGGAACCAAAAGATAACCCAAAATATGGTCGGACTGTTATATAAAAGGTAGAGAAAATTGTGTGAAAAATTAAAAAATTGGATAATATTTGTATGAAATAATTTAACAATCAAGTGAAATAATGAATTAAAAAAGTAACATAATACCTAATCAATTTGGTTTATAACCATGTTGTAATGTCTCTATGAATGTCACAAAACTCTTCAAACAAAAACCATATAACATCGAAAAAACATATAATTCCTTGAAAACATTGAACAGTTTGTCTAAGAATATCTCATAATCAATCTGACCACAATAATACACCCAAGGTATATGAAACACATGTCGGGGTAAAAACCCTCTATATAAGCATTTCAACTTGTAATTATGATTGGGACATATATATATATATATAATCATTTCAGGATGTGTTTTGGAAAACCATGGTATATAATCATTTAATTATCTCTCAGTGTAAAAATTAGTATATAATAATTTCAAAATGTCTAGGGGAATATTCCAATATATATTCATTACAACATATCCTATGTAATATCCTGATATATATTAATTTCAGCATGTGTCAAGGAATATCCAATTAAATAAGATTTTAAGCATGTAATAGATTCTAATTTTCTATACATAAGAATTATAGATATTAAATTAAAACATAATAGAATAAATGATATCATAATATAACATAATAAGGTTAAATGGTTAATTAGGAAAATTAAAAATTTTAATTCAATTACATGCTTCAATTATCAATTGGTCAACCAATACCATTATATTTTTCATAATAAACAATCTATGCCAAGGTGAGTCAATGTTAAGAAAAAACAAAAAAAAATTGAATATAAAAAGAAAAATATGAAATTGAAATATTTGAATAAAATTAAATTGTCTGCACACCCAAAGGGTAGACAAAAACTATAAATTTCGAATAATATTTAAGAGACTCAATGGATTCCCATGTTTATTGTTTATTTAATACAGGCACAGGTTGTGTGAAAACAATTTAAATTTTTCCCGAACATGAAAATTATCAAACCATAGTGTTAATCTTTAGACACCACACCATTAGTTTAAAAACACATAAACACCTAAAATAGAAAACATTAATGAAGAAGAAGGCCAAGATGATAACAAAAATGATCCTAGATAAAAACTGATCATTCTGAAACCAATCAATGAACAAAATCATGAGATTAAACCACAATAGTTGGAGAAAATTTTGATAGATTATAAAATCTAACAAAACACAATTACTAGTGTTGTAATGCATGATCCAAATGTCTAGAATCAGTATAGGCACTCTAAAATCATCGTGAGGAATCCATCAAGTCTATATGAGGAATTATACATGGTAGATGAATCAAAAATCAATCACACAACACCCATTAAAATCCTTTATGGGAATATACATGGTGTGTTATGTTGTTACATGAGTTATTTTTATTTTCATAATGATACAATATGAAACCAATTATCATGAATAAATATTTTTCTTATATTGAATAGTAAATAACAATTTATGGATTCACTAAATTTATTCCTTTCATGCCATGTATCATCTTAGGATATTAGTCTAGTTTCTTTTATAAACCATGTAACCCATTTAAATATTTTTTAATTATCCTTAATATCTTTATCATAACATTTTCATTATACAACCCTTAATCCCATTTAAGGATAAATAACATACCATTAATAATTATTAAAATATTACCTTCTTCTATAGGCTCTATTAATTCTAAAAGAATACTAATAACAACTCCTCGAATTGGTCCTCTCATGTTCTCATATGATTCCTCGCAAATTAATAATGAGATCATTCATACTACATTTAATTAAAAAAACAAGACCACAAATTCATAATGAAGTGGAAAATTTCATATGAAATAATTTGAACGAAAAATTAAAATGGAGAGATGTACCGGGAAAATGATGGGATCATTCTACCTCAACACTATATAACATATCATTCATAAGATACTCCAAGCCTCGCTATGAGGTCTTTATAAAGAAGCAAATCCACTTTGATCCCATCAAATTGTCCATGTCTCAGTTATCCTAAAAAACTCAACCATAATAACATTTCACTAAATCCAATTTTATACTCCTGCCCAAGATCATATACTCACTATGGTTCATAGTCTATATTATATACTCCTTAATGTATGTATCAACCCCAATGATGACCTAAGATATGTGTATCACATGATAAGGGTCTAAAAATATATTTAAATATATGACACAATAAAAACATCATCCATAGATCAATAGAAATGTAGAAGGGATAATCATTATGCCACAAGAAATTCCATATTGACTACCTCAAATAGCCCGACAAGCTTGGGCTTGAGATTTAACTATTTCCGAGAATGTCATTTACCATACAAAAGTTACACGTGAAGGAAAGCACTCTTAAAAAATTGTATCTATATTTTTCACCTCTAATTGTTTTCCAAATATTTTTTAATACTATACACTATCACAAAACACTATCTGATCAACTAAACATTCTCAGACATCTCCCATATTTGATTAATCAAAACAATCATTGCCTTAGTTACCTCCAACCACCAAAGAGAAAAAATGCACAACCTTCCATAAAATTACTCCCAATTTTCCATCTTGATATATTATTTTATGCTATTATTATATTAAAACTCCATGAGTTCCATATAATTATCCCATGAACAACAAAAATCAATGAGACATGCCCATTACATATCCTCTATTACTGGAATAGTCCTTTAATAATGGAGATCAATCTATGTGTGATAGGACATTCTCAAAAAGGACTAGTGACCTAAGGGACTTATATGAACCATACAATATATGCAATGTCCAAAGAGGTTCTCTATTTGAAATTATACTTCTCAAAAAACCATTCAGCCGAAAGATCACATACAAGTAAAGGATCCCCAAATCATGAAATGTAAAGGTATGCCCAATATCAGAGAAGTTTTATACCTTTATTAGTTTATCCATAATCTTCCATACTGTATCATTCTTAAAAGTTTCATGTTAATACAAACTAAAAATCCCTTGTGATATAATCCCATTTCAATTATAGAATTCAAAAATTCTACACAATCTCATATAGCCTCAGATACTTTGATGCAAACTGATAATATGTGAAAAATTAGTCCACAAATCCTTTAACCTACATATTCATTCAGAATCACTATTATCTTATATTGAGATAAAAAAACAATTCAAACAAGGATGAATCACCCAATGAGGAACTTGAATTACCATCATTTTCTCATCATGTATGGCCACAAAAACACATAATATACCAAGGTAATGAATATAATTTTCATTACCATAAGACGATCCTGTTATAATTTATCCAATATATAAGATGTATTGATGAACTAATCCCTTTGGAAGAGATTATTTTAAAGTATTAATCATGTCTCATAGAATGCGTATAATATATGTTTATGTCAAAGCAACTAATCTTACTGACTTCAGAACATCTAGATGCATGTCTAAAAACAGAGACATTAACCACCACTCATTGAAAGACACCTTTGTTTCCTATTCTAGTGTCTCACAACTCAATAAATAAGGAATTTGAATCCCTTTTAACTATGTATAATCCACATCTATGATGAATTATTAAAGATACTCTTCCCATATCCTCTACCAATGATTCGGGTTCTACTAAAAAATGATGCACAAGAGTATATTTCTGTCTGTGTATATGAAGTACATCTCATGGATGTGATGATACCACAAATTTCCTAAGTCTTTTTTAAATTTCGTATAAATTAATATCATGATATGGGTAAATACCCTCATATAGACCCAACTATCTCAATATATAAACCACCACTCGATCCTCTCTCACTATAACTTCTCTTCATCCATCCTTGGATGTGTTATAATACATGATATAATTATTTACCGAACACATATAATGTGAGTATAAGTTCTGATGTATTAAAATTTTTTATCCAAAAAATATGTCTCACAATAATCAGAAAAAAATAGCACCACCACCTTCTTGTTAATCGTAGAAATTAGTAATCCCAAATGGGATAACATCTAGATAAAGGGCCAATAATAACATGTCTAACCCGGAAGTAACTAAACATAATGAAATATTTGGGATTATCCCAAGATAAAACAACCACATCATTCTCTATTTCTACTAACACACAATCCAATAATGTTAAATTTCACATATGTTCATGTCATCATGCCAAAAATTACATGTGTATAGATTTTCATACATCACATACTCTCTCAATTTACTCAAGATGATGTTAAGAGTAATGAAATGAATGTATACTGAATTTTAGTATAGTAATATTTTCATATAAACCACCAATATGTTATATAGTTGTATGAAATATCATATTAATTATGGAAAAGAATTCATCTGATGAATTATTCCTGAAAACAGAATCACCATGAACTCATAACATGTTATACCTTATCCTATAAGTAGACTAAGGAAATATTGATGGTCTATTCATCAATAATTGGAATACACATCCTAAATAGCACTTAGAGGACATCATAGAACCTCTCAACATATTGAATAGATTATTGGTGAACATATGATGATATAGGTTCATGACTATCATTTGAATCAATATAAGGTAATCCACACATAAGTGAAAAGTATTCTCAATAATTTTGGTGAAGAGAACAATAGATAAAAAAAGATATGTACAAGGATATATTAAACCATTAGCTTCTATATCATCCAACTATAATTTCAACCCGTGATTATCTACCAATGCCATTATATATGGTAGGATAAAATGTGGATCCATACTCGACACTATGTATATCATAAAATCGATCTCCAAATTATGATATAAGATGTAGAAATCATCAGTAAAACATACTGAAAATGGACTAAACCAATGGAGGAAATGAATCATGATTCATTCCACTATCATCAATTGAAATAATATAATTATAATCCATGGGATAATTTAATATAAACAGAACTGGTCTCACAAAACTAACCAAAATATCTCAAACACCATGAGGAGAATAACTACTTAATTATATTGTAAAAAGGGAATATCCCCTTCTAAAAATGGTCAATATTAGAACAATATAGAAGAAAATTCATTAAAAGAGTAAAATTGATTCCTTCCATTAACAACATGAATTGATTTTAAAATAAATGGTAACAAAAATATACATAGAACACACAATTAAATGTTTTATATTCTCATATTGTACTCCAAATAGTGTGTTTATGGTTATAACTGCATCTGGTACTTCCACATACAAGACCTAGATATTATATTTAAGTGTAAATAAATAAGAATATGATTCTCATTTATAAATAAAAACAATATAAATTATTTATTATATTAAAATTGTAACTTTAGCAATAGAAAATTATGTATCCCTGTTAGCTGAAGTAGACTGAATAACATATAACTGATCGACCAATCAACTATGGGATCCCTTATAACCACCAAAATTTATTCATGCATGTATTTAATGTCATTTCATCACTGGTGTAAAATTCCCCCTTCCTTGAACAAAATATCATGTGGAACTCTAACTACATTTTTGTTGAGAATTAGTTGAGTCTTTCGTAGACTGGAATACCTATCCCATACCCTTTGCGGTACTATTATTTTCATTTTTATTCTAAAAACCTAATTAGGATTAAAATCATTCAATATTCATTAAACTCCAATGTATGGTATGGAAAAAGGGGAAATTTTTTCTCATCATTTCATAGTAATATGTCTACAATAGAAAATGGTCCTTAGATCAATTCCCACAATCCTGACTATTCAAACCACTATCGCATATGAAAAAACATACATTGAAATGCTTTGTTCAACGGGAATAATAGCTCATAGGTTACCATGATGATATGGAATTTCCTATTCATGGGGCCTCTCCCAGATTCCATCCATATTGATTAGCTAGTTCACAACACACAAAAAATTACATAGATGAAACAAATTCACCTTGGAAATTATATTATAAAGAATACTATCTTGAAAATGACAATCCATTGAGATATATTATTTTTCCAAAGATACTAATAATCATTATGAGACATTCCATCACAAAAAAGTCTTCCAAATATCTGTGAATTAAATGATTATCCTTCTCACTCCTCAATGTATCGATACGTAAATACCACATGGACATTTCATTGATGTCTATTTAGGATGACTCATATCTCTTCATTGATTACTCACTAATGTCCCAACAACACATGGATGGTCCTTGTAGCTTATCTATAAAACTTTATTCTCTCTTATCAACAGGTGAATTGTGAATCTTAAAAATCATTTGGATTGACTCAAAAAACGACAACCTTTGGGCCCCATTATTTAGTGAAAGTATGTGGACGTTGAAGTTGTAACTCTCACTTAAAATCAGACATAGAAGTCACAATGTGAAAAAATATCTCATATACATGGATCACATGACCTTCAAGAAGAAATCACAGTGATTAACACGTATATATTGATCAAGAACTATAGGAATATGAATTTTAAAAGTATAACAAGAATTTCTTAATTCCACTCTCATAATATTCAACTCGATGATGACGTTGTTGAATAATCTATATAAGAAACAAACACTAAATAGAATACTATCAATAATAAGTTCATCCTTAAAAGGTGACAGAAATAGAGAACCACTAAATCATACTCTCTCAAAACATGGATTTTATGTCTTCCTTTAGGACATGATAATTTATTTATTTTACCTATCAGATATAACAAGTATCTTATATAATATATCAAATAGAGAGGCATGTATCACATATAATAAATATGTCCTTTACTTGAAATATTTTTTTCAATATTTTTTTCCATATGTTCTTATCATGATGCATTTATACTCATCTGACACTATAATGGTTAATAAATATAAATATCCTAGACCATTATGATCATTAATTAATAATGTCACATAATATGTGAATCACCCAAGGAGAAATGACATCAACTAAAACAAGTTAACATCAATAACCACAATCTTCCCCAGTTAACTCAAATTTTCATCCATACATAAGTTCATTACACATACGAACAAGACCATTATGAATCCAAAAAACATCTTAGTATGTTTTATAACATTACATAGTTGTATTTAATCAATATATATGTTCAGTGTTCTCTAATAGATCATTAAAACATACCCATATACATTACATTCTCACGTGGCTAAAATGGGTTTGTTAAAAGACATCAAGTGCACCAATTTTTAGGAAATATTTTATCAAAATGTATACGGTGTCTGAAAAGTATATTTTGGAGGCTGTACTACTTGGTTATAGAGTTATAACATAGAGGAACAATAAAATGAAAGTATTACCCGGTAATCCAAGTTCACAATGTCTAAACATGACATTTATAATATTATGTGTGTGATACAATTGAATAAAAAAGATTTAAATTTTAATTAAATAATTGTATTAATACCCATTCAACCTACTTTATCACCATGACAGAATGTATTAAAGCATGTTTTAGAAAATTACAAATAATAATAATAAAACTAAATAAAAATTAACCTTCATCGACGCCATTCTAGAATGAACCAATGAATGAATCCCAATAATTCTAACCATAACCATAATAACTTGTTATAAATCACATAATTCTAGGTCAATAGGCACTATAAAATCTTATCATATATTAATTTACGTAAAACATGACATATAATAATTTCAATATGTGTTAAGGAATAACCTTTCACATAATAATTTTTACATGTATTAGGGTATAACTTTATATATATGCTCTTTATTATACCTCATGGAATTTCCCAGTATTTTAGTATTTTAGAAATTCAATGTTAATAGGCTGTTGTATTATAATTTTCTATTGTATTAGAGAGAAAATCATGTATATAATCTTTTATATATTTAAACAATTCCAACACTCCAAAAATAATCATTATATCAATTATATCTCAATATATGTAATATTAATAATTATATAACAATATCAAATTATGAGTCTCAATGGTTAGTTATTCACATTACCGTTTATCTTTGATTTAAAAATATCATCTATCTTTTGTCCATCCAATTACATGAACATTATCTCATTATATAAACCATTCCATAGTGAATATATACCATTATAAAAATCCAAGACCTATTATTTGATAAATAAAAATAATTCCATTAATCTAATCTACTAAAATAAATAGTTCTCTCACCCTAACCGATTCCATAATGTAGTTCAATTATAATTGGATCTGAGGGACATCATGGATTATCATGTACATAATATCATTAATTCATGAGAACTCTATGTTATCACAATTGTAGTATTGAAGAAACATGAAAAATATAAAACCATATTGTTATGTTTTATACCTCCAAACATTAACCATTATAGAAAATGATTATTCCAAGGGTAATGGACCATGGGAAAGAATGTGTTAATGATCACCCGAGGAATCCTATTTCAAAACTAATCACAATAATAAACACAAATAACCATGGTCAAGATATTATATTGATAGATCTGGAGAACACCAGATGAGAAGGTAAACATTTTGAAACCCACAGACCAAGAATTATATACATGATTTGGATGTCCAAAATAATGAGAGAGAATCCAAAATCACATGGCTTCTGCACTATGATTTTGCGGGGAAATACTGCATGTGCAGTGAATCAAAAATCAATCAGTTGATTCCCTCTAAATATATCATCGACAAATTAAAGGATGTGTAATGAAATTCTACATTATTTTTTTATTTTTATAATGAATATCTAGAATACCTATCACCTCAGCAGAATATTTATTTTTCATGAACATTATAAGATATGTAATACATTCATGAAAAGTATTAACTAAAATACTTGTATCAGGTCGCAACATGATCCTTTTATATTTTATGTGTTGTGTAACCCATTTACACAAAGTTCATTTTCCCGAAGATTGTTAAAAACCCCATTTACTTATAGAGACATGAATATGCATTTTTTATTCTAAACCTACTATGAAACCATAATAACAATCTACCCATTTATAAAAAATAAATTAACTCGAACAGAAAACCTCAAAACACACCCTCTATACACCTTCATTGGTTTACTCAATATTATAAACAACCAATATATAAAACCATTAAAAATGATACATTTATGAAGAATCATGACAAATAATGATTACTGATGATGAAACACTCAACAGAAATATGTTTAATGAAAAATATAGAGAGATAAATAAAAAAAATTGTTGATATCAAACTCATGAATTTCAATGAAAAAAATTAAATTTCAAGGTTGGATTAAAATATTTAATTCTAATTGAATATTGTAACTGTAATTTATTAAATTCAAATTAAATTAATAGTTCCATATTTGATATTATAGATATTTACTCAATGTGGTATTTTATAAGATGATATTAAATATAAAAAAATCATTACCCTAGTGTTTATTATATTGTTTAAAATAAAAATAATTTTATAATTATAATATTTTTACTTATAGGAATTATATTTTCTCCAATATTTTAAAGAATATTTTGTGGTATTCTAAAAAATGATTAAACAACGATAAAAATAAAATTATTTGGGAAAAAATTCTATTCAGACATGTCAAAATTTCATTATATTATAGTATTGAATCTATACATAATCATAGAATAAAATATTATCAGTTTGAGGAAATTTGAAATTATATTCATATATTTCAATATAAAAATTTATAAAAATTAAATAAATTACCCTTCCCTTAATTACAAAAGTACACTCATCCTTTCATTTTTTACTACTCCTTAAAATAAAATTCTTGAATAGAATATACATATTATATTCTAAACATCCACATGCATGTTATAGTGTTCTTGGAATTCCATAGATACCATCATGAGGTACCATAAGAAATTATCTAAAGATGAAATATATAAAAAATTAGTTGTTTTTATAGACTCTATAAATTTTATTTATTCTTCAATATTCTCTTGATGTGGTGTTCCCTTAATAAAATAAAAAATATTGTATCGTTAACATACAAGTATATTAATATTAGGTTATAATATTATTCAATTTCTTATACATCCTATTAAAAACTAAATCACTTGACATGTGTGCATATGGATTACAGTCTCAACATTGTAGTGTAATTTGTTTTCTCTCACCGCCTCAATAGTATGGGTATGATGATAAAACCAATGGATATATATGATAATTATTAAGTGATATTAACATATGAAAATTCTTATATCATAATTGTATATATCCACTAAATCATTTAAAAAGGACATTGTCGCCCATGCATACATATGACTTATTATCCACATGAAGTGATTTTATACATTTCAAATGAACACATTTCATGAATGAATCTTAAAATGAATTTTATGAGTAAATATTATATATATAAAATTAATATTATTCAATATATTACGTAATATATTTTAAAAAATAAGGTTTTATTCTATTGATATAATTAATTCACACATTATTAATCAAATGTCATTATTTTTTAGTAATTCACCATTCCATGATGATTATACCATATTTTATCATGATATAGTCCACCTTATGTAACACATAATATGTATTTGAGGCCACAATATCATTACCTAAACTAAAAAAAATAATTCCCATGAAATTACATTCACTCCCATTACATAAAATTTGTTTCCAAACATTTAGAATTTTTCTTCACAAAAAAATGGTGATCCCATGCAACAATTTCAAGAAATAACTCTAGTTAAAAATTTCAATTTATTAATAGATAATTTAAATTTCTTAATCCACAAAAAAATTTGAAATTCCATATCGTCATTATTTTATTTCAAATATTTAATTTCTCAGTGAATCTTAATGAAAATATCCACATTATCAACCTTTATAACACTTACACATTAAATCATTTTCATAATTTGCTAATCTGACCATCTCAAACACCAATATAAAAATAATTATTAAATAATTTAATATAATTAAATTATTTAAACTTCATAACATTTATACTATAATAATTATTTCTTCACCTTATATTCAATAAAAAATTAATATATTGTTCATTCTTTTGGAGCACTAAAACAACCATGAAGGTCACATTTGATTTTTCATTAACAAAATTTTGTACTACATATTGAAATTGGAATGGTGAAGATATATATATATATATATATATATTATTTAAAAATTTATATTATTTTAATAAATAGTTGTAATTCAATGGTTATTATAGGAAATAAATGATTATTATAAAAAACCACCTTAAATGAACATAAAATTTGGAAAAAATGTGTATTTATAAGGGAAAATATATTTTTCCTTTACCTTACCCTTATACAATTTCAAAACACATGTTCAAAACCATTATAATATATTAATAATTAACTATATGTTTTGTGATATTATTAGAAAAAATAGACTCATCAATATTAAAAATAAATCATTTTTCGTAGAATGTTCATGTTGGGTATGTCTAGCCACCTATGATAAAATTTATATTTATTTATATCATGTACTTATTTATAATGTAAATATTGAAAAAATATTAAATTATTAATATTTTTGGTTTTTTTAATAGTAATACATTACTTTAAAACATGAATTAATTAAATGTTGTCTATTCATTATAAATTATTCCAAAAATCTCATCTCCAAATTCATTATAAATAATAATAACTATGAATAATATGAAATTAAATTAGAACAATATAAATTACTATATTGAATAAATTTCAGTACGTATTATTTTCTAGGGACTATAAAACATTGAATAATAATGAATATCTAAACCATTATTACAAAAATTAGTTTAAAAAGATATAGATTGTGTACAACCGATATCCAAAATAGATAAAAACTTACCAATATAAAAGAGAAAAATAATTTTAAATGTGTTTTATAATGGGTAATAGTTCATTATAATGTCATGAGCTATGTTATAAATATATTTTTGTTTATAATACATCATTATAGTGTTCATTCAATTGACTAGTGTATCATGTCAATGGGTTCTTTCATCTAGATTTATTTTCATTAGGCAACTGTATTATTATAAACCATGATATCATTTTATTATAGTTATACCTTCAATGAATTTGAATTGTAAAAAATTCATTTATTTCATTGGTTTTGATTTAAATTATTCAAATATTATAATTGGTTTTGTTAACTGAACTCCACACATTGTGTTATAATTCATATCCATAAAATTATACATTCATTTCTTTTTTATAAAATATATAATATAATTTCAATGTACATTTTCTTGTCTCGGGTAGTATATAAATTATAATGAAACTCTTTTACATTGATTAATACATTCATATAAGTATTTTTTTTCTAATAAGTATTATTATGATACTGTTTAGTTATTTTACCCTAACTTTATACATTCATTGTTCTATAAATCATTTTAAATTAATATTTTAAAAAATAATCCCATCATATATCATGTGTAATTTATATCATAATTACTCATTATAAAGATTGATTTTTATTTCATCTATTTTAATAATGTATTTCATCAAATCTATATCAAAATAAATACAATATTATCAATACATCCAAATATTAATGGAATTTCTTAATCTCACCATTTATTTTTAACCATTATTAATCATTCAGTGACATTTTTTAATATTGTTAATAAATAAATTATTTTAAATAATTTTCTACATTATATCTGTAATAAAACATTTTATATTTGTTATTACATTTTTATTTATTTTTAATTAATGTTTTTAAAATAATCTTCATTTTATCTTATTAATGCCTTTATATCTTTATAAAGCTTCTCATTGATATGGTTTCAATAAGGTAATGTTTTAAATTTATTTCTATGTGAATATTTGAAAACATTTATAAAATTTTCAATTTTCCTTTATAATATATTATTTTAATATAAATGTTTTCAAATTAGTTAAACATCAAAATTTTAATATCTTGATTTTCCTTTCATTCACTTATTTTGGTGATGTACTTCCACGTATGTTATTTTCAAAATTTATTCTATTTAATTTATCAAATTTATCCCTTTTGAAATTTATGTTTTAAAATTACCCATTACATCTACATTATTTATATTCATAAATGTTATTTTTGAAATAAAACTTCATGTTTCACATAAATTTAATGTTTATCTCTAATGTCCACAATTCCATGGAATTTCTTTTTATGAATAACACGAAAAATTATATTTTGAAAGGAATTTTCTGTGTTATTTACATTTGGTCATTAATCATATACATGTATGAAGAAAATTTTGGTTAGACCGTCATTAACTGTTGTAAATCCCATTTGACATTCCATTGTTTTTTAGTTTTATGATGAATAAATACAGTATCTTTAATGGGTATTGTTATTATATTTCAAATGATTGACTTCATATGTCACATATATTTATGAATGATAGATTAGTGATGTCCTATACTTCCCCCCCTTTATTGCGGGTAATTATTGATTTTCCTTGTCATAATGATATTTTAAATGTTATTTTTTGTAGTCAGAAAATGAAACATTTTAATTTTTTTATAATATATAGTATTGGATTTTTTTCCAAAATATGGATCTATAATTTTTTTCATTGACAACAGTATGTAAGAACATTTTTTTGTTAAAATATATATTGATGAATCTTTTTGATCCCAGAATAAATGATGGACATTGTTTTTGTTTGAAAAATGTATCATAATTTTTTTTATTAGCAATATTGTTATCTTCTTATAAATATAGTTTTCAAAAAATAATGAAAGAATAAATTATTCATCTAATTAATTATACGTTTAAGGTGTATTAATATATTATGAGTTTATATATGAAATTATTATTGGCTAATGATTTTATGGGTTGAATTTTTTATGTCACATTTTTATTCTTATATTCTCATATTATTATCAGTTATGGTATTTAATTTTTATCCAATGTGATTATCCTTTTAGATTGATCGATATCACCAATTTATTATGGTTTCTTCCCCTATGTTTTAATGATAGGTATACCATTAATGGAATCAAAATGATTGTGTAGTGTAGTTTTATTATTATGGAATAATTTCAAGGGTTGTATGATAATTTTTTTTTCTTCCTCATTGATACTAATATATCAATTCATGGGAATGTGTGGTTAAATTTTTTATATTTAATGATTATATTCTACTTATAATTGTAGAAAAATATCATTCACGGCACATAATATCAATTATATCATTTATAGAAATATTATTTATTTATTTAAATGGGGGTGTGTTTCTAGGGTACATTAATTGGTATCTTAGTAGTGTTTAGATATTTTTTAATTTTTAGATAGGATATTTTGGGGATTAAAATAAGTATGTTTTAGTAAAATCCCTTGAGATAATTCTATAGATTCATTATTAATATATATTAACATCAATGTGCTTTTATAATGTATATATTGTTTGGATATTCATGAAATAATAACCTTTTATGAATGTTATAATGTGATTTTGGTGGTGTCTTAAATCAATCTAGGATTAATATCAAAATAATATATATTTATATTTATTAACTGCATCTTCTATATGGTTCATGGTGACAGATTTTAAGGATACACACATGGCTAAATAACTTTCATATATATTATTCGATTAATCCCATTTACTTTACATGTAATTATGATGTATTTTTTATGTAATATCATTAAGAAATTAGGTTAGGCTGTTTGATAAATAAAATAAATCATATATCCTAGTTAGATTAAATTGATTTAAATTTTTTATTGTCAAATAGTTGAAATTAATGTATCATAATATAAAAAAACTCTTTGGTTAAGTAATATAATTATTTATATTTTATATTTTTCTGATAACTACAAGATCCTAATATATTATAGGTTTCTATTGGGCCTATATTACTGTATATGTTTTAGTAACATTCATATTATATTTACCATGGTCTGCGATTATGTATAAATTTGAGAAAAATATAGAAAAATGGTAGTGCATGGTTGCTACATGGTTTTCCTTATCTGTCCAATCTGACCATAAAAATTGAGTAACACTAGGCAATGTGAATTTTAATGTTTCACACATAGTTTTTTAATAAATTTTACCTCTTATTATTTATAATAAACCCATAGGAATGAGGAGCACAATTATATGAAATGATAGGCCCCAACTAAGAAAACCATGCAATATTACTATATCTACCAAAAAATTAGTATTTTAATCAACTAAACCACCATAACACACCCTATTCACCCCTTCACTGACGAATTTTTTTATATTTATTTGAGAGACTCTAGGGTGTATTCAATGATTTCCTAATAATTATTCGGAATCATTATTTGACTCTAGGATTGAACATATTAATCCCAACCGGTAAGAGAATCATATCCCTCTTGATATCCCATTATCCCTTATTATTATATCAATTTTGTAGTTGTTATTCCTATATTAAGAATATATAGATTTACTATTGGGTATATTGTTATATGATTAAAAATATAGATCTATTTGATAGAGAGGTTAATTTATTTGATCTGTATTTATATTATATATCCATGTATCATTCTACACCATTACTCCACTAAATGTTATTGATTTTTTTGGGTGACTATACCATAATTAATTGATGTAAGAGGTCTATTCTTAGATTCCCATAGTATTGATATAAAATAAATGTATTTTATTGTTGAATTTAGATGTTTTATTTGGATATTTTAATTATTATAATTAATTAATTTTAAAAATTAATTAAGCGAGGTATATGTTGTTTGATTGAATAATGAAAAGGTGGAGTCAGGATAATGTCATGTGTTTTAATTATCTCAATGTAAAATTTTGTATTAAGAATATTAATTTTTCAATTTATTATTATCATATGTAGATTGAATAAAATGGATTATTAATTGATGAACTGCTTGTGTAAATATTTGATATTATATATTTTGATAATTATTTAGTGAATTAATAAATATAATCATGGAAATTAATTTATTGATGAATTATTTATTAAAATTAATGTGAATAATTAATTATTGAATTTATTTATGAGATTTAAACCATTAGATAATGTTTAATTAATTTAAAAAACATTTTTAAATTATTACTCTTTGAATTCATTAATGTGATACAAGTGATATATGTTATAATGTGGTATATTTGATACATGTGATATATGATACATGTGATATATGAGATACACATTAGATAAATGATAAATATGATACATGTTATGGATTAATAAAATGGTGTCCATGACATCGATTTCCACTGAAAATACCTACAAGGGTCTAGAATTTTTTTACTTTACCAAATGAAATAATGTAAATTGTAAGGGATAATGAGAAGTGATCATAATTTCCATGATGTTTGAGATAATGACTAATTCTAAAAATAAATTCAATTTTCAAGATATGATGTTCTATGCCTACAATAGTGGCATTCGACACGAAAAGCCAGGAACTGGTGGAAGTCGGTCCAAAAAAGATATTTAAAAAGGATATGTGTCAATCACAAAAGGTGTTATTACATAAATGAGTGTGCATCACAACACACATATCTACCTCCACCAGTGGGTCATAATAGTCTGAGGATGTAAAACACCACATCTCTCCCAGATCAGTGAGCACCCGCTTTTCCAATGCATTTTCCACCTGATTACCCTCTCGGTGGACATGTGAATCATCCACCCGCATCTGAGAAATATCACTAAGGCAACCAACCCACTTAGGCAGCATACACAAAGGGACCTGGTGTGTCTTGGTGATCAAGGAATGAACTGCAGTCTAAGAGTTAGACTCAATCCATATATATTTCCAATTAAACCGGAAAGCGTACCTGATGGAATAGATCATTTACCAAAGATTAGATTCAAATACAGTTCCAATTCGGATATCGTGGTGGAAGCATCCTTTTAAAAACCCACGATAGGTGCGGAATACTCCCCCACAACCTGACGGGCATGGGGCACCGAAAGCATCCCCATCAAAATTTATCTTGAGGAAAGGCCCAATGGGAGTGATCACTCCAATATACAAAGCATATGAGGCTTATGTGGTTGACCCGAAACACCACACATTCTCATAATTTGAATATCTGAAACTGGAATAGACATTGCGCCATCCTGCACAAGGGAAGCAACATAAACATCATTGTGAATCAATAAAATTCCCTTAACAACCATGGATTGTACACCAGTGAACACTACAGTGTTCCGAGCATCCGAAATCGCTGCAATTGGTGCAGCAATAACAGCCAAAAATAGGTTATAAATCTATTCACTAAAATGGTCATGAGACAAACTAGACAACAATTGTATAAATGTCTAGCAGATATAAAAAACCAAAAATAGAGATCCAATATATTCCCACAATTTTTTTTCATGATAGAAGCCCATAAAAATGTTCTTAACAGAATCCTCATCAGCTTTGCAGATGGAGCACATGGAAGCCAGATGAAACCTGGATCTCTTAAGAACATCAGTTGTGGGTAGACGATTTTTTAGATCACAATGATTAAATAAAATCCAGAAGGCCTAATAAATAGTTCTCTGAATTTCATATCACATGAATGTAAAGTATATTTACCCCCACATAGGTTTTTATATTAATCCCTACAAGTTAGATACACAGTTATTCTATGGATTTAGATGAAAGTGTCATGAACCATAAATACGTAATTATTGATTTTAGTCTCCACCTGCACATGAACACCAAAAATAGAAGGTTTCATCTATCAGAGTAAATCCAAAATATACAAAATTGCGGCTTCTGGTGGCACATTAATATTACAAGGGGGCTGTGTGAGCCACGTGGTGTTCCAGAAATTCAATGTGGATTCCCCTCAAAATAGCCATCTCGTATCCTGCATAATTCTAACATATGCCTACATGGTAGAGGCCCAAACCGATGAAGTAAGATAATATTTTTTTCCATTTAAAGACCTCCTTGTGATTCAATTTGAGAGAAAGACATCTCCAACATCATGATAAAGAAGGTCCCAAGTAAACATCCCAATCAAACCATCATTAAAGGTACAAAGATCATTGAGTCTTAGTCCCCCCATCTCTACAGGATTGATGCACTCCTTTAATGAAACTGTAATCAGCTTCCTTTCATGAGGTGAACCTGTCCATATGAAATTTTATACCATGCTCTGAAGTTCCATTAGAATTACTCTCAGCCATCGATAGATAGAGAATGTACATACAAACTTCGATGTGATCACTGAGTTCTCAGGAATGACCCTCCCTTCCCAGGACATAGCATTTACTTTCTAACTGGCCATCTGATGTACAATTCCATCATAGATACCTTACAAATATTGACTTTTCACTTTTCCCCAAAACAGTGGGACCCCAAGGTATTAGAAAGGTATGGATCCCCTCCTCACCCCATGAAGCCTGACAATTCTGTTCCTTTTCCCACCTAAAATTCCATTCTCAAAAATAATGGACGATTTGTCCCAACTAATGGCTTGAACTGTGTCCTCCTCATAATGACTGAAAAGGGATTTAATAGAGGAAATAGTTTTCCTTGAATATTGGGCAAGGAGCAAGATGTCATCAGCATAAAATAAGTGATATGGGGCATACTCACTCACACCAGCCCTAATCTTCTTACAAAGTACTATTTTGGTGTAGTCATTAATACACCTACTCAGGTAATACTCTGCAATGGAAAAAATCAGACCAGAAAGGGGATCACCTTACCACAACCCCTATTTCAAGGGAATATGCCCCTCGGGACACCATTGACAAGAATTGAAATCCTTGAAGAATCTAGTATGATACAGATCATATTCACAAATCCATTCGAATAGCCATACATTCTATGGATATCTAAAAGGAAAATCCATTTAAGAGTAAAAAAGCCTTACAAATATCAATTTTGAGGGAATAATTCACATCATTTGTCTTCTTTCGCGTAATATTGACACTCTTAGAGGCTATAAAAGGAAATTTTAGATGATCCTCCCATGGAAAAATCAAATATGATTAGTAGTAATTAAGCCATTAACCAACCCACTCATCTTGTTCACCAAAACCTTCCTGATATGTTTGGGTATTGTATTCCCAAGTGAAACCGGCATGAAATCCTTGATGTCAAGAAAATTATCTTTCATGGGAATGAGAGAAATGAAATATGAATTCATTCCATGGGGCATATATGAGTTCAAAAAGAATTCCTTAATTCCATGCATAATATCATTCTGCATAATATCCAAGTAGAACATGAAAAATATATTATTGAATCCATCAGGGCTAGCGGATCTCTCATGATTATGAGAAAGAAGAGCATATCTGATCTTTTCCATTCATGGGGGAGTAATTAGAAATTGATTTGAGAGACCATCAATACAAGGGATGATGTTATCGACCATACAGTGAATGATGGATTTTCCATTATTAGAATATATTCCATTTAAGTCCTCAAAAAGTGCAATAGAAATCCTATTTTCATCATTTTAGAGATTCTTATTAATATTTATCACCCTTTTCCCTGCACGCGCCCTCTTTTCCTTGTGTAACTTGTAACACCCCAAGATTTTATGAAAAATATTTTTTTACATTTCATTGATGCCTTCTATTATACACTATACCTAGATTATCATGTACTATATGCATCACCTTATTAGCTTGTTGTATACACAACACTATTCTTGGATCGTGTTACAAAAAATTTCATGTATGATTGATAGAAGTTATTCTATGAAGAATTGAGTGTATATATATATTCAAAGTATAAATGAAATATGGTTGGATTCTATTATACACAACAACTATTGAATATTTCAATACACACAACCCTGACTTGGCTTACATTACAAGTAATCGTGACCTTCCACGATAGCATGTGTTGTACGCAATATCGAGTTTCACTAAGAAACGATATGTTATTAAAATATTATAGAAACTTGCCGTTATGAATAGTAATACCCAATTATTAAGATTTTATATATTTTAACTTTCAAAATGGACTTCATTTTTGGATTCGAAATATCGAAAATAGCCCTTGGTGAAATTTTGGTATTTTTCGGAAAACATTATATTTTTTATGAATAGTGAAAACACTGGGTTACTATTTAAAAACCGACATGTTTTATAAATAATTATTTCATTTATTTAAATTTTTTTTTGGCAAAATTGATATATAATACCTATATAAGTTCAATGTAATTCATTGGTGTCATTTTATAATAATTTTACACATATAAAAGTTTTATTGAACATTTCACCGCCTTTTACCCACCTCTTAGGAGAGTTTAAAAATTAACATAAAACATAATGTTACCACTTCAGTGAGCTAAATTTCTAAAATCCTTGATATGCGGTTAATATGAAGGAGTAAAATGTGGTTCATTGGGATGAAAATAATTTTTGGTGAATAGTAACTTATTTACTTTAATTTACCACGGTTAAAAGTAAATAGGGTAATTAATGCTAAAAATGATATTAATATTACCATAACACATGTCCTAATTCTATTGGACAATTTTATGTCGACCAAAAACAACCTTATTAATAATATATTTTCATTTAGGTTAACTTGTATTAGATTAGGACACTTATCATTATTTTATTTAAAAAAGAGTTAAAATAGTAAAAAACAATGTTTAATAACTAAAACATATTTAATATAGGGTATACATAAGCTAAATTTGACTGTAAATATTCATTAGAAAGATAAAAATATTTCCTACATAGTGGTATTTTATTTATTACTTTTAGACATTATATAATTCAATTTATTTATGACACAATGATGATGTAGTAATTACCTTATCAATAAAATATTAACATAATTGATGTTATAAATACCCAAATAGATGTAATTTTATACTTTTTCTGAATTACACAAATTTTATAGGTTAATATGTAATATTAGTATTGAGTTAATAATCTTTTATAGAACTAATCTTGTTGTTATGATTTTTACAAAAATCATGTACCAAATAGTTTCAAAATTGACATAAAATAGTTTTTAAAATATATATTATATTAATAATTGAAAATTTTTTCCTAAAAATATATGGTATGGAAAAATGACTTATATAAGAATATATATATATTAATAATTATCCACTTTGAGTTCGTTTTACTTGTTATATTACGTATATTAACCATATAGTTTAAGAAAACAAAAAGACACCGTAAAAGTTAAATTATTTAAATTAGAGTAAATTCTAAATGATAAGGATAAAATTGTAACCTAAACTTGTATAGAACATATTGGATGAGTTTATTTTGACTTAATCCCAACTTATATTAGAAATAAATGAATATGGAGCTAATAAATACAGAATATGACTTTATTGTAAAATAATATTTTATGTTTTTCTAAGGTGCCACTCTCCCCCCTTATAAAAAGGGAACAACTTTCCTCTACTCTTCACAACAATTTGAGAATTGAAGATCGTCCAAACCCTGACCATTTCTATTCTAAACTTCCCTAGAAACATTCTGGAGGTTCTGTTCTTCTAAAAATAACAACTATTGTCCCTTAAGAGAAAGCATAAAGAAGGTGCGTTGAAGAAGAGGTAATCTCTTCTAGCGATTTTTTCATGTTTCATTCTTCTTCAAATTTTTCTTCATTAGTTTTGTCATTATAATGTAATAACATAACTATCTATAATATACTGATATTTTATTATGAAACAACCCCATTCCACCATCTATCCATCCTATGGAAAATGAAATCATTGCGTGTGCGTACGTACGGAATACCATCACCACGCCGTGGGGTAATATGTTTTTCCACCACCACCTCACTTGGATGGGTATAATGGTGTAAATAATAACTATATATTATTACTATAACATCCTAATGATTCTATGATATTATATAATCCATTAAATTCCATTCAATAAATATGAGAACGATATCATCGCTCGTGCATACGTACAGATTACCGTCTCCATGACGCGATGAGATTCCTTTTCCATGTTAACAATTCAAAATTATTATAACATATATATAATAAGTATTCCATAAATATATGAAATAATAATTCTACTGGATTTATGTATATATATTTATTTCATCTACTTAATTCCATTCAATTCAATAAGGAAATGAAAAATAGTCTTTATGCGTACGTACAGCCTACCTTCTCCATGAACAGTGTATTTCATTTAATTAATATATTATATATATATATATAATGAATATATATGATATATAAATATTGATTTTAATTCTTTATGTAATTAAATAATAATATAAGTAATAATAATATCAAGAACAACAAGCCCAAACAAGTATGATAAATAAAACGATTTTACCCAAAACGCTGCATTGACATGGAATTTACAAAAGAAAGGGTAATATAAATTCATAAGTGAACCATATATGATATAATAAAAGTGAATATGATTCTATAATAATTAAATGACATTATTTAAATCCTTATATAGGAGTTTCGGATACCTACAAAGCATATCAGGCCTAAGGTAAGGAATAATTATTTCAATCTCATTCTTGTCCGAGATAGTTTAATCGTAAGTATTTACTGGGGTTATGTTTATTATCCCTGTCAACATGTTCTCAAAATGTTTTCATAAAATGTTTACTTTTCTTCCATGTATTTTTAAAGTCATTTTTACCCTTGTTTGACTTTCACGTTGTGTTATTGATAAAATCTTTCTTTTGTTCACCATACATGGTAGTTTTTGACTTTTCCGTTAAAACTACGAGGAGAATGCTTTTTTAACTTATACGGCATATATGGATTTTTACGGTTTTACACCGCCTTATTTTCATGAATATTTATATACAATATTTATTGACTATTTTCATCAAAATCCCTTTCTTTTTAAATTTCATGGAATTTTGTGAAAATAAAATTATTTTGTAGAAGAAAGGATATTTTTCTCAAGAATTCATTTCAAGCGTTTCATCAAAACCATTTTCCATCTAAGATGAAATTATTTCATATGTGTATGTTCCAAGTAAAATTTATATGTGATTTACATGGTTCCACTTTTCTTATGATGAAATGATATCCCTTTTTTGTATGGATTATGTTATGATTGGATGATTTTTATGAAACCCATTTTATACATTGGGTAGTGGTGAATGATTTATGTTCATGTTGTGGCACAAGTAAGAAATATTTCATTATGAGATGGGTGGGACCTATATCTCCACTCAATGCATTGGGTAATGATTTATATCTCATGAGATAGATATGGATGGAATAGTAAGTTTATTCGGTTCGGTGTAACATGACTGAAACAAGGAGTGGACTCGATTCAGAAAGGGAATTTATCCACTAAGATGGTCTTGGCAGCAATGCCTTGGCTACTATGGAAATCATATCATGTTCTTAATGGTTTCCACAATTACATGTTTTAATCCCATTCTATTTTATCATGATTGATGTGTCTATGCATTATGTACTGTTATGTTTTATGTCATTGCTCAAGATTTTGATGTTTAAATATTATGTTCATGTTTTTAAGTTCAAATGTATATGGTTTGTTTTATTCTCTCCATTCTTACCCTTAGTGAGAATTCTAGCTCACCATTTATATGTTTTATTTTCCCCAAGAAATAAATAAAAGTTTTAGGTAAGAAAACAAAAGAGAATGATCTTAATGGGAGATGTTGATGATCCTTCACCACGATTAGAAGATTATGATAAGAGTTTACAAAGACACTAAACAATTACGGTCCTTGTCTATTGGTTTTTGTTATGTATAAATTATTTTTTCAAAAGTAATTTAATGTCCATGTACGTCAAGCTATGGGTATATACAGTTGGTATCAGAGGAAAGGTTTAGTTAACCTTCGGAAACTAAGATGTGATAACGTTAGTGAGAACCCTAGATATATTTGTAAGGTATGTCTAGGGATGTCCCTAAGGATATGTATATGTATAAGTTATAGTCCTAGAATTACGGTAATGATATTAGAATTAAACCTAAGATATTAGATATCGATGATACTCCCCCTTTATTATGTTGTTTTCCCTAGCATGATTTTTGCCTCTCACACAATTCTTTTTGGGTTATTGACGATGGCTGGAACCTGAATGAACCATGTTGGTCTATGTAATGGATGATGAAATTATTTTCCTCCTGAACAAACCAACGTTATGCGAGATGGATTGAAAAATCTTATTGCTATACTTACACATGATATGAGTCATTCTGGACTTCCAAATGAGCAGATAAGGGAACAATATTCTATTGAGTCATTCTTGAGGCAACGTCTACATTCATTCAGTGGGTCTTCTATTCCACTTATTGTTGAACAATGGATCAGTACCATTGAAGAGATATCATCCATACATTTCTGTTCGGAACATGAAAAATTCATTCTGGCTATTTTCTGTTTAGAAGGTGAAGAAGATCAATGGTGGACTCTAATTAAGAATACGAGGCCCTGAGATGAAATTTAATCCATGGAATGGGATGAGTTCAAGAACATATTTTTCAATTAGTACTAAACTCGTATTCTTCAAAATAAAATGTAAAAGGATTTCCATGAGCTTAAGCAAAAGGATGATGAATATGTTGGTATATACGAAGTGAATTTTACATGGATTGCAAGGTATGTATATGGCTTTATCCTCAAACCTGAATGTAAATTTGATCAATTCTTCTGTGGTATAAAACTAAGTCATCGAAGGTCATTAGCTATAAGAGACTTTAGTAGCTATGAAGAAATATGGTGTTTTGCTATCAAGGTAGAAATGTAAGTTGGTGTTACATATCCATCTCAATGTTTTGACAAAAACAAAAGATGGAGTTCAAGGAGAAATCTAAGAATTATGGTGAAAATATTATAAATGATTCTTTATGCTCAAAGTGTGGAAAGAAGCATTGTGGAGATTGCCTTAAAGGGACTAGAAAATGTTATAAATGTGGAAAAGAAGGTCATCAAGCAACTAAGTGTCGAAGTAATGGAAAAAAGTGTTTCTAATTGTGTGAATAAAGAAAAGACTGCAGAGAACGCACCACCAACACTTCTATGCATCAAGTGCAAGGAAATGTGGCATTATGATAATAAATGTCGTATTCCAAGGGTTAATGATGATCGACATCGACAACCTATTAAGTAAAAGGCCAAAGGGAAGTCACATGCGATCAATATTGGTGATTTTGAACATAACAATGACGTAGTAGAATGATTAAGTGTTTATGTAACGAGATTCCAAAATAATGATGTGGAACCTAATTTATTATAATGTGTAATATTGGAATATTTATGTATTGGTTTATTATGGTTTTCAATAATTATATGGTTCTAGTAACCATGAAAAGTAATTCAAATATTTTTTAAAGTAGATGATATGATAATGTGAAAATGAAATTTTTAACAGTATTCATGAGCTCATGACTGATATAAGGATGAAGTGATATCATGGTTTGAGTAAATAGAAATTTTGGGATTTTGGTATGTGGAAAGAGTTATCTTTTGACAGCACTAATGTTTTCACTAAGGTTCTATGTTAATACATGATTAAGGTATTCACATGTTTGGGTTGTGAACAACATGATATATCGTATGATATATGGGGGATAAATGATGGTATTGAAATGCTCGGAAGATGACATTTCTAGTAATTGTTTTCATTATATTATGAGCTTGGACAAAATTATTTTGGACAAGCCTAAAGATTAGAATGGATTATATTGGACATATGTCAATATTTTTTAAGGATAGAACATTTTTTCGACTTTATTTATGGAATGTTATAATAATTTTGTTTTAGAAAAAATGACAACCTTCAAGACGGGCGACAACCCGTCGGGTCGGACAAGTCTGTGGGAATCAAACCCGTAACCGAAGGGTGACAAGCCTTTATCACCTACCACTGGCCTACAGGAAGTCCCTAGTTAGTAGAAACTTGTTTTATTAAGTAGTATTATAGATGTAGTATAAGTCCATTTTTATATTCATATATTATTAACCTCACCGTTGATGGACTTATGTATATTTGATTCCTTTTTCTAACCTTTTGTTTGAGACATATGGAATGACCCATTATTCGATCACATGATTTTTTAACACCTCATGAATGAAAAATTCAACATAATTTCTTTAAGCGATGGAGTGGAAATTGTTCAAGGCACGAACAAAAGTGATATTATATCGAAATAAAGTAAGTATTTATTTTAATTCAAATTATTCAACATTAGGGAAATGATCATGAACACCAAAAATGTTTTCCTAATGCCCTTATATCAGATAAATTAGATGGTACCTTATATCATCACAAATTTATGGCTTTGTGATTGTTGGATTTTTCATAGCCATGTTCTCTACCACTATCCATCAAAAAATGATGGTTAAATTTCTCTTCTATATCCATATGTTCACCAATGTTCTTCTATGTGAAAACCCAATTATTAGTTAATTTGGAGAACTGTTACGTTTCATAATTTAGTTTTTAACGTTATGTTTTGGTATTCCTTTTTTTACGATGTGGGTTTCTATGAATGAAACATTCATGTAATAACCCATTTATAACCGCGACGAATTTCAAGGGAAAAAATCATTTTATGGGGGGTAGAATGTTACACCCTGAGATTTTATGAAAAATATTCTTTTTAGTTTCTTTGATGTCTTTAATTATACACTACACTGAGATTAGCTTGTACTATACACAACAACATATAAGCTTGTAGTATACACTACACTATTTTTGGATCGTGTTACAATAATTTTCATGTTCGTTTGATAGAATTTATTCTATGCAAAATTTTGTGTATATATATATATATTCAATGTATAAATGAAATATGGATGGATTATATTATAAAAAACAAATAAATAATCTTGTAATACACGCAGCCCTGAATTGGTTACTTTACATGCAATCGCGACCTTCCACAATAGTGTCTGTTGTACGCAATACCAAGTTTCACTAAACGACAATATGTTATTAAAATATTATATAAACTAGCAGTTACGAATTGTAATACCCACTTTTTGAGATTTTAAAAATTTTATAATTAAAAATATACTTCATTTTTGGATTCGGAATATCAAAATTAGCCTAGGGTGAAATTTTGGTATTTTTCTGAAAACATAAAAATTTTTATTAATAGTGAATACATTGGGTTAATATTTAAAAACCCACATTTTATATAAATAATCATTTATTTTATTTAAATTTATTTTAGTTCAAAATTGATACATAATACCTTTATAAGTTCTATGTAATTCATTGGAGTCATTTTATAATAATTTTAGACTTATACAAATTTTATTGAACTTTTCACCATCTTTTACCCACATCCTTGGAGAGATTGAAAATTCACAGAAAACATAATTTTACCGCTTCTGTGAGCTGAATTTTGAAAATTTGATATACACAGTTAATATCAAGGAGTAAAATGTGATTCAATGAGATGAAAATAATTTTTGGGAATAGTATATTTTTACTTTTATTTCCAAAAGTTAAAAGAAAATAGGATAATTAAGGGTAAAAATTATTTTAATATTACCCTCACACATGTCTTAATTATATTTGAAAAGTTTATCTCGACCAAAAACAACCTTAGAATTAATATATTTTCATTTAGGTTCACTTGGATTAGATTAGGAACTTTTTATTATTTTATTTAAAAAAGAGTTAAAATAGTAAAATTCAATGTTTAATAACTAAAACATATTTAATATAGGGTATAAATAATTTAAATTTGACTAGAAATACTCATTAGAAAGATAAAAAGATTTCCTACAGAATTGTATTTTATTTATAACTTTTAGAAATTAAATAATTTAATTAATTTATTACATAATGATGATGTAGTGATTACCTTATTAATGAAATATTAACACATTTGATGTTATAAATAACCAAATAAATGTAATTTTATACTTTTTATAAATTCCACTAATTTTCTAGGTTAATATGACATGTTATAATTTATTTAATTATCTTTTTTCGAACTAATCATGCTGTTATAATTCTCACAAAAATCAAGTACCAAGTAGTGTCAAAATTCACCTAAAATAGTTTTAAAAAATATTATATTATTATTTGTTATTTTATTACTAAAAATATAAGGTTCTCCCAAATGACTTATATATGGATATATATATTAATAATGAACTACTTGGTGTTCGTTTGTCTTGTTATATTATGTTTATTAACCATACAGTGTAAGAAAACAAAAAGGGCACAACATCCCTCTTCTCTTCGAACCATTTTGATCCTTGATGCTCGGACCACCCCTTCACATTTCTCTTCTACAGTTCCTTGGAAACATTTTGGAGGTTCTGGTCTTCTCAAAATACTAACTCTATTCCCTTAAGTGCAAGCTTAAAGAAGGTGCTTCAAAGAAGAGGTAATCTCTTCTACCGATTCTTTCAAGTTTATTTATTTTTCAACGTCTTCTTCATTAGTTGTTTCATTATAAATTAATAACATAATTATATATAATATACTGATTTGTTATTTTTAAACAACCACCTTTTACCTTCTAACAATCCTACGAAAAACGAAATCGCCGTGCGTGCGTACGGACGGAATATTGTCTCCACGACGTGGTGAAATTTGTTTTTCCACCATCACCATACGTGGTTGGGTTTAATGGTGTAAAGAATCACTATAAATGATTATTATAACATCATAATGATTCTATGATATTATATGATCTGTTCCAATTCCATTCAATAAATATGGGAATGATATCATCGCTCGTGCATACATATAGATTACCGTCTCCACAACACGATGAGAATCTTTTTCAATGTTTACAATTCATGATTGATTATAAAGAATATATAATAAGTAATCATGAAATATATGACATAATAATGACACTGTAATTATGTATATATATATATATGTATGTCATCTACTTAATTCCATTCAATTCAATAAGGAAACGAAAAACATTTTTCATGCTTACGTATGACCTACCATCTCCATAAACTGTGTATTTCATTTCATTAATCTATCTATTATATATATATATAATGCATATATATGATATATAAATCATTATTTACATTATGGAATTAATTAAATAATCATATAAGTAATAATAATATCAAGAACAACAAGTCCAAACAAGTACGATAAATAAAATGATTCTATGCAAAACTCCTCTTTAACATGGAATTTACAACAGAACGGGTAATATAAAGTCACAAATGAACCATATATGATATAATAACAATGAATATTATTCTGTAATAATTATATGACATTATTTAAATCATTATATAGGTGGTTCATATATGTACGCAGTATATCAGATCTATGGTAAGTGATAATTATTCCAATCTCATTATTATCCAAGATATTTTATTCATAAATATTTACTGGGGTTATGTTTATTATCCATGTCCATGTGTTATCAAAATGTTATGATAAAATTGTAAATTTTTCTTCCATGTATGTTTAAAGTCATGTTTACCCTTCTTTGACTTTTACTTTGTGTTATAAATGGAATCTTTCTTTTGTTTACCATGCGTGGTACTTTTTGACTTTTCCGTTAAAAGTACAAGGAGAATGTTATTTGTAACATATATGGTAAGAAATGATTTTTATGGTTTTATAATGCATTGTTTTCATGATGCGTAATAAACATGATTTATTGAATATTTTCAACAAAATAATTTTCTTCTAAAATTGAATGGAATTTTGTGAATATAAAATGATTTTGTATAAGAAAGTATATTTTCCTCATGAATTCATTTCAAGTGTTTCATAAAAAACATTTTCCATCTAATATGACATTATTTCATATGTGTATGTTTCAAGTATAATTTAACTATGAATTACATGGTTCCACTTTACATATTCTGAAATGATATCCATTTTTTTTGTATGGATTATGTTATGATGGGATGATATTTATGAAACACATTTTATACCTTAGGTAATGATTGATGATTTAGGTTCAGGTTCTGGCACAGGTATGAATGGTTTCATTATGAGATTGGTGGGTCCTATATCTCCCTCCAATGCATTGGATAATGATTTATATCTAATTATATAGATATGGCTGGAACGGGAACATCATTTGGTTTAGTGTTACAGGATTGAAACGAGGAGTGAACTTGATTCAGAATAGTACTTTGTCCACTAAGATGGTCTTGGAAGCAATGCCTTGGCTATTTGGAAATCATATCATGTGATTAATGTTTTCTACAATTACATGTTTTAATTCCATTCTATTTTTTCATGATTTATTTATCTATGACTTATGTTCTGTTATATTTTATGGCATTGCTCATGATTTTGATATTTAAAGCTTATGTTCATGTTTTTCAGTTCAAATCTATATGGTTTATTTTATTCACTCCATTCATACCCTTAATGAGAATTTGAGATCACCCTTTGTATGTTTTCTTTTCCCCAGGATATAATGAAATGTTTTAGGTAAGAAAGAATGGGAAAGATCTTTATGGGAGATGTTGATAATCTTTCCTCATGATTAGATGATTATGATCTGAGTTTCCAAAGACACTAAACTATTACGGTCCTTGTGTGTTTGTTTTTGTTATGTATTAAGTATTCCACAAAATTAATGTAATTTCCATGTACGTCATGACAAGGGTCTCTACATAACATATTGATGAGCACATATTTCATGTCCCAATCCTTTAAACAGTTCACATTAAGTTGATTTCTATCCAAACATTCAGTTACCACTAAAATATCATCAATCCTATTATGGGATGTAACATCCTCTCTAGATATGGAAGAGCATTTGTCATTACAAATCTGATTCCTGACCAGCTCTTCCTCTGACTTTATAATATCCTCATCAATTTTTGGAAAAGATTTTTTACTCCATTCCCTCAGATTCCCATTAAGATGGTTGAGTTTCATAGCATGTTTCTGGAGAGGACATCCATTGACTTCATAATTAAATTCCTCCAATAAAAGCTCCATGCATCCAGGAGTCATAAGCCATCCGTTGTTGAATCGAAAGAGAATAAGGGTTCACCTTGTGAGATGATTGTTGACATCAATATCCATTGGATTGTGGTTAGAATGAAGCTTATGAAGTGTGAGTCCAGAAACTCTGTGATCCAAAGAATGATCATCAATACAAATGAAGCATCTATCAGGCTTACTAGCTTTCTTCTCCTCCCACGTGTACCTGTGCTATGTGTAATCTAAACCAGAAATAGGAACATTTTCAATTTTTCAATGGTCAATAAATTTAGAAAAATCCGCAGCAGCAACCCTGTTGAAGTTTGTTCCAGTTTTCTCCACAGGAATTATAACCGTATTCAAATAACCAATAAGCATCCATTTTTTCTCCATCCTCCTAGAGTTGGCATTGATTTCCTCCCATAACACCCTCCTATTGATATATGATTTGATGTTATAAACAAATGATACTGATATGACCTACCCAACAAAGGTATAGTCAACCAGGACACTTTGAGGCCCTCTATCACAGGAAATGATTTTAATGTCATCATGTTTTAGCACTCATAAGTGGTCAATGTGAGATGAATGTTGATTATTAGAGAAAACGTTTTATCCTAGAGAAAACCACTTGAATCCTTTCAAGTTTTCAAAGGGGACTTTTGGCTCCACAATGCTAACAAAAAATGGTTTGTAGGTCAAAAGATAATGTCGAAGGGCCTTGACCGTGCAGGAATTTTCCATCCCTTGACAATTCAAATAAAAAATATTCATTTTTTACTGGCCAAACCTCTGGTCAGATGCCCCCCTTTTTCATTCGAGTGATACATGTTTTTTCTTATTCTTTCCCTGAGAACCCTTCCCTTGCTTCTGTAGAGAGGCAATACTGCTGTGAGTTTTCTTGGTCATCTGTCATGCACCACTATCACCTTTCTCATGAGTGGTGTATTGACTCGATGGATAAGTAGTAGCAGTATGCTCTAGTCTATCATTGGGGATAGCATCATCCCCATCTAGGCCACCTACAACGCGTTCTGCACCTTTTCTCACCTTCTCCAGCTAGTCCTTGCTACCATAATTCACCAGACCAATCAATTCAACACTGCCACAACCAATGGGTAAAACTCTATTCTCTCCTAGGAAGGCTTTGTCTTCAGTATGCCTAGTACCATTATCATCAATCAGCCTCCAATCAGACCCACTACTAGAGGCTTCAATGTCACCCCCTATATTGGGAAAAGCAGATTTTTTATGATGAGATACTTCCACCTCATTAGCCCATATCCTTCCACTCAGTTTTATGAAGGTGTTACTATATTTGATAGAGGGTCACTACCATCCGTGAGTCTCCTTCGGACAGCCATGGAGGGGGGAATTTGATTGAAGCTCCCTCCTAGGTCAGAAGCTAGGTTTAGATCCAAACCTCTACCAATTTTTTTAGATTCTACTAGAATATGTGATACACACCATGTCTCACCATGAACCCATAACTATAGTGTCACATTGAGGTATGACATCCTACTTGACTGTCACACGACCACTACATGGAGGAGGTGCTGCCTGATTCTCCCCATCCCTGCCCTCCACCTCAAATGAAGACACAATCTATGCCCTATTACTATATAGATCATTCTCCCAGGCAGCAGATGAAGATCCCACAATATTCAGAGCTTCCTACTACCTTTGACCAATTCCTTGGCCATCTCCCTTATTCTCAAGGGGCTCCAGATCACTTTTCTCATTACCTTTCCTTCTTCTTCACATACTATCATTATGGTCCTTCAGCATACACACATTGCATTCCTTGTCCCATTTATAATCAGTCATCGTATGCTCGAAGAATAATTAGCTCAAACAAAACATTGGTTTCCTCTCATAAAAAATATCAATCTTTATTCTATCAACCCTTGTTGTAATAACCACCTCCTCAACCGGCGTACTCGACATGTCAACTTCCACCAAGATTCTCCCATAATGCCCAATACTTGGATTGTCTATTTGTCAGTCCATGTGAATGGGGTTTCCATAGAGAATGAAATGTCCCATAGGATCCTTGGGTGCCAATACAGCCAATTTATCTTATAAATTTTGGTCCATATTTGGGTATGAGTGTTCTGAAAATTCATGGGGTCAAAATTATGTTCCCATTCCTACACATTTATAAAACCAGGGTTCCTGGAAATGGTACCCCTGATCCATGCTTTCCACTTACCCTCATTTGTGGGGTATACCACAAGATAGTATCCCCTTACCATCTCAATCAGTATCCAATCATCAAAACCCCAAACCAATGCAACCCTCTTCGTCAGATCCTAAAATTTCCACAGATGCTGAACCATAGGAATAATGACTCTCACAATAATAGAATACTGACAGAGAATTACCCATTCCTTAATTGCTTCCTGATTGGACGATACATGGGAAAGCCTCCCCTACCGTATCACTCACCCAGGTGGGGGTGCTTAGAAGTCCAAGATGGACTTTCATGCCACATTGTGCACCACTTCTGCAAAATTTTTCCAAATCCTTGAATGTTCCTTCAAAGAGACCATCTTGATAGCCTCACCCTTTTTCGCAATCAAGAACATATCCCTATGACTGATCAGCTCAACATAGGATCTCTCATCACTAGAAATATCTATGTGTGTCCCTTGAGATGGATTCGAGAAATCATCTTCTTCATCAGGCTTAGGTTTTTCACCCAGCTCCCTTTGAGACAACTTTTAAATAGTGGCATTAGAATATGGTAATATTTTAATGTATTATAAATTGTAAGGAATAGATAATGAAATCTCATTTGTCAAATGAATTTTGAATTTATATTGTGACATTTTTCGGACTCCCCCAATTTTAGATATCGGTATTGAGGTTCAACTTTCCTTGAAAATGTGGGGGTTTATGTGGTTAAATAAATAAACAAATGATAATTTCATTACTGTTCAATTATGCTTGGTAAAAATTTATTTAAAATTCATTGTACAATATTATAGACTAGATATTTTGATAATATTGTTGGTGGATTCCTAATAATATGAACTCACACCCAACATTGGCTCCTAGATTTATTCCTAAATTGATTTAATGTTTGAAGGATGAGATAAAGGAAAATTTCCTTATATAATATGGATTACCATGGGATTGATTAGGATTAATTGAACCAGATGTTGATCCAGACATGCTTTTGAATTGTTAGTTTTTTTAATTTCTAATTTCATTTTGACACATAGATCACACTTTCAAATTTCATATTTATTTTCTAGTCTTGATATAGAAGATCCATTTTTTTCATCTTGTGATCATGGAACCTATCAAATTATTGTTAAATGTTATTTTCCAATTGTCTATTATTTCAACCACATAATAATTACTCATTTAAAAGATGGTATAGTCTCTTAATGATCAATATAAGACCCTCACTATTGGTTGTTATCCTTTGGTGAAAGGGGAGGATTACATAAAGTCATATGGTGGTCTAACTCAGGGCACCAGTGCATTCATCCTGAGCTAGGTACAAAATAGTATCAGATACCAGTATTCATTTTTTTAATGAACATACTATAAGTTAAAATTGGATTTGAGATTATTGAGATTTGGGATGTTGATATTATAACATTAATGGGAGTTAAATCAAACGTAAAAGGGAAATCCCAAGTACAACATATAAGGAATATTTTTATTAATGTGTGTTGTTACAGTTGGATATTATTCCATCATGGGTGACATAATTTTTATTTGATGTGATTATTGTTTCATATATTTGTTGATAAATTCTTTGTTGAGACTCCCTCAATTAAAATTATTGAGATTTGTGTTGCATAAATCATTTTAGGAACTAGGGAATATAATTTTACATCCATCATTTTGGGCACAAACAAGGAAACATGTTTTCGGTATGTTGTTAATCTTGAATGGTTTCCTTTTTGTTTAAAAATTTAATTGAAAATCATCTGTAATATGAAATTGGAAGTGGTTAAATGATTACATATATGAATAAATGGAGTTTTAAATGAATTAAAATTATGATAATATGTTTACCCTTATTAATAAGGGAATAGGTGTATGATGGTTAAGGGTATTGACAGAGCATCTGTATTGTCCATGTGGTGAGGTTTGGGGAATGACTTGATGTTCCAAATTTTGATTCCCTGTTATGTAACTGTGTTAATTTATTTAATTGTGTACTAAGGAGAATTTTTTTAATCATAGTGTTTTTTCTCATTGATTATAATTTTGTTTAGGATTTTAAGTGGATGTTTATGGATATTATCTAACTCTAGTGGATCCTGAGATACTGATTAATTCAGTTTAGGATGAATTGGAACAGTTTTAGGAGAAAAAATTTCAATTCATGAAATTCATGAAATTCCGGGAATGAAATATTGGGAGAGATTTGAAAAGTATGTCTGATATAATAAGGGATTTCCAATTGTATCATCCTCAAGAGTTTATCAGAGACAGTGGTCCTGAGGCTAATGTGTTTTGTATTGAATACATCATGATTATACATGACCCCATGGAGACTCATTATGATATTAAAGGAAATATGGATACATAAATTTTATGTCGTCTCGAAAAATGATGTTAATATGTCATGTAATGTTATGGATAACTAGAGAGTATTAAGTGTATGTGATTTTTGGATTTGTACATGGACCAAATTTATGCATAAATATTGATACTTCATATAGTTGTTGAGTTCATGATGATAACTCAGTGGAGTATATTCGTAGTGGAAAAATATGGATGCTATACAAATTTATAGTGATTTACTCACGGTTTGGATGAATATTAGGATACATCAGAAAAACTATTTCATGAAAAAATAATTAGTGAAATTAAGTCTCATATTAACAAATTATACCTGATGGTTTATTTTATAGTTGTGAACAAAAATATAATATCTGAGTGGAATATGAAGAAGTATTCTAGTTATGGGTATGAAATTTCTTATGGATGATCTTGAAGAAATTATATTGATATTAGAAATCATTAATATGAGATCATTATCTAGGAGAGTGGGAAGAACTGCGTCCAATTAGAGGAATCGGTTACTCAGAATTCTACCCATGTCCATTGTAACTTGTTCAGTAAGGTGGGACACATGGATAAACATTATCTTTAACCACATGTATATTGTTATGATTTCAGAGATATAGGACATCAACAGAGGATCAGTGGGAACTAGAAAAACATGTTTATTGATGTAGAATCATGACAGAAATAGAGTCCATGAAGGGGATCGTTTACACCGTATCAGTCTTCTAGATGTATTTTTACTATAAATGGTGTTATATATAGATTACATGGGTATTTCATAAAAGGGTTCTCATATTAGCATAGTGGTGGAGCATTGGGGAATCATGTTTTATCCTAGGGAAGAGGGTTCAACATCTACATTCAATTTATCCTAAATATGGGGATAAAGAGGACGGGAAATCGAAAATGAGTGTCACTATTATGATAGGTTTTACATTACCTAGTAGGTCATTTGATACTAGTTCTACTCATTCTATTTTATTGTAATTCTATTATAATTTTTTTGGGTTGATTTATTTAGTAGAATGTTTATGATAGGTACATCGTGGGAGTAAGGATGATATAAATATTGTTTTTTGAAGGGGTTTTCTATTTAGATTGTAGTGTATGGTTTTATCTAGAATTGATGTATTCATGAAATGTCTAGTTTAGACCAAATTATTGGTATGCACATTTTAGTCGCATAACAATTCAACATAGATTGTTACTAGAGGATATTGAATTTTACATCTCTTATCGATAAAAATTACATTCATCACAGAGTGTGGGATATCGATTCGGTCCATGAAATTATATTTATTTATCAACATAGAGAGATACTGGGAAGTGTTTATAGTATTTTGATGTATAATGTGTGATGAATTTACAACCATTGTTTATATGTTTCATGATGTGGTTCCTAATAAGTTCCCATGTATTACACCTAAGTGAGATATGTAATTTACTATTTCTTTCATATATGTGGTTGAGACAATTTCCATTCCCCCTTAAATAATGGAAATGAATTCACATCAATAGAACATGACCAAGAAATATGATTTGGATGATAAGTGGTTTATTCAACTGAGTACATCACCATGGGGTTCACCAGTATTTTTTTCTAAATTGGATAATATGAATAAGTGCTTATAAGTTGATTCACATAAGATGATCATGATTAATGTGAATATTTGATATCCACATCCACGTTTCAATGATATTTTTGACCATTTTTGGTCATATATTGTATTATAAAATATTTTATTAAGATCAGGGTATCAACAATTTAGAGTTTGAACATATGATAAACCAACGAATTCTTTCCCGAGTAAGGATGGACTATATGAGTTAATCAAAATTGTATTTTTGTTGATGATCGAAGTAGATTTATTTATGTCCTTGATGAATTGATTATTTCATTTTTTCATAGATCAGTTCTTTGTAGCATTTTTTTATGACATAGTGGTTTATGCTAAGACTTTTGATGGCCATTAACAACATAATGACATCATCTTGAGTACATTGAGAGAGAATAACCAAATTAAAATATATCTAACATTCACTTTTATATTGATTTGGTATAATTTTTGGGTCACATAATCTTATATAATAGAGTGTATATGGACTCACATAATTTTTAGAAAGTAGTTTCAGGGGAGAATCTCAAGATATTTTTTTATATCAAACGATTAGTTGGCCTATCAAGATTTTATTGAGGTTTTTAAAAAAGTATTTTGGATTGTAATTTCTACATACATACTAGAAAAAAAGGGGATGGATTTTGAATGGTCATAATCATGCAAGAGTTCCTTTCATGAGTTGTAGTTGCATTTTCATTAATAATGATAATGATCATACCTGAAGCATGTGAGAATTATAAAATGTATTGCAATGCTTCTCGAATTAGACTTATAAATATAACGATGCAATGAAATTTAGTTCTGCCTTAATGGTATTATATATTGAGGGTGCATGAATTTAACTTCCCTACATACATTCTCAGCTATGAATAGTGGTGTACGATTTAAAGTGATTATGAAATTTTCTATTGGGAGAAATTAATATTTTTTCACACAGACAACAAGAGCATGAATTATATATTTTCACAAAAAGAATTGAAACTTCATTAATGGATGTCGGTTGAGTATATAATTTACATTAATGTCTACATAGCATATATTCCCATAATGGGGAACTATTTTCTTGATTCCTTGAGTTGGTAATCTCATACCGAAGTAGTTTAGAGGTCTAGTGATTAGTGGAAAATGATGACTCTACAAGAAGAGATGCATGTGGGGGTTTGGGAGAGTCACGTTCAGTTGTGTGTAATATAAATATAATTAGAATCTACTATTTTGGACATGATTAGAGATAGAATGATTGAAGATCCATAGTTCCAGACATTGATGGGAATCCATGAAGTTTGGGAGTCACATTAATATTAATTCATAGATGAGAATGAGATCATCTATGTCGGGAATATATATATTTCTAAAAGAATGGTAAAGAAGATGATGAAGCAATTTTATTACGCAATGTTTATGGTAAATATAAGTGTTAATAAACGTATTGTGGCATACATAAATAGTTTAGGTGTCCATGAATGAAAAAGTAAATAACACAGTTTGTGACACAATGATACACCTCTCAGTAGGTTAGGGATGAGAATCAATGACCTAGAGGTTTACCAAAATCTTTTACTATTCATGAATAATACTGTGATGATTTGAAAATTGAAATTAGTGTGGGTCTCCCAATAAAGCCATGGTATAATGATACTCTCTTGTTTTTTGTGGACAGATTGATGAAATTATTACATTTCAAGCCTATATGGAAAACTTTTCAGTTGAAAATATTGAGAGAATTGTATGTTCAAGTTCTTTTTCAACTACACAGGGTTCCATTGATGATATCTTCATACCGTAGCTCACAATTTACAATTTTCTTCAATCAGGGTATATAAAGGCTCATGGTATATATGTTTTATTGATTTCATCATTCCTCCCATATATAGATGGGATACCATATTTTTATGTATAGGTTCATGAGGATTTGAATCAAGAATGTTTCTTAATATTCTAAAGATCTTGGGAGAAGATCTTCGATTAGGTGGATTTTTCCTTAATCATCAATTATCATTGAAAAATACGTATTATGTCATACGAGGAAGATTATGGTAGGTCAATAAGATATTTAATATATTGGATCATCAATGGTGATTCATAATTTATGGGACCATGTATCATGTAACATATATCAAAACATGTTCATCTAATTTTGAAATGTATGGCTATAGATCATAGTATAGATACATTTTATGATAATAGATATTTAATATCCATGGAGTTAAAAATAGTGTTATCATGAAATCTTTTGGGTGTACCCAAGATTAGATGATCACATCATACATTTAAAGGGATATTTGGAGCACAATTTTTTTGGACAATTTTCAATTGATGAGCCAATCTAGTAAGTGTCATAATGATTGGATTTTCCACAGATGTAAAATTTTATAAATGATATCATTCATGTATCTGATCATTTATATTATCACTGTGAATCTTACCACGTAATCATGGTGGAAGATGTTAATATTGTTTTAGATGAAACCATTGAAGAGTTTCTGATATATTTACTGGATCATAGGGAGAATGTGTCCTAGGGAATGGTTACGAAGATAGTTTGTGTATTTTCGATACATGGTCATGTGTTGGTGAAACATGGGAAATGGAAGAATATATTATTGATTAGTGTCCTGATATTTTTATGTGTAATTTCACAAATTTTTAGGAGTAAAAATCGAGGATGATTTATTATATGATGGGGTGATTGTAATATTCCATATTTATCTAGAGTTTCCACAGGATTTTTTTCAGTATTAGTTTGCCTTAAATTGAGTACCTACTATTTGGGTTATACACTAGGGTGTGTTTATGGACAAATTTTATAGAAATGGAAGGAAAATGGTTGTACAAGGTCGGTACAATGTTCTCTCTAACATTCATCCACATTCCAGCAAACTGTGTTGCCCTCTATATTTGTGATTTTCATGGTTGACGCACTACATGTAAAAATTTTCCCCCTATTAGAAGTAACCTTGAACCCTTATGAATTATTTTCATGTTTTAGGTGAGATATTTGTAAAAACTATGTACCCCTTCATATAAAATCATTCTCGACTTCTCATTCCACATGAAAATTTTCTTTTTATTCCCAAAACCCCCCATTAAATCACCATATTAGACCCAAAAAAATAGTCAAACTAATATTATCAAGATTTCATATCCTTATGGATGGATTATAAGACATACTGATCTTCGCTGATCTTGATTCGAACCCTAGATTAATCATCAATAGACCTCCCTGAATTAGAATCACATGTTTCATAGTTTCATGTTCATTCTTCAAACTATTTTTTATATTTTGTTCGTAATAATTACTATTTTAGGAAACTTTTATATATTTTATTATTGATTTAGATTTTTGATTAAATATCTTGATTAAAATTTGAGATATCATGATATATTTTATATTATCATAGGTTTTAGATTTAGATCTCATTCTATGTCATTACTCTGTTGAATTTTGAGGGTTGTTGTTTGGTCGATTATTCATCAACGAATTGGGGTTGGTATCTTTTTATTCAAATACCATAGATGTGATATCAATTATTTCTCACATGGGTTTTGGTTTTCTTTTAGATTCCTATTCAGAACAGGGTTGAGGTGTGTCCTTATTTAAATTCTTTATTTTTATTAAGGAAATCGGCTGTTTTGGGTTCAACGGTGTGAGGTGAATGGGCATAGCATGGTTGGGGTACAGTGGAGCTATTCCCTAGGTGACCATGCGGCCAGCCCAATATTTAGGATGAATTAAAAAAATAAAGGATTAACAAAAATAATTAAATTTGCGTATTAAAATAAAATAATAATATGTAAAATAAAACTAATTTTTTTGATAATATTATCAATGAGATTGTAATTATTATTATTAAAAATAAATAGAGTTATATTATTAAAATTTTTAATTTCATTATTATCTTTGGAAAAATAAAAATTAATATTAAAAAGATTATAATTATTTTTATTATTAAGAGTTTTATAAATATTAATAATGAAATAATTGTCATTATCTTCATTATTAAAATTATTATTAGCCATATGGGTTATCCATGTTTTTTCATAGCACAATAAATAAATATAAAGAGGCTAATTTAAAAATATAAATTATGATAACTCAATGTTTCACATTGGTGGATAATAATAATATATCTAAACTTGTTATGGATATATTTATAAAAATTATTTTTATAAATGTTATAAATATTTGTGGGTGTTGAATATTAACATTACCACGAATTTTAAAACCATAATTATCAATGTTATTATTAATAAGATTATTATTATTATTATTAGAGATTAAAAAACTATTATTAATAATTTTTTAAGAATTTTATCTTATTAACAATAATTTATTTTATGTTTTTAATTGAAAAAATAGAAATAAGGAAGGAAAACCCCTAAGAGTGCACAATACCCTCTTCTTTACTATCCAACCCATCGCACACCCCCATGCGTCTTGGCCCCATGTGTGTACATCCCCTACCAGAACTCCCAATCAAGTGAGCTCTACAACCACCAGCACGGCCTCAACCAACACTGCACGACCCCCCTAACTTGAACCAATCACTCTTCACCATTGTGAACTAACCCGCATGCCATACTAGCCGAGTCGTACCCCTCATTGGCCATTCTCCAGCCGCTTCACACCCTCTTAATCGAGTTGTGCTCATTGTCGTCATCCTCCCCCTTAGGCCACAGTTTTCGTATTCTGTAAGAGTTTATATAATTGATTTTTCATTGATGGATTTTGTTTCAGATATAATATTATATTCTAGGGTTTAATTTTGAGGGTTGATTCCACATATTTGTGTTCAATCATAATGCTTAGGATGAATTTTAACATTCCTAGGGTTTTAGGAATGTGAATTTGATATCTCACACTGGTATTCTGAATTTTCATCCATTCTTGAGGTATGATCTCATTTTATATTCACCGTTAAATTAAATTTACCATTATTGTTTGATTTTTCACCTATTTTACATTATATATAGGGATTTATTGTAGGTTGATTAATTATACCATGTGGAAATTAATGGATTACCCATGTTTGGCTAATTTGTTTACCAAATTAATTAATTTGAAATGTTTTTTTATTAATTAGCATGGTCAATATTTTTCTTTTAAAAAAAGTCATTCAATATATTGTAACATGTAAACGTGAAAAAATTTACTTTATGATGAAAACCAAAATTCAAATTTTTAATAGTTTTTCATAAATTTGTGTAATTAGTCTTATGGATTGTAAAAGTGGTGTGTGGTCTATTTTGGTATATTATGGGTGTTAATTTATTCATAAAGGAGGATTATAATGAGTTTTTTTGTATAGATTTGTTTACTCTATAAATGTTTTTGTAGAATTATAAATATTTTATTAAATTATTTGAATGGTGTGGATCATGTTTTTTAAATTCTTACAGTTGGATATGATTTTTATTGTGAATTTTAATGTGTTTTCGATGTTTAGAAAGTTGTGAAAACCCATTGTTTTCTTTAAATGGACCAATTGTCACAATATAATAAATACTGATTTATTATGGGATATTTTTTATAAACACATTTTTGATGTTCAAAGATGTGATTTACATATTTAAATACGGATTTCATAATATTTTCATAATGGTATATACCCCATTGGCCACTGTATGTGTTTTTCTAATTTAAATGGTGTGCGGGGTTAGTGAAATGGGTTTTAAAATGTGTGTATGGTTTCAAATTTGAGTTGTGTATCATTATTTATTATTCTAATTTAATATGTAAAAAGGTCGTAAGGTAATTTATTCCACATTTGAGTAAATATAAAGTTTTGGGTTGTTTTGGAAATAATTTCTAAGTGTTTTTAGTAAGTGTTTGAATGGTGTGAAACAAAATTCCCGATTGCAATTTAGAATTCGATATATTTAAAACCACTCTTGAGTTATGTCCATGTCCTAGACAGTTGGTCATGAAATGGTAGGGTCGTTGGAATGGGAATTCCATTTGATAATAATTATTTTAATGAATTGGAAAAACCTTGATGTGAGTGGGGTGGTGTCAGATTCATGGTGTGTTTTGTTATATATATGTGTGTGTATGTGTGTCTGTATATGTGGCATAATTTTTTATGTACCGCCATGAAAAAAAAATAATGTGAACTTGGCATAAAAAATAGTTTTTCTATGAAATATTTTATCTCTAGATATATTTTTTACTTCTAGTGCCCCATAATAGGGGAGTGTTTTTGTTATTATTTTTATTATATTGGGCCCCTATGTATGACCAAGTCGAGAGACAATCATGCGTCTGGGAATTATCATGTCATCGGGTATGGAATGCCTTCAAGAGTAGTCAAATGTATAAGTGTGTTCTTGTTCTCCTATGATTTCCTAGAATTTCTCATGTTTTTTAGCTATGAGTTCTATTAGAGCTGTTACCCTTGCTGTGATGTTTTTTGTTCCGTGTACCTTGTTTTGGTTTTTTATTTATAAAAATTTGTGAACATGGGATTTGTGTAAAAAGCGATTTCCATACATGAGTATTAAAATAGAAATCCGAAAATATAATTTCCTCCATTGTTCCTTGTATTAAATTTTGATGGAATTGGATTATTTTTTTTGTTTTAAAATAATATTTGTGGTAAAAAATATTTTCACATTTGTTGTTCAAACCTATTAATCAATGTATTTTATATTTAATTCATGTACATTAGCAATATAATTAGTTGGGTCTAACTATTGTTTATTAATACTTATTTCTATTTTGTTTTATTATTCTTAGATCCTTATTTAGTGTTCATTTGGGTTCAGATTCTATTGAATGATAGTTGGTTTCAATATCAATGAGTAACCCATGAGGTTATATGGAATCTTGGTCGTGGCCAGGTTAGTTTTTTTGCTGATTGTTATTTCATTAATTTTTATATTTATTTTTGTTTCATAGGTTATTTCTATTGGAAAAAATCATTCTTATTGTACTATGTCGATGCCCTAGTTCTAGCCGCCATCCGAGGAGGATCAAGAATGCTTCTCGACCTTACCACGGATCAGATCAAGTGAATAGTTTTTTTCCAACCAGGTTTTATTCAATTAAAATGGTATTTGAGACATTTTGTATCATTAATGGACCTTTCAATTAAGATATCCCAATTATTTATTAGGTATTTCAAGGTACATTGAGTATGAATGTCAGGGCTCGGAATGTTTGAACCTGAAAAAAGTAATGAAATCTTTCTCATTCTGATCCTCATGATACCATGGGTAGTTTGGGAATATTGGTGTCTTTAAATTCTTAGGCTTTATTTTTATTGGTAAATGAAATGGAAGTTGTCTAGGTAACATATGTGAGCTCATAGGGCTTGGATTTTCATGTGGAACAAGCGACATTTCCTTAGAATTACCTCTATGATGATGGGGTGATTGACATATTCTTGCCAACCATATTTAAAAATCACACATCAAAAATATATTTTCGTTGTGAATTGTTTACAATTATTATTAATTATGGAAAATGTTTTCTCAATCTTTTTGGTTATGAATTGTGAACTGATGGGTTTGATAGTTTTGATAATTTGGATTGGTAAAATTATTTGTTTCTGTTTTCTTAGTTTTATCCCCCATAATGATTCAATAGACATTTGTGGTGCAACTTTGAGTGGTGAATCCTTAGAAAACAGTCTAAATGAATAACCTTCATATTAAATTTATATGTTTCCAAATTTGAACCCTAAAATATTTTATGGTCATGCATATACTCTTGGGATGGATGAGTGAATGTTTAAGATTTTGAGGGACATCAGTTTCTTTTGGTTTCTATAGTAATTAATGGTAATGATGGCTAACATAATTCTTTAATGTACAACATGGAAATGGTGGAAGCCTGTGTCTTGAAGAGAGCCTCAGCATTATCTCAATTAGGATTTAATCACGTATTCATTCATAGAATGGTTCATTTATAAGAGGATGATGTTGTGGAAGTGGATTGAGATGTGTGGTCTTCAATAGTTTCCAGAGATTGTTTTTGAAATCTTCAATCTCTTCTTGGATCAATTTCCATATAAAATGAGGTATTTAAAAATTACCTGAAGAAGGATTAGAATTTTGAGTTTGGACTCCATCATGAAATTCAATACATGGTATTAGAAACCAACCTAAGAAATTTCTCCTAGGTGGTGGATGAATCCTTTTGTTATGGAGAAGAGTTAATAGGGGGTATTGAAGTGGATGTTCATCCTCCAATTTGCAGATACTGTAAATAGGATACTGATAAATAGCGGAAGGATTCTAATGCTAGTGTTGATTATAACAACCCTGCTTTTATTACAAACTTAGACATGATTTATTACATAAAACATCACTTGATTCAAAAAGAAGAACGAGAGTTTTAGTGACTTTGGGGCTTAAAATCATTACATAAAAACATAAAACATGAAATACAACATATTTATTGAAAACTTCCTTTACATGACCACTACTTTCCCTCGTACTTAGCATTGCATTGGATAACCTGAGGACATGCATAAAAAATGGGGTGATCTATAAAGCCCAGTAAGGGAGTACACATAGAATAACATGAGGAGTACAATACATGTTATACAATAGGTATATCAATGGAGCGCAAGAAAAACATGAACATAAAGGCATGATAAAGTATGATAATCACAACATGGAAATGTGGAAACAACACATATCATGGAATTAGAATGAGTCAAGCCCCACTGCACATGGAGCATAAGTAAATCCTCATTGCACATAAAGCACGAGTAAACCCTCGTTACACTTGAATTAGCATGAGTAAACACTCATTTCACATGATGTATCATTATACTATACTTTACCCAATTCATTGGAGCGCTATAAGGGCGCACCCTTCATAAACATTTCATTTCATGCATAAATGTGCCACATGGATCATAAAACATGGATTTATAAAACATAATCATTTATTCCATGATAAAGGAATGTGGAATTCATGCATGAAACTTTGAAATCAATAAGAAATGGTGCATAAAGGTGGATACCCTTGATGGAAAAATGGGCATGGTATCCACTACACAATTGCATTGGCTTAGAAAATCGGTGCGATTTTGGCAGCGTAACAACGTGACATAAGAATTCATAAAAAATGGTTGATGAGAGAGAAAGGGGGTCCTCCTCATATTTCCCTATAATGGACATTAAGGTGGTCATATAGATACATGTACCAACAATTTTAATGGAATTTAGATTCATGATACAAAATTAATGCTTGAATGTAAAAGAAGAGAGAGAAGTTCCTTTCGGAATTTTGGCATAGTAACAGGTGTACATGTGAGGCATTTAATGAGAGAGAAAGTGGTATCCCATCATTCAAAATATAATAGGGAATTATGGGGTAGGTGATAAAGAATACCCAAACATTCATAATTTAAATTAAAATGGTAATACAACTTCATGAAAATTGACAAAAATGAGAAAGGAAGAAAAAACCCTTACTTGGAAGTGTGCTTCCAAAGGCTAGAGAGAGGATTGTGAGATACTTCTTGGGAGCATGGGGCACCTTGGGAGGATTTTAGAGAGAGTATGGAAGTGGTTAGATGGACTCCAAGGGATTTGAGTGAGGAGGATGTGGGAGCATGGGTGGGTTTATATAAAAATGGTGAGAGAATTCTTTATTATTTAGGTTTGGTACCCCTTATAAAAAATTAATCCAATCCACAAGCCACCCCATGGTTTTTGACCATGGTTTTTGGAGAATGGAAGTGGAAAATATTATTTTATAAGGCCAAATTCTGAACTTCTTAGAATATTAGGGTTGGTTATGTGGAGGTGAGTCACACACCCATGGAATCTAATTTAAAAATGCAAGGTGTTGAATATCTCTGAGGGGTCCATTAATACTTTTAAAAGTAACTCAAAAAAACCCAAAATCACATTATTTTAATGGTAAAACATATATTGGACTAAAATAAAGATTATAGTATTTTATTACATCACTATTGGGTCATTATTATGTCATGAAACATATTATATATTTAAACGGTATTTAATTTTTACCAAAAAATTTGACTGTCTCAGAAAATTAGGAAAAATTCAAAATTCACCCTTGGATAATTTCAATGTCATGATCCAATAAATGACATTTATTTTATCTAAATGATTTTTTAAATTAGTTAATTTTTACTTTTAAAATAAAAACTGACAATTATCAAAAATTCACGGGATTTGACAGAAATAGATTTCAAACCTTAATAAAACAAATTAATTGCATTCATAAAATTATAAGATCATTTATATTTAATAAAAAATTAAATTAGTAATAATAATATTATTTTATTAAAATATTATTTATTTCAAAAATACATTAAATTAATAAAATATATTTCTTAATTAAATAATAACTAAAAACACCAGTTGTACTTAAAATGTATCAAAAATGACTAGAAATTGTATTAATTATTATATATAAAAATAATGTACATGAACATAGTACTCATTATTTGTAACATAAACCCCCTAAAAAAGCCACATAAGACCTAAGGGTATGGTGTGAGATGGTGAAAGACTCTTTGGGTGGGTTAGATAACATCGCTCGACTGGTAATTTCAATCAACTTCCACTTTTCCCGTAGACGGTCACGTTCGAGCTTGACATGAGGAAGCTCAGCTTGGGTTCAGTCAAGAGAGAAGACCCAGGATGCCACCACTTTTCCGAGCTCTGACAAATGGGCTTTGTATGGATCAATTCTTCTGGATGAGGCCATCACCTCTTTTGACTGAGTAATTTGGATTTGTTAAAGTCATATATTTATACTAATCATGTGATCATTGTTCAACGACTATATTAGAAACGGTCCTAAATTCTTATCATAAATCCAATGAAGTTGACACTTTTTATAAACATATAGAGACATTTAATTAGATCAAGAGGGATTTCAATTAATGAAACTTTGGGTCATTATAATATTCCCCCCTTAAGAAATTTTTCCCTCGAAATTTTTTTCCCCACACTAAAACAAATGTGGGTAACTCAGCTTCCTCATATCCTCCGATTCCCATGTCACTTTTTCAAAATTTTGGTTTCTCCACAACACCTTGACGAGGGTCATTGTCTTATTTTGTAGAACTTCTTCACTACGATCTATGATCTTCCCTGGTTGCTCCTCATAAGAAGGATAACCTTCCAATTGTACCACCTCAGAAGAGAGTAAATGTGAAGGGTCCAGTATGTACTTCCTTAAGAGGGATACATGAAAGACATCATGTACATTGTCCATACTAGGTGGAAGTGATAGCCGGTAGGCCACAAAACTAACATGATCATGAATCATGAAGGGGTCAAAGTACCTTGGACTTAACTTCCCTTTCCTTCCAAACCTCTTGACCTTCTTCCATGGAGATATGCGTAGAAACACCATGTCTCCAACTTTCAACTCAAGTTCTCATCAACGATTATCTTCATAACTCTTCTGTCGACTCTGGGGTGCCTTGATATGCCGCTGAATGGTTTCCACATTTTCCACCATTTCTTCACCATTTCTAGTCCAACCAGCTTACGTTCTCTGACCACATCCCAACATGCTGGTGTTCGACACCTTTTACCATATAGGGCTTCATATGGTGCAATCTGGATGCTCGAGTGGAAACTGTTATTATAAGATAACACAACCAGAGGAATATGTTGATCTCATCCTCCTTTAAATTATATTGAGCACGCTCTAAACATATCCTCAAGTGTTTGGATAATCCGCTCGGATTGGCCATCAGTTTGAGGATGATAGTCCGTACTGAAGTTCAGTTTAGTATTCAGAGCATGTTAAAGACTCTTCCAAAACATAGAGGTGAATCATGGATCTCAGTCAGACACAATAGATAGTGGTACTCAATGCATCCTTACCACATCCCTGATATATATATGTGCCATTTGATCCAAAGATAAATCCTCCCGAATAGCAATGAAGTGTGCAATCCTTGTAAGACGATCCACAACTACCCATATTTCATCATTGCCTTTGGATGTCCTTGGAAGTTCGGTGACAATGTCCATGGTGATGTTTTCTCATTTTCATTGTGGTATTGGCCATGGTTGCATCATCCCTTTAGACTTGTGCCTCTCTACCTTCACTTGCTCACACGCCAGGCACGTTGATGTATAATCAGCGATCTCCTTCTTCATATTATCCCACAAAATTTTTTCTCGGATATCTTGATACATCATTGTGCTCCATGGGTGAATAGAGAAATTCGAACTATGTGCATCATCTAAAAGTTCATTCTTCAGCTCCGGACATGATGGAACACATAGCCTTATCCCAAACAACACAATTTCTTATTCATTAATATTAAACTCTGAGGATTTTCCTTTTTGATAGCTTCCACTTTTTCTTTAATTACCACATCATCCTTTTGAGCATCCTTTAAGCATTCCAAAAGATACGGTTGAGAAATAATTTATGAATGTATTGATGATGTTACCTTTTCTATGATTCCCATTTCCATCATCATCAAGTACATGAAGATTGGATCCTTCTAAATTTTCATCATTGATAGAATTGCTGGATCTTTCTACATAGGGAATCTGCCACCTTGTTCGCTTTCCCAGGGTGGTAATGTATTGAACAGTCATAATCCTTGATGAGCTCTATCCATCTTCTCTGGTGCATATTAATTTCTTTCTGTGTGAATATATATTTAAGACTCTTGTGGTCAGTATATATCTCACATTTCTCCCCATAGAGATAATGCCACCAGATTTTCAAAGCAAAGATCACCACTTCCAACTCCAGATCATGCGTTGGATAGTTTCACTCATGGATTTTCAACTGCCTTGAGGCATAGGATATCACTTTATCATTATTCATTAGCACACATCCTTTGACCTTATTCGAAGCACCACTAAATATCACAAAAAGTTCCCCCTTGTGGGTAAAGTGAGCACAGGCGCAGTGATAAGCCTATTTTCAACTCTTTGAAGATTTATTCACATTCATCACTCTATGCAATCAATACTCCCTTTCTATTTAGCTTGGTAAGAGGGTTGGAAAATCGTGAAAAATTTCACACAAATGGTTGATAATATCCAGCTAACCCCAAGAATATACAGATATTCGTTACCGATGTTGGCCTCAGCCATCCCTCAATTGCATCTGTTTTGGAGGGGTCCACATATATCCCATTGCTTTTGATGATATGGCTAAAGAATGAGACCTCCTTCAACCAAAACTCACACTTTCTTTACTTTGCATAGAACTTCTACTTGCGCAAAGTCTCTAGTACATTTTTCAAATTCATCTCATGATCCTCCTTGGTTTTAGAGTATATTAGAATATCATCTATAAAGACTACCACAAATTTTTCTAGGTAATCTCTAAAGACTCTATCCATCAAGTACATTAATATTGCTGGAGCATTGGTGAGTCCGAAAGGCATTACATGAATTCATAGTGCCCGTATCTTGTACAAAAAGTAGTCTTGGGGACATCTTCCTTCTTCACCCTTACTTGATAATATCCCGAATGAAAATCTTCTTTGGAGAAGTATTGTGCACCATGAAGCTGATTAAACAATTCATCGATTCTTGGTAGATGATACTTGTTCTTTATTATGATTTTGTTAAGTTCACGATAATAAATTCAATGCCGCATTGACCCATCCTTCTTCTTGAAGAAGAGGACTGGTGCACCCCATGGTGAAGCACTTGGGCCTATAAAACCTTTATCTAGTTTCTTTTGTAGTTGTTTATTCAGCTCTTCAATCACAAAAATAGCCATTCTATATGGAGTCTTAGATATTGGTAGCGCCCCAGGTATAAGTTCAATTGAGAACTCAACATCTCTTCTAGGAGGAAGAACATGCAGTTCCTCGGGAAACACTTCAGTGAATTCCCTCACAATAGGCATTTCTTCAAGGATGGTTTCTTCTTTGGACTCAGTCATCTGAGCCAGATACGTGTGCTTATAAGGCAGTAATATCCATGCATGAGATGATAGAGCTAAAGGTGATTCATCTTCCTCCTAACACTTGTAAGGAATCGGGGGTTGATTCTCCTTATGGAGTGTGATTTCCCTCTCCTGACAATTTATGTTGGCTCTATATAAGGAAATCCAATCCATGCCCAGAATTGCATCAAATTTTACCAGAGGGAGTATGGCGTTGTTTTTCGGGAAATTAAATCCACATATTATAATAGGGGGGACTTATATTCTTTGGATGAAATGATTTCCCCATTTCCCATACTCACTGAAATCTTTACTTCCCAGATTTGTGGTGGTGCTAGGATTGTTCTACTAAACATTCGAGATATAAAAGAATGCATAGAACCTGAATGAAATAGTACGTTCGATATTCTTGAATGAATAATTAGAATACATGTCACCACTTCATTTTCAGGGTTAACTTCGGAAGAATTGATGGCAGAAGCTCTTCCTTGCTACCTTGTAGGTTGTTGGTTGTCTTAGAAAACCCTTGGATTAGAGCACTGATTTGAAAAATGACCCGGTTCTTTTCATTTGTAGCATTGAACAATGCATCGATGTTCGAATGGAGTGTTCCTCTCCTCTGTCGCAGCTGTGGGTCTTTCTTGCCGACAGTTAAAAGCTAGGTGCCCTTCCCTTGCACAACTGAAGCATTTCCTTGTCCCCTTAAGGAAATATCTCGGGTTCTTCTTTCCACCCTTTTGGCAAGTGGGGTGCTGGATCTCCTTTGCACTGTTGGATTTATCCATCAGCCCACTAGCATTGAAGTCCACCTAACAATTCTTATACCCATGCTACCCATGAGATTTTGTGATCTCCATTTCTACTTTGAGGGCACATTGTACAATTTCCTCATAACTTTCGAAGTCACGGATCACTAATGCTTTCCACAAGCTAGGCTTCAGCCCACCAAAGAAGCGGTCAACCTTGCATTTCTATGTAACGACAAAGATGGAAGCGTATCGTGCAAGCCTTGTGACGTTTTCCTTATACTATCCAAAAGATTCTTCATCTTTATTCATGAGGGAAAGGATGTCCCTTTCCATATTAAGCGGGATGGAGTGCAGAGAATATTTATCAAAAAACATCTTCTGGAAAACCTTCCATTATAATGCCTCGATCTCCTCCTCGGGCTTCGTATTTTTATCAATGTCCACCCTTGATCAGCTTCACCCTCCATATGATAAGCCGCCAGGAGAACCTTCTCTTGTTCATAACATTGGAGGATGAAGAATATCTTTTCAATGGAGTATATCCATTGTTCAACGATCATGGGATCAGATGATCCACTAAAAGTAGGAGTCCTTCTTCTCATGAAGCTCTCGATAGAGGCTTGTTCTTTCTTGGTGGGGTTGAACGTTCCTCTTGACTAGTGTTTCTATTCAAAACATGAGTTATCTGAGAGAGAAGTGTGACAATGTTCGCGATTCCCGCTCCCATTAGATTGGGAATCTCATTAATACAGTCATCACAATAATATTCACAACGGTTTTTAGCCCGAGTCCTCCTATTACCGGCCATTGGCTGGAATAAAAGGAAAGTTAGGGGTAAAACATAAAGGGTAATCCAAAGACAAAAGTTGATGACTCATAAATAAACTTTTATTTCCATATCTCATGAGTCTAAGCTTCAATCAATGATTTTCATGATCTACTTTCTAACATATATTCTGAGGGGCATTTTTTTAAATTCCCATAATAAGGGTTCATAATAAGATTGTGAATTTATCAGAACATATCCCTCATGAGTGTTGTAACCAAGAGTGCAGCAAGGCCCATTGTCGTGCACCAGTTCCCATTCGAGTCTAGCTCAAAGTGTTGTTTTCAAGTTTTACCCCAAGGATACATTTGTGTCAGAGCTGCCTTTACCTAGTCGTATCCAGACAGGGATGTATTTGTTTGATAAACCACATACTTAGTACATACCAAAACATAGGGATGTTTTTATTATACTTAGTCTTGTCTCTAAGGCTTTACTAATGTTTCCTAATCCCATAAATAACTAAACCTATTCTCTGATACCAACTATGACAACCCTGCTTTTATTACAAACATAAACATGATTTATTACATAAAACATCACTTGATACAACAAGATGTTCGAGAGTTTTAGTGTCTTTGGGGCTTAGGATCATTACATAAAAACTTAAAACATGAAATACAACATCTTTATTGAAAACATCCTTTACATGACCACTACATTCCCTCGTACATAGCATTGCATGGGATAACCTGAGGACATGCATAAAAAAGGGTGAGTTATAAAGCCCAGTAAGGGAGTACACATGGAATAACAGGAAGAGTAAAATACATGTTTGACAATAGGCATATCAATGGAGCATAAGAAATACATGAACATAAAGGTATGATAAAACATGATAATCATAACATGTAAATGTGGAAACAACACTTATTATGGAATTATCATGAGCCAAGGCCCATTGCACATGGAGTATGAGTAAATCCACATTGCACATAAAGCACGAGTAAACCCACGTTGCACATGAATTAGCATGAGTCAACACTCATAGCACATGGCGTATCATGATACTACACTTTACCCAATGTATTGGAGCGCTATAAGGGCGCACTCTTCTTAAACATTTCATTTCATGCATAAGTGTGCCACTTGGATCATAAAACATGGAATCATAAAACATAATCATTTATTCCATCATAAAGGAATTTATAATTCATACATGAACATTTGAAATGAATAATTAAAGAGGCATATAGGTGGATACCCTTGATGGAGAAATGGGCATGGTATCCACTACACAATGGAATTGGCTTAGAAAATTGGTGTGATTTCGGCAGTGTAACGGCGTGACATAAGAATTCATAAAAAAATGGTTGATGGGAGAGAAAGGGTTTCCTCCTCATATTTACATGTAATGGACAGTAAGTAGGTCATATAGATACATGTCCCAACAATTGTAATGGAATTTAGATTCATGATACAAAATTAATGCTTGAATGTAAAAGAAGAGAGAGAAGTTTCTTTCGGAATTTAGGCATAGTAACGGGTGTACATGATAGGAATTTATGAGAGAGAAAGGGGTCTCCCATCATTAAAACAATAATAGGGAAGTATAGGGGAGATTCGGAAAAATACCCCAACATTCATAATTGAAATTAAAATGGCAATACAACTTAACGAAAATTGAAAAAAATGAGAAAGGAAGAAAAAACCCTTACTTGGAAGTGTGTTTCCATAGGATAGAGAGAGGCTTGTGAGAGGATTCTTGGGGGCATGGGGAACCTATGGAGGATTCTAGAGAGAGTATGGAAGGGGTTGGATGAAATACAGGGGCTTTTATTGAAGAGGAAGTGGGAGCATGAGTGGGTTTATATAGGAAAGTTGAGGGAATTATTTATTATTTACGTTTGGGACCCCTTATATTAAATTAATCCAAACCACAAACCGCCCAATGGTTTTTTCTCATGGTTTCTGGAAAAGGAAAGTGGAAAAAACAATATTTTATAAGGCCAAAGTCCGAACTTTTTAAAATATTTGTGTTGCTTATATGAAGGTGAGTCACACACCAATGGAAATTAATTTAAAAAGACAAGGTGTTGAATATGTCTTGAGGGGTCCATTAATACATTGAAAAGTAATTCAAACAAAACCAAAATCACATTATTTTAATGGTAAAACATAGATTGGCCGAACAGAAAGATTATAGTATTTTATTACAACACTATTTGCTCATTATGATGTCATAAAACACAATATATATTTTAACTGTATTTAATTTGTACCCAAACATTTGACTGTGTGAAAAAATAATGAAAAATTCAACATTAGTTAATTTCGAAGTCCTGATTCCAGAAATGACATTTATTTTATCTAAATATTTTTTTCTAAATATGTTAATTTGTACTTTTAAAATATTAATCGTCATTTATAAAAAAATCACGGGTTTAGACAGAAATGGCTTTCAAACCTTAATAAAAAAATTTATTTGCATTAATAAAATTATAAGATCATTTATATTTTATAAAAAAATCATTTAATAATAATAATATAAATTTATTAAAATATTATTTAATTCAAAAATTCCTTAATTTAATAAAATAGATTTTTTAATTAAATAATAACTAAAAACACCATTTGTACATACAATGTATCAAAAATGACTAGAAATAATATTCATTATTATATAAAAAATAATGTGCATTAACATAGTACTACTTATTTGTTACATAACCCCTTAAAACAGCAGCATAAGACCTAAGGGTAAGGTGTGCGATGGTGACAGACTCTTGGGGTGGCTCAGATAACATCGCTCAAGTGGTAATTTCAATCAACTTACACTTTTCCTGTAGACGGTCACGTACGAGCTTGACAGGATAATGCTCAGCTTGGGCTAGGTCAAGAGCGAAGCCCAAGGATTCCACCTCTTTTCCGAGCTCCAACAAATGGGCTTCGTATGGAGAAATTCTACTAGATAGGCCATTGCTTATTTTTTCTGAGTAAATTGGACTTGTTAAAGACCTATATTTATACTAATCATGTGATCACTGTTCAACGGCTATATTAGTAACGGTCAAAAATTCTTAACATAAAACCAATGAAGTTGACACTTTATATAAACATAAAGAGACATTTAATTAGATCAAGAGGGATTTCCATTAATGAAGCTGTGGGTCGTTACAGTGATGATAGGGGAATTATGCGTTGCTCAAACATGCAGTCAAATTATTCATCGAATAGTGTCATGACTTTTCAGTTGTGTGGAAAAAATAGTGTTCAGAAGCCAATATGCATAGGATGTCCGAGACGCTACCACACATGTGATTCATGGGTGAATTTCAGCTATTCTACTGAGATTCTTCCAAAAATATCCATGATGCTAGACCATGGTCTCTGAATTCACCTCATATTATCAATGAGAGTAGAACTATGTTTACGATCAATTTGGATTTTTTCTTCTTGTAACATTTTTACAATGTAATCATCATGTATAATGGAATTTTCTGGTGTTTTTGTTTTTAAAAAATTCAATGTCGGTTGTTCTAAACCCTTTAAAACTCCAATTGAAATGAATATTTGATTCATTAAATTTTTTTATGTGTGTCATTATTATGAGTTTATAAAGGCTGACTGTGAGTAAAGAGATTCTGCCATCAATGGAGCTCCAACCATAGGTCACAGAGTGAAGCAGACACATACTCAAGAGAACCCCAATGGTATAAAAAGACATTGTTTTAATCTCTGTCTTTAGTGTGGCAATTATTTTGATTTTTCATTTATGAAAATATGTTTTTGTGTAAATGATGGAAGTTTTAATTCCCTATTAGTTTGGACCTTCAATTCCTTGCACTTGTGGTGAGTGTTATTTGTCTGTGTGGAATATCATTGTGTTCAGTTAGTCACATAATTTAGAATTCTGGGGAGACCCATCACGGGTCACATTGAATTCAATATGGGATTATTTATTATGGTGGGAAGTCCATTCAGGCTTCCCCATGTCAATATCTCTTTTTTGTCCATCGTATGATTTTCGATTGAATTTTTTTATGTAGCTCAAAATTTAAGGCTGTTATTCGCATCATAAAATTATTCAGTCCTTTTAAATCGATCAACTAATGGTGTCAATGATTTTGGGAGGCCGGTGAAACATAGCAGAGAGTCTGGACTGGTTTCTTATGTTAACATTATTACTCTTTCTACAATTGGGAGTGTTTATGACCTCTTAGTTTATCATTCATTGAGGTTCTCATTGAACATTAAAGGGGCACCAAATTTTGTTTGGGGACTGACCATGTTATGGCTTTCTAGGGATGGAAAGCATTATATTGGGGAGAATTGTCACAAAAAGGTTTTTTTGTCTTTTATTAATCTTGAATCGATGTTTGGGTGAGTCCCTTTTTAAAATTTTCTATCTTATGGAGTAAAATGAAAGATTTAAGATTGGTAATAGTAGGTTCTTGAATAGAGATAGGTTGGGAGACCATGCTACTAATCCTTGGTAGCTATGCGGCATACCTAGTATGCAAGAAGAATTAAAAAGATAAATGAATAATAAAATTAATTTAAATTTTTTATAAAACTAAAATGTGAAAAACAAAAATAAAACTAATAATTTTGTTCACATTATTAATATGATTATTATTATTTTCGTTATTAATATTATAATTATATTAATAATAATTTTCTTATGATTATTATCATTGTAATTATCATAATTATTATTGAAAATGAAACAATAATTATTATTTTTATTATGAGATTTATTATTATTAATAGCTAAAGAATTTTTATTTTCATATTTATTATAATGTTCGGGGCACATGGGGTCACTACACTATTTACCATAACATAAAATAAATAAAATGTTTTTTAATTAAATATAAATTATGTTATCAAAATGTTTTACATTTTCTGAAAATAATAATATATTTTAAAACATTTTATAGTTATATTTATAATTATTATTTTGAAAATTATATATTTATTCATGATTATTGATTAATAATGATACCAGAAATTTTAAAACCATAATAATAATAGTTGTTACTATGATGTTTACTATTATTATATTTATTGGTTAAAATACTATTACTATTAATTTTTTTGTGAATTTGATTATTATTACTTTTAATTTAATTATGGGTTATAATGGGAAAAAATATAAAGAAATAAGAGGAAACCCTAATTATGGACAAAACCCCCCATATTCCTCCCCTAACCATGACACCTCCACCATGTGGCTTACCCCAATGTGTGCACCTCCCCAACCAGACCTCCGTCTCTAGTGATCTGATCCTTTCATTGAATGACCCTGACTAAGTAGGAACAACTTCCCATGACTCACCCCACTCCATCTCCACCATTGCGACCAAACACATGTGCCATCCCAACCAAGCTACACCCCTCTTCGGCCTTTATCTGGTCATCAAATTCCCTCCTCGATGGGTGGCGCTTGTCACCTACATCCTCCCCATTAGGTCTTGTATTTCCTCTTCAGAAAGGGTTCATATATTTGAGATTTCGTTGAGGGGTTTTGTTATTTCTATAATCCAATATTTTTGGGATGAATTATAAGGGTTGATTCCTCATATTTACATTCAATATTAATCATTACAGTCGATTTTGACATCATTGGGGTGAGAGAACAATTTGTTTGATGTTTTGTACAATTATTATGGAAGTTTTATCATTATTTATGTCTTATCTCATTTTAAATTCCCTTTAAATTTAGTTTACCTTGACTGTATTATTTTATCACCTCTTTTAATTTGTAGATAATAATTTATTAATGTTAAATAAATTATACCATTTTGATAATTTTTGGTTCCCCAGGTTTGGAAAATTTATTTACCTTGTTAAATGATTTGATGTGTTTTTTTATTAATTAAATTAGTGAAAATATTGTTTTTTATAAAATTTATTTTGAGGATAATATTTTTTTCAATGTTTATGAGATATGAATTGTATTTTTGATGAAATCCAATATTATATTATTTAATAGTATTTCATCAATTATGTAATTAGATTATTCATCTACGAAACTGTTGAGTTTTTTTATTTTGGTATGTTTTGGGTGTGATTTTGTTCATAAATGTGATTCTTGAATGAGTTATCTATGTGTAAAGCCATGGTTTAATATTTAGTAATTGTTTTATATAATTTTAAATGGTTTGATAAATAATTTAAATGGTGTGAATCATCTTTCAAATAAATTTAGAGGTTTATATGAGTTTAAAACAGAATTTTAATGTTATGTACATTTTTATCATGTTGTTCATACGAACTGATTTCATGAATTTGACCTATTAGCACATTAAATTTCCTATTGATTTATTATATCATTGTCTGGTTTTTTTAAAAATAGTTTTGTTCAATTTTACACGGGGATTTAAGTGTTTAAATAAGATTTTTACAATATTGGTTTAATTGTTTATTCCCCATTGAATAGTGTAAGTTCATTTAAAATTTAAATGGTGTGTGGGATTGGTGAAATGGTTTTTCAAATGTGCATCTATTTTATAATGTGTTTTCTGTGTTTTTGTTTATTAGATGAATCATTTATATGAAAATTATGTATGGAACGTTTGTCCACATTTGTATAAAGATGACTCTTTCTGTTGTTTTAGATGAAATTTCTATGTGATTTATGTAAATTATTGAATGTTTTGAATCAAAAGGACATGTTTATATTTTGAAATTGATATTTGGAAAACCCCTCTAGAGTTATGTATCTTTTTTAGTCAGTTGATCATTATATGGGAGGGTTCTCAGAATAGTACCTCATTTTGATAATAATTATTTTATTGAAGGTGACCATACATGAGGATGTTGGGATGGTTCCAGTTAGTTTGGTGTGTTTGGTTATATATATAATTTACTTATTGTATGAATTGCATCACAGACCCCCTTAAGATACCTTTATGCAATCCTACAATAGAAAAGAGGTATACAGTAATGATTGATGCACATATTTTATTATGAACTGTTATTGGCCCATAGAAGGGAATTTTTTATTGCTATAGAATTGGGACCCTTAGTCAGTCTTGGTAGGGCGATGATCTGGAGTTTGAGTGTTATGATAGCATTTGAGATGTCATTCTTTAATGATGAGTCACATGTGTTAGTATGTTCTAGTTATCCTTTATGTTACTATGATTTGTAGTGTTTTCCCTGTAATGTGTGCAATTAGAGCAATTTACTTCATTGTGTAGTATCTAGTTCCTTGAACCTGGTTTCTATATTTTTTTAAAATGTGTAAAAATTTGATTGTTTTAAAAGGATTTATATGTAATTGGTTTGATAGGGAAATCTCAACTCCCATTTTCCTCTAATATGCCTTATTTTAAATTTTGTGGTATTTTGATTATATATGAGTGTTTTAAAATGAAAAGAGTGGTAACATCCAATTTCATATTTGTATTTTAACCTTGATAATCAATATAATCAGTTTTTAATGGATGTTCATTTTGATTAGATTTAGTCGAGCCTACCTAATATGTTTTAATACTCATTCCTATTGTGTTTCCATATTTTTAGTTCCTATTGTATGTCTGATCATATGTTATATTTCCTTTCACGATGTTTTTTTAGAATCATATTGTACCCCATTGCATTACGTGGAGTCTTAGTGATGGCCAGGTTAGTCGTTTTTGATACTCACTCATTATTTTTCTTATCGTATTTTTATTTTTTATTGGTCAATTTATTTTTTCTTCCTAATTTATTTTAAATTTTAAAATTCATTACAATTTTACTCTCTTGATTCCCTGACATTTTCCCCTATCTAAGGAGGATTGGGAAAGCCTCTCGGGCTATTCCATGGATCAGCTCGGGTGATCAGTTCAAAGTCGAACTAGGTTGGTTTGTGATAAAATATGTGTATGTGACTGAATAATTTTCAGGGTTCCTTAATTAGTTTTATTTCCGAAATTTATTTTTTTATTATTGTAAAGTAATTAATTACTAACTTGGGGAAAGTGAATTTTGGAATTGGGAAAATTTATTGTGAGTTAATTATCAATATGTCTAATATTTATTTAAGATTAATTAATTGGTGAATTTATTGTTTTAATATTGAGAGTGGAGTATATGGATAACTAATCGATGAATTAATTATGGAATTATATTAAATTCATGATTTATATAATTAATTGTTGAATTAATAAAACGAATTATAGAAAAAAATTAATTGGTGAACTAATTAATGGTTTTTATGGGACCAAATAGTTGGTGAATAAGTTTCAGATATTTTTATGATTTATTAAATTATCAATTAATTAATGTAGTTTATAGGATTAATTAATTTTTAAATTAAATACTTTGATTAATTTGATATATGTGATAATTTTATATATATGATACATGTGACATATGTTATACATGAGAGGTTTTTGATACATGAAAAATGTGTGATTGATAGTTAAAAATGGGAGTGGGACACAAACTGATTATCAAAATACAAATAGGGTCATAGATATGATTTTTTAGACTAGATTCCTACGTGAATGTTTATGTGACAGGTTTTGATAGTCAAAATACTCATGATATGTGAGAACAAAATAATTCAACAAATACACAAGAGTCATTATACCTAATGATCTATACATATAATAGTTTCTCAAGAATATGTTTCTATCTAGATGTATCATGAATTGAAATTTAATGGATAATGAAATTGCTTTTGTTATATTAATTTTTAACTGATAATGTGACATGTCTCAGAGTCCAGTAGAGGATTAATTAGTTATTGTGGTTTGGGTACCATTGAGAACCTCGTGTTTATGTAGTAACCTATATAATAAATTATTATATCATAATTATTTACTTATGTATTTTACTAATTTCCATATACAACTACATACGCTATTATTGACTGGATATTATTTTAGAAATTGTTGCTGGTGTCCTACAGAGTTTTACCCACACCCTATCTGGGATATATTATCTGTTTGAAAATAGATGTCTTATTTGTAATAGAGGATAGGTGAATGGACTTATGTTAGATTTCAATTCCAGGACATATCAATGACGGGGGAACCAGATGTCATTCATAACCTTCTTCGTAGTTTTAAGTGTATTTATTTTTGTGAATTATTTTGAAACATGGGATATATATTATCATAGAATATTTATAATTTAGTGTTGATATTGTACTTATAGTTTAGGTTATTTAGTGATATTGGTACTGTTATCTTTATAGTTATATGGTATTCTGTTATTGTTTATTATTTTAATGATTCATTATTTCTATTATAAAAAGGGAATAGTTTCTCTATGATCTATATTAGACCCTTTCATCTAGTTAAGAACCTATGTTCTATGGGGTGGTGAACATGATGACATGTGGAGGTCTAGATCAGGGCATCAGTGCATGGAAAACCAAAACAGATGGTAAAATAATTTATTATGATTCTATTATATATAATCATAATATTATGAGTGATGTTTTTCATATTAAAATGACAATGAAAATTAGGTGTTGACGTGTATGTCTTTATAGTCCCATAATACTCGACTATAGAGTTATATAATAAAGATATAGTTCAAAATAAAAAAAATCATATTATGAGGTATAGATATGTTATATAGTCTTATTTCAGATATGTTTTTTTTCACATTAGATGATATATCATAAGTATTTATTATCATTATTTATCTATCAATACCATAATTTTCAAGAGATAATAAAAAACTTGAAGATGTAATATATTTAAGGGGATAAAATGTTACAACCCTAAAATTAAATATTTTTATTGTTTAATTAATATATCACAAAAAATATTATATTATATTGAACAAATAAAAAAATGATTTAATGAATCATTAAAATAAAAAAAAATTCATTATAAAAAATATTTTAAATCTGATGATATATAATGAAGTTTCCATATTTTTATTTATTAGTAAGTATCAGTGAAATAAAATGAGGTAGAATAAGTTTCCCATATGAGTATCATTTTAATGATATTGAAAATGATGTAGATTATATAGTGATTTCCTCAAACAATAATAAATATTAACTATAAAATTTATAGAATGATTGAAGTTGTAATGTGAAAATGTAAATCTTGTTGACATTTCACTGAGATCCTTGGTAGTGGAATAACACAATTGAATGCAACCATATATTAACATATATTTAGATATTATGTATATTTATTTAGGGCATATTTATCTCTAAATTAATAAGATCTAATAATGTATTTATCAATGAAATATATTATTTCACACATTTCACTTTATGATGTTTAATGAAAATTATAATAAAATATTTTTTAAATGATTATATGATTCAATATTCTAATAAGAAAATAAATTTATTGATTTGATAATTATAATTTTTAAAATATAATTCAATTAATAATAAATCATTAATATTATATTACAATGAATTTTTAATATTTTCATAGAACAATTAATTTTTATCTGAATATTAAATATTAGCGTTATTAGTAAACACATATAATATATAACTACATGAATATTTAAATTCTAGATGATGAAAATATAATGATTTTCATGAAAAAAAGTATTGTTTTGGATTTGAAGGTTACATTTAAAAATATTTGTATCAGCTTTGAAAACAATTATTCATGAACATTTGAATATTTTTTATGAAACAGTACTATTTATTATAATCCATTAATTATATTTTTATACAAAAAAATAGTTTTGGGATTTCATTTTAACACAAAAATATATTACACATTTTTCAATATTTTAACTTTTATCATGAAACTGAAATAAATATATAATTTTAACATAAAAAGAAATTTTAATTCTAAAAATAAATTATTTTAAAATTTTAATTTTAAATGATACATGAAAAAATATTGATTTTTATTTTCATATAGTTTTATATTATTACTGTAATAAATTATATCCAATTTCTAATATATATGTCTGAATTATGTAATATGTTCAACTTATTTATTTTTTAAAATATTAAGTTATCAATATAAAAATTAGTTATCCTTGTAGAACATTTATTTTCCTTTTATCTATACTGTTAAATTGTAAAATATTTTTAATGGAAAAATTTTGATATGTTATTGAAAAGTATATATTAACCTAATTATATTATTCAATTAATTTTTAAATTTTTTTATAAAACATAGTAACTAAAAAAATATTTTCCTAAAAATTGTATATACAAAATTATTTGATTTATTTAAATATTAATTATCAATCAATTAATTAATTTTATTAGATTTAATTATTTCCAAATTATTATTCTTCATTTCAATATTTTATGTGGTCTTATTACCATGGTAAAATCATAATCATGATTTTTAATTTTTAAAAATGAATTGGTAATGTGGAGAAAATTTTACTAAAAAAATTTGACGTTTAAAAAATAATTAATAGAATGATTTGGTTGTAAATTACTACCTATAAGTCACATAAAAATTTCATAACATAAATCTCGAAGAAATCATGCAATTTGATTCATATGTCTTAAATAAAATTCCATTCATATGATTAATCATTATCTTTCAACATAAAAAGGATCTAACATTCACCAATATCAAGGAAAACATATAAATCTATATTCAAATAATTAAATTAATAATTAAATTGAAATATTTCATATAATCCATTTTTCGATGTTGTATACACATCAATAATCTTCAATTACATTATTTTCAAATGACACATCAAGAAAATAACCGAATTCTCAATATAAGTATTAAATATAATTTGTCTTAATTTCATTAACATTATCATCTATACACCATAAACACATTATATATATATATATATATATTAGGATGTATAAATAATATATGAAATTATCAGTACATTATTTCTATAAAAATTATTTATTCCTCAACCTTTCAATGCAAAAAAATCATATATTTATCATGCATGTGGTACACTACCATATCCACTAACGATAAGTTAGGTTCTATATAAAAAAATTTATGTATTTTCATAGAATCATGTTTGGGGAATTAATATATTTTTTATGTCAATATTCATTTTTATACATATTAATTATGAATTCAATATGAATTATTATAAAAAACAATCATTTTAAATAAAACATTATGACATAAGCATACCTAGAAGAGTACAACATTATTTATATAAAAAGGATTATTTTTAATTTATAATAATATTAAATTATTCCAAAAATGTGATTCATATAAATAATTTAATTTCAACAATATCATTATAAATATTTAATAATATTATAATTCTTTTATCTTCCATAACAATACACATACATATAATATGTCACGTTTTTCATGTGAATGTATGACAACATACATGAACAAGACTACAAATATAAATCATGGATATAATGGGATAAATAATATTAGATAATAAAAAGTAAATAATTATTTATTTATATGGATTACATATATATTCATTTATTCCATATTGTTCAATGATTTCATCATCAAAAATAAGAACTAAAATACATATGATATATTATTATAAAAATATGAATTATTATAAATCATTAATTCAATGAAAATATGTTATATATGGATGAGGAAAATTATCAATATAATGAATAAACTTATTGTTATTGTAAATCTAGTTCAAAATTATCAACAATACTCCCACATGATAATTATAAAATATAACCACTAAATACTATTCATTTATAGAATAATTATAAATGAGGTTTTAAATGGTTATAATTTCTTATAATTAATGTAAATAGGATATAAATATATTAATTTTTGTTATATATTTGCTTAAATTTTATATATTTATGACGGAGGATATGAATGGTGTACATTGAGTCACATTTATATTTCAGAGTTTTAATTAATAATGTGCACAATGATATTAAAAAAATTTGTAACCAGAAACTAACGAATATCCATTATAGTATTTATTTATTTCAAGGTTATAAAATCCCCATATGTTGTTATAAATTTAATTGGATTTTTTTAAAATTATTCTAATCCTGTAAGGGTTTTTGAGTTGTTAACTCCCTATATTGAGTTATGACACTTCATAATGAGCATACTCTTTCATTATATAAACTGTTCAAACCTAATATTTAATTTTACTACCATTATTATTCCTCTATAAGAAGAATGTATTTTTTATCCAAATATTTTAGATTAATAAATAATTTTTTAAAAGAATTTACATAATTACTAAGATGATCATTTGTCCTCTTTAATTAATATTTCCCTACTTTTTAAAAAATTCCATTCCATAAAATAATTTTTATTTATAATACGAAACCTAATTATATTTTTTCTCATTTGGCCTCTATAAATTAATTACTCATATTTATAAATATATTCATATGTTATACAATTTGGGTTTTAATAAAATTAATTCCAAAAAATTAAAATGGGTTTCAATCATTTGAAAATGAATTTTCTTATACATAAAAAATTATAATAATATTATTATTTATTTATCAAGGAATAATTATTAATGTATTTTCTTAAATTTACAAAATTATAAGTACTAATCAGAAAACAAAATTAAAAATAATAATTTCTTTTTTGAGGAATATTATTATAAATTATTTCCTTCAAACAGAATTGATTTCATTAGGTAATAAACTTGTCTTTTTTAAATCCTTATCCAATTTTCAGGTATTTAATTTTAATTTATTTTAAAATTATGTTTATTTAAAGTTTTTTCATATTACAATTTTCAAAATAAAAATCAATTTCATTTGCCATTCAAAATCATTCCATTTAATTAAATTTGTAAATGTTACATCACAAAATAGATTTAATGAATTATGACCTTTTAAATGTTTGAAATTTTAGATTTATTTCAATATAATTATTTTCAATTTTTCAAGTTTACAATTTATCATCACTTTCCCATTTTAAATTTAATTTTTAAAATGAATACTATCTTTCCTTCTTACCACAATATTATATGTTCTTTCTGAAAAATAATTTATTTTTCCAATTCTATTAAACTTTTTTTTCTAATAGGGATAGTACTAGGAAAACTGTTTTCATCAACCATACTATAAATTTTTATATTAATTACAATTATAGTTTGATTAAATTTTGGGTATCATTTTATATATAATTGAGTCAAATATGGTGATTCTATCATGATGTGTTTTAAAAAATAATTTCCTTTTAATTAGTTATTTATAATGTTTTAAATGAAAAGAAAATTCATTTGAAGGAAACATACTAATAAAATTAATGATTGATTTCATGAATTAATTTTATTTAGAGATAAATTTTGGGTGGGATCCTAGATCACCTTCAAATTTATTTGTTAGTGATTGATATCATATATGAAAATTGTGTATAAAATATTTTTTTCACATCATGAACTATGAGAATTTTTTTATTACTAACATACAAAATGAGAATTATATTTTTTCACAATATGAATCTTATATTTTTTTTTCTTTCACAACATGAAGTGTGGGAAATAATTCATTATCAAAATATAGTATGGTAATTTGGTATGATATATTCACTAATCATTTATATTATTTTTTATAAAAACATGAAGAATTTATATTCACTATCAACGATGTTGGAATTTCCTTTTGTCTATACTTATGTAACAATTAAATTAAAAATAATCTATAATGGGATGAATTTAAAAGAAATATTTTTATGATATTAAATTATTTAATCAATGATTATGGATTAGTGTTATATATGGTAAAACATTACAATATATACTCACAGTTAGCATATTCTCATCAAATCCTCACATATTAAATTTTTTATTACCTCTAAAGACTATCCTTATTGGGCATCTTGGATTAATCACTTAATGTGATTCCTTTTACAATGTTATTTATATAAGAATAACAGTAGGAAAATATTGATGGTATTACGTCATGGTACAAGTAATATTGAATATTTAAATTTTTTGTATAATGAGTTTTTATGAGACCATTTACAAGGAAACCAAGCATCATATTATTGGAATTTCTTGATTATTAATTTATTATTTAATTTTATCATAATGAAATATTGTTATGTTATTATAAGTCATAAAAAATTATATTAAAAAGAATTTCTATAGAAAAAAAATAATAAATTACCAATAATATGTTTACCATACTATATTGTGATAAAAATTTTATCCCATAATATGAAATAATGATTTTAATCAGTTTCAAAAAAATCATAAATTACCAATAATATGTTTACTAGGAGTTCATTTAATAGGTGACTTTTAAAAATTTTATTTTGTTGAGATACACATTTAGTGATATAAAGGTGAATTGAAAAAGGATTATAATAAAAAAATTTCTAAATATATTGTAATTTTTCAATAAAAATTAATAGAAGTCTCATTCCATATACATTTTGATGGGTGGAAGATGAAATTTAAAAAATCATAATACACAAAAATAATGGAATATTTAATATCATTAAATATAAATAAATAAATTATATAGTGAAATATTATATATATAAAAATAACTATAATGAAGTATATTTTTTCATTTTTAAGCTATTATATGAAATAATTTATCGATAAATAATATATAATTCTTATTAATTAGTAAAAATAATAAAAAATATTTACCTTTCATATAATAAAATGTATTTATCACTATGAATTTAAAATAAAAAATATTTTTTAATGAACAAGGAAATTTATTGGAAAATAACAAAAAAAATAGAATATGAAATTATTCTAAACAATACCATCATTTAAAAAATATAAAATACATTAATAAAAAATAAATTCTCCAAAACAATGATATTTTAGATGAATATTTGAGATAATATGATCATAGAAATAGAATTAAAGAATATATTAATGGTATGTTCACATAGTCACAATAGAAATAATTTGAGTCAATGAACTGTTTTCATTCAAGAAAACACATTATAAACCACATAATATGTGAACTAAAAAAATATTATTGATGAATTTTTCCATTCAATTAATTATAAATTAATTAAAATAAATAATTTATTAATTTCAAATAATTTTAATTGATTTATAGAATATATGTTATAAAATAGAAGAACAACAATTTTTAATATTGATTACTAAAAAAGAAAAATTGTACCTCATGTAAAATGTCACCTATTTTGTCCTCTTTGATTTTAAATACGAAATATAATTTATTTTTATCGTTTCTAAGACATTTTTTAAAGATATCATGAAAATTATTTTTTTTTTAATTTAATTTATATCATTATTAATTTATTTATAGAATTAATATATTTAAAATTCATTATTTTTTATGTTGTTTGATTTTTATTGTTATCATTAAAATAATTTTCAATGACATAGTTATTTTTTAATATTAAATGTCAGGACCCCTCCCCAAAAATTGTGCCCATATTGGACCGGTAATATGGGAATAGAGAATGTGGCACTTGAGTCCTAGAACTAGTGGCTCCCGGGTTGGAGACCAAAACAGATAGTATAATAATCATAAATATGTTAGGCACTACTATATATAAGAAACACATCTAGAGGAAAGATAAGAAATTTACCATGAAGCTCTTAATTAGACTCCTATATAAAAGAAAACCCATGTAAAAAAATTTAATTTCATGATAGAACTAATATAACAAGAAAAATCTAAACTACATGTAACAAAAAAGGTAAATATGAACGACGCAACAAATCCCAAACATCTTCTCCCACACACAAACAATTAGTAACTAGCCCAATCTCTAACTAGCTCCAAACGACCTAAACACGTTTATATAAATGTAGGGTGAGTATAATAGTATAGACAGTTATATCCTTCATGGATCCTCTCATACAATAGTAAATAAATCATTCAAATTCAATGTAAACAACATGTTAAACTATGTTGTAACAATAATTGGTACATTGAGCTCCCGGCCTCACAATGGATTTTCTTAATATTTATCACAAACAATAGTCTATATGAAAATAATGAAAATCATTGGTACCCCACTAACTCTTCCCGAAAAGGATTTCACTCTACCCCAACATCACACATCCTATGCATCCCTCTGCCTAAAGTCTAGCCCATAGACACCTAGAAGAAGCACCACAACATTAATATCATGAAACATTCTGCCACTGGCTTATAACCTAAAGTAACCAAAAATTTTCTGTGATCCAACATAGCTTTTATAATATGTATAATACACTGGGTATTATACCTCCAAAAATACCAGACCAATTATTGAGTTAGGAAACATAAGTCATTAGAGCCTATACTGGTTATACACATTTTATCCATGAGGATAATATTACCAGAATATAATTCTGTGAAATGAACAAATGAAATTACATCCAAATACACACATATATGGTAGACACTAATCTCTTCTCATACAATCACAAGTAACTACAATAAATGGAGTGGGGCCAAAGTGGGTACTTTTTTATCCATCATCCCATAGGGATGTTGTAGAAAACATCACCCTAGGGATCAAAAATTTCTAGGGTTTCAGTTTCCATAACAGGTGGGTTGGAGTAGTTTATAGAAAAAAAATTATAATATATATTATATCTCATAACCACACCATGGGAATATCCTGGTCTCTTAAAAATAGAAGCTAATATATCTTTAACTCTCAATATCCACCAGTAATACTAGATATTCATTAAGAAAACAACCCTTTTAAGAGATAAATTATATTAATTATTTAATTTAGATTAAATTTATGTTAATTATTATTATTAATTAATTAACCATTATCATTTACGCAAACTTCCCGTAAAATTTGATCAATTGTTCATGGCCTCAATGAAAAATAAAACAGTCCATGACTTCATAGAATTATAAAATATGCACTGAGTATTTTCCACTATTTTCAGGTGTGGAGACTCATCCAACCACATGGGGATAAACACATAGAGCATGTGGCATGCTCATTTCATCTTCTAATCCCTATTAAAGAGATTAACCAAACTCATACACCTACCTCTTGTTGTTGAGATAACAAATAAGGAAAAAAACAACATTTATGCTAACCAAACAATTGGTTCGCCTCTAGTGTCTTCCCTAATATCTATATGCATTAACAAATTCTTCTCACCACACTAGGTATCAAATTCCACCAAAAAACAATGGCCACCCTTCCCCACATACATCACCATAACTCTATGCTCTATCATCCCATACTCATGTCACATTTTTTACTCTCTTCAATACATATCATACAAACCTTATAGGATCATCCATTATAGGTACACATCACATCACAAGATACAAGAAACAAACGTGAAATTATCCACAAATATGTGAATTTACCCTTTACACACAATTATCTATCACAACTCCAATGCCCATGGAACTCATCCTTTACAAGATAACATGAGACATAGGCCATATGAAGTCATTTCCTATTATCATTCAACCACTTGTTTATTCTATCTTGAATTTATTATTCATAGGATCAATCTATAGTAATCCTAAGAAAAAAGATATCCATATATATATCAAAATAATAAAATATTTAATTTGATTCCCTTTAATTATTTTGTAAAAAATAATCCACATGCATCATGTTAATTAACCAATTATATTAAACCTGAATATCACCTCAATTTTATTAACATGAAATTTAAAAAATAACCATATTCCTTAAACATTCATGTAAATAATTTACAATATAATTCAAATTTTACTCTATTTTTCTGTTATGTACCAATTTCCACTAGGAATGACACGTAAAACCAATAAAAGTATTAATATCACACAATCTAGAAAATCAATATGAAAACTGTTATTATGATAAAAAGAACAAAAACGTTATGTTATTATAAAAAATTCATTAATTCAGTTCATGTATTTAATTAGGTCAATTTAATTATGGTTTAATGGGATAAATCATCAAAATTATACGATTTCATGTAAATAAATATATGATTAATGAATTCACTGCCAATAATGTTTTTTTGACATTCATTACATAAGAATAAACTTTGTAATATATGTCTAATTTCCTCTCCCAAAATAACTAAATCCATGCCAAGATTTCGTGGCTTCACCACAGCAACAAAAACCGAGATAAACCCCATTAGAACCATGTTTAATAAATCAACACAGTAAAACAATGACAATTTGTGGAATAATAGATAAAAATTAGGAGAAACTTCTAGAAAATAGAGGAAAAAATTCCTTGGATTATGCAGGGCTACCAAATATCAAAGATCAATAGTCGATATTGATTACTATCGAAGGGATATCTATAAACCTTAATGGGGTATAATCAAGTCTCCTGGAATGAGATTGAGAAATGAGGAAACTATTGGGTTCAAAAACTGAGTGGATGAAAAAGAAAAAAAATAATTAAAACATTAGGGGAATACATGATGAGTAATACCCTTACACGTCATGTAATTAATTATAGTTAGATACCATCAAAAAAATTTGTGTTTTGATTTTATATTATTTTAAAATCATCTAATTATTACACAATGTGAGTCACACATTCATTATGTGAAATTTTTCTACACAATATGTAACTCAGTTTTACTCCATCAATGCTCTCTACACCCAGTTCTCAATACATGAGTCCATCTAGACATCCTACTGTCCTCTTCCATGCTCTGTAATCCTTATGAAAACACAAATGTTCAATAATTGAATATCAAAGCCCTTACACCAGTTACCTCCCAAAAAATTTCATCCTTGATAATTCAAAACCATCCTAGAGTGGAATCATAAATTGGCTATCCATATATACACCATGTGAGATACCTATCAGGTATCTCTTCACCATTAGATCTAATCACCATAATAGATGAACAAGTGAAAACCCACAAAAAAATCAATAATGGGTAATAAGAACTCTTCTAGGTATGATACATCTTAAAATAGTGCAAGCCACAATAAAAACCATGTTAAATAAATATGAAAAACAGAAAAACCTACAAACATAAAATGAACATCATTAAAAGAGAATATCTAAACATCAAATAGTTCATGGCACTATTTGTGATTCTATGACTAATGTTTGTAGGTAATATTTTTAATGACACTATTCAACAACTAGAAATTAACAATGGGGATTTCATACACACAAAATAGCTTCTCATAGTGGTATTGAATCTATATAGGTTGATACACAAAGGTTTCTTCTTCATCGGTATCGATCCCACGTCAATCGATGACATGTCAGTCATCATGAAGATAATGATAGGGATATGAAAGGTTAAAACATCATGTATCAAGATCCTCTATAGCTGAAGTGATATCTGATAAGACACAATGTCAACATGAACCAAAAACATGAATGTAATAATAAACTGAGGTGAAAGAAGACCCCCACAAATAGTCCTTCAATACCCATGATGGTTAATTAACCTCCTGAATACGTGAAACCAAATGTAGACCTCTAGAGGTCTTATCATGTGATAAATATAGGATCTTGAGGATCTTTTGCTTCTTTGATCATTCCATGGATCACATATACAATCTATATCTTGTTCGGTACCAATTCCAGCATGAGAATAACTATCTCTCTAGAAAAAGTATAGCATAATAGAGAATGAATAGGTCACACATACATTGCATCAAACCATTCCACGATGATGGTGTAGTGATTTGTTTTGTAATAATGGTCTAACAAGGGAAATGGCCTCATCCACAAACCACTAAAATATATGAACTAATATCACTACATGTTATAAAGAGTATGAATGCTCCTATCATTATGATCATCTGTCTATAGATAAAAATTAGTGGCAAGGAATATCTAGGAACTAGAAGCATGCTAGAGAACAATCCACAACCAAGAGTTAAATCAAGGACCTGAATTGGAGATAATTTTCATCAGGGCTCTTGGGAGTCTAAAAACCAACTCTAGATAACTTCCTTAAAAAACATCCACTAAGCATGACTCCATGATCACTATATAGTGTGTTGAATTATTCAAACGTTCCACTAACTCCCATATATAATCATATCCTCCCTATAATTTAGGTAAAAAAGTAAGAAAGGCTATTATGTTGTCCTTCCACATACACTGAGAAATATATAATGGCTGGAGTAAACCATCAGAAACCTAGTAATCATGTAACATCTTCTAGATGGGAAAATAACAAAACATTAACTTTGTAATTGTACTCTTCAAACAAGAGTACTAAAAGACACCTCTTAAGCCTCAATAAATCTTTTTCAATATATTATGTACTAATTCTAGAGAACTACCAAATTCGATGAGAAGAATTTCATAAATTTCCAAATGAATGAAAATACCTCTCTGAAACAACACTCGGTGTCTTTCATCCCAAGAAAAATCATTAGGGGCCACATCACAAACATCTCAGTCTCTCTAAACCTCCACCTCAATATCCCCCTATTAGGATTCCCCCACCTATTTTACTTTATATGACTACATAATCATATGAAAAATATATCATCTACCACTTCTTCTCCAAAATCATGTTGAAATGTCTATTGTTCTTCCACCACACTCCAAATATTACCATATTCACATAATACATCGCTACATGTCATCCTCCACAAAAAATGAGCCAAAAAATTCCCATATCGATGTTTATATGAAATATCAATTAGGGGATCCAATAATAACTTCATCCAATATTGTTGATCGATGTTCATGTGAAAATGGGGGAAAACATACATCATGATTTTATGATTAGTAATGAACCCATAGTGCATGTCAATTAGGTAATGTATCCAAATATTAAAGGAAAACACCACTACAACCAACTTTTTATCATGGGTGGAATAGTTTTTCTCCTAGAGATGTATGTTGTAAGACACATATGATAAGGCTGATCTATGCTGTATGAGAACATAACATTACCCAAAATGTGAAGAATCAAAGAAAATTTCAAGATGAACTCCATCTGTAGGCATACAATGGACTTCAGCACTGGATTTTTTTTCTTTAGATACTAAAAATAAGAATAACACTGATTAATCTGTAAATACACTTTATCCATTCTGGATAATGATGTCAGAAGAGTCACAACTAATGATAACTCAGGTACGGACATATTGTAAGAGCATACAAGTCCAAGGAAAACTTTCACATCTCATACTGTCTTGGGGGGTTTTGGGAACATATATGTATATATTTTTGATATATCCATAGATACATCATACTGGGATATAACATGCCCAAAAAATAAGACTTCTTGAAACACAAAATTCCACTTTGACAACATTCCAAACAATTTCTGATGAAAAATGACGTTCAAAATTAAACGATGACGCTATGCATGATCATCCTCATATGTAGAATATAGAATTATGTTGTCAACTAAAACCTCAAATATCATATCGAGGAACTCACAGAACATAGTTTTCATTAACCTTGTTTACACAACTTGATTGTTCATCACACCGAATGATATCACAATGAACTCATAATTCCTTTGACGACAAAAGAAATCAGTCTTCAAGATATCTCAATCCTCTACATCAACCTTTCCAATGAAAACACTTTTCTAGGATCCCCACCCAACAATGTTTAACCATCCAAATATAAAAATGGGAGGATATTGAGAGTTACCCATGAGTCTATTGACAAATAGTCTAATAGTCAGAGACTATCACAAAGGGTATAATAAACATGTAGATGGGAGACATTACCCTTTATGGGAAACACATGTGGAAGAGTGATAAGATACAAAAAAACTAAATGCAACTCAAACATTATTATTGATCAAAACCCAATTTCACAAATTAAATTTCATAAAACAAATACTGCAAATGAAAATGAAAATCTGAAGTACCAAAAGAATGTATGTTCAATCGAAACCACCAATCCCATGAATGTTTTGAAATGAAAAATCTTTTTTTCACTATCCTGATCTATATTATAATCAGACTAACCTCAAAATAAATTATATGTAGGGTTATTATAATAAGATACATAGTAAGATCATCCCCACACCCATTAATTGAAAATTATAGAAACCATGAAAAAGAACAATGAGAAACATGTCAATCAAAATTGTCCCATAAATAGGAACACTATGTTTCCATCCTCACAATGGAAACTCTGGGAATTTATTTCACAGTAGAAAATATAAGATGACAATGAATATCAATTGCACCCCTCTACTACTTATCTACATGCTTACCTCACTTCCTTGACATCACACGTACTAAGTATCTCTCCCATAAAGGTTTATCATGCAATTACCATTGAAAATTACTAAAATATGCACCTTATGCAACACAAAATCACATCCAAATAACCAACAGTTTACATGTTTTTTTACAATCCCCCACAACCCACATAATTTGTATCATACGTCAGTTATTATAACTCAGGCCATCATAGATTATACACTGATTAAGGACCTTCATGAAATCACAACCTATTCACTTTGTATATATAGTTGTCATTAGAAAAATATAACCGTAATATATTTGTGTGAAATAATCACAAGGAATTTAAAAAATCTACACAAATATATGTTGGAAAACTAATTTCTAAACACACTAGAACACTTAACTACCAATAGATGATAGAGGGGGGAAATGGGGTAGTAATCCATCCATCCAACCATCGGGATGTTGGTGGAAACAAGTAACTCACACAAAGGATCAGAATCCATGGGGTTTCAGTTACAAAAAATTATAGGTTGGAGAATCATATATAAAAACAGTAAGTATTGGCTTTAATATAGATCAAATCCATACTATGGGAATATCCACGTTTCATACTTAAAGGAAGATAATGTATTCCATAATCCCATATCCTAATACTATGACTAAATATTGTATATTCCCCCAACCATTTAAAAAGATACACTAAATTAAAATATTATTTTTTATTGTTTTCACATTAAACTAATTAATAATTAACCATTCATTAACCATTATTCTTTACACATTAAATTTCATATCAATTTCCTGAATGATCTATTACCTCTAGGAATAACTAATTCGAATCCCCAAATTCATATAATTTTATCCTATGAATTGCATCCCTACATGATCCAACCCCATGGGTAAAATGTTTATACATTTATTAAACAAAATTACATTATATATCACCATGTGATATTAGAATACATTCTAATCTCCTAAAGACAGGGTGATCAACACATTGATTACATGATCTACCCATTGAGTCTTTTACACCTATATCCGATGAGTAGTCTCATCCAACCATGAGGAGATAAAAATAGAAAAAATGGATTTCCCCAATCATCTTCACCTCTCATGGAAAGAGAATAATATATCACATCTATCCATATCAATCCATTAAGAAAAGAAGGATGATAAAAAATCCACATGTATTATATCAAAAAAAAATTCAACTAGCATCTCGGTATTGTAACAATGAGTAACTCCATTTACAACCCATTTTGAAACTTATGATGTCCACCCTCACACCCGTATGTATAAAATGATGCATCTTGAACTTTATGCATCAAATACATGGAGGAAAACTAGGTCTCCCAAACCAACATATCAAAATATCCTTCTATGATCACATCACATCAAGGAATCCCCACCCTAGATACCACAACAACCCTCCAGGATTAGCCATTCAATGTCAAATCACAGGAAGTAGTAAAACAATTATCAACGGGGTGTCGGCCCCTAAGAAAGGAATTAAAATATTGGACAAAATGAGATATCCTAACTCTAAAACACAATGTGATCCACCTACACTAAACAAAATAGAATCGTATTCCCTATAAAAATAATATTGTTTATCCCATAACATATTATTTATTCAATCATCAACTAACCAATTCATTATTCACATGTTCCAACTATGTGTAACCTATGATACAATCTATCACAATATATATAATATAAATTAAATAGTTAATTTAATATGAATTAAATTCATTTATCAAAAATCATAAGCATTCATATAAATAAATTGATAATAAAAAAATCCCCCAACTTCAAATGGTATTAAATAATCTTAACATGTGAGTGGACCACAAGATGGATGTATGATCACCTCTCTCATATGAATTGCATCCAAATGAGGATGAAGAATCACTACTACATCAAATACATATTTGAGAAACCCCACTAGAACCATAGGAAAAAAACATCTATAGGACGGTGAGAATATCAGGAGGAGAAAGAGATCAATGTGAGGATAAATTTCTACAAAATATGGGAAAACATCCCTTGGATATAGTTCGGTCCCCCAGATTGATGACAGTTTCCCATGATCAATTACTTTTGAAGTGATCTCTAAAACACAAAAGAGCGGGCATTCAGGTCGAATAGGATGAAATGAAGGGAAATACAAGACAATGGGTTTGACAACTCGTTTCATACAAAAAAACTAACACATTAAAATATTGGGGGATTACCTTATATGTAATTCCATTTCACGTAGTGTAATTTTTTGAGGTTGGTGTCCACCATATTAGCCATAACCTTTTGATTTTAATTTATTTTTTAGACAATGAATTATTACATTACATGAATCCTAATTTCACATTGTTAAATTATTCTACACAATTTGAAAACCACTTTTAGGATGTGAAAGTTCTATAATTCCATTTCAAAACACCAAATTCCTTTCTGAATTTATATGACCATGATATGAGGTCAGAATGCCTATGGATCATTAAATGGGTCTGTCTATATGTATATGATACATTTTTTTATATATTTTCATTTTTTCTTTTATATTTCACCTTTAGGATAGTAATCATATAACTCAAGAATAAAAGTATTTAATTTTATTTAAAGTTTATTTTAAATTCAATGGTTAATTTGTTTAAATGAATATATTTGAATAATATAAGTTCATTTTGACATCAAAATTTATATAAGTAGCATAAAACTACAACAGTAAGTGATGTTTATAAAATGTGTTTAAATGGATGATAAAAAATTCACTTGGTTATATTTTTTATGAAACTAGTACTCCTCCCATGCGATGCATGACACTGTAAAATAATTCTTATTATTAACTATAGGTTACTATTTATAAAACATAATAGTTTATTATCTGTCTTTTTGAGAGTACTATTTTAATAGTAGTGAAGAAAAAGTAACGTTTAATGTACTTTAGTCACAAATATGTGGTGAATAGTTATTAATTATAAGTGAATCTTTTAAAAATACTTCAATAAAAAATGTTAAATTAAGATACGCCAATTATAATGTTAAACAACTTGGAATAGTCAAGGATGTAAACCTGACATCAATATAAACTGCATTTAGGAAAACAATATTGCATACTTGGAAAGACAAAGTTGAAGAGGAGTTACTTAATGAATATTTTATCTAATAAAATAAATGACATGTGAAGAGGAATAATAATACAAAAAAATTGTTGTCCACAAACATAAATGTTGTGATGTTCATACATGTAGTAATTTTACAGCATGTGGAAGATGTTCCCAATTCATTTCATCATTGCCTCACAAATATATTATTGGTTGGAATCTTTCTTCTCTAACACATCATATGAGTACTTGAATATGCACCCTAAGAATACAACAAAAGAATATATACAACAAAATTATACAGCATAAGAATACCTGAATATGAAGAATTAAGTATAAATGTCACTGAGAAATGGACAGGAAGGAAATATTTGACTGAAAAAGAACATTCAAATGGACATGAAGCACACCACATAAGTTTATACATCATAATATATAAATGGACATGAATGAAAAGGACCTTCAAAGTATCACCCCCCACCGTCCACATCCTCCCCTCCCCTCCCCTCCCTCCCCCCTATTTCCAACCTTTTCGACCAGAATCCCCTCCACATATCATCATCCTCCTCTCCCCTCCCATACCCTCCATCCATCCCATCCCCTCCCCTCCCTCCCCCTAGCCAACCTTCTCCCCTAGCACCCCTACCCCCTGCCATCATCCCCCTCTCCCCTCCCCTCCCCTCCAACCTGCCTAGCCCATACCCCTCCCCTCCCCTCCACCCTTCCCAACATTTCCCCCCAACAGCCCCTACCCCCTTCCATCACCCTCCCCTCCCTCCCCTCCAGCCTGCCCAGCCCCAGCCCCTCCCCTCCCCTCCTCTTGCCCAACCATTTCCCCCAGTAGGCCCCTAGCCACTATCATCATCCTCCCCTCCCCTCCCCTCCCTTCCAACCTGCCCAGCACCTTCCTATATGATATAAAATTAACTAAAACTGATTAGGAATATATGAAAATTATAATAGAAAATGATTTGGAAAATCTGTATATGTGCTAGAAAATCCGCCTATATTCTAGAAAATTATAATAGAAACTCCTATAACAGTAATCTACAATAAAGAACTATATTATAATAGTCAGTTTATATAAAGAGGGCATCCAGTTGGAAATCAATGCAGTGTTCCAAAAAACAACTAAGCATATAAAACAAATTTCTTTGGGCTTCATTAGAAATTCTACAAGTGTAGGGGGGATTTGGTGATGGTGCAAAGAAACCATTATCCCTCAGACAATACTACAGTATTTTTTTCTATGTATTTTTTGGTTAACATTTAGGATTGAAATATAAATGAGAAAATTACATTGGTAGTTCAGTCTAAAAAAGTGGGATATTTACACCAAAACAGGGATAAATGGGGTGCAATAGAACTCCACGGGCCTTCGTATTTATAAAGGGGGAAACCCCTAAATCCCTCGATTGAAATGGAAGAAGAATAACATGAAAAAAACTTTATAATGGTATTTTTCAACACGATCGAACACAAAAAATCATTGAGGGGTGAATGAAGAAGAAGCGAGAGGCGAGGTAGCCCTAGGTGGAGGAGGAAGTGGAGGAGCATGCGGAGGTGAACACACGGATGGGGAACAAGATCAGGGAAGGGAAAAAGAGAGGGGAGTCATGAAGGGGAGCAAGATAGGGAAGCCGAGCAGGGAGGTGGGAAGGGAGGCAGAGGCGGAGGAAAAGGCGTAGCTAGAGAACAGAATCAGGGAGGGGAGAAGGAGATGGTAGCCGTGGAGAGGAGAAGGATAGGGTAGCTGAGAGATACGGTGAGGGAGGTTGAGGTGGAGGTGGGGAGCGTTGTTGTGGGGCAGTGGGTTTTCATCAGGAGGAAAAAAAGTCAAGCATTTTAGGGTTGATGAAGCGATGAAATTTTGGGGGAGAAATGCCTGTGAGTGGTGTCAGTTCATTTCCCAGCATGTTCTCGAACCTCCATGCGTATCTCTCCCCCTCCCCACCCAAATATCATACATTTAGTCCCTCCCCTACCCAAACACTCTGTTCCACCCCCACCCTGCCAAGCATGAACCCCCCCCCCCATTTTAGTCATGTCCTGGTATCCCCACTAACCAGCGTCCCCCTGCAAAGCACCTTCCCCCACCAGTCCCCCAACCCAGCTCCTTCCCCCAGAAATCCTCCACCCTTCCAGCCCCTTCACCCATAACCCACCCCCTGGCCAACATCTTCCCCCACTAGGCCCATCCCCATGCCCCCATCTTCCCCTCCCCTCCCGTCATCTTCTCTTCAACCATCCAGATCCTCCCCTCTCCTCCCCACTAACAATAATCTCCTCCCACACTTTCCAGCATGTCCTGGTACCCCTACCCAGCATCCCCCTGCCCATCCACTTCCCCCCATCACTCCCCCCTTTCCTGCCCCTTCCCTAACACTCCCCCTTTTCTAGCCCTTTCCCCCATCAATCCCACCTTTCGAGCCCCTTCCCCAAGCAATTTCCCCCCTTTACAGCTTCTTCCCCCATAACCCCTAGCCAACCTCTTCCCCCACCAGTTCTATCCCCGCATAGAAGTATAAAAGTAGTGGAGAACAAACTACCCATTCATGTGTTGTGAAATTTAATCCATATATACCATAATATGACCCAATAAAAATCTCAAGCATAACATTACCTAATCATGTATTTGAATATCTACATGGAGCTCCTTATAATACACCCCCACTGGTAGGTGTTGTTGAACCTGCACCGAAATGTTTAAATTACGTAATCCTAAAATTAATGGCTAACTAAACATATCTCACTATCAATGATAAAAAACACTACAGAGGGCCTCCCCCCTACCCAGCATTACCCCCCAACAGTTCTGTCCCCACATCCATCTTTTCCTCAATCCTTCCCATCACCACCCCCACCCATTCCCACCCCCTCCCCTCCCCTACCCTCCCCCTGTCCGACCCCTTCCCTCCCCTCCCCCCTGGCCGACAACATCCCCCACTCCCCCATACCTGACCCCTTCCTTCCCCTCCCGCCTTAGCAGCCTCTGATGCCACCCCATCCCAGCACATCCCCCTTCCAACTCATCCTCCCTCCTTCACAGCAACAACCCCACCAGGCCCTCCTACGTGCCCATACCCTTCCCCAAAAACCCCCACCAGGGCCAACCTCCCTTCCCTGAACCTTCTCCCACTAGCACTGAAATACATCAACTAACGGTTGATATATAATATAGTTATAAAATCTTTTGTAAGATGAAAGGAAAGAAATTAAAAGATACAATCACCTGATATCGTATTACCTTCCATACCTGCAGAACATATCAGTAATTCCTTTCTGTTTTATCCTTCAATTTATCCTTCATTTGGATTCCCATATTTTTTGTTTTACATTCTATACTGACACTTTCAGGTGAGATATGATGTGATTTCTCAATAACACGTTCATTCAGAAAATCTTTTAGTAGGTTTTTCTACATATAGAACGTAGTTGAAAGAAGCATCAGATCTAGGAGAAATTACAATGCAGGATGAAAATAATGGCTTGTAAAGAAAATTGAAAGGGAGAAAAAATATATATACATGAATACTTGATGATACCACAGACGATGATTCAAATATAGAGTCATCCTTTGCACTAAGTCGAAATGATTCAACATTATGATTCCCCGATGATAGAAGAAGAATGAATTAATCCAGTGGCATGTTCTTTACACACAGGGAGGTAAAAATGATTATAAAGGATTATATTGTATCTGACTATGATAATGAACACTACATTCATTATTACAACCACTACTATGATGATGCTTTATATAAATAATATGACAAATAACTATTGGCAGTCTATCCATATTAATGACAATATGGATATGTAATAGAATCTACCTGACATTACATGAAGCTATAATTGATGTTGGTGATGTAGTTTTAGTTTTTGGTGATGAATATTAATTTTTATGAGTTCTTTTCTACTGAGTGGTGATGATTTTTAATATAATAGTTTGACCATTCAATTGATAGGAGATGCCTTTTTTATTTGAAAACAGTCAATTCAGTAGGATATTTGTGCTCATCATCTTCCCTATTTTTGAATAAAAATAAATGTACCTTTAAATGAAGAGAACATATTTTGTCATAATGCTATTTTATTATATAGTAGTACCTAAATTAAATAATCTCGTAGATCGGAAGCAGTTTTTATCAAAAATTGAATTAATTGTTTATCAAATAGGACAACCGATAATGAGTCTGTGGAATCAGTCCCAAGTTTCTGCACTCGAAATCTATTGATTTATAAATACAATTAAAAAGGGATTTTGATAAGTGAAATTAATTACTAATGATATATAAATTTACTAATAAACTGTTAAGAAGAAGAACAAATAAGAACCTGGGAGCAATCAAAGTTCCATATTTCTTGCGGTTGTTGCACCAAATTTTTCTATCAACATTATGCCCTTTTTTCATGACAGAATTGAATGAATCATAGAACCAATTGTGAGTTGTTTGAATCTATTTTATGGTGACAAAAATCAAGAACTTTTCAGGCTGTCCAACGTTGAAAATCGTATTGATAATGAAATTGTACAGTAATATACGGGTACATCTGAATATTAAATGCCTAATTAAAATTGGAAATTTTCCATATACTACATACTTGTTCATAATTCTTCACTTTAGAAATGGTTTTTTTTATTTTCCCAACATATCAATTGTGTAGATATTTAAGATGGGATTGTTGGTGCTGGACATTGAATCACCGATGACATTATAAATGTACATCGAAAATTGAAAAATGCATCTCAAATGTCAAACATAACATCAGCATCTATCATATAATAATCAATAGAGAACATATAAAAAATGAAAATAAAATCAACTTTACAGAGCACCTTTTTCTGAATGATTCAACATCTTCAATATCACGATTGAAAAGGATTTTCATCACATTAATGGATGTTGTTAGAATAATAGTGTCTGAAAGTAGTGTTAAATCGATTTCAGTAGGATTACATGTTTAAATAGTTTAAAAGCATTGAAAAAACAAAATGGAAATAAGGAATTGTGTTATAAGAGGGCATACTATTTAATTTCTTAACTCTAACGAGTTATAATATTAAAACAGTTGATGAACCGATGATTTCATCCAAGTAAGAAGACATATGGTTTGAATTCTCACCCCATAAATTGTATTTATGTTGTAACCCACTAGAGAATAGTATTTACCCCATAATGTTAGATATGAAATGTTAGTCAGACCTACTAAAACGATGTAATGACTAACCTTTAATCCTATAAGAAAATTTTCATTTTTAAATTTATATTACCCGATGCATCAAGAGGATGTTAGCAACGTAAATATCCAATAATTTCTAAAACATATCTGAAAGAAGAAAAAGATTTTGTATTGTAAGCTAATAAAAGATAGCAGTAAACTGTAAAATGATATTATTAGATCAACAATCAAAATATACTAACAGTAATAAAATGTTTCAGAAATTTCAATAAACTTTTACATATTAAATGTTTTTCTGGAACCATGCATTGAATTATGTCTTCAAAGGAAGTAAAATAAAAACAGAAATGTGGTTTTGGTGCATCACATTGCCACACATGCGTTGTTGATGTGAATAGTAATTGACATGCATGCGTAGTTCCTATGTAGGTACCTTGATTGGAAGCTATATGAATGTTTTGTATGAAATAGAACATCCCTTCCTGCAATATATTTTTGAGCATAGACAGAATATGATGCCCAGTAATAGTACAATATATCATTGCTTTCTGCAGAATTAAATTTATAACAATGTCAAGAATTCAAAGTTATATAAATCAACATGAAAAGTATGTGGCATACTTAAATTGAGAATATAAATAAAATAGAGGAAAGATAATATGTAATCTATTATTATTATGATTTCACCTGTATATCTCCAAGAATCATATAAATCTCCACAACATCATTGGAGTACCTAGATGATGTGTTGCACCACAAATTCAAAATATGCAATTGTATCATCAATGTCTCATAAGTAGCTGGTGTGACATCATTCGAAGGGGTAATTGATCATGACATATTGGTATGAATGTGCTGTTTTATTTTTTTTACAAAGAGATCATAATCAGAAACATTTCCATTCATAAAATCAGGCATAAATAAATCGAGCAGAACAGAACATTGATAGTTTAACATAAAATATAACATATACCTAACACAATCTTTGGAATATTTCATTGTAGACTATATTTTGTTTTGTTTCAAGAGATGTGGTATTATTAGCACCAAATACTATTTTCAAACCTAATGGTGATGTGACTCTATATAGAGCAACGTAAAATTGAACATGAAAAAACATAGGTTTTCAAATATACAACCCAACAAAAGATAGTGATTGTCCCTGACATTTGTTAATAGTCATAGCATAAGAATCAATGAAAGGATATTGTGTTCTTTTTAGTTTGAAAGGAAACGACTGTCATATTGTGTCATATTTAATAATGGAATGAAAGTAAGATATCCTGAATTACAGTCACATAGAACTCTTACACTGATGACAAGATCCCCCAACTGTGTAACTATCAAGCGATTCCCATTACATAATCCCACAGACAAATCTACATTTCGAAGAAGCAAGACATGAACCCCAATTTTGAGTGTAATTTTATGGGCATCCATCCCTGAAACATTTATCCCATTTAACATATCAGATGTGTAAATGTTTTCTAGCCTATCTGTGTCAAAAATTGCATTAGAAACTGAATCTAAGATGAAATAATCATTGCATTCAGAAGACATGAGGGACATCATGTACGCATTTACTTCTTCAACAATATCCCGAGTTGGAGCTATGATGGAATGGTCTTTAAGATAATTAACATTAGCATGATTATAGATGAAGTTGGGATATGTTTTTTCAACAATTTTAGAAATTGGATTTTCAGTCAAAGAAAGAAGATATTTGGATGGAATTGCAATTGTTTCTTCACCATCATTTTTTTGTGCAATGCGACCTTCACCAATATCTAAAGTCGATTTGGAAAATTCAAGAACCTCACCTAGAATTGTAGAATAATTGAAAAGTAATCTCATGTTCCTTGTTAGTTTTATAATGTGACATTGTTTCCAAAAGTACGAAGAATCAATACTTGAAGAAACAATTTCATTTCTATTAACACCTGGTAAGATAGGTAGTATTTGCCAGAAATACCCACCCAAAACAATAGTTATTCCACTGAATGGAAAATTTGAGGCATTCTAAATTTTTATGGACATTATATCTTTTAAAGTAAGGTCTGTAGCTTCAAAACAATGCTTATGAATTATTGGTACCTCATCCTAAATAATGAGATTTGTTATATTTAGAATATCCATGACATATCTGCCTTGTTTTATATTGCAAACATTGTTTTCTGAAATAGAAATCGGAATTCGAAATTTGAAATGTGATGTCCTCCCACCTAGTAGCAGTAATGATTCAATGCCACTAGATGCAACTTCCAAAACAATTTTACCTTCTGACTATAGTAATGATGTCAAAACATTCCAAATAAATGTTTTACCTGTGCATCCATGACCATGTTAGTCAAATAGAACTCTAGTGGAAGAAGTTAACGATGAAATAATGGTACTCATCAGGTCATTCTGTTCATCAGTAAGCTTACTTTGCAATGTCATATACTCATTATGAAGAATCTCTCTATTTTGATATAGTTCATCAGCTACCAAATGATTTTTTTGAGAGGCTATTTCAGAATCTGTAATGGGCATTGGTGGAAAAGATTGAAGAGATCTACAATTACTCTACTGTAGGTTTTCTATTTCAAGAAAAGGATATATCGTTTTTTGACGATCCTTGAGTGTCAAATCTAAATGGAATCATGAAATATTGTTATTTAATTAGTTCAATGTCTTAATAATGAATAAAAAGTTAATGAATTAACAACTATGCATTTCACATTATATAGATTGAACAATATGACAACATATACCTGGAATTTTTATCCTATTTCTTTGCTCATGGAGAATGTATTCACTGAAGAGCTCCCATGTTTCATGCCACACAATGTCTGGGAGAGACATATTGTTTCAGAAAAAAAATGTTGGAAAAATGTCTGTGCATAGACCATCCTATATCCCAAGTCGACACCTCCTTTATTGCAACAATAAATTCTCTGTCATCAACATGAATTCCCAATGAAGAACATACCTCACGAAAAGTACCATGAATAATGTTGTTGAATGTTTTAATACTGTCAAAAGAAGTTCCACCTCTGCTCTTTGTGAGCATTAACGGGAGGTAATATAGCTCTCCAGTTGTCGATGGCACATATCCATGTCTACCAATAATAACCACCTTATTTCTTGAAAACCATATTTTTCATGTTGGTTAAATACAAATAAAGTTGGAAATTATGAGAATGTGAGACATCATCCTTATAGGTAAGAAACATTAGCTTGAAACTATGCCATAAGCATTGATTCATAAATATTTTCCTTACTCAAGACATCCTCAATATGATCATTATCATTGTACGTAACACTATTTTGGTATGGTAAATGTAAAATCAATCTTTCAACCAGAGGATATCTATAGTTGATATCATAGTAAAATATATTCCAAGATTCCTCTCAATGAAAGATGTATCGACAAACACAATACATTTTAATCTCATCGACGTGATTTCCTGACAATGATGTAGTGTTGGTTTCATAGAAAGATGTTGTTACTTAAAAATTACCTATTCTAATATACTTGAACATATATTTGATGGAAGTAGACTGATTTAAAACTTCAATATTCAGATGACCTTGATACATCATTAGTAAGAACGGATTATAGGGTACAAAAAACCGATTATCCAATGGGACAACATTTTTCACAATTGAGTTTCCATCATTTCTTCATCTGTATAGAGCATACCCATCATCGTCAACTGTTGTATTTTCAACTATTTTTTTTTGGAATTTTTTTTACATTTTCCATTTTTCATACAATGTGATTTACAATTATTATTACCACATGGTCCATGCATCATAATCTTCTTCAAAGCCTCATGTGTTTTGGGAACTCACCTTATTCTGTAACTTCAGCAGAAATAAATATGTCAATACAGGAAGGAGTACCTATTTTTCATTCTCTACATAAAAATCGTAAAATGTGTACATGAGGTAGTCCACATTTTTTAAATTCTATTGTATGAACAACTGCACAAAAAGTTATAATATAAATGACACAGTTCAACAAAATATTCAATAAATAAGAAAAAGTATGTCTCTTAAAATAGTTTGTATTAAAAAAGGTACTTACTCATGGCTTTCCAAAAAAATATCTCTCTCTTAAATCATTCATTAACTGGTAAACCTTAATATTGAAAATTCTAGATACAATGAGCGGACAGTATGAAGGATGAATATTGTGACATGATACAAACCAGCTGATTTCAGAACATAATGGATTAAATGTAAACATTATAAACAAATACGGATATCCTACCCAATTTCATATTGACATACCATCTTGGTAGGTTTGAATCATATATCTAGGACCACCAGTAAATGTAGACGGTAAAATGATTCTCTTCCAGCATGAATACCCATCACGATCACCTTGAAGAAAAGCATCTTGCAAACCATTGTACAACTCAACCCTCAAGCATTTTTATTGAACGTATAAACGATAGTCTCTGATACTCTATAATTATATAAGAATCAAAAATAAATTATTGCAACAGTCTTCTTGAATGTTGTAATATCAATGTATCACTCGACCGACATTACAAGTGAAAGGAGAAGCCTTCACACATTGTTACTTTCCGAACCATTCTACGTGTACTCATAGGTGTAGATCGATTCAAAACATTTTTCAAATATCCATCATGACCATTTGATAAAATTAGCTAATATTGCAATGGAAGGAACAAGGGATGATGCTCATCAATCTGCTGTAAATCACCACTTCTGCATTGAATGAAAATATCTCTTTAACAGTTGGGATCTTCAATGTCACCGACAATAAGCATCGCAATATCATAAGTAGTAATCAAGTTGTATGTTGATGCATCTGTTTGTTTTCTCTTAATAAGGAGAATATTTAAGTTTGCATGTTATTGACGATCAGGAACATCCTTTTCACTTTTGAAATGTCGAGCTAATTCATTAATTTCATGAAGTATTTTTTGTATGTTGACAACAACTTTATGATTGACCAGTGTTTTTGACTTTGCTCTGGCATAACTGCAAAGTGAATTAAATTTAGAATGAGGTGAAAATATGACAGGCACGTAAATGTGTTAACCTACATGTCAAATATTACCTGACATTCAGAATCATATTTTGAGACTCGTTTGTAGTATCATAAGAATATAGCTTGTAAACCTAGGTGGTTTTACCTCTGGAGGACACAATCTACCTATGTGATGGTAGTTTTGTCCATTCAATATGAATATTATTGGAGCTCTTCTATTATTGAATGATATGTCAACCTTACTGCCCATTGACGTGAATGCAAACATATAATCGTAAATATGAATACATTCATGGAATGCTCTTGTCTCCACAATGTTTTGATTAAAGACCAACGTTTGAAGGTACGAAGGACAGGACAGAAGTAATTTCAAAGGGACTTTACCATGTGCACAGCATACACCAAATCGTGGGTTTTCTTTAGTGCTGAATTTTATATTTCACTCATCAAACCAGAAGATAGATCCATAGTATTGGCTTAAAATAGAGGAGTCTCCACTATTTAGATATTCTGCAGGTGAATAAGCGTTAAATGAATGCTGTTAATAGACTAGGCGTCATAAATTACATAAAACTATTATGACTTGACTAATCTTTTATAGTAATAGGTAAAAATAATACAGTGACCTACAGTTTCCAGAAGGTGATGTAGTTTCATTATTTCTGAAGTAGTACGTTCATTTAGATAGTAAAAAAATTCATAAGAAATTTCTGTACTGAAACAGATGATTATGTAGTAGGTCAAACATGAACAATGTCTTCTATGACTAATCCCAGCATTGTTTTCCACAGTTGTTACATATCTATCTCAAGTGAAATGACTATAATTAGATGACACATCCTTTTCAAGTGTAAAATATTCATTTAAATTAATTTTAAATACGGAAATAATGGATATATATATATATAGACACAAAATAAGAAGACCTGAATTTTTCGCAAGGTGTAGTAGATGCATTCTTCCAGCAGCAATATTTTGATTTAATTAGTATGAAAATGCATACGAAATATCAATGAAGTAACGTATGATTATGTGGTTGGACAACCCAGAATATTATTTTTGATGAGTAATTCTAGCATTGATTTCACCGATTGATACATTTCTTTCTGAAATGATATGACTCATTTTAGATGACATAACCTTTTCATGTGTAAATCATGCATTAAAAAAACTTTGAAATATCATATAATAGACATATATATATATATTTATAGATATAGAATAATAGTAGAGCATGATTATAATATAAATCACACCTGTGTCATGAAAATAATCTTCGTCACTAGTAGTTGAAGTAGTAAAACATAATCTGATTCAAACAATGTATTCAACATAATTTAGTATGTGACAATTAGAAAGAGTATGAACACATTATTTGTTCTTACTCTGATAATAATTTACATGAAGGGTAAGTGAAATATTTCCATTATTCATTACACCTACAAAAGGAATGCATTGTTTTTTAAACTTTTCAATAAATATGATAGATAACATGATTGTATTCTCAAAAATACGATGATGGAGTAGTTACCAGAGGGGTCATAATTTTCATCATTATATGGAAATATAGGATTCCTCTTACTACTGGGCGCAAATATTGTTAATGATGATCCACATACTTGATGATATATCAATGAAATTTAGTAGTTGACAAACTATACAATGTTATGAGATAGTTAAATATATATATATATACTCATTGTTATTTCATAGTGTAATATAAATCAACCTTGAAAGATAAAGGTGACAATGATATGCATGATCCTCCTTCAGTGAATAGTCAGTACATGAACTATGTTGTAATGTTTATATGGAATTTAAGAGTCAAATTATCAGATACTTACTTGAAGTATAGTTAAAAATGTTACTACAACCTTTCTAATGGTTGTTATAATACTATTTTCAGAAGAAGATCCCGAATCTAGAGCCACTTTCAATTCAAATGAAAAATGAATAATGTAGAGTACAATATTTACAATTAATATATTGGATGTACGTGAAAATATTGGTCAAATAAAGTTATACTAACCTTTGGTAGGTAGAGGTGAAAGTGGTATGTGTGCACCTCTGATCAAGTCAGAATTTTTTTCCTTGAATCTAATCAAGCAGTAGAACAAAGTTTATGGTAGTCCATGGGTGATTTTCCTGTCAAGTTAGGAACCTGTAATTTAGTAAGTAAAATTATGAAATGGTTTCAAGGAAATAAAATATTGTTGTAACCATTTTTTGTTCTCTCATAAGAAGCCTCCTTTGAAGCCTTGCATCTCTCGATGATGTCGTTGTCTGCATCTTTTTTTTGTCTTTATATTGAATTGTCATGTTTTTGAATGCAACCAAAAGATATTTATGAGTACATATATTCAATTTAAAAATTACTGATATGTCAATTGATGGAGAATTTCTGTTTTAATTCTATATGATATTTCTTGTTAACAAAAATAGGCAGCGTACTGTGAATTTACTGAATGACAATTATAGCAACACGAAAGAAGCATATATATATTATTCAAAAATATACATTCGAGAATAGAATATTTAATTAAAAACAATTTAGTAAAGGAATACATAAGCTAAACATTTTGAATGATTACCTTGGAGGGATATTGAGGAATTTTTATGCAGTGAAGATGGTTGGAATGTCGACTAAGTATTCTGTAAACATGAATTAGAACAGATCTATGATTGCAATGAAACAAAATTATACAAACATCAAACAAAAATATATAAATGACACAGAGAATATATAGTTATATATCCCAAATTAATTTCACATAATGCAGTGAGATGTACCCACATATGGAAGAGTGGGACTAAATATTCTCAAAACCTGATGAAGCATTGTACTGTGATTGAAATGATCCACAATTACAACAAAAGAAACATATAAAATTTATTCAGAAAAAATAGACTCAAATATGAAATTCAAATTTCACCTAATGTAGTGAAAGGTTCCCACACATGGATTGATGATGCCCAAATGATTGTAATTATATGCGAAGAAACACAGTAGATGATATCATTCAAATATCATATAGTACAATGTAATAATTTGTACATAAATTTAATCGATTGTTGGTCACCTCGAGAGAAACTGTACCTGGATGACATAAGACTGACTGCCTATCAAAGAAGATGAGGACAGCTTCGTCGACCTTCATCGAAGCAACTCGGTAAAATGAACCCCTTTTATAGATCTAATTGTAAATAGCCAACCGAACTACTAAATGGCGTCACAGAAAAAAGGTAGAGCGTGCGTGCACGAATCTCGGATGGCGTTGTCGGAGGTGCAGATATAGCAAAAACTAAGGTGCTCGGTAGCCGGAGGGTGGAATAATACCTGACAAAGGAACCCTAATTCAGAGGCTTGACGGGAGATACCCAGAGGTGGAATATGGTAGATCGTGAGCGCTGGAAGCTCAAATGGCCTTGCAGGAGCTGTTGATGCAGCGTGGACGGAGGATGTAGGTAGTCAGAGGGTGGAAGGATGCTTGATGAAGGAACCCTAATACGGAGCGTTGAAAGAAGATACCACGAGATGGAGCCCGAATGCATCACTGGAGGCTTCGAGGGGTAGTCGGAGGAATTGGGTTAGTAAGGTGACATGGGGGAAGGGGAAGGAGACACGTATGCATGGAAAGAAGCCTGTTTTAGTATAGATAGTATATTTATTAAATTTTTATTATTACTATTTAATATAACATAAGTTATATAAAATATTTTTTGTATAATTGAATTAATAATATATATTTCATGAAAAATAGTTTTTTTAAAATAGAATTTTTTATGTAAAAGTGTTTGAGAAGAATAAATTGTTAATATATATTCAACAATATTTAAATGAAATTATAATATAATGAATATAATATATCATTTAAATAATGAAATAATATTTAAGGTATTTTTTAGAAATAAAACATTATTTCAATAATGAAAAGAATGAAGAATGAAGAATTATTTTTTAATAATAATTGGAAATAAAAAAAATGTTTAATGTTATTTAATAAATTAGTTTTATGTATAGTTTATAAAAATGATACAATAAACATAAAATTTATTCTTAAAATAAGTGTAGATACTTTTTTAAATAATATTTATAAAATGAAACAAAAAATGAATGAACAAATATATTTATAGTCCATTACCATTACAACTATGTCACAACCATTTGATTAACAAAAAAACAATTGAATGTGGTAATTTGGTCACCTAAAATAATAATTAATTACATAAAGAAATTGTAATAAGTTATTTGTGAAGATATTAATTAATATATGAAATATTTTATAGGATGGGAATATGGCAGATGAGTTTTTCTTATATATCAATGGAGGATGGGTAGTATAGAATAATGTTTTGATTAATTTAAAATTTTGGCCAAATACACATAACATTGTTTATTTAGATTTTATTTATTAGTCTATTAATTAATAAGTATTGTTTATTTGATATTTTCAAAAATAAAAATATGGATTTAATATTGTATTGATATATTTAAACATATTAAAAAATATGATTTTTATAAAAAAAATAACAATTTTAAAATAATAACTCATTTTGGCATATGTAATCATCATAATATTTCAAAATTCTTTATTTTACTATATTAATCAATTATGTGTTATGGAGTATTTTTTAAAAATATATTTTTTATATATTTATATTGATTATTTCATTAAATTTGAATTAATCATAAAACTATTTTTTTTAAATTTTACAAAAAATAAACAATTTGAAAATCTCATCATATATCACACAAATCAAATATCGAAGTACCAATTTCATAAATCAAATTTATTTTGTCAAATAAAATTATATAATTTTAAAATTTTACTTTTTAAAATATTCAAACTATACAAGGAAGTTAATATTTTATAAATAAAAATATTTTTTGGTAGTGAAATAAAAAATTATATTTTTTGTTATAATTTAATAAAATAACTAATTAAATTTTTTTTATGTATTACCTTAAAATATTTATTTTATATGGGACTATTTTATTTATTTATTCAGATTAATATTTTCAATAATTAATTTATAATAATTTTTTATTAAAATGTAAATATTAAATTTTTATTATAATTGTATATTAATTACCATTTTACCTCTATAAAAACATTATTCTACATATTTAATAAATACTTTAATCAAACTAGAATATTATTATATATGATTACTATTGTTTATGAATAAAAAATATTTAAACATGAAAATAAATTATATTCTCATACCATTATAATCAAAATAACATGACTGTTAATATCATATGTGTGTATATATGAACATAAAATTATTAAAATATTACAAAAATATTTACTATAAATACCGAATGTCATAATATTTCTTACAAAAGAGGTTATTTCGCCTTCATAAATATCTAGTGAAGTGCTAAAGATTTATTTTTGTATCACACATCAAAATTGATAATTTCCTTGAATGAAATACTTATGATTAATATTTTATATAATTTATCTCTAAAATGTCATTTACTGTTATCTGAAACAGTAAATTAGCATCTTTTTTGGTCATTTAATAAATTACCCAATTTATTTCTAAATGAATCAGAAACATATTCTTGTAATTATAGTATGTTTTGTCAAATTATTTTATGTTGGAATTGTCCCCAAATATATCCTTGTTTCCTATATGGTTTTGTTTTGTTATTTACCCATCATTTACTTATTATTGTGTTCATTATTAATTTTGTTTTATTTTATTTTTAAATTTTTAGAAATGAATATCTAGTCATAACTATAGAGATTTTTATTTATTTCATCAAAATTAATCAATGTAACTTTTACATAAATTTTGATAATTTTCCTAAAACTATTATTTTATAATTATTTAAAAAAATAGTGTTAATATGTCCCATATTATATTTCTCCTTATGTATGAATGATATTTTTATTCTACATTGGAAGTGTTTTTAAAATATGTTAATATTCATTGTTTTTTTGGTTCAATAATATTATTTTACAATTATATTGTTCACATTATTTATCAATATGGAATATGATCAAACCATATATAAATTTCAAAAAAACAAACATGATTCTAAAGTATTAGTTCTGTTATGATAGCATTTTTCATGTCTATGAGTAATAACAGAGTTTCTTTTCAATTTGTGATATTTATTCCAAAAAATATGTACCCTATTATGTATTATTTAATTTATTATATCTATTAATATTTCATTAATTGTTAAATGATGTGAATCTCTTCCAAGTTTTTATTGAAATTTACAATGAAAAAAATAAAATTTGTTGTGGGACTTTATCCACTATGTGTTGAGGTTCTTGTAGGGGAGACATATCATAAAATCCGATTTTCAATTATAATGTGTATGACTAAATATTATGTCATTTTTTATGGTTTATGATAACTTCATTATGAAAATTAATTCATATACACCATTATTCACATTACAAAAACTATATTTGATTATTCATGCATTATTATAAATTTTTTAAGAGGTATAAATCCATTATTCTCAGTTAATGTCCATCGATATTAAACTGTTACACACATGATCAGATACTTTTGAAAAATTATCATAAATTTATATATCTTATATTAACCCATTTTGGTCATCTTATATCATATATTCTATATTTCTATTCTACTAGTTTTTAAGATGCGTGTAGTGTATAGTATATATAAGTCAATAGAGTGTGAATATTTTTTATTTGACAAGATGAGGACTATTTGTAACATGATTTTTAGGTATCTAATAACTAGATAAAATATACCTATTTTATATAGGGTGTTGTTTATATTTAGATACAATGATTATTCAGGTGTAATGTCATAATATATATTTATATTATTAGTTTGGAATCTCATAAAGGGGTTAATGTGGTGTGCGACCTAATAATTAATTGGATATATTCTTAAATAAATGTAATTATATGTCTATAACACTATCTTAATTCTTATTTTGATGTAATGTTTATAAAATAATATTATCAACTACCACATGAGGAAATGTAAACACTATGTATTGATTTTTAATAGTCTTTTTCTTTTTACATGGTAACAAAAAAATTGTAATGATAATTGATAAAATATAATTATATATTCAATTGAGGATTATTAGATAAAAATATTACATATATAAATTATCCTAAACCATAAGAAAAAAATAGTTTATTTTTAATTAACTGACTACATCTAGAAATCAAAACATGGGAATCATCTAAAAGACAAAGGAGAAATATTATTATCTTACACAAGGATCTCTATCAAATATTTGGTGAAAAAAAATTTAATTATGAAGAGGAAATAACAATTGAGCTTCTAAAATCAAATAACTACTACCATGTAAGAAAATAGTAATAGCATCACTTGCCAGAGTAAACATATTTCTTGTGATGTAGTAAACCATATCCATACATAAATCTTCCTTAGTATACAATATTTTAAAATAATATGAATCGCTGGAAAATTAATCAATTCCACTCTATAATGTTCAATAGAATACATTAAAATTATTATGTAACAACCACAATAATTGTTTCTAAATAAGAATAATAAATAAATAAACAAGAACATTTATCATTCATATCTATATAAATGGGAAACATTATGTAGATTTAAGTAATTAAATCTTTTTCTAAAAATATATATCCATAGTAAAAACATGAATTATTATATTATTTGTGTCAAAATATGTCCACAAGAAGTTTCATTTAAAATTTTCCCTATATGAAATATTAATTTTAATTTTCAATTAATATCAAATAAAATATAAAACCAATTTATGTTAATAAAATAACATTTAAGAAGATATTTATAATTTCTACTTCTACATAATATATCCACAAGGATTTATATCAAACTAATTGAGCATATAACAGTACATATAAGGAATTTCATATAAATACATCTTCTAATTAAGAATGGAATAATAAGTGTTTGGAAAAATAAGTTAACTTTCATAAAAAACTATTATAATTATATTATATAATTATTATTAGTAAACGATCGCTATTATTATATCCAAGAATAAAAATAATGTTAAATATAATAGATTCAATCATTCAACCTACCTACAATAAGTCACTTACAAAATTTTGGATTATAAATATATTTTGACTACCAATTATATCAAAAAACTGATATGATTTATCATGTTCTTCACGACACTATATAATCGCTCAATAAATTTTATTGTGTATTTTTCATAGAGGACTATAGGGAATAGGATAGTAATGACGAGACAGTATTCTAATATCTTGGGGTTCTGATAATATTTATGTTAATTTATATGGAAGTGAATTCCTATTTAATTAAATTCCACTAGAATTGACACATTTATCCCTTTATAATTGATATTATTTTTATATTTTATATTATTATTATATTTATTATCATCACCATACTCATCATCACTATTATTATTTGGAAAAAAAATTATAATTGTTATTATTATTTTATTTTTAATAATACTATATTTTATGGTATTTAATTTAATACATAATGAAATATTTTATAACCAAGTTTGCATTTTTAGAAAAAAAAAGTTTAAAAATAAAAATAAAAATTATTAATTACAAATCATATTATAATTCATAAATTGATATTCAAACCAAAACATATTTTGTATAAAATATTAATAAGTATTTATGAAAAAAATTTCTCAGCCATTAGAAAAAATATATATAGAAAACATTATCACCATAAATATATAAAAAAATTAACTAGGTTACCATGGGTTTTTACATAATAATTAAGTATTTGGCCATCATAGTCTTATAATCTACTACCATGCATGTTTATTTGAATCATTCCCTAGTCGTGTGATGGTTACTATATCAACTATACTACGATGAAAATTTTATATGAACTGTATCTACTAATACTTATGATACATGAAACATCCTAAATTGAATATAATTATAAATTTTAATTTATCGAATTAATAATTTTTTAATTGTTTTAGGAAAATAATTTTTAGGAGGTTTTATAAGAAGGAATTTAATATAATGTAAATTCATTTAGTAATTTAAATGACTATATGGATATTATTTTTTAGTGGTTTTTTATATTTAATCTAATTGAATATTATTATTTTCTGAATTTTGATTTAGAACATGGTTAATGAATAGACCATTGATATCATAACTACATTTTTTAAATAAATTACATAAATGATATATAAAATATGACATTTTTAATCTAAATAACTATTATACTATTTTAATGAAGTTATCAAAAATATAAATATTTGCATGAAAACTATAATAATTTAGCCTTATTAAATCAATGAGAGGGGAAAATATAATATTTGTATTATGATGTTTTTTTCATTGTATATCAATAAATGATGTCTAGTTGTAAAATTATTGAATTATATTTAATATATACAATATTATGAATCATGTAATAAAATTTAACACATAGATAGATCTATTTCATTTTTATTAACACTAACAAGAAAATAAACATGAATAATTCCCATATATACCATCCAATCATCATCCATATACACAAAACCATACTATTATATGAAATTAATTTAATGAAATGTATTGAATTATTCATATTCAATTAATTATGAATTTCTATAAATTCCTTCTTTATGAAAAATTTATAATGAAAATTATTAATGTGTATGATTTTGTAAAATTATTTTCCAAAAGGTTTGTTGATGTGAGAGTTTGGATAAAAAAGTATTTTCTTGATCAATATGCTATTTTTTTACATTATCTTGGGGATATCGGTCATTAATCATTGATGATTTCATTTTATTAATAATTATATCACATTATATCTCATTAGAAATATATATATATATATATATTAAAATATTTATTTATTTATCAAAAATGTAAAATTATTTTACATCTTCTATTAATGATATTTAGGATGTTAAGGGTGAGTAAATTTCAAGTGATCTTATATATATAATGAATACAATTCATTTGAATAACTATTTTTTTATTAATTTTAATGGGTGTAAAATTCATTATTTAATTTATACAATATTTTATTAAAATATATAATATAATATTATTATTCATTGTTTATTTAAAAAAAAAATACTATGTACATAATTTTTTTATAAATTTTTTATATTAAAAGATTCATTAGTGTATTTATTTATTAAATTATTCGTTATTGAAAAGGATAGATCACATTTGAATTTTTAAAATATATCATGCTATAAAGAATGTATTTATATAAAAAATGGATAGATTTTTCATCAAATTAATTCTGAAAATTTAGAATCACAATATTTAGAAAATTCACCAATTTGGATATATTATTATCTCATATAAAAAAATGAAGTCAGTAAATGGTTTTGATGAATAAAAATGTAAAACTATTATTAATTTAACTATTTCAGAGTTTTAAAATTGAAAATATATTTTCAGCCATTTGAATCTAATATATTGATAAATAACAATCCAAATTGATTATGAAATTGAGAATAAAATTATGTAAGGTATTTTTGTATTATTAAGAAAATATTATAATATATAACATTAGTTGAAATTTTAAAAATAAAATTTTCATTGAAAATAATATAATTTTGATATTAAAAACTATATATAATGAAATTTTTGAGACTATTCAAATAAAATATGAAACATAAAAATTTATTTAAATGATTGAAGCTATCATAGTGGATAAATATCAAATTGACATGAATATATAAAAATTGATAAGTATGACATTAATTATGAAATATTATAAATTAATTTGATTCAAAACAATGTTGTGCCAATTATTCCATATAAAATAATTTAAAAAAAACGGTTAAACTAGGTTTAAGATTAAATAACACTGAATGAAATTAAAAATAAAAAAATTAAATATAAAATGTGAATTTTTTTCATTAATAAATATTATATTGAAATATTTAATTTTATAAATAAATGACCTTATACAACTCAAATACATCACACATTTGGAATTTATAAATTAATAATATAGTGATTTAATGTTGGTCCATTTTGAAGTAATTTTAATGAAAATATATATTTTCATAAATGTAAAAAATAACCTTTCAAATGATATAATTATTTTTTATTTTGATATAATGAATTAATGTAATAACATTATATTTTTATCTAATATATTATATTAATGTTATATAAGAGATGTTTTTTCATAATCCATCTCTTTATCATCACAATACATTATAATTTAGTATATAGATCATAACATAAAACTAAGTTGGAAACATAATTAAGAAAAAAAAACATTATAAATAGGGAAAACAATATATACAATGAATCTAATTGGATTATGATGTTGAAAAAATAGGAGGGTGAAGTTGTTGAAATGTCAATTAATAGATTCAACTTCAAAAATTTAATTACAATCATTTTTTCAATTATATTATTGTTTAGGTATTATATAACATTATTAATTTTATCTTATGATGTAATTTTCAGGGTGAAATTATATTCATGTCGATTATATGATATATATTTTAATGTACTATACATAAGGGAGTATCATGTTTTTGAGAAATGATATAATCCATGTTGGTTCATTCGATCATTGGATTTGTTGATGCTAACAGAAATATTAAAGGAATAAATAATGATATATAAAAAAATTCATCATTGTTTTTAATTATTTTAATGATTTAATACAAACCAATATATCATTATGAGCTTATCCCACCATTTTTTATGATGTGTTATGAGAAAATTTTTGAAAATTTGAAAATTTTAGTTATTTAATAGATTTTTATCACAATGATATTTTGAGTATAAAATATAATTAACAAATAAATATGGGTGTTAATTTTTTGGACTCATTAATTTTTTTGTATCTATTTTTTTCATCAAGACCGTCAAATGATTTAAAAATCTAGAGGCCAGATATATATATGAAGTTGGTAATCATTCTAGGTGAAAAGCATGGACCCCACCTACATAAAAAAATCATGAATCATTATAAGAAAAACCAATTGAGGAAATTCCACCTAGAATTGAACTAGTATATATAAGAGAATTTATTCAATTAATTTTATGGCGTAAATAAAACATTAATATGGAGATTGAAATAAATAATTTAAAGTAAAATTCTAAGAAATATCAGACTGAAAAATACACACTCAAGAATAATTAAATAACATTCACAATAAGAGTCCAATTTATGATAAATATCGGGTGATGAATGAAATTTAATTTGAAAATTATTATATAAAGGGGCCTTGGGTAATTAAAATATTTTTTGTTCCACACATGATCCAACTTTCAAGAGATAGACTTGGTAGGGGAAGATGTTGCACCGATGTCTTTTCTTATTTTAATTTTCCTCTTATATTTTAATATTAGTAATATTTTAAATGTATTTTTAAATTTTTTTTAATTTTCAATAAAATCCAATACATTCATGTTTTAATTTATTATCTTTTTCCATGCACTCGTTCTTTCTTTTCATATTTTAATTTCTTCTCCTTCTGTCTCATTAAACCGACATCTTCTCCACATTGACATGTAATACTCATTATCATGAGTAACTATCATAAAGATATTCCTGGGATATGAAACTAGTGTTGGACCCCCATAATTGATCTTTCATGTTGCATGTTTCTTATTCTCATAAAGTTAGGTCTATGGGATATTATTGTGTAAATAGGATTCTAGTCTCCATTTTCCGCCTTAGGATTGAATTTCTATTCTGTATTATTTTCCCTCAATCGAGGAGGTGGATATGTGGCCTCCCGATGATCAATGAGTTCACTATATGATTACAAACATTTTTATAATAGTATATTAACATATATTATGGAGTGTGATTATTACATAAAATAGAATCTAATAATGAGATTATGAAGGTTAACTTTTTGTAATGTACTTTGATGATCTCCTTTCGGTCCGACATCATCTCATATGAATTCATTTTATGTAATTTTCATTATATAATATAAATATAAATATAAATATATATATATATATATATATATTATTGTTTAAAATGAAAATATTTATATTATTTAGTTTTATATTAATTAAAATATAAATAGTGACATTAGAAATTTGTTTTCATGTGAGCTACCCCATTGTGACCGTCTCCGGGTGTGTAATATATTGAATTTATAAGTAAATAAAATATTAATAAAGGATTCATGAATAATCCTCATACATAAATTGGAACGTTTTTTGGGAGGTGTAACACTTTCACACAACATATTTCAAAAAAACAGGAAAATGTACAAAATTAAAAAAACAAATTTTTTATGATGTATTAAAATTGTGACTATTATTCATGAAATAACTACTCTCGTGTGAAACAAGAAGAACAAATTTAAAATCATAAAATATAATAAAATAAATAAGAAAAAAAGGGACTGGAGGGAAGATTATAATGACTATCATATTATGTCCACCAAACACAAGAGCAATAGTTGGAGCCGGATTAAAACCTCACAATGAACTTGATGGGATGAAAGAATAAGTGTAATTTCATGTTCGTGAATTTTGAAATGAAATACATCATTTTTATTCCCATCATTAAAAGTACACAAAGGCCAACCAAATGGGGAACCAGATCCAATATGAGCCTGGTAAGAGAAATTGGATATATGGTTAAGAATACTTGCCTAATGACCAACGTGTGGGAAATCATCAATGTCTAAAAGAATTATGAAATGAATATGAGTTGAATCAAGATCTCCCAAATCCCTCTAATGTGAAGATATTGTAACATTGCACGTCACTATACACATGGATGTGGAAGACACATACCATTTTGTCATATTTGATGAATGAATTGAGGATCCTGACAACCTACCTCTATAAACAAGATAATCTTACTGCATGGTTTTGTCTAGCATTATATTATTCTACATGTGACCATGATAATATTTATATTTTATTTTTCTATTGTTAATTCACATATAATAAATACTTTAATGTTTTTTCATATTCATTTGAATTAAATTATTCTAACATATAGTCTGGTAATGATAACGTATCTAGTTATATTATGATTATATATTAACCAATACGTAAACAAGTTGAATAGAAGTTATATTTTTTAATGAGGATAAAATAAATTATTAGGATTATTATTACATTTGTATTCAATATTATATTGATATGTATTTTCAAAGGACATCGTCATAGGTGATGACATATATGAAAATGTTTGGATTTTAATATTTTACAATGAACTCATATAAGTTCATTTTACAATGAATGTGAGATGTATTTAGTAGATCATGTTCCTTTACAATAATTAGAATTATCACTATCTATACCACTCCATTTTATAGAATATTTAGAAAAAACAATTTACCTCCATAACCTTAAATGTCCAATGAATCATTATAGCATAGAGCATTAGATAACTATAGGGACCACATTACCAATATCAAAATACATTCCCATATTTTATAATACTTATAGTTTAATAGTGTTATTGTTTTTAAAAATTTATTTTCACATAATGACTTAGGTCCACGAACAAGATAATACTTGATATTTTCTAAATATCTTTTATTTGTATACCCCGAGAAATTTTTGGCGTGGTCCTTTTGTGGCATGTTCTGTTTTTCTTCCTATAATTAACACTTAAGTATCACAAAGTTTGGAAAACATATGCTATTGTTATTATATGTGATCTAGCTTATGAATAATATAATTTGTTATGGTAATATTCTACGAGTCATTAGATTCACTTGTGGAGGGGATCCTGTATTATCGTGAAAATGAACCTCTTTTCTATTCAATTTTGTGTTTTGTTTTTTTCTTAGTATTATGAGGAAAAACTATATTTTTTATGATGTAAATTGAAAATACATTTTGTGCTTATCATATCGATTATATAAACAATAGATTTTGTAAATTAAATAAATATAAAAAGTTAATGTAATTTCATATGTTCATTCAATTAATCCCTATTAAATAATTTATATATCATTTAAAATAATGACCTTATAATAAAAATATTGTGTGATTCTCATTATGATTTTATAATACGAGAAATTATTTGTTTTTTTAAAGAGAAATCTTTATGAGGAACTCAATTCAACCACCTCATGTGTAACCAACTTTGACCAACACATATAATTTGGAGAGAAATGAATAACATGAATGATTTTACTTCCCATTGTAGTATCACACTTATACCATGGTGGATGAGGATAATTATTTCTCTAAAATATATTATATCTCTATTATTTTTGTGTTATTTAAAATATCCATTAAAAATCTAATAATGTATCACCATGAACAAAAAAGATGTTTCTGTTGTGATTCCACAAGACTTCGTGTGGTCCCCACATGCGATATAGGTAGCCTTCTTCTGAAGAGTGCATGTAGAACATCATCATGATACAATGAAGTGTATATTTGGATAACATCATAGTATAATAAAGAAAGTGATAACAAAAATAAAAAAAGAAATTATTATATTTTAATTCATCCTAGTCGTACCATACACAAATAAATCATATGTGGTACATCCCACTAGTTTTGATAACTTATGTATAGATCAAACAATGAAGAACTCATCCCATGTGGTTGATATAACAACATGATCAACCTTTAAAATCATCAATAAATTATGAAAGAACAATGAAAAAAATTCATTATTATGTTTACAGAACATAATAATTTTATATCATTTGTGAATCATAATTCTCATTGTTCAAATGAATTAAATACTAGAACATGTCGCATAATCAACTCATGCACACCTCTTATGATGATACAATAAAGGTATTTCTGATGAAGGAAAACAAACATTCCAACGAACATGGTAGAAACAATTATAAATAATTAATTAAAATAAATGCATTAATACTCCAGGGGAAACAAATATTAATTATAAAAAATACTGATTGAATATAAACATTTTCTCTAAATACTATAACAAATACTAACTAATCAGTAATATTTTTAAAAATATTAATATGAATTCACCCAAAAAATTGATTGAAATAATCACAATTTCATGATAATATCTATTACTAATTGTTTTTATGTTCAATTATTTTCTAGATTCAAAATCCCTATATATAGTGTGATTTCTAACAACAATCAAAAATAATTTTTTCTATCAAAGGAAAAGCATTATATTATTATGAAATCAATGATCTATATGGTTTTGAACAATTATAATGGAAGAATATAAATCTATAATAAATAAAAATACATTATATTTGGAAAAATATAAAAAAGCAATACTTGAGTAATGAATATAATATTTTTAAGGGAAATAGTGATCCAAAATTGAAAAATAATGTTCTCATTTTCCTATTTGTTGATGGGGATGAAGACTGTGAGAAAAATGAAAAAGTTTTATTTTTTAAAAAAAATATATAAACATATTTACCACAATGGTTTTTGAAAGATTACTAATATGTTTAGGTTATATTCACCATCACACTAGGGGACAATTAGAAGAAAAAAACTTATCCTAAAAAACCCACTAAGGGTCAAGAATCATCCCACTAGCAAGATGGTAAAAATTTCATAAATCTAATAGATTTTTTAGTCACCACTAATCGAATAATGGATTCCATTGGCATGATAGTTGAGATATTTTACCTTTTAAAACATGTAGAATGATCTCTAACCTATCCATATTCCATTTATATCCTTCCAAAACCATTAATAATCCTCAATTTACATTAATTCACTAATTTATCTACATATATGATAAAAATTAACTATTGTTGTTTTGTCATATTTATTCACCTATTTTTAATTATCATCCATAAAATGTTTTCCTAATTATATACACATTGTATTATGGATAGTACTATCGAATGTCAAATTCTGTCTCAGAATACTATTTTTGAATATGACCATGCTTTAATAACTCAAGATTTTATAATATATATTATTTTTAATTTCATTCATATCTTTTTCTGTTCAATACACCAAGATTATCTTGCGCTATACGCAACATCGTATTAGCTTGCAGTTTACGCAACGCTAATCCTGGATTGTGTTACACACAATTTCATGTTTATTTATAGTATTTATTCTATGATAAAATGACTGTATATATATATATTCAATATATTTTGTTATACACATCAACAAAGGAGTCTTGCACCATACACAACCCTGACTTGGCATGCATTACACGAAATCACGACCTTCTTCGATAGCGTTTGTTGTACGCAATACCGGGTTTTTCTAAACAACGATATGTTAGTGGTTATGAATAGAATTAAATAAATATTGAATTTTAAAACATTTTTATTCGTCTTACACATTTTCTAGAACATGGTATAAGAAACAATTAAATTTTTCAGGTAAAATAAGTATTTTTCTAAAGATGCAGTTTTGCCACCTTTTGATGTCACACCCATTTTCAATCAAGTTTTTGACATGTTTATAAGTTCAATTTTAAAAAATAAAATTATTCTATGGAATCAGGATATAAAATTTTACCTTGGATAAATTTTTCATATTATTATGCTAACTTTCATATTATAATGAATAGTAAAAACACGCTCTATTTTAATTAAAAACATCTTTTTTCATCATAATAACATATGCTGTTAAATTATAATATTGAGTGGTTTTAATGTATAAATATAATATATTTTTACAATTTAATATAATTAATGTCATTAGAATTGATTTTACCTTGAATTTGTTTGTTAAATCAATTAAATCTTTTGGAATGTTTTAAAGAAAAACCTGTTTTCTTTCAACAATGGGGTTAATTTTAAATTAACTTCTGAAACTTTTTTGTATTAAATTTGGAAAAATGTATTACATATTTGGAATCATTGTGTCCAAATAATTTTAATAAGATACTTTTTATTTTTGGGCATTATGAATAGTAACTACGGTAAATTTTAATTACCATAGTTAAAGGTAAATCATGTTATTAAGGGTAAATATTAGATTATAAAATTATCCTAACACCTGCCAAAATTCTATTGTATGGCTAAAAGTCGACCCATATCACCTAATGGTCCGATTAGATTCATTTTATGGACTTTTTACAATAAAAAGCGTTTAATTATATTAAAAACAAAGAAAGTGACAACATGTCACTCTCTTAAATCTTATAAGTATATTAATTTTAATTTAGTGATTAAACTCATGAAACATAAAAAATAAATTGTATCCAGAAATATAATAAAATTATCTACATAATATAAATTTATTTATAATTTTTAGGGATTAAATAATTATCAATAATTGTGACACAATAGTGATGCAGAAATTGTTTATCTAGTGAAAAATCAAGAATATAGTTTTCATTAAACTAATAGTGACCATAAAAGGCACCAAACCCTGACCATAACTTATTGGTCATGTAACTATAAACCATAATCATCCAATGGTCGAATATTTTACTATTTGGATCCTAATAAAATCGATTATGACACTTATATTATTTTATTTTAAAAGATGCCAAAGATGTCACCTTCATAATTTAATAAATATAACAATTTAAATATTCTTATTTTAAGATGATAAATTATAGTAAAAGTATTATAGTGAAAGTTAATATATTTATATTCATCATAGGATTTTATTTTTAATTTTATGCAACAAATAAGTATATTAAATAATTATACAAATATTTTGCAGTAAATATTTTATTAAGAGATAAACCAAATAAATGGTTTTTAAAATAATAAAATAAATATGATATAAACTATTTAATGTGATCCACTAATTTTATTGATAAATATCACATTTTATGAATCTATTAAATCTTTTAGTTCAAAAATATATTCTGTATATATTTTATTTAAATTCAAATAACTGAATAGTGTCAAAATTGACACTATTGTTATTTTATAAAAATAACAAATTATAAAATTTTTTACAAATCACAAAAATATTTAAAAATTATATATTTAAATTTATATGTTCGATAATGTTATAATGTAACCAATTATGGACAATTCACAACAAATAAGTAATTATTAGTTATAATTTAAAATTTAGAATGTTATTACCACAAATAAAATTAAATTGATTTAATAAGGATAAATCAAGTTGATAATGTTTAAAATATATTCCTAACATGTCTAAATTTTATTGGTTGATGATATTACAATCCTATATCATCTAATATTAGAATATGAGTCATTTTTGGAGGTTTTTATGTGGGGTTAGATTTATTATAAATTAATATTTTTAAGATTTCCAAAGGTACCTCTCTCCTCCCTTATAAAAGGGAACCTCTCCCTCTCATCATTACAAAACAATGAGCCTTACATCTCGTCCAAACCCTGCCCATTTACCTTCTCAACTTCCCTAGAAACATTCTAGTGGTCCTAGACTTCTTCAATGACCAATTTTAGTACCCTAAGAGGAGGTTTCGAAGAGGCGTGTCAAAGAAGAGGTAATATTTGTTACCGATTCATTCAATTTTCATTCTTCTTCAACTTCTACTTCATTAGTAGTTTCATTATGAAGTACTAACATAAGTATCCCCCATATACTGAAATGTTATTATAAATATGAAACAACCCTATTTCACATTCTATCCATCCTACGGAAAACAAAATCACCGCACGTGTGTACGTACAGAATACCGTCTACACGCCGTGGTGTAATCTGTTTTTCCACCATCACCTTACTTGGATGGGTATAATGGTGTAAATAATGACTATATATGATAATCGAAAATTTATATTGATTCTGAAATTTTATTCATACACTCCAATACAATTCCACGATTGTGTGAATGATATCATCGCTCGTGCGTACGTAATGACTACCGTCTCCACGAATGTGATGAGATTCATTTTCCATGATTAACCATTCACAAATGATTATAAAGTATATATGATGAATAATAATGAACTATATGTCATAATAATTCTACTGGATTTATATATATATATATATTTATTTTATCTATTTTAATTCATTCAATTCAATAAGGAAATGAAAACAGCGTTCATGTGTACGTACGGCCTACCGTCTCCATGAACGGTGTATTTCATTTCTTTTATGGATTTATAATATATATGTATATGATGAATATATAATATATATAAATCATGTTTTTCATTATGGAATTATGTAAATCAGGATATACATAATAATATCAATAACGACAAGTTGAAATACATATGATAAATGAAATGATTTTACCAAAAATGCTACTTTAACATGGAATTTAAAAACGAACGGGTAATATAAAGTCATAAGTGAAATATATATGATATCATAACAATGAATATGATTATTTAATAAAGTCAATGACATTATTTAAATCATTATACAGGAGGTTCAGATCCATACGAAGCATATCAGACCTAAAGTAAGGGATAATTTTGAAAATCTCATTTTTATCCGAGATTGCTTATTCGTAAGTATTTACTGCGGTAATTTCTATCATCCATGTCCATGTTTTATAAAAGTGTTTTCATGTATTTTTAAAGTACTTTTTACCCATTTTTTACTTTTACTACGTGGTATGCATGGAATCTTTCTTTTACGAGGAACTTTTTGACTTTTCCTGTAAAAGTATGAAAAGAATGTTTTTTAACTTATACGACATGAAAATATTTTTACCGTTTTATAAATCCTTATTTTAATGAAGCTTACTCCAATATATTTCATGAATATTTTCAAAAAAATCCTTTTCTTTTAAAATTGCATGACATTTTGTGACAAGAAAATGATTTTCAAGAAAAAAGGATATTTTCCTCAAGAATTCATTTCAACTGTTCTATCAAAACCATTTTTTTCATCTAAGATGACATTATTTCATATGTGTATGTTTCAAGTATCATGTAACTATGATTTACATGGTTTAACATTCCTTATTATGAAATGATATCCATTTCTTTTATATGTATTATGTGATGATGGGAAGATGTTTATGAAACCCATTTTATTCGTTGGGTTATTATGAATGATGTATCTTTATTTTGTGGCAAAAGTAAGAATGATTTCATTATGAGATGGGTGGGACCTATTTCTCCCTCCAATTAATTGGGTAAATATTTATATCTCATGAGATAGACATGGCTGGAATGAAAAGTTAAAACGGTTCAGTAATATAGGACTGGAACGAGGAGTGAGCTCGATTCATCAAGGGACTTTGTCCAATAAGAATGTCTTGGAAGAAATTCTTTGGATAATATGGAAATCATATCATGTTATTAATGGTTTCCACAATTACATGTTTTATTCCCATGTATTTTATAATTCTTAATGTTTCTTTATGATCTAGGCATTACGTACTTCCATGTTTTATGTCATTGCTCAATATTTTGATGTTTAAACATATTGTTCAAGTTTTTAAGTTCAAATGTATATGGTATGTTTTATTTTATCCATGCTTACCCTTACTGAGAATTTGATCTCACCATTTTTATGTTTTCATTTCCCCAGGATATAAAGAAATGTTTTAGGTAAGAAAAAAATGGGAAGATCATTATGGGATATGTTGAAGATCTTTCACCACGATTAGAAGATTACGTTCTATGTTTCCAAAGACACTAAACTATTACGGTCCATGTGTTTCTATTTTTGTTATATATTATGTATTACGCAAAATTAATGTAATTCCCATGTACATCAAGATTCAGGTCTCTACAATTTGTATCAGAGTAAAGGTTTAGTCAACATTCGGAGACTAGGATGCGAAAACGTTAGTGAGATCACTAGAAATATTTCTGAGGTATGTCTAGGGATGTCCTTAAGGTTAAGTACACATATAGGTTATAGTCCTAGAATTGCGCTAACGATCTTAGAATTAAACCTAAGATGTTAGATGTCAATGGTACTCCCTTTGATTATGCTATTTTCCTTGTAATATTTTTGCCTCTCACCGGATTATTTTTGTGTTTTATTCTATGGAGGGAACCAGAAAGAATTCGGTTAACATTGAATCCAATGAAAAAATTGGCGACTATGAGAAAAAAATTTCATAATGCCTTGAGAGAAAGATATTATTATTATTCCAAATCAGTCATCACGATATATGATTAACAAGGTGAAATTTAGTGGTTTTCCTAATTCATCAAATAAGTGGAAGATAGAATTTTATGCATGTTCGCATGTTGAGGAGAATAAAGAAAGTAATATTGAGATTTCTAAAGAAGGGAAGAAGAACCTTGAGGAATACCTCAAATGGAGGGACATATGTTATCTGTGTGGAGAAAAGGGTCATAGAGTGACAGACTGTTATGGAGTTCAATTTCTTATTTGTTGAGAACATGGGTATTACCCAAGTCAATTCCCTGACCTAAAAATTTACTTCTAAATCAAGGAAGGAATTATTCCAGGACAATCACAAAGGATGATGTATTGAAGTGTTTATATATTGTTATTCAAGAATAATGTTGTTGAGGTACTTTTATGGTGTATTAGAATATTTTTGTATTAGTCTATTTTGATTTTCAATAATTTTATGGTACCGGTAACCATGAAATGTGATTCAAATATTTTTGGAAAGCAGATGAAATGTGCATATGGAAGTGATAAGGAGAAAATAATATGATAGTAACCATGAGATCATGACTTAAATAAGTACAAAGTGATATCATGGTTTGAGAATATACAGATTTTGGGATTTTGGTATGTGGAAGGAATTAACTTTTGACAGCATTCATGTTTTCACTAAAGTTAAATGGGTATTAATTTTTCAATAGAATACATGATTAATGTATTCACATGTTTGTAATTTGACCAACACTATATATCTTCTGTTTTATGGTGGATAAAGGATAAAATTCACGTGATTGTTATGTGACATTTCAAGTAATCAATTTCTTTATACAATGAGATTGGACCGAAGTATTTTAGATAAGCCTAAAGATTGGAATGGATTATGTTGGACATAAGTTAGTATTGTTTAAAGATAGAAATTTTTCGATATTATTGATGGGATGATACAATAATGCAGTTTTATAAAAAGGACAACCTGTAGGACTAGCGACAGCCCATCACGTCGGACAAGACTGTGGGAATCGAACCCACAACCGAAGTGCGACTGGCCTTTACCGCATACCACGGGCCTATAAGAAGTCCCTGGTTAGTGGAAAGTAGTTTTATTTTATTAAGAGGTATGATAAATAATGTCTAGGTCCATTTTTTGAACCATATATGACTAATCTAACCATAATATGGACTTATAAGTTTTTCTAACCTTTTGTTTGAAAAAGTTGGAATGACCCATCATTCTATCACATGATCTATTAACACTTCACGAATAACAAATTCAACATCATTTCTTTAAGAGATGAAGTAGAAATTTTTCAAATCATAAACAATAGTGAGATTGTACCAAAATCACACACGTATTTTGTCTAATTCAAATTTTCAACTTTATGGAAATGATATTGAAAACCAAAAATGTTTTCCTAGTGCTCTTATATCCGATGAATCAGATGGTACCTTAGATCATCACAAATCTATGGTTTTGTGATTATTTTCTTCTTCATAGCCATGTTCTCTACCACTCTCTATCAGAAATTGATGGTTATATTTCTCTTCCATATACATACTTTCACCTATGTTCTCTTATGTGGAAACCCATTTATTAGTTTATTTGGGTAACCGTTACGTTTCATACTTTAGTTTTTAAAGATTAGTTTTTGTATTCCTTTTTACGATGTGGGTTTCAATTAAAGAAACATTCAAGTAGAAAACCACTTATAACCCTGACGAATTTCGAGGGCGAAATTCATTTTAAGGGGGGTAGAATGTAAAAACCCAAGATTTTATAAGATATATTATTTTTAATTTCTTTCATATCATCTATTGTACAATACACCAAGATCATCTTGTGCTTTACACAACACTGTATTAGCTTGCAGTATACGCAACACTAATCCTGGATCGTGTTACACACTATTTAATGTTTGTTTGATAGTAGTTATTATATGAAACATTGTTTCTATATATATATATTCAATGTATTTTTTTATACATAGCAACAAAGGTGTCTTGCACTATACGCACCCCTGACTTGGCTTGCATTACACGCAATCACGACCTTCTTCGATAGCATGTGTTGTACGCAATATTGGGTTTTACAAAAAAAAATATATTAGTGGTTGTGAATAGTATTTAATAAATTTTTAAATTTATAACATTATTATTCATCTTAGATATTTTCAATAACATGGTACAAGAACAAAATAAATTTTTCGGAAAAAATAAGTATTTTTCAAAAGTTACAGTTTTGTCGTCTTTTGAGGGTGCACCAACATTAAATATAGTCATGGACATGTTTATAATTTCAATTATACAAAATAAAATTATTCATTATAATCAGGATTTAAAATTTTATCTTCGATAATTTTTTCATATTATTATGATAACTTCCATATTTTAATGAATAGTAAAAACACTCTATATTTTAATTAAAGACAACTTTTTTCATCGTAAAAACATATGTGGTAAAATTATAATATTGAATTGTTTTAAAGTATAAATAGAATATATTTTTACCATTTAATATAATTTATGTCATTATCATTGATTATTCCTTGAATTCGTAGGTAAAATCAATTCAATCTTTTGCATTGTTTTATAGAAAAACCCGTTTTCTTTCGACAACAGGATTAATTTTAATTTTATTTCTGAAACTTTTGTGTATTGAATTTGGGAAAATGGATTCTATATTTGGAACCAGTGGGTCCAAATTATGTTAATTGTCTACTTTTTATTTTTGGGCATTATGAATAGTAACTATGGTAAATTTAAATAAGCATAGTTAAATGTAAATCGGGTAATTAAGGGTAAATATAAGATTATAAAATTACCCTAACACCTTCCAAAATTCTATTTGATGTCTAAAAGTATACCCATATCACCTAAGGGTCGGATTAGAACCATTTTATGGACTTTTTACAATAAAAATAGTTTTATTATTATTAAAACCAAAGAAAGTGACAACATGTCACTCTCTTAAATCTTATAAGTATATTAATTTTAATTTATTGATTAAATTCAAGAAAATTCAAAAATGAATAGTCTAAAGAAATATAATAAAATTATCTACATCATATGAATTTATTTATAATTTTTAGGGATTAATAATTATCATTAATAGTGACACAATAGTGATGTAGAAATTGTTTATCTAGTGAAAAATCAAGAATATAGTTTTTATTAAACTAATAGTGACCATAAAAGGAAAAAACCCTCACCAAAAAATATTTTTCATGTAAATATAAACCATAATCATCCAATGGTCGAATATTTGACCATTTGGAGCCTTATAAAAGGGATTAGGACCCTTATATTATTTTATTTAAAATAATGCCAAAGATGTCACCTTCATAATTTAAAAAATATAACAATTTAAATATTTTGATTTTAAGATGATAAATTAGAGTAAAAGTATTATTATAAAATTTAATATATTTTTCTTCATCATACGATTTTATTTTTATTTTTTATGTAAAAAATAAATATATTAAATATTTATAAAAAATGTTGTACTAAATATTTTATTAAGAGATAAACCGAATAAAAAGTTATAAAAATATTAAACTAAATATTATATGAAATATTTAATGTTCCCCACTAATTTTATAGATACATATGACCTTTTATGAATCTTTTAAAGATTTTAGTTCGAACATATCATCTGTATATAATTTCATTAAATTCAAATAATTGGATAGTGTCAAAATTGAAACTATTGTAATTTTATAAAAATAACATATTATAAAATTGATTAAAAATCCCAAAAATATTTAAAAATTATAAATTTATATTTATATGGTCTATAATGTTATAAATTAACCAATTATGGACAATTCAGAATAAATAAGTAATTATTTATTATAATTTAAAATTTAAAATGATATTATCACAAATTAAATTAAATTGATTAAATAAAGATAAATCAAGTTGATAATGTTTAAAATAATTTCCTAAAATGTCTAAATTTTATTGGTTGATGATATTACAACCCTATATCATCTAATATTTGAATATGAGTCATTTTTGGAGGTTTTTAAGTGGGGTTAGATTGATTATAAATTAATAATTTTAATATTTCCAAAGGTGCCCCTCTCCTCCCTTATAAAAGGGAACCTCCCCCCTCTCATATTTACACAACATTGAGCCCTAAATCTCGGCCAAAACCTGCCCATTTACCTTCTAAAATTCAATAGAAACATCATAGAGGTCTTGGTCTTCTTCAAATACCAATTTTAGTACCCTAAGAGGAGGATTTAAAGAGGCGTTTCAAAGAAGAGGTAAAATCTGTTACCGATTCTTACAATTTTCATTCTTCTTAAACTTTTTCTTAATTTTTTGTTTCATTATGAAGTAATCACATAAGTTTCCTTAATATACTGATATGTTATTATAAATATGAAACAACACTATTTCAACTTCTATCCATCCTACAGAAAACAAAATCATTGTGTGTGCGTACGTACGGAATGCCATCTACACGCCATGGAGTAATCTGTTTTTCCACCATCACCTTACTTGGATGGGTATAATGGTGTAAATAATGACTATATATGATTATTTTAAAGTGATATTGATTCTGAAATATTATACAAACACTCCAATATAATTACATGATCATGTGAATGATATCATCACTCGTGCGTACGTACGAACTACCGTCTCCACGAACGCGATGACATTCATTTTCCATGATTAACCATTCATGAATGATTATAAAGTATATATAATTAATAATAATGAAATATATGGAATAATAATTCTAATGTATTTATGTATATATATATTTATGTCATCTATTTAATTTCATTCAATTCAATAAGGAAATGAAAACAACGTTAATGCGTACGTATGGCCTACCGTTTCCATGAACGGTGTATTTCATTCTTTTTATTGATTTATAATATATATGTATATGATTAATATATAATATATATAAATCATGTTATACATTCTTTAATTATGTAAATCAGGATATAAGTAATAATATCAAGAACGACAGGTCGAAACACATACGATAAATGAAATCATTTTACCCAAAACGATACTTTAACATGGAATTTACAAAAGAATGGGTAATATAAAGTCATAAGTGAAACATATATGATATCATAACAATGAATATAATTATGTAATTTTCAATGACATTATTTAAGTCATTATACAGGAGGTTCGGATCCATATGAAGCATTTCAGACCTAAGGTAAGGGATAATTTTGAAAATATCATTTTTGTCAGAGATTGCTTATTCATAAGTATTTACTGGGGGTATTTCTTTCATCCATATCCATGTTTTGTAAAAGTGTTTTTATGTATGGTTCAAGTCCTTTTTACCAATTTTTTACTTCTACTACATGGTATGTATGGAATCATTCTTTTACGAGGTACTTTTTGACTTTTCAAGAAAAAGTACGAGAAGAATTTTTTTTTAACTTATACGTCATGAAAGGATTTTTATGCTTTTATAAAGTCTTATTTTCATGAAGCTTCCACCAAAATATTTCATGACTATTTTCAAAAAAATCATTTTCTTTTAAAATTGCATGAAATTTTGTTAAATGAAAATTATTTTGAAGAAGAAAGGATATTTTCCTCCAGAATTCTTTTGAAGTGTTTTATCAAAACCAATTTTTCATCTAAGAAGAAAATATTTCATATGTGTATGTTTCAAGTATCATGTCTCTATGATTTACATGATATAACCTTACTTATTATGAAATGATATCCATTTCTTTTATATGGATTATTTGATAATGGAATGATGTTTATGAAACCCATTTTATTCGTTGGGTTATTATGAATGATGTATGTTTATTTTGGGGCACAAGTAAGAATGATTTCACTATGAGATAGGTGGGACCTATATCTCCCTCCAATGCATTGGGTAAAGATTTATATCTCATGAGATAGAAATGGCTGGAACGGCAAGTTAAACCGGTTCAGTAATACAGGACTGAAACGAGGAGTGAACTCGATTCAGAAAGGGACTTTGTCCACTAAGATGGTCTTGGCAGCAATGCCTTGGCTAATATGGAAATCATATCATGTGCTTAATGGTTGCCACAATTACTTGTTTTTATTCCCATGCTATTTTGTAATTCTTAATGTTTCTTTATGATCAATTCCTTATTTACTTTCATTTTTTATGTCATTGCCCAAGATTTTGATGTTTAAGCATTATGTTCATGTTTTTATGTTCAAATGTATATGGTATGTTTTATTTTATCCATGCTTACACTTACTGAGAATTTCAGCTCACCATTTTTATATTTTCTTTTCCCCAGGATATAAATAAAAGGTTTAGTTAATAAAAAAAGGGGAATATCATTATGGGAGATGTTAAAGATCTTTCACCATGATTAGAAGACTACGTTCCAAGACTCCAAAGATATTAAACTATTACAGTCCTTGCGTGTCTGTTTTTGTTATGTATTAAGTATTCCGCAAAAGTATTTTAATGTCCATGTAAGTCAAGATTCAGGTCTATACACATGCTATTATAAATATATATTTTGTTGAATAGTTTTTAATCAAAAAGCAAATTTTCTTCAATCAACTATTCTAATAGGTATCTCCATGAATGATTTAACATGGGTTGGGTTTTCATCTTTACAGTCAAACACATGCACATTATCTAGATCGTTATTCAAAATCAATGACACCATAAATATCTTTTGAAAACAAGGATACTGTAATGGATGATATAACTGATAGTCAACATCCTGATTTTTCATTAATATTCAACATACCAATTAAAAATGAATCTAATAATTCATGAATCTAGAAAAACTTTTTTCCATATCTAGGAATCACCTATAAAAAATTATTTCCGCACAATGAAATATATTTTATTCATAAATGATTTTTCATAAGACCAATGGATGTTCTATGCCATAAACATCTTTTTCTGAATAAAATTCTCCAAATCCTAAATCTCTATTAGCATAATTATCCTAATAAATTAAGTTTCATCTAACTCATTCCATTATCACGGTGAGTGATAATGAAATATAAATATAGAATCATACAATGTCATATAAATCATAGACACGAAGTTATTATTTTATAAAAACCCTACTATATCCATGCGTTCATAAAATGAAACTATAAAATGAAAAATCATTTATTAAGATAAAACCAGCTAATCTAGTAATTGTTCATTGTATATTCCACTCAGAATGATAAATAAAGGAAATAATCAACCTCTACTTACATCCCATAACTTTATGTAATAGTTTCCAAAATAATTGTGTTTTGTGGGTGTCTTATAATGATTACAAAATTGACAGAACCCCATGAATCCAAATGATCTATCAATTATATTTCCTTCTTAAAATTTCAACAATTATCTTTTCTTGGACAAAAATAATGTGTTACTCCATGGTAAACTAATCTACTTTGTCCTAAATAGTTTTTTGACCTCTCAGGATCTCTATAAATGTTATCACAATGTTTTCCATCACCAAATCCAACATCATCACTCACACAGTTAATGTTACATGGATATTTAATGATTTTTTGAGTAAATATTATATATTTTATACAATCAATTATCGTAAATAATTTATATATCATGCGTTACTTGAACTATAATGTATTTCATATTCTTATCATAATCACGTGTTTTTCATGCATTACACAAAAAATATGTTTATTCAATAAATTTCATATAATTAATAGATAAATTATTAAAATATTTTTTAAATATTAATTTAAAATTAAATAATTATTAATAAATTAAATATAATTATAAATTTAAACTCTTTGTAAATAATTTGATTTTTTGAAAAATTTTTTTTTGAAAACAATTGTTCTATATCATTAATAAATTAAATAATAATTATTGGGTGATATCAAATAAAATTTTCTTGATATATATTAATAAAAATTAAATAATTCATATTCAAATTTTCTTATATAATAGATAATAATAAATCCAAATTTACTCTTAAGAAAATTATATTTCCAAAAAGTTATTTTGTCCTCTTTTTATGGAACACTTATAGTAGAAAAAAAATTAAACATGAATAAAATTTAATAATCTATATTTTAAATAATTTTATGAAATATATATTAGGTTAATTTTTTTAGATATTTTAAAGATGTATTTTTTTTAAATAGTGAAAATTAATAAATTTTAATTGAATACACCCTTTGTGTTTAAATAATTTATAATATTTATTTATAATTGAATGTAGTGTTAAATTAAAATTATTTACAATTTATATCAATAAATTCAATAATTTTCATTGTTATAATTTTTATATTTAATTTAGATATAACAACTTTTTATCTTTTTGAACATGTTAACTATCAAACCCCACTTTATAATCGGGTGTTTTAGATTAATATTCAAATAAACATTTCCATTTACATAAATTTAATGTGTAAAAATTTATCCCATATTTCTAATAATCATTGTTTTTATTATTTAATATTTTTTAGAAAACTTAACATGAGTAGTGGGTGAAATAAAAAGTAATTACAATGGTTATGGAAAAAACTATCTTATCAAGGGTTAATCTAATAAGATAATAGTAAAAATTCCCCATGTACATGTATGAAATCAATTTTATTGAAATATATCGACCATTATTGTTATAAGATTCTATAACTATTCAGATCAACCCCATTTTATAGATAATAAATTTTAGAGCTCTCAATTTGTTTCCAATATACGATCGGTATCCTATCCAACAATATTAAAAACAAACCACCTATTCAATCATCTTCACTCCACAAAACACTTTACATCAGCTAAATAATTTTTTAAAAATATTTTTAAATATTATAATAACTTTATTTAGATATAAATAAACCCAATAATATTTTTGTGGGTAATGAAAAAGGAGGAGTTCTGTAGAAGAGGCTACATTTATCAACAATTTTTATTTATTTATTTCATACACACCAATTTTTGAATTTCATAACATTATGATATAATAAAATCATTATAATATAAAAATGATATTTTCTAATTTTATTTCCCTAACCTTAAACCATCTCCACTTATATCAAATGGATTATTAATTTATCAATAATGAGTTTTGTAGTCAAAAACCTCACAAAATGATATCACTCTTTTCATCATTAATATCACTTAAGGAATGAAAAAATGAACTATGTATTTATTTTATACCTGATATATATTATATTTTTTATTTTATCTTGATTTTGTAATTATTATATATTAAATGACACTATATTTTCCTTTTTGTATGAATATGAAAATAACATTCATCTGTACAGAGGACGACTGCCTCAAAAATTAAATGGAATCGATAATTATTTATAAAGAAGTTGGTAAGGATGGGTTTAATGATAATATATGCCATCTGTGACTTATAAATTATTCAAAAAATATAATATATACCTCAAATAATTTTCACTCTCTTAATCCACCATGATAATGGTATTAACATTCCAGCCTTTGTAAAAGCTACTATATTTGTGAATTATGCATTTCATTTCATGTCATGAATTTTTATATATTATTATATATATATAATATGATATTTTAATCATTTTTTTACATTATTGTTATGAGTAAATGATGATTGAAATATGATGACCCTGAAATAACAAGTGAAACAAACACAAAAAAACTAATTAATTATTTGTCAAAACAAATATTTTTACATGTAAATTTTAATGACATAGTAATTGAATGTCATAAGAAAAAAATAAACACATATGATAATGGTTATATATTTTCTTTATAAAAAAATATATTTAATTTAAATAAAAATGGATTGTATATAATGTAATAAAAACTTAGGGTAAGGGATTTCCATGTCAATTCTATATTCCAGGATAAACTTTCCATATTAAAAACCAATTTATTTTATGTTTTTTATATATAGAATATATATTATTATTATTATTCCACTCTAGAAAATTATTTGGGTTATATATCAGTTATAAGATATCTATTACGTGGTGTTTACAGTTCAAAAGTAAAAAATATATATAATGGATTTTTGTATTAATATTAATTCTATTGAGACAACTGTTATTTTATGAACAGGAATTCATTTATGTGCTGAATATAATTCCCATTTCAAAGGTAATATTATAAATTTATTTATTATTAGTATATTTTATGTTTTATTTAATGTTATTCTATTATGGGGATTTTATATCAAATTTTTTTTAATCAGTGGGTGTTTGAGATTATAATATCATATATTATCAATTTCTCAAATATATATACATCCATTTATGAAAAAATAAAATATATATCTAAAAAATAGTCAATTTACTTATAACATATTAATTTCATGATAATATATAGTTTTCCTTGATTTTACTCTCTTTATATAGTAATTTTTTTAAAATTATTTTTATTATTATAAATCATTATTTATGATGAACAACCCATGATCAATAAAAACCATTTATTAAAATAATAATTAACAAAATATTTTAAAAAGTTCATAAAAGTTATTTATTAAATATATTTTTATCAGTGAGTATCTTTTTATCAATTTTTTTTGAATAAATACTTATAATTAATTCCCACAAAAATCATGTTTTTACCAAAAATTTTAATAGATTCTTTATTTTAGCATGTATGAAATGAATTTAATTTTTTGATGGTATGAATTAGCATTCATGTGATAATTACTTTATACAATTTAAATTTTATTTTCCAATAATATGATTCTAAATATTATATTAAATGCTTGTTCGAATATGAAACTATATTTTCCATGAAACATGTTTGTAATGTGTTTTAAATTCCTTCTTCATTAGTTTATTATGATAAATTAATATAAAAATATTTTGGATATTCTTGATTTTTAAATTTATATTTTCCAATAATATATATTTTTAAAAATAAATTTCCCATGTTACCTTGGAATTTTTTTATTTATCTATGATTTCATCCTATCATATTATTTATCATTTATTTTTCATATACATGAAGGATATTATTATTATACTTTATGTAAATGGTTTAAAATTATAATAACACGATATTTATAAATCCCGGTTATCATAAAACTATTATACAAAGATTGAAATCTTATGAAAAAAGATTCATTTTATGGTTTACTCAATGAAAAAATTATGAAATTATTTTGAATCAATTATCTTACCATGGGTTATTATATAATGATGATTCTTCAAATCATATTTTATTTCTTAGTAATGAAATGATGATTTTTTATGATATCCTAGAAAAAAATTTCTATGATTTTGATTATATGATATGTTGGTCCATAAATATTCCCCCAATTCATTTGAAAGGGAGAAATTCTATATGATATAATAGCATACACTTGTGGTTATATCAACCAATAAATAGAGTGAACAATGGTAGTTAGCCTAAACACAAAAAGGTTGTTACACGGGTGTTCATCCCATGTCCAAAAGAGGGTACATTAGAGTTTATCCCAATCACAGAGTTGGTACATGTAATTACATCCCAAGTCCATCATGTTATTAATAACATTGTGGGTATATTTGACATAATATTTCAACAATTTATAAATTTTATATAAATTGATGTCTTACACAAATGATATTTATGGGTGGATAATATTCTCTGATTTTGTTTGGATTCATCTCATTTGGGTTGGTAATCAGTAATACATAATTCATTTTTATTTCATTATAATAGTTTGGGGACAATACTTTAATGTTATTTTCATTATCATGTACTAAAATTCATGTCTTATGCTTTTATATGACCATAGATTCAAATCCTAGGTTTACACATACTTAGAATCTAAACTCACATTTTCTTACATTTCATCTCCAATTGTTATAAAGACTGATTTTTTGTAGGTTTATTCTTTAAAAATAAATAATTGGGATTATTATTTTTGGAATCATGTAATATCATTCACCAGATTATATTATTATGTTCTATGATTCCAATGTCCCTAAATTAGTACAATCTTCTAGAATATGTTGGTGTAATTAATTTTTTTATCTGAAAAGCCATAATATCTATAAATAAAAGGAATGTGTCTCAACAGTTTGTATCATTTTAAAAAATTATATAAACACTTGATACTAATATGAGTGAAATTTTTCCAATCCCTAGTGCAAATTTTAAAGATTTGTATAGGGATTACTCTATGGATATATCAATGATGGGTTAATGAGTATGAAAATATCTTGGTTTTTTTAATAATATTGGTATTACATTAAAATAAAATAAATTCTTCTAATGATGCGTCAAGTGGATATGGATTGTAAATTTAGGTATCTATGGTTAAAACCCAAAAAGGGGCATTGAAGTTGTCTCTTTCGTTATCTGGTCCATGATAATGTGCCTTATTGAAAACCTATTTTAGAAATCCAATGAAATATGAATTTGATAATTATATACTCTCTTTTAACCATCATAAAATATTTATAGACATAATGAATATTGATTAGATAGGATAAAACTAATATGTCATTGATTAAAAATTACGTGTTATGATTTTTATATCATATATTTTATTTTCATGATTATGTGGATTACACTAGGATTAGTGTTTCTAATAAAGTATTTTTTCATTATAATTATTTGATAGAAGAAAAATATTCATAATGAAAATAAATATAGTAGAAATTTTTTTACTATGTGGACCAAAATTAGATGATTAATATAGAAATATATATTTTTATTATTACAAATCATCTATAATGATATATGATTAATATAATGAACATTATTGAGTTCAATAGATGTAGAATATGTGAAATTTTAACTTTTATGGAAGCTCATGTGGTAATGAACTCAAAGGAATAATATTTATCATCATTAATGTCATGATGATGGAATCGATACACAAAAAGAATATATAAAATTGTGGGGATGGTGATATTTTTGTTCAAAAAATGGTCATTGGGTGATAAATTTTAAAAGAGTTCATTGTCATATATGTGTGGATCATTGGAATTATCCTAAATAATGACCAGAAATATGAATTCAATTCTATACAAAAGACATACCAATTATTTTCCAATCATTAAGGTAGATTGTTTGAATTATTTATATATTGGGAATCATCGATTATATTGTAGAATTATTTTATCATTGTTATTTAGGTTGTATGAATCATTAAAAAACAATGTTTATACTGACATAGTTACTTGAGGAAGAATTCATTAAAACAATGTGGACATATTTTAGAAGGTGATGGTAAACCATAAAGATTATCCTATATTTTATTTTGATATTATTATGGGATGTATTAAATTTACTTATAATTTCATCACATACTATGTACATCAGGGAATATTATTCATTGAATCAACAAGCCAGATTTTACATTTTGAATTTGGTAATGTATCACAGTGTAATAAAAGAAACATTATTTTGTTCTAATGAATATTTTATGAAATTATTATCATGATTATCTCAATTCTATTTATATAGAGTTATGTTTCAAAATATCTTATTATCCTTCGATATAAGGTTATTTTTAGATGATAATTCAATTGTTGTAGTATAATCTTTGTTATATATATATATATATAATTTGAGATCCAAACCATACCTTGGTTGTATTTTATGAAATAATTTATTTAAATAAATAATTCGTAACACCCCTTATAAATACCATATAAAATGATGTCGATAACTCTAATGAAATTGAACGAAGTTTCATAAAGATATATATTACTATCCTAGAAAGATAAATAGATTGAATGGAAGGTTAGAGAAATTATAGAAACATAAAAGTATAAGATTCATTTGAAATAAATAATATGATGATACCCATTTAAATGATCTATAATTTTCTATTGGAGAGAAGGTGTTTCTAAAAATAAATAAATTTTCTATTGTAGAGAAGGTGTCTCAAGAGTATTGATCCAATTAAAATACATTATAATATCAAAAAAATAGATTACCAAATTCATAATAATAAAATATATCAGGTCTCCAACGTGATCCTTGAGACACTCTTGAGTAGGTATTAACCCATTAAAGTAAATGTTCTAAACATAGAGGTCATTCGGTTTGGGCTTGATATTTCTAATGAGGACAAAATAGTAGAGATTCTAGATCAAATAAAAATAGTTCTAATTTTAAATACCACGCACCTGGTAAATTATTTGTGAGAAAACCACCATCATTATGAAGATACCTTGCATTATGGGGATGTAATTAGGTATAGTTTGTAACATCCCAAGGTTTTCTAAAAATTAATTGAAAATGATTGAAATTTTGTTTAAGGTATATATTTATAAGTATCCTTTAAACATAATTTTATTTCTTCTATGTTTTGAATTTCAAGAAATTATCATCTACAATTGTGTTCAGTATGTTATTTCGAGTCTGATGGAACAAACTTGTTTTTTGTGGTGAATAGTAACATGCCCTTATGAATAGTAATATGAATAGTAATATGAATAGTAATATGACCTCATGAATAGTAAATAATATTATTATTTTATTTTCCCATGGCAATAGGATAATGGGATCTTAATTAATTTTCCAATGTCACATAAAACTAATTGCACTTCAATTTTGTTATTTTTCGAATTAACTGTGACCTTATTTTAAAATTAAATTAATATTATTTAGAAAATTATTTTTGAAGAATGGAGTTCATTTTTGAATTCTACACGTCGAAAAATTGTTGGGGTAAATTTTTGGTATTTTTCTGAAACTCTTGAATTTTCGATGAATAGTGAAATACGGTAAAATACATTATAATCAATTTATCAGTAAAAATGCACTATTTATGACATCATAAGTGATGCAAGGCCACTTGCTTCGAAATCACATGATATTTTCACTAATTAAGGCCACTTGATTTGAGATTATTCATAGTCTTGATAAAAATATTATAATAATAATTAAAATAATCTAAAATACCTCCCCTCCTCCAATATAAATACCACCTCACTCCCCTCTTCCTCCCACACCTCTCAAGCCTTGAGAATTGTCTAATTTCTGCCAAATTGCCTCCTCAATCTTCTTCCCCACGTCCTAGAGCTGCTGGTCTCACCAAAAGACCAAAATCAAAGCCCTTAAGAAGGATCTCAAGGAGAAGAGATCAAGAGGTAAACATCCTCTTTCATTTTCATTCTTTCCATCCATTTTATGTTATTCTCTTCCTTTCCCTTTGTCTTTTGTTGGGATATTTCATTAAATATTTCCCCTTACAGTCCAAATTTTGTATGATTGATGAGATATTCCATTCCTCTCATCAATCTTGTTTTTATGAAATTTTTAGAGGCGCCGTTAAGCTGCCGAATTTTTTGTAAGAAATTTCTCATGTTTTCTTTATTTCATGATTCCTTCCACTTCTTTCTTCACCCCCTCTTATCCAAGAGGCATGAAATCTCCATAATCATGTATATTCTGGATGTTTTCATGTTTATGTAAAATTACAAATCATTATTCCTCTCCTCTTTCACTTATTTAAAGAATCAAAAAACATTGTCCATTTGTGTCAAATTACCGATATCGTGGACGATGTATTTTCAATTTCCATTAATTATTTAAAGTCTAGTCATGAAACCATTTATATGGATGAACCAGGTTATAATATATGTTTTATGAATCATATAAGGTTCTGTAATTCTTTTGTACTCATGATTCAAACATATAAGACTAAATGAAATTGTAATTATCAAAGAACCACTTAAATTATCTAAACGAACATAATTAATGTTTTAACTTATAAATCATCATCATATAAGGCACCAAAGTGATGAATGGTATAATTTATGGTACTAGAGTTATGTAACTAATACTCCATTCCAATTCTGGAGTTTCACTTCCAATCAACAAGAACGATTCATCATGAACCGATCGTGAAAATCACAAAAGACCTCACCCAAAATAATGCAAGGAACAAAATACTAACAAATAAGGGGTGAAATGAGGTTATGAAATGACCATATAAGATGTTATAAACATGAACACGTTTCTTTAAAATCCTATTAACACTCCTTTAATCATTATACAGGAGGTTCAAACAATTTTGAAGTAGGACAAGCCCAAGGTAAGGGAATTCTTAACCCGATTTCCATTCTTTGGGTTAACCTTCTACTTTATAATTTATGTGCTATTTAAATTGTTTTTGTGATGGGTTCTGTTCATATTATGTTTAATTATGTGTATTTACAGAGTATATACATATTACATCCACTCAATTAAGTATCACTTCAAGTATATGATGTTTATAAGGGACTTTTCTTCTAAAATCCTCTTTTAAAATTCTGTTTTATAAGATTCAAAGGCAATGTTTTTATGCTATTATTTATGTTGAATGATTATGTTTTGGCTATTGGGCATTGTTTATGATGAAGGGTGGGACCTATATTTCCCTCCAATGCATTGGGTATGAGTAAGTTGGAGGTCGGCCGTATGGTTACTCCAAGTGTAACTGTGATGGTTACACAAAGTAAGGTAGCCGTGAGGGTTACAAATTTTAAGGTAGCCAAGATGGTTACAAGATTATGTAAGTAATGCCCCAATATACCTTTATGATTATAATTATGTTTGTATGGATCTTGTGTAAATATCATGTTACGCTAAGTAAGATTTTATGGGTGTAAATCATGTATTTTGAAAATGTTTCCATATGTTTTGTGTATTCATGGACTAATGAGATTTTTTCCTTCTTTTTCATACCTTACTGAGCTTTTGTGCTCATCCCAAGTTTTTAAATGATTTTTCACAGGTTAATGGATGAATAATACAAGGAAGGAAGACATGTTAAATGTTTAAGAATTGTCAAGGAGTCTTGTTTTATGTTTTAATGTTTTATATTCTGAGGAAAATGGAAACTGATTTTATGGTATCCACTATGTAACAATGTGTAATGTTATGAATATTTTGTCTTAATTCTCTAAAGCTCTAAACTTGAAAAGATCCTCAATGTAAAATGAAGTGTTTTCTTGAATAAATTCAAGATTATGTATGAAATAAGTGCGGGTCCTTACATAGTTTATCTTAGTTTGTTATACCAATGTTACCAATTTTGAAAGATAAACACATTTTAATGGGGTGGAATGTAACACACTAATAATTTTTTAATTTTTTTTCACATATAATTTTTCATTATGAGGTTTTATGTTAAAAAAAATACTTATTTTATCAGTAATTACATGAAACATGATGCATGAATTTCTTTTTACACCCAATCCCATGTTTATCATGAATTACACGCACCCATGAGTTTAAATGAAATTTGAAATACAATTAAAACAGTATGATTTAATATTATAGTTTCTTGTCACTGCTAAAATAGATGGTATTAATAGGATTGAAACAATATGGAAATATTGTTTATAATAAATTTATATGGTATATATTGGGTAATAATTAATTATAAATTAAAATAAAAACCTGTTTATTATTAATGAAATATTATTATAGAAATTAATTTAAATAAATATTTTTTAATACTATAAAAAACCGACAACATTTGGTGAATGATTTTAATGAAATTTATATATTCTATATTTAATAAAAATATAAAATTTATTTTAGGTGTATTGTTGAAAATATGTGATATTAAATCCAATTTTATTCATAAAAACAATATTTTTCTCAAAAAACCTTGAAGTCACCATTTTAAAGTGATGTTTTTAAAAAAATAAATTTTCACACATTTTAAAAATATTATTGGAAAAAATATTAATATTTATATTATGAATATGTAATTTATTTATTTGGTAATTTAAGAAATTTTCTGAAATTTTTCATTTTTTGATTTACATTGGAAAATACTAAATTTTATTTGAAAATTGATATTTTTTTTAAAAAAATATAGTAAATTAACTTATATTATTAATTGGATTGGATGTAAAATTATATTCGTTATATGTTTATCAATCAAAATTTGGATATTGGAATAATTCTCTTGCTAAATTTAGATTTGTAATCTTCAAAAATATCTGAATGTTTTCTATTAAAAAAATGAATTCACATAAAATTTAAATCATTAATATAAATATAATTCATCCACATATATGAATTATGAACATCCTAATAACATATTTCATGTATTTCACATATTATTATAAGTATACCTCTATTAATGGGTTTATCTCAAGGTGTAGTGACCTGATTTTGTCACTTTTTGACATAAAATTATTTCAACACGTATATCCAGATCCATGCACTACGAAGAAGTGAAATTACATGGGCTTAAGTACGCAGAATTAATTAGATAGAAATATTTAATAAAATCAAATGAACATTTAATAAAATAAAAATTTATCACTCATTAATAGATTCATGTCTTATAAATATTAGACCATTGGTTATGTTTGTAAAGTGGTCTTTACCCTAGGTGCAACCTAAAATAGGTTAGAGTAGTGGATTCAGATGCCTCACATATTGGTTTACATTTAATTGATTAATTTATTACAAAATTTAATTAATTATTTTATTTAAAATAGAATTTCCTATATTTCTATCATAATGTGCTATATTTTAGTATTAGGCTTATAATATCATTATCGTTTGGAGAAACATTCTACTCTCATTTTGTTATTGATTCACATAGGATCATGAACAAACTCAATATTAAATAAAATTGGTTATCTAAGAATGCAACAACATCAATAAATTTTTATATCGATCATTTTATGAAATGAAAGTATCCATTCTACAGATAATACATTTCAATTTTTTGAGTATACGCTTTTTTGATGATATTATTTGAGCATATCAATCCCCTCCATTAATATGCAGCAATTACGGCCTTTTCATGCACCTTTGTATGAGATATATTATTATACGTTGGAATCATAACCCCCTATATCATTGTAATTGGTCATTGGCCATGGAAAATTGGAAATGATCTGTTAAATTTAGTTTTGGGGATTTCCCACATGTAGTGTCATCACGTTGTTCACCGGTTGGATCTTGTGGTCTATGTTCATCATTTTCAGATAGTACTGACCCTGATTGGACAAACAAAAATTTGAAAAATCCAAGTATTTGTAATATATTAACATTAAAGTGGTTATTTTGTATAGATTATTGGATTTTGGATATCATCTTAATGATCAGAGGAAAAATCTATATTGGCAGGATATCCCTAGTGGCATGGTGTGTACAAAAAACCCCACTTGTTGATTGGATCAAATATCTAGAATCTGATTCCAGGGAGCGATTAATGGAAACTATATCATTTGATATATTTCAATATGAAATTAGTTATGAAGGATTAAGTATGGTTCTTCTACATATGGATCATATATATTATTCTAGAAAAGTCATGGCCTCACACCATGTAGTTCGATGAACACTTGGTGTGTCCATACATGGCTATGAAGGATTGGATGTTATTAGACTATAAGTATCACATGTTGTGTTGGACCAACTCATTCTGTGTGACTTCATTTTGGATGACTTTATGTGTAATGTGGGTGTACACTGGCATGCTAGTTTTCATGCATTTTGTTTACCAAAATAAACAAATACATCATGAGAGAAATAACCCAAGATAAATACACTAACATAGAAAACTACATGTTATGGAGACCGAGGGATAATGGCTCATAATGGTTTTCGACACACATGTTGGGTACACATTATATTATTAAGGAAACAATAATAATCAATATATCATTTTTTCGAATGTCATATTTGGGCCCACATGTAGCCTATCAAAAGTGTTAGTCTCCATAAAATGTGATTGAGGAATCTGTAGTGTATTCTGAGATATGATGCATGATGTTATAGGAACATTGTGTATTTATCAGGTTCTAAATGATGGTAGAGAATTGGAAGATATCACCAGTGTCATCTCAATAAATCACCACTTAATCATGGGTGTGGTTCCAGAAGAAACTGAGTTTAAAAGTCCAATAAAATAGGTATCAGTTCATTATCACATGAGAGTCGAACCCCATAACACATCAGTGTGTATGTCCAATACAGATTCCAATAATTTATATGTACCAATAATTGAGGGGATAGATTTAATATCAATCGAGTTTAACTTTTATCTTATAGGGAACAAGTCCTCGTGGAACTATTGTTCGACGACCCAGACACATCGTTATTTTTCATCTTTATAGATAAATATTGTGTGAACCCCTTAGTCAACAAGAAATGTTTTCTCCTGAAATTATAGTGTAATACAACCTCATTTATTGAGTCTATCCTATTTATATACATACATAATTAAACTCCCCTTATCTATCGATCTATTCAACATGTCCTCTACATGGAGTTCGTAACACATCCATATTGTGTCCATTTGCTGAGGTGAGGCCTTCATATTGTTACTTCTTTATAGATTCAGGATATATTGGGCATCGTTGATAGTCTTATAAAAATATTGAGGACTCTTTTTCTAGGGATGATATATGAGATGGAGATCCCCTTTCTCTCTCATTTGAGTTTTTTTGGATTTATCATATATGCAAAGTTTTATCCATACCATTGGATTTGTTTACTCTCCAACCATGTTTTTAGATGATAAATGTGTCATACAATATTTTTCCATGTGCGTATTGTCCTTATTTAATGATTTTACACCCCTAATATTCGTGTAAATACCCCAATGTGCAGTTTATCTACAAAATATATTAATCCTCATGTGCTTGGCTTAGGATAATATTTATCATTATTTCAGTTGAGATACATAATGTTTTCTACCAAGAGTAATATATTTAATATGTATATCTTACTAATACATCATCATATATTGGTCTCCATAGTGTGTATGAATATACCGACACATGAATGGGATTTTCATACATGTGTCATGTCTTATTCAGAAGAAAAACAGGTCACCAGTGATTTCTACAAAGATTCGTGATAACAGGTTATTAGAACTATGTATGGTGGTCATATCATAGATTTCAATAACTATAATATCTCAAAATATCAATATCTATTTTTTAGGGTAGGAAATAATTCATTTTGGGACTATATTTTTCACATTTAATTTTCAATCGATAATGTCATAATCATGTAAAACCTAATAGTTTTTCATTCTTAGTATGATTTATAGCTATTAATTCTTCTTATTATTATTCAGGTACACTTTATCATTGAGTTGGATGGGTATTTTAATATAGGTACATAGTAAATGTCATCCTATTTAGGATATTCCTTTCTACAGTTGTCACCACCCTCTAGCCTTTACAGGTGGAATATCAGTAGCTATGGTTGGATCCCCAATTATGTTTTGGTTGTGAATGATTTGTATCATAGTTGGATGGATCCATGATATGGTGTTTGTTGTAGTAACTTTATTATAATATTGTTGGAATTATGTAAATAGTTTCATAGTGTATCACTTTTGGATGTTAGGCCACAGAATCCAGGGATGTTATGGGTGTCCATCATATCAATTCATCATTACCAAGACTACCTTGTGGTCGACTCATCATAAAGTGGCATTGGATTAAATGATTAGTTGTACATTCCAAATATATTATTGACACATTTATTATACTTCATGATTCAATTTCCCATTATATATATATATATATTTCCACAAATCATTTCATTTATTGCGGTTTCTCATTACCTAGAAGCCCAATGAGTCGACACTCAAGTGGCCAAATATGCAGTAGTTTTTTCATGAGGATTAAAACCCCAACATCTTATAATATGTTTTTATTAATGATCATATAGATATATATTATAGATGATGATAAAGGCTGAGTGAATATTGTGTTTCACATTCTGTAAGAGGTACTCATTTGATATTATCTTGGATGAGTACATCCATGAAAAAAAAATTGCAATGAATATTGTGGGAGACCATTGACTCTATAGTTACCTTATGAATACCAAACAATGAAAGTGACTTAGTGCAGTAACTGGGCATATATTGATTCATTTATGATGGAAACTATATATTTGGTTTGGTAAAATTGGTGTCATAGGGCTCAATCATCTACAACTGCTACCAGGCACCGAATGATGATCTATTAACACAGGAGTCAACCTCATGATAAATATAAGTTACATGGTCTGATTATTTGTTGTAGATTAGGATATATACAAGAGGGTATGTTCTATGAATTTAGTTTTGAGGTTACATGGATTGATATTTCCCAACCAGACATGTCAATGAGTGCAAGGATCTCCCATCAGAATGGTACCCCACAAAAGGTGAATATGGATTATGGTGGGGGAAATGTGGGTGACGTATCACACTATGTGATCCATTATCAACCAATTATAGGAGTCCTAATCAGGTTCAAAGAGCTAGCAGGTGATTCCATGATCTAATACAAGATTTGGAGGTATATAACCCTATTGCGCATATGATTATCAGTGATGTGATCATTGTATTCAATACATTAATAATATTAGTAGGCATATATTTCATCCATTCTGGTATATCTATAATAATGAAGTGAGATATGATACTTCTAGTTTAGGAAATACACTAAAAACATAGTCATGATGTTACTACTGGGAACATTGCTTCTATATCTTCTATCTTGTTGGAAGTGAAATATTTCACTTTGTGGGGAGAGGATCATGTGGGGCCTTTTGGTCATCACAATTAGAACCTCTTTAATCTTATTGGGTAATTTTTTTACATGTTTGAAGACATGAGTGAGTTTAACCACAAATGAGAAATAAGCCTTTGTACTAATTCGATGAGATTATCCGTTGTGGGAGAGAGATATCTAATAGTGGGATGAGTGGGTTATGTGAGAAGGGTATTATAACACATCACCCATAACATAGTGAGTATAACACTCCATAGGACATAAATATCAATAATCACACTTTCATATGTTGTGGATGATTATATATTTGCCTTTCTTTGGGATTTTTACCGACTACCACTATAGTTGGTGATTGATTGTTACAACATCACGTTTCTTGGGACCAAAATGATCACATTTACTGCATATCAAATATACCCTACCATGATTTGAGTGCTACAATTATATAGTGATAGTAGTTGAGAGAAGGGTTTCATAAGGACTAATGTGACCCCAATAAATATTTTGTTTTTTATAAATATTACGAAGGGATATTGTTTATTTTCAGTGATTATTGCCACCATAACAAATAAAAAATAATTAAAAAGTACCCATTTATAAGGTTTTATGACCTCCTTGACCAGTTGTAAGGAAAATGATTGTTATCATTGGTCAATGAAATACCAAAATAACATTTATTGAGGGTTTGCGAGATAGATATTTTAATACAAGAATTCTGATTCCTCAACAAACACATTGAGTTCCTAGTAATTTTCTTATGTTTGATAAATTACGATATATGTTTATAGATTTAATATACCAAACATTCCAACCATATGTGATTCACATTGTTTTTGCCTTCATTAAAGTCATAATCTTCTTATATATAACAATGTATTTGAATAATTATAACTTGATGATGGTTATATATTATCATTTAGATCCCCTTATATATGGGATGCTATCAAATCAATAATTCAACATTTAGGATGATAACTTTCTAGGGAAGGTCATTTCTATGTATTTTTTGGTCGCGGACCTATTGATATTCGATGTAGTTCATTCTCATTTCCCACCAAAGTGTATAGAAATGGTACATATATTTCATAACTTGATGAGTTAATGAATGATTTTTTTGAAATAATTCTATAGGGTTTCAACTAATTTAAATACTATAACATGGAAAGTGAGGTCTTTTCCATGGATTGAGTACAACAAGATGGACATTAAGGAATTCAGGCTGATGATAACATGTTTTCCTAGGATGAGAATACTAGTGCACGGTGTGGAGTACATATTTTACATATAATACTATGATATTGGGATCGATAAAATGTAGATCTATCATGTGGCAATTATTGAATATGGGTCAAAGTAGGGGAGACCAAACAAGTAGAACAATGAGCCTCACTAACTACAGTTGGTAGCAATATTCTTCTACTTGATAATTTTGTGGAACTAACTTATAATATTCAATATTTTTTTAATAGGAGAATCATAGTCTTAGGTGGATTTTCAAATTGAGATACATGAACCTATGTTAGTAGAACTGGTAGAATATCATAAAGGACAATGAAATCAATATAATATATATTCCAAGGACAGAAAATGTAGTGGATTATTTTCTTAATGGGATTTTAAAAAAATATTTGGTGAAAATTATTTTGATTAGTTGGCATCCTTGTTTAATACTTGGTCGAGTAAGAGGGTATAAATTTTCATTAGTTGATGGTGTTGACTCACATAATAATCAAGCATGTGAAGTATTCCATTATGGGAGATATCCAATGTGATGTCTTCTATGACTAGATATCCATATAGGACTGACCACATAAATATTTTGTAGTTGGTAATCACATCATTCATTTTTGGTGATGGATTGGGCTTCATATCAAAATTCATGGGGAGTTGTTCTAAGAGTTCCTAGCAACTACCGTAAATGTACACGATGTAGGTAAGATGTGTGGATAACATTAGAGGTATTTTTTTTATAAAATGGGATGCAATTTTTATAAGTTAATCTTTGGATTCCTTCCCTGTTAGAGAGAAATGGATAGAGACAAGGTTCAAATAGGTTTTATATTGACCCTTGGGATATTATGGTGTATGTGTGATGACATATCAATTTAATTGTTTCTTTGGAATTCCTTGAATGTGAAGGGACATGATTTCAATTGGGAGATTCTTACCCAACTCATGAATTTATAACACTTGCATACTATTTGAGAGAAGGGTTCAATATAGAGTGTTTTGTAATTGTACATATGGTAGATTGGTCTATCCATGGGGTTACCATGGCGATTGTTGTTTATGTCATGATATTGGAGAGGCCTGTAAAAGGAATTCGAGACCTATATACAGATTATTACAAATTTTCATACCTATAATGATCGATAGACTCAGAAAACTACGCTTGTGTTGGATGAAATGTTATGGTCTTCCATGTTAGGGTACACCCGAATCGTGGATGATCTCTACCCATTTTATAGAGACTGTGTAAAATATTCTCTACCACTATTCCATGAGAATTAATCCTTATGAAAATCTATATTGGAGACTCTGTACATAACCATTGTGATGGAATTAGATTAGTGATACCACTCTTATGGTCCTAATGATAGTTTTGGTGATGATGGAGAAAGATCAAGTCTTTCTATAGTATATGACGATGTCCCATAAAATGATGAAATCATACATATATCAACTTCATATGAACATTTTCGTAGAGAATAAAGAACATGTTTTTTTATAGTCACCTAATGATGATGATTATAGATGTTATTTTAGATAGTAAAGTTGTTCCATAGGTTCATCAATCCAATCAATAATGTTCATAAGTATTTTTAGATTCATTTATGCTTAGTCATATACCCACAACAAGAGTTGAGAAACCATTTATTACATTTGTTTCCACTGTTGATATGCATGCATGTCCCTATGTTCATCATCAACGTGGGAGAGATATAAATTAAGGATGGATCCATAATGTTATATTATTAGATGAATAAAATGGATTTATACGAGATAAAAATTTCTGGATGGATCATCCCCTTAGTTTTTTTTTTGTAGTGTGATAATGTTCTTGATATATCCTAGGAGTGGTAGAGCCAAAAGTGGGATTAGTATCCTTAGTTATTTCTTTATTTTTTTTATTTTGGAGTAAAATAATGTCGGAGGGAATGATTTAGATAAATTTTTACATTATCATTACTCAAAAATATAACAGAATATATTTTTCAAGCCATATGAAAACATGACGTGCAATTCTAAGGCTCTCTGTGACAAGATTTAATTTTATAAACATTTTAATATATTGTACACTGTACAATCATTTTTACATAAATAAATTTTGTTAACACTTTAATAAAAATCTAGATAATAAAACAAAGACAAAAATTAAATATGAAATGTTATTTTTAAACATGTGATGACAAAAATAGGTTAGTTCTAGGTGTTTCGATAAATCTACCTCTAGAACTATGTTTGGTTCATTAATTAATTATTTAAATTACTAATGAATTTATCCTAAATTAATCTCCAATTAATATAAAAAATTTGATAATTAAACCAGCATAACACCGTATTCTTGAAATTTTTAGTGATTCCTCTTCCTCTCCTTCTATGGTTGAATTGCATCAAACGACAATGAGACATTGGATCACGACAGATCTGAGTAAAAAATGAAATGAAGTCACACATTATTTGGTGGGTGAATTCTTAAAGGATGAATGATTAAAAATCCTAATTTTTAATTTAAATTTATGTATCATTTACTTTAAAAATTATGTTTATTTGTTAGTTCAGTACTCTCCATTGATCTCTTCCATTGGTGACTTTTCAAGCACTAGTGAACTAGATATTTAATTTTTTGTCAAAACCGATATATCCCAATTATGGATGATTTTCTATGAATTTTGAAATATATAAATTATTATTTTTTTCATTCTCCCCCAACCCCATCACCTTCTTCACATTCATACCTTATTGGACAATGTGGTCTCGATTCGATATTTCATGGTCGTATCGAGCCCAATCAATCCACCAAAATTATGAATAATTTGTGTTAACACAACATATCATCAATTTATGGGTGATATGAATAGATTATGTGATGTGGGAAATAATTTCAATGATTCAAAACTGATTGTTAAATTGAATAAGGACCTATGGTGTATGGTTTATTCAATAGAACCCCATGGGTCAACAAGATACAATTAATAGAAACCGGATCACCATTAACGATGATTGGAGACTATATACCCAGATTGTGGGTGAATATGATGCAAAATGATAAGAAAAAATTCCATACATATTGTGAGGATAATGAATATGATATTATAGAAAAATATTTACTACATGTCATGTATTTGGATGAATCCATGGTCTGTTAGAACCTGGTAGCAGTAGGTAGGGTTATAGATATTTATATATATAACATTACATGTGGGAGCCTCGTACACTGTGTGTCCTCATGATGTTGGACTCGACATGTACTATGGTACTACTCAATAATGTGAACAGCCATGAACACTATTTACCATATAACACATATATTATATGGATACACCTATATGGAAATGAAGAAAGGGGACCCCTGGTGTCTTGGTCATGTTATGGAGTCCCCATACATGATTTTTACCCAGTGATTAATTTTTATTACAATATAATAATTCATATATACTTTTATTGATATATAATTTTGGCCCATTTGTTTCCTATTATATGTTCTTTCCAGTGTATACCATTATCATTTCCTCTATACTGGCCTTTATAAAATGAGGTGTTATTTTATGGAAATGATAATTATTCTTGTGGTGTTTGATAATTGATGTGATCTTTATAAGGTCAAAAATGGAATTAGAGTTAAAATAACCATAATTATGGGTGTAGATCTTATACATGCATAGTTCAACCCATTATCAGATAAGTTTTTCATTCTCATCACACTAGAGAGGACCCCCTATTGCATCATGGCATGTTTCTTAACATATAACTATATAGTGAATTTAAACTTCAGCAGGGTAATGGGTCTTCTACCTACCTATTAGAACCCCATATTCGATAAGGTGAGGGTCCTCATGAAACTAGAGTTGAAACCACCATAATAAAATAGTTAAAATGTTCACTAAAGGTAGTTAATGTGTGAAACCCCCTATCAGATAAGGTGTGGTTTCATGTGAAACTATAGTGGAACCGTGTCATCATTGGCATGAGAAATCTATGGATACACACATAGTGAAACACTCAGAATACTATTTGCATCATATCCTCTGCATTTTTTTCCTCTCGACTGCGTGATACAATGGTGATTCTTTGGAATTCACATGGTTTATTCTAGGTAGACATGTGAGATACTGGGAACCATTGACATAAAATTGGATCTATTGGAGACAATTTTTCCATAGAAGGATCAATGATATAAGGATATAATTCCTCAATAATTTGGGTTTCCTTTTATTGAGAATATATATACATCTGGATCCTACATTTTTCATTGTTGACTCTCTGAAAATGGGTTATGAATATGGAAGGGGTTTTCCACATTCATTACATGATTAGTTTCACATTTCGAGATGAGGCTACTATCAAAATATGGATGAAAAATACATGTTATGTAGTCCATCTACACACTATGTTTATCCCATTATGTTTGGGAGTGGTTACACATAATCTTGAATTGATTTGAGATACATCATGATTTCTATCTACAATATTTTATTTTATTTTGTATCCCTTACTCCTTTTCATTCAGTTTTCATTTAATATTACTGGGTATGTATATACTCATCCCAACTTAGCATTTTCTTGCATGTTCCCTATATTATGTAGGGGAAAATAGGTTATGGGTGAATTCATAAAAGATTAAATATAACGGGTTCTTGTGAAAATGTATAGTTCTCTGAGATTACAGACCAAGATATGGGATCTGTCTGAGGATTACATACAATTTTTTTCCATTTAGGCATAATTTCTTATTTGGTGTGTATTTTTCACATTTAATTTTTGTATTAGAATAATTTTGTACATTGTATAGGTTATGTATTATTTATTTATAGTGTAGATGTTGCATATTTATATAATTTTATTCTTCACATATACAACATGATGGTTGTGTGTGTACATACAAGTACCTAATTAATGTCCACCCATTTAGGATATTCTGTTAGGCACCTGTCTCCACCACTAGACTATATGGGATAGATTTGTGTTGTTACATATCAAGCCCTAGTATGGGTTTTTTCATGACATGGGGCTCCAGAATATAGAGAATGTATTCTTAATATAAATTCATAGTATTTAGGGATGTGTGTTTATTTGATTGAATAGGGTTGTCATATAAACATGTTATTGATTAATGTGTTTCAAAATGAGTTTTTTGAATAGATTATGTGTTTATTAGATTTCCAATAAAATATTCAATTATTTATAATCTTCTTCGTGATTACATAATGTTTATATAGTTTAAATAATTTTTATTTACTCTCTTTATACATTTCATGAGTTGAGTAGATAGTGTGAATGAGTATGTGTTATATAAATATTACATGAATTTAAATGTCAATAATCAGTTTTTTTAAAAAAATTGATATTTTATACACTTATAAAGAACATGGGGATCACATCATGTTTAAAGGGGTTTCATATCATGTATGTATGATGAGGTCTTAATTTTTAGAGCTTCTGGCTGGATTTTTTTACCATTGATTCAAATTATTTCAACATGAAATCAATATTTGGTGATTTTTGGATCATCATTTCATTATATTTTGATTTGTTCAATAATTGATCATTATAGAATCAACATTGAATCACTCAAGGTGACTAATAAAATATTCATCATCATTAACCTTGACTATGGAAGTTTCGTTTTTTGGCATTACTGACATCGATGACCCATGGTGATGATTCCTCATGATTCATTCTAGATACGATTCATGATCTATTTATGAGGGATGATCCTTTGTTAGTTGTGGTGTGACAGGTTTTATTTTTTTTATGTGGTGTTTCCAATTATCCTATAATCATTTTGTAAAATTTAATAAATTATGATATGTTTGGATTCATTCTATGTCCTCCATTTTTTCTCAATTATTATTATTAGTGAATCCCATTTGCTGAAATGTGTGACCTGAGTTTTGAGGAAATTGATTACATCTGTAGATTATTATTTTTAAATAAAATTACTCTTTTTGATAATAAAATATTTTATAAATAAAATGGAATTATGTACTAATTTTAATTTGGTGTGTGTGTGTGTAATTTGGTTTTTTTAAAAATTTGTTTTTCCCTATGACTTGTTAAATCAAAAGAGTATTTCAATGCATTTTGAAATGTTTTTCTGATATTTTATTCATACCATTAATTTATAAATATATATTGCTAAAATATATTTCCAAATATAAAACATTGGAATTCATGAGTAAATAATTGATGGTTTTGTAATAGTCCTCATCCTTTATTTAGGGGGATGGAAAGGGTTTTTCATGGTGTGATCCGATGTTGTTTGAGCGTATTATTATAAAGAATTGATATATATTTATTTGGTTCACTATATAGAGTGTTTCTATACAATATAGATTTGATTAATATTTCAATAGGAATGATGTGAACACAATTTTATACATTATATATCACTATCGTAGATATAAATTCCTTGTTTGATCCTTGGGGTGATATTACATGTAGTTTTTCTGATTTGGGAAACATTTCCTTTTAAAATTTCAACAATACTTCCATTGATATTATATGATTTTTCATACTTTATACGGATTAATTTTATATCTCTTATTTTATATATCTATATGATATTATTTGAAATTTATTTACATACATTATTTTGAAATTTTGGTAATGGGGGAATTAAAATAGTTTTCAATGGTTTTGATAGGAGAATGTACTAGACTATATATCATTAATTTTTTTCATTAATGATTAATTGGATATGATTATGTATCTAATAATTAAGATGAATCAAATTGGTGTGATCATAAAGTGAATTTTATCTCACACCCTATGCGTCACATTTTATGTGGATTTTTATTGTTATATATTTCATTAAAGGGATCTGAAAACTGCTAAGGGCTGGAATTTAGGTTCTCTATCAGTTATGTCTATGGTTAGATTATAGTGAGATAGTGGTAGTTTTCCCACAATACCACATAGACACTATTACATTAGATATATATTTTCATTCCTTTTTTTAGTTGGACATTAAAAATGTATATTTTTTCCTATAATTTCAATTATATCACATTACAAATTCTATATATATATATATATATGTGTGTATATTCATGTCTTATTCAAATGTTTCCTCTTGTATATGTATGTTTTAGATATTTTATACATTTGGTTGGATGGAATCATTCACTGTTTTCTACTTGATGAATGTTTACTTGTTATAATCCCATAGATATAGGAATCACCCATTGGGTATAAGGATGTTTAGGTCAGTTACTAGTTCCATATGTTATCTGGTTCGGTTTTATCACAATTTCATATCAAAGGGAATTTTTCTTCTCAATTGTAATTATCTAAGGATGTTTGGATAAATAGGGAGAGTATATTCATGGATATATATAGAGATTGTGGGGAGTTCATGGATGTCTCAATTCGTGATGGCAGTCATGTTACCATCAATTCTTATGATGTGTATCTTTTGATGGTAGATTTTGTCTAAATATTTATTTTTTCTTATGGTTGTACTTATATAAATATATATTTTTTGATTATGAATATTTTATTTTTTTCAGTGTGATTGTGTGTGCCTTTGTGTTTTATTATATGTGTTGAAAAAGAGGGTTTATATGATTCCCCTAGAGGGAGTCAAACCATCAATAAGAATATTATCAAATCTATCTTGCATGAATTTCGTTTTATTTACCTGAATGTACTGCATGTTCATAACCTATCTATAGAGGTACATCTAGGATTTTTAGGATACATAGTTAGATCAAAAGTGTTCATTGGTGTATAGTTGTAATCGTTTTATGGTTCAGATAAACCTCATGAGGAAGTGTGATTGATTGAAAAATAATAATAGATTATATTATTGGAAAAACACATGAGTCTACCAAAGTGAATTGGGTGGTTCTCATACATTTCTTTTCACATCCCGACATAATGAGATTTGATGGTACATGCTGAAAAAATTGATGGTTTGGACTAGAATACTTCGAAGAACATATTATTTCAATAGAATTTATAGATCCACTGATGATAGAAATTTATCTAGAATTCCTATTCTTACAATAGATATTGAATTAATTATCAATGTAATAAAATAATTTTGTTGTGTTTGTTCATTTATAAATAGATTTTGTAAATAATGTAAAAATGAATTATCAAAAGTTCCTACAGGGTTTGTATGTGGTTATTAGATAATTTTTATTTATGATAAATATGTCAACATTTTTTGTGTCAGAAAAAGGGAAATAATGAATTATATTAATATAATATGAAATGTTGGATACTATTCATCACATGTTCCATATATTAGAATCATTATTTGTGATCCTTGAAAAAAAGGATTAGGAAATATCATCACAACAGTGATGGTGGTGGTTCTCAGTGGATTTCATCGTTTTTAGATGCAATTATACCCATAAATATGAATATGTATTACTATAATAAATCAAAGGAATTGAACATTGGGAATTTGTGTCCTTAACCTAAATTGATGTGTATAAATTTTATGCAGTATGACTATCTGCAATTTTTCTTCTAGGATAAGTCTACTCCCTGATATAGTTTATGTTTTTTGATCTAAAGGACACTACAATGTTATTAATTTCATTAAAGACTATAGGGCTTAAGCCTTGGGACTCATTAGTGATTCTCATTTACCAAGAAGATGATTTAATGGATGATGTCAATGTGGGTCCAGTGAAAGTGAGTTATACAACATGTATTACATATTAAAAAGTGTTTTGTTTTGACAATAGGTATTCCAAATAATTAATTTCTATTTTTTCGTTTATCATATTCTTGAACATCCACTGCAAGAAAATTATTAGGTTCTTCTGATTGTTAATCAAAATGGGAATAGACAAGTGGATATGATTGGTTTCCTTTTTCATTATTGATAGTTTATGTAGATTTTGATTGATATTTTATTATTCTAAATATGAATATTTCCGATTTCATCATTATTATTGTAACACCCCAAGTTTCCATAGTAATTTATCTTCTTTAATGTAATTAAATATCTTGTGATACATGCAACACCGAGTTTGAGCACACCCTGACTTACCAAACTTGCTGTTAAAAAAGTTCTTATTAATAGTAATAACTGAATTTTAAATTTCATATAAAACATATAATTTTAGAATCCATATTATCATTTTTCTATTTATAATATAAGAACTGATTCCATTATTCAGATAAAAGGAGTATTTTTCAAAAATGTATTTTTACCATCTTTTAATGAAGAACACTTTTAAATCCAATATTTGACCAATTTATATATTAAATTTTAAAAAATAAACTTCTTATTTATGATTGGGAAATAAAAATTTAGTTTCAAAAATGTTTTGGTGTTTTTATGATAATTTTCATATTTGGGTGAATAGCGAAAAATAATAAATTTAAATTAAAAACATCTTTTTTAATCGGAATAATTTATAGTGTTAAATTATACATTTGATTGGTTTGGATGTATAATTAGATTTTATATTTACCACTTAATAAAATTATGGTCATTGGAATTAATTTCAAAATGAAATTTTACATAAAAAGCGTCAATATTTTGATATTTATTATTTCTTAAAAACACTCTATTTGTTTTGAAAACGATAATTTATTTCAAATTTATTAATACAAATTATATGTTTTTAATTCGGTAAAATAAATATCAATTTTGATTTTGGAATATTAAATATATCTTAGATTGATTTTTTTCATTTTTATGAAAAACATCAATCTTTGATAAATAGTAAAACCACATAGTAGTAGTTAAAATACATAATTTTTCATTTAAATGAAAATTTCCACATCTTTTAATTGAATTTCAAAAATCCGACAAACATGGCTGTTTATAGTATGTAAAAGTTGGTTCAATTAGAAGAAAATAATTTTTGGTGAAGAGTAATTTGTGAATTTTTTTTAACATGGTTAAAGGTAAATAGGGTAATTCAAGGTAAAAATTATATTATAATAATAATAAATAACATTTACACATGTCCTAACATTATAGAATGACTCATGGCCAACCATGGGCATCCTTCGGTCGATTTTGGGACCACATAGATCCACTTAAGAATGATATTGAAACTTTATTTTAATTATCTTAAATTAACACCAAAATGACATTAACAAATATATTTTTGTATATCAATTTTTACATGGGGTTATATATGTTATAATTTCAAATATAAATAATCATTGGAAATCTAAAGAGTTTTCTTACATTATGTTTTTTTTATTTTTAGACATCATGTGAATTAAATTATTTATGACACAATAATAATGAAATATTTACCTAATTAATAAATGATTTACATAAATAATATTATTAATATTGAATAATGTTCCAAACCTTCCAAACTCTTATTGGATGATTTTATTTCGAACTAAAATGGTATTTTCAAACTTTTCTAAAGAGCCCCACCTCTCCCTTATAAAAGGAAACAACTTCTAACAAATTCCTCACTCCTATCACGCCCCTTGGATAGTCCAACCCCTATTCAAATAATCCCACAAGATCACTCTGTTCCACCTAAAAGAACTACCTTAGTCCGATGTCACTTCAAGAAGCATGTTTGGTTCAAAAAATGAGATTTACCCAAATTAAAGGTAATGGTTTCTCTTAGATTATTTTTTATATTTTTCTTATTCAACCCCTAAAATATTATTATTACATTATTTTATAACAACAATAGTAACCTCAATATACTAGGATTTAGTTATGACATGAATTTTAACTACAGTTACACAAACCTCCATTTAATGGGTAATGTACATATTGTTTCTGTGAATGGCAAACTAACGCCTCACGAAATAATGACTATTAAATTAAAACATTCCACCTATCATGGGGGACATTAAGATGGAGAAATTTTTATATATTATAAATATTATTTACATGTTCTATTTATGCTTCTGTATATTCAATTTATATCATTCTTTTATAGTTTCCATTACTGGTAAAACGCGATAATTTAAGTTGAGGAAGTGTAGACTACCACCCTTTCAATGTGATATGACTCGTTAATGCCATATGTGGGACATATAAAGGATGGTGTTAATGATATTATATATGATATTGTACTCAATTATAATATACCTATTAATCATTATGTTTTAATTCCATTAAAATAAAAAATATAAATGAAAGTAGCATTCATGTGTACGTACACTTTTCCATCTCCATGAATGATGCATTTCATTTCTAATCTCCAAATGTTATGTACTATTATCAATAAATATATATACTGAATATATAATATATATTATATATCTAAATCGTGTATATCAGTTTAGATATATTGGACTTTTTAACACATGGAAAAATTGTAATTATAACAAGTTCATTTTTGACTCATCTATCGAACATTGATAAAATATCCAATATTAACAAATATAGTTAACCAATTTTTATAGAAGATTAACAAGTGATATAAAAGGAATAATAATATTTAAAAATATTCTTAATCAAATATAAATTCGCTTATTTTTATTATTCAGGAAGAACATGGAACATACCAGACATGTCAGACTTGAGGTAAGGTGTTTCTTATCTCACTTTTAATTTTGTGATATTTCCACTGTTCACCAATTTTTTATTGAATTTTTTTTATTGTGTAATCATATTTGATATATATTATCATTATTATCTTTATATTTATGGTATTATATGATTAATTTTGTGGTTATTAACTTTTTTTCCTATGACTCGATTTATTAAAACCTGGTAAAGGGTTTTCATCTCATTTATTATTCCCATGAGATACATGGTATATTTATACTATTTCCTTTTGTGTGGTCTATGTAGTTCTTTTGATTGTATTATTTTTATAATTTAAATTAATTAATGGGTATTTATATCTTTATTGTATGATAATTCTTTTATGGGTTGTATGTTCGGTATGTTACCAAATCAGTACGGAATTTTCATATTTCAATTCCTACTCATTTGGCTTTACACATACTTCAGTTATTATTTTACTCCATGGTTATGTGTGGAATAATATTTATTATTTGTATAGTAATTTTCACTCCTCTTTCAGTGGATATTCATTTTATATAAATAATCACTCCATTTATTATATCAGAATTCATCAATATGAACTAGATAAGAGTATTTTTAACTCAATCTTCATTCATTGAGTTAAGTATCCAATTCATTGTTGTTTTTTTACAATAATATGTGTGATTGTCCTATGATTTATTTAAAATGAATATCCAATCAAATTGAGTGTATTTATATTTTTCACACATAATTGTGTCACTAATTTATCCTTAACCAAAATATAGAGTCTTTATAAAGGAATTCATCTCAAATTACAATCAATTGAAAATTCATTGTTGTTATGCGCCAATAAAAATTTATTTGGTGTATATATGGTACATTGACAATTTATATCATTAATAACTTTATTATATTGATATTTTAATGTTTTTATTATGAAAATTATTTGTATTCAAGCGTCTCTCATTTTGTTAGGAACTCTAACTAAAATAACATTTTAAATTATTTAAATATCTATTCTTTTAAATCGTTCTCATTAATGTACATGTTTTTAAAATAGTTATAAGGATTTATTTATATGTAAATAAATTTATTAAAATTTTAATTGCTTTCAAATAATTCAAATTGGTATGTGAAACATTAAATCAAAAATATTTTTTAAACAACTTCTTGATAAATTGTGAGACATTTAAATGTATTCAATAAGAAGGGGGAAATTTATCTCAATTTTTTTTGATGATTATTTTCATCTATTTCGATATCCGTAATTATTCTCATTTTTGGTTGATTTTTTATAATACAAACACCAATATTTTATTGAATGAGTTATGTTTGACTATGGATGTGCAATTTTTATGCAATTCATCGTTTGTGGTTAAAATAGTGACATTTTGAATGCTAATTTTAATACAAATGTTTAGATTATGTATCAATATTTTCATATAAACAATGAATTAGACTTAGTATGTGGTTTTTGGGTCCCTCTATATCTCCTCAATGCATCGGTTGGTATTATGAGAGAATCTAGATCCTTGGAAGAATGCCTTGAGAAAGTTTTATTTGTAGTCTTGGAATGAGGCCTTGACTTTGTGGTTATGATGTATGACATTATGTATTCCATCATTATGAGATTAACTATTGATATTTCATGTGTTCATTTTACTAGTATAATACACATGACTATGTTTTATTATTGCATTATTTACTCAGTCCATATTCTTGCCATAAAGTGTTCTTGTTTACTATTTGTAAAGGCATGTATTTTCAACTATTCAACATGCCTAATGTTTATGATATCTTCTCCTATATTTCATAATCATACTATGAATTCGAGATCATATAAGGCCCCAGCCTTAAACCATACATAATCTTGAGTTATCACAATATTACACGTTGAGGATCTTTTCAGGTTTATAGTTTTAGAGAATTAGATCATAAAACTTGCATTACAATCCACATATAAACAAAGTGGTTACATAAATATAGTATTCTTCATTCCCATCAATGGAAACATATTTAAAATAAATCAAGGATTATTTCTTGACACTTCCTTGACACTATCATCATATCATGTACCTTTCCCTTGACCTCTGAAAAACATTAAAAAAACTTGGGATGAGCAAAAAAGCTCAGTAAAGGATATAAAAATATGGAAAGGAAACATGGGTACATATATACATAGGGATGAGATCATACATTACCCATAAAACATAAGCACTTTAACATAACTCATCAAATCATGAATAAATCATAGAAATCAAAAGACATAAATGTAACTTGAGGCATTCATAACATTCTTACGTAGGGAGTAACCCTCTTGGTTACATTTGGAATACCCATGACAGTATATTTCCTAAATCTCTTCGGAGAAACCTTAACGTTTCACTCCTTCGCGTTACCCAATGCATTGGAGAGCTATATCGGGCTCAACCGCCCTTAGTTTATCATGGAACCACCCATTTTCATAATAATGCCCAAGAACCATAACATAATCGTATCGCATAAAACATGCATAAAGGAAACATAAAATTACCACCTTTAAATCACATGATATCAATACAACACATTGATATAAAAAACATTATGAAAACCATTTTCAATACCAAAATAAAAGAAAAGTAAAACATGGTATTTATTTTTCTTTTAAAAAGAAGGTATGGCTTGTAGAGGATGCCGAAACTCAAATAACGGTCACGACGGCGGAGAAGTCGTTGTCACCTCATACGTATGACAAAAACATTCCCTTTTATCGTTTTGTAAACGCTTCATATAAAAAATATTTATTTTGAATAAACATAAATGTCCAAGGGGTTTATACACCGTATAAAAGAAAGTTGTGTATAAAATAAAATATGCCTCAATGAAAGGAGATTGAGACGGAGTCCCATACCCTGGGTCCGACTTGACATGATCGTTTTTTAATCTCATGAATAATAAACTTGAGTTAATATCTACTTGATTAAGAACCATTTTCAAGTTCATTATTCCTTTTATACCATGTTATGAACATTATGTAATCTTTTAAGTTAATAATGTTCATTTTGTCGGTATTTGGTTCTTAAGTCAAAAATAGACTTCTTACAATTACATGTTGTTAATTTGGTCAATGGTTCGTTATATCCAGATTGATATTAATGATTTGGATAACATATATATCATATATATTCAGAATATACATGTATTTATAATATTACATCACATTTAAAGGTTTGAAATGAAATGCACCGTTCATGGAGACGGTAAGCCGTACGTACGCATGAACGCTACCTCGATTTCTATTTCGTATTTTCTGGAATGGAATCATAATGATATAAGAGTATATTATAATTCCAGTATAATATCATATATAATATCATTAACTTTATCCTTTACACATACCACATATAGTATTACCGAATCAAATCACTTTTAGGGGGCGGTAGTCCACACTTCCTAAAATGAAGATGTCGTATTTACCCCTAATGGAAACAATAAAGGTATACCCAAAATGAAAAATAAAGAAACATTAGTAAAACATAAGCATATTATATATCATATATAAAAATAGTGACATCATAATGGCCACCTTTGAAGGTGTTAAATGAGTATTGAACAATAATTGTTTCGGGAGGCAGAATTTCGCCATCCACCGAAACCGTATGTTCTTTAACTATTTGATGTAGTTGTGTGAGAGTTTAGCTCGAATAAATATTATAACAACATCCTAGTATATTGATGATACTGGTTTTGTTAAAAAATAAGTCAATAAAAAGAGTTTAGGGGGTTGGATAAGTAAAATAAAACAAATGAACATGAGATAATGAATTACCTTTAAAAGTGAAACTCCTTTTGATTTGAGCCTAAAGGCTTTTTTTGAAAGGATTATACCCAAAGGGAATACTCTAGGATGAGGAGAGGGATTTGGAGAGAGTAAATTGTCAGGGGTTGGCCGAGCCAAAGGCTTTTGGAGTGTGGGTAATGAGGTAGAGGTGGGGGCCTTTTATAAGAGGGGAGGAGGGGCACTCTTGGAAAGTAAAGATAAGTTACTTTGTTTTAAAAAGAGTTTATGATTCAAAAGTTCCCACATTGATATAATTAAAGTATAAGGTGACAAGGGTTCGAAATCTACCCATAAAATAGGTTTTGGACAAGTTTAGGTTTTAGATATTACATTATCTTTCCTTTTTATTTAAATTGTTAAATAATGAGGTCATCACTGCATCATCATGATGTCATAAATAAGTTAATTTATTTAACGTCTAAAAATTATAAAAAAAATACTATGATGTAGGAAATCTTTTTATCTTTCCAATTAATATTTATAATCAAAAATATGATCTTTATAACCGCATAGAAAAATTGTTTTCGTAAAACATATGATGTTTGTGTCATTTTTACTTTTACATTAAATAAAAAGTTATTTATGTCATTTCCCAACAAAAGTTGCTCCATGGGGTCCCCAAGTTGACCCATGGATTTTCTTGGTCTGCCATGACACAACCAATGAGGTTAGTACATGTTTCAATCTCATCTCATACTATTAAAACAATATTTTTACCTTAAACTACACTAATTACCACTAATTGCGATTAAAAACATAATAAGTTACTATTCACCAAAAACTTATTTTAATCTAATTGAACAACATTTTACTTCTTAATGACAACCATGTATGTCGGATTTTTAAAAATCAAAACACAATGATGGAAAAATTTCATTTAAACGGAAAATCAGTTTTTATAAGTACCACTTAGTGGTTTCACTATTCATCAAAAATTGAAGTTTTCCAGAAAATTAACAAAAATTCACCCTAAGATATATTTGATATTCCTAATTCAAAAATGAAGTCTATTTTACAGAATTCAAATCATATAAGTCACATTAATTAATTTAATAATTAATTCCCCCTGTCAGATCAAATAGCGTGTTTTTATGAAACAATAAATATCATAATATTGATACCAGTTTAAGTCAAATTTCAAAGTAAAATTTATTCCAATGACCACCATTGGATTAAATGGAAAAAATATATTCTAATTTAACTTCAAAACCAATTCAAAAGATAATCTAATCATATAAATAAATTAGATTAAAAAATAGTTTTGATGTAAAATGCTGTATTTTTCACTATTCATTAAGAAAATGAACATTGTCTGAAAAATACAAAAAATTCACACAAAGTAAATTTTGATGTACCAATCAAAAAAAAAATAAGTTTATTCTGAAAAGCATAGCTTATAAAATTGTCAAAAGATAGATTTAAAAATGTTTTTCCATCAAAAGGCAGTATAACAATCTTTTAAAAATATTAGTGTATTTCATGCTTATGATTGGATTCATTTTCATTTTATGCCTCTAAAACACTATCTAGTTCATTAATAGACATAGTTAAAAATATCTATTATTCATTACTTACATGGGATGTCACATCCTTCTCCACTTTATAAAATTGAATCCCCACAATTTATTTACTTATCAAATAAATGGGGGTACTTATCCCTCAATGAATTTTCATATTCCCATGATGCCTCTTCAATCATATGGTTTTTACACAAAACCTTTACCTGGTGAATCACCTTATTTCGCAACACTTGCTCCATGTGGTCAAGAATCTGGACCGGTTGTTCCTCATAAGATATATTCTCATCCAGCTGAACTACCTTTGGACTCAAAACATGAGATGGATCTGACATATAATTTCTCAACATCGAAACGTGAAAAACATTGTGTACATGAGATAAACTCGGAGGTAAATCCACTCGGTAAGCAACTGATCCAACTCTCTCCAGAATTTCATATGGTCCAATAAACCTTGGACTCAGCTTTCCTTTTTACCAAATCACATCACACTTTTCCATGGTGAGACTTTGAGAAAAAAATGTTCACCTACCTCGAAAGATAGATCCTTCCTCTGGTTATCCGCATAACTCTTCTTCATACTCTGAGCAGTTCTCATGTGCTTCTGAATCAGCTGAACTTTTTCTTCCATCTCTTCTACCAATTCTGGTCCCATCAACTTTCTTTTACCCACTTCATCGCAGAAAGCTGGAGTTCGACACCGCTTCCCATATAATGCCTGAAATGGTGCCATCTGTATACTGGAATGAAAACTGTTATTATATGAAAATTCAACCAAAGAAAGATATTGGTCCCAACTTCCTTGATAATCCATAGAACAAGCTTATAGAATATCCTCCAATATCTGAATTGTTCGTTCTGACTTCCCATCTGATTGAGGATGAAATGTTGTACTAAAATTTAATTCAGTACCCAACGACTTCTGAAGGCCTTTCCAAAAGTTAGAAGTGAACCTGGGATCACGATCAGATACAATGGAGAGAGGAACTCCATGTAACCTGACTATCTCTTTAAGATACAAACGGGAAATTCGATCTAGGGAAAAATTATCTCGTATAGCAAGGAAATGAGCATATTTGGTCAAACGATCAAAAATAACCCAGATTGCATTATTACTTCGAGATGTATTCTGTAATCCCACAACAAAGTCAATGGATATATTCTCCCATTTCCACTCTGGCACTGGTAAAGGCTGAAGCACCCCTTTCAGTAACTTCTGCTCTGCTTTAACCAGTTGACATGTCAAACACTTCACAGTAAAATCAGCAATATCTCTTTTCATTTCATCCCACCAGTAATACTCCCGCAGATCTCTGTACATCTTAGTACTGTCAGGATGAACTGAAAAAGGAGAACTACAAGCTTCACATAACAACTCTATCTTCAACTGTGAATCACAACGCACACACAATCTCTTCCCAAATCTCAAAACACAATCATTATCAATGTTGAATTCAGGAAACTTACCTTTCTGAAGCAGCTCTACCTTTTTCTACAACTCACTGTCTTGCTTCTGTGCTTGCTTGATTCTATCTGATAGAGATGATGTCACCGATACCTGAAACAAAATAGAAAAACTTCATGCACCAACAACTTCTATTCCAATGTTCATCAAATCCATAACCAAAGGATCACGATCCAAACACAACATTGCTAATGAAGCATTAATTTTTTGACTCAAAGCATCAGCCACTTTATTTTATTTTGCCGGATGGTAATGAATTGTACAATCATAATCCTTGATTAATTCTAGCCATATCCTTTGTCTCATGTTCAATTATTTTTGAGTGAATATATACTTTAAACTTTTGTGATCAGTATATATTTCACACTTTACTCCATACAAATGATGCCTCCAAATTTTTAAAGCAAAAAAAATAATAGCTAATTCCAAATCATGTGTAGGGTAATTTACCTCATGAGTTTTCAACTTCCATGAAGCATAATCAATTACCTGATCATTCTTCATTAGGATGCAACCAAGTCATTTCAATGAATCATCACTGTATATAACAAACTCACCATTCCTGGAAGGTAGTGCCAAAACTGGAGCATTCACCAATCTTCTTTTCAATTCCTGAAAACAATAATCACATTCTTTTGTCCAGATAAACTTAACACCTTTCTGAGTTAGCTTAGTCATTGCACTAGATAACAGTGAAAAATTTCTAACAAACCTTCGGTAATATCCTGCCAAACCAAGGAAGCTACGAATCACAGTTAAATTTCTGGGTCTTGGCCAGTATTCCACAACTTTTGTTTTTGCAGGATCAACAGTTATCCCATCTTTAGAAAAAATGTGACCAAGGAAGGAAATTTGTTGCAACCAAAACTCACACTTTCTGAATTTCCCATACAATTAATTTTCTTTTACGGTTTTCAAGATAACCCTTAAATGTCTTTCATGCTCCTCTTTACTTTTTGAAAACACCAAAATATCATCAATGAAAACCACCACAAACTTATCCAAGAACTCATGGAAAATTCTATTCATTAAGTCCATGAATAAAGCAGGTGCATTGGTTACCCCAAAAGGAATTACTACAAATTCATAATGGCCATATCTCAAACGGAACGCGGTCTTCGGAATATCTTCCTCCTTTACCTTTAGCTAATGGTTCCCCGATCTCAAGTCAATCATTGAAAAAAACTGAGCTCCCTGGAGCTGATCAAACAAATCATCGATATGAGGCAAAGGATATTTGTTCTTAACAGTGATGTTATTCAAGGCTCTATAATCAATGCAATGTCTCATAGAACCATCATTATTTTTAATAAATAAAACAGGAGCACCCCATGGTGATGTGCTAGGTCGAATGAAACCATTCTCTAATAAATCTTTTAATTGCTCCTTTAACTCTAAAAGTTAAATTTGAGCCATTCGATAAGGGGGTTTTGAAATTGGCATAGCATTAGGAACTAAATCAACAGTAAATTCAACTTCCCAATCTGGTATTATTCTTGGCAACTCATCAGGAAAAAACATAAGGATACTCATTTACCACTGGCACATCATTAATCTGAACAGTTCCTTTATTTTCAATGATGTGTGCATGGTAACATTCATTTCCATCTTTTACAAGTTTCTCGGCCTCTTGATATGTTATCAAAAGTAATGGTTCATTCTTGTACACAAACTGAAAGTCTTTCTGAAAAGAAACTTATTTTTCTCTACAGTCAATCTTAGCAAGGTAAATAGAGATCCAATCCATACCCAGGAAAACATCAAACTCTAATAGAGGTAGAAAAATAAGGTTTGTAAGTAGGTTCTTTCCAAATATAAGGATAGGAAGATTCTTATAAATTATTTTTTCCTCAACATTCCCCCCAGGTGTTTTTACCAAATGTTCAGGAGTCATTTCTTGAGATGGTATTCCCATTTTACTAGAAAAGGTTTCAGAGATGAAAGAAAGTGTAGACCCCGAATCAAACAACACACTGGAATAATATGAAAAAACAAACAAAGTACCTGATAAAACTTCATTTGACGGCCTGACATCTTCTGAAGTAGATGCAAAGGATTTCACCACCCCTTTCTGCTTGTAGTCTAACTGCTTCCCATCACTCGAGCTCTTTGTTGGACACTCATTTACATAGTGACCCATCTCATTGCACTTATAACATTTCACTAACTGTAAATAAATTTGGTCTTACCTTTACCTTGATCGTTTTTCAGTGAAATCACGAGATTTATGTCCCATATTACCACATCGGAAGCACTTTCCAGAATTTAGAAGACATTCCCCAACATGCCTTTTGCCACATTTATCACAAACTGGAAACATAGTTTTCTTACCATCAGAATTTTTTGAATAATTCTTACCTTTCTCCTGCCACCTCGGTCTCTTCTTCTGTTGGTTGTTATAGAACACTTGATCATCAGAAAACTCGATTTCCACCTTCTCAGCACATCGAACAATCTTTTCATAACTTTTAAACTCACAAGAAGCTAATGCCATTCGATATTTTGGCTTTAATACTGAGTAAAAACGATTGATTTTACTATCAAGGTCTCAGATAAAATTTGGAGCATACCTTTCCAATCGAGTAAGCCATTCTTCATAGGTAGCCACTGAGTCTTCCTCTTGACTCAATTCCAAGAATTGATTTTCCATCCTAAGTCGAACAGCCTTAGGAAAATACTTCTCAAGAAACATACCTTTTAATTCATCCCAGTCGAGAGCATCAATCTAATCCGTGTCCCTGATGTTTTTAACCATTGACCACCACTGATCTGCTTCACCCTCCAAACGGTAAATAGCAAGACTAACCTTTTGATTTTCTGAACAACCCATGACATTAAAAATCTTCTCTAGTGATTTAATCCACCCTTCAGATAACACAGGGTCAGATGATCCTCTAAATGATGGGGGATGTTTTCTCATGAAATGTTCCACCACTGACATGTTCCTCTGCGGTTGATCTGGCTGATCTCGTGCATGGATACCACCACCATTTATAGCCTGAGTCAACTGCTCCATTACTGCAAAAAACTATTCAGTTCATATTCCGACCATCTCAGGATGCTAATTCGGAAGGTTATTTCCTTTTGTATGCCTTCCTAGCACTACTTCCCTGTTTTCTATGCAGAAAATCATTCTGAACAAACATGTCTTACATGAAGCAACATGGTAATCTTCAAATTCTATATCATTTCAATTTGACCATAAAAAAATATTTTTGGATAATCATTTAATAGAATTCTAACTCCTAATGTTATCTAAACGGACCTCTGATACCAACTATAAGGCCCCAGCCTTAAACCTTACATAATCTTGAGTTATCACAAGATTACACGTTGAGGATCTTTTCAGGTTTAGAGTTTTAGAGAATTAGATCATAAAACATGCATTACATTCCACATATAAACAAAGTTGTTACATAAAGATAGTATTCTTCATTCCCATAAATGGAAACATATTTAAAATAAAACATGGATTATTTCTTGACACTTCCTTGACACTATCATCATATCATGTACCTTTCCCTTGACCTGTGAAAAACATTTCAAAAAACCTGGGATGAGCATAAAAATCTCAGTAAGGGATATAAAAATATGGAAAGGAAACATGGGTACATATATACATAAGGATGAGATCATACATTACCCATAAAACATAAGCACTTTAACATACCTAATCAAATCATGAATAAATCATAGAAATCAAAAGACATAAATGTAACTTGAGGCATTCATAACATTCTTACGTAGGGAGTAACCCTCTTGGTTACGTTTGGAATACCCATGAAAGTATATTTCCTAAATCTCTTCGGAGAAACCTTAACTTTTCACTCCTTCACGTTACCCAATGCATTGGAGAGCTATATCGGGCTCACCCGCCCTTAGTTTATCACAGAACCACCCGTTTTCATAATAATTCCCAAGAACCTCAACATAATCATATCGCATAAAACATGCATAAAAGAAAACATAAAATTCCCACCTTTCAATCACAAGATATCAATACAACACATTGATATAAACAACATTATGAAACCCATTTTCAATACCAATATAAAAGAAAAGTAAAACATGGTATTTATTTTTCTTTTAAAAAGAAGGTATGGCTTGTAGAGGAAGCCGAAACTCAAATAACGGTCACGACGGCGGAGAAGTCATTCTCTCCGCATATGTATGACAAAAACATTCCCTTTTGTCGTTTAGTAAATGCTTCGTATAAAAAATATTTCTTTTGAATAAACGTAAATGTCAAAGGGGTTTATACACCGTATAAAAGAAAGTTGTGAATAAAATAAAATATGCCTCAATGAAAGGAGATTGAGACGAAGTCCCATACCTTGGGTCCGACTTGACTCGATCGTTCTTTAATCTCCTGAATAATAGATTGAGTTAATATCTACTTGCTTAAGAACCTTTTTCAAGTTCATTATTCCTTTTATACCATGTTATGAACATCATGTAATCATTTAAGTTAATAATGTTCATTTTTTCGGTATTTGGTTCTTAAGTCAAAAATAGACTTCTTACACTTACATGTTGTTAATTTGTTGAATGTTTTGTTATATCCAAAATGATATTAATGATTTGGATAACATATATATCATATATTTTCATCATATACATATATTTATAATATTACATCACATTTAGAGGTAAGAAATGAAATTCACCGTTCATGGAGACGGTAAGCCGTACGTAGGCATGAAAGCTACTTCCATCTCTATTTCGTATTTTCTGGAATGGAATCATAATGATATAAGATTATATTATAATTCCGGTATAATAGAATATATAATATCATTAACTTTATCCTTTACACATCCCACATATGGTATTGACAAATCAAATCACTTTCAGGGGGCGGTAGTCCGCACTTCCTAAAATGAAGATATCGTGTTTACCCATAATGGAAACAATAAAGGTATACCCAAAATGAAAAATACATAATCTTAAGTAAAACATAAACATATTATATATCATATATAAAAATAGTGACATCATAATGGCCACCTTTGAAGGTGTTAAATGAGTATTGAACAATCATCGTTTCGGGAGGCAGAATTTCGCCATCCACAGAAACCGTATGTTCTTTAACCATTTGATGTAGTTGTGTGAGAGTGTACCTAGAATAAATATTATAAAAACATCCTATTATATTGAATATACTGGTTTTGTTACAAAATAAGTAAATAAAAAGATTTTAGGTGGTTGGAGATGTAAAATAAAACAAATGAACATGAGGGAATGAATTACCTTTAAAAGTGTAACTCCTTTTTATTTGAGCCTAAAGGCTTCCTTTGAAAGGATTCTGCCCAATGGGAATCCTCTAGGATGAGGAAAGGGATGTGGAGAGAGTAAATGGGTAGGGTTTTGCCGATCCAAAGGCTTTGGGAGTGTGGGTAATGAGGTAGAGGTGGGGGCCTTTTATAAGAGGAGAGGAGAGGCACTCTTGGAATGTAAAGATAAGTTACTTTATTTTAAAAAGAGTTTCGGATTCAAAAGGTCCCACATTGAAATAATTCGAGTATAAGGTGACAAGGGTTCAAAATCTACCCATCCAATAGGTTTTGGAAATGTGTAGGTTTTAGATATTACATTATCTTTCCATTTTATTTCAATTGTTATATAATGAGGTCATCACTGCATCATCATGATGTCATAAATAATTTAAATTATTTAAAAACTAAAAATTATAAAAAAAATACTATGATGTAGGAAATCTTTTTATCTTTACAATGACTATTTATAATCAAATATATGATCTTTATAACCCCATATAAAAATTGTTTTCGTAAAACATATGATGTTTGTGTCATTTTTACTTTTACATTAAATAAAAAGTTATTTATGTCATTTCCCAACCAATGTGGCTCCATGGGGTCCCCAAGTTGACACATGGCTTTTCATGGTAGGCCATGTCACAAACAATGAGGTTAAGACATGTGTCAAGCTCATCTTATATTATTAAAACCTTATTTTTACCTTAAACTACACTAATTACCACTAATCGTGATTAAAAACTTAATAAGTTACTAATCACCAAAACATTATCTTAATCCCATTGAACAACATTTTACTTCTTAATGAAAAACATGTATGTTGGATTTTTGAAAATCAAAACACAATGATTGAAAAATTTCATTTAAACGGAAAATCAGTTTTTATAAGTACCACTTAGTGGTTTCACTATTCATCAAAAATTGATGTTTTCAGAAAATTACCAAAAATTCACCCTAGGCTATATTTGATATTCTGAATTAAAAAATGAAGTCTATTTTACAGAATTCAAAACCTATAAGTCACATTAAATAATTTAATAATTAATTCCCGGTGTCAGAGCAAATAGCGTGTTTTTATGAAACAATAAGTATCAAAAGATTGATACCAGTTTAAGTCCAATTTCAAAGTAAAATTTATTCCAATGACCACCATTGGATTAAATGGTAAAAATATATTCTAATTTCACTTCAAAACCAATTAGAAATATAATATAATCATATAAATAAATTATATTAAAAAATAGTTTTTATTTAAAATGCAGTATTTTTCACTATTCATTATAAAATGAACATTGTCTGAAAAATACCAAAAATTCACACAAAGTAAATTTTGATGTCACAATAAAGAAAATAAGTTTATTTTGACAAACATGGCTTATAAAATTGTCAAAAGATATATTTAAAAATGGTTTTCCATCAAAAGGCAGTAAAACAATCTTTTAAAAATATTAGTGTATTCCATGCTTTAGATTGGATTTATTTTCATTTTAAGCCTCTAAAACACTATCTAGTTCATTAATAGACATAGATAAAAATATATATTATTCATTACTTACTTTGGATGTTACAGATCACCCCTTTCTTATGTTTCATTTTCCAGGATATGAAGAAAATAATTATGAGTGACTTGTACGAATAATCATGAATCATTGATGTTTATAATGAAATAAATTAGTGTTTTTTTCATTTCAAGATGTAATGGTAAAATTATGCATGAATATTGTTTGATGAATACTAAACCTATCGTTACTTCAGGACATAATTCCTTATAATCATGAAAATGGATTAAATAATGCACTGGATCCTAGATTATGGGGTCGAGGAGTTACAGTTGGTATCATCGAAAGTGTTGAACAAACCTTGGAAACATGATTTAGATAAACTTTTATTAGATAACATTACTCTAAGATAGACATTGATGATTAATATAGAATAACATAATAAATTTTTTGTAATTTAGATATATTTAGTATTATCTATGAAATAAATCAATGTTTGGATATGGGCAGGTAGAGGCGGCTCTGGCACAAATATACCTAGGAGTGAAAACTATGACAAGGAGTTTAGGGCTTGACCCAGGGTATCATTTTACACTATAACGGGCCTTTCTGCATTATTGGTTACAAAACATTTGGGGGATATTCATAAGACAATTTACATTTTATTTCCATACTGATTTGAAATATTTTAATATAAGATGAGAATAAATGACCTTGGTTAATCATAAGGTGTTTTAAATTAAAAATAAATTTTTGTGATATTCTGTAAATGATTTTTTGTCTATTTTTACCCACAAAATGCTTTCTGGTTTTAGTAAATAGATGGATTACAAGGTACTCATAGTAACATTCATCATGATGTACATGGTGGGAATTGTGGTAGAATTAATCAAAAAAATATTTTTTAGGTGTAAATGATATGATGTTCATGCCGACTCAGTTTTCAAAATATATGATCCACAACATATATATTTACTAACTCCCATACTAAAAAAAGAAGAGAACGATGATGAATAATACTATCTATAGTAGATGAGAGCACGGAGAAAATTAACAACAATTTCCATCTTGTAGGAAATGTGGAAGGAGACACCAAATAAGGAGTCTTAATAGAATAAACAAATGATTTACATGTGTAGAAGAAGGACATAATGTAAATAAATAGTGAGTAAAAATGAATTTTATTATGGAAGAAAATAAAAATGGTCTCAACAATCCATTTATAGTCATTTTCTGTAACAGTATGGGACCTGACCAATACCAGAGTGAATTCCCAATTCTATTGGATATCCTCTTTGTCAAGGAAGAATCTATGTGGAAATCAATGGATGAAGAAATGTTTAAAAGTATTAGTGCAATTTGTTTATGGGATTACTTTGGATGAAATTTCTCTTGTATTTGTAACCCTATAGTTTGTCATGTGAAAATGATATTTGACGAAGAATTATCTTTTCTCTTGTGAATATAGCTATAAATTATTTTTTGGTTATTTATGATCATTGATTTTATGGTATTTACAAGTTATTAAATTTTTAGATGAAAATGTGAGGCATGCGATACCATTTCTGGTTAAATTAGGTTATGATTATTTTGATTAATTACATTCATTTTGGAAATTTTATAAAATATCATTTTTGAAAAAAGACAACACATAGAATGTGTGACAACCCACCACCTCAGACAATGTTGTGGGAATCAATCCCACAACTAGTGTGCAATTGGGATTTATCACCTACCATTGGACTACATGATGACCCTGGTAAGTGTGACAAATTATTTTTAGTTAAATGATTTTTTTGATTAATAATATGATTAATAGGGATCTTATGACTTATCAAATGGAAACCCATAATATAGGAAAATTATTTTGTGATTAAGCGATAAATGTTATTATGGAAGACAATATCTCTTTTGGGAACACTATATGTCTAAGTAAAATATAATACAATAGGATTTCATTTGTGGAGTAATTGTATATTTTTATCTATTGTAATTATTGTGGATTTATAGTGATTTGGGTTATTAATGGAAAATATTAACATATCATAGAGAATATGTGATTATGTTAATTACATTTAATTATGTGACATTTAGAGTATTCAATGTCATTTTGAGATACAATTAAATGTTTAAGAGTACATAACCAAATAATTCTATGTTTTGGGTTTCAATATTAGTTTGGATAATATTGAATGACTTTAAGGACAATTTTTTATTGAATGGTATTTATTTAAATTTGGGTTATTGTTGGTTTAATTTTAGAAATTAATATTATTATTTCATTCTCTAAAGGATTATCCTTTTTGGGGATCATGAGATTTTGTACTAACCATTTCGGTTTGTTTTAATCCTTGAAGACAAGGTAAATATATTGTTTATCCTTTCTGGATCATGTGATTCACTATAAGTTGATTCTATATCTTCGGATGTGACTAAGTTATCTGGAATACTCTTCATTTAAAAAAATTGATTTAGTGGTAGAAGTTTTTAATTAATGAAACTCTTATTAAAAAGAAGGAATATATATCTTTATGTTCTTAGTTAAAACCTTAAATAAATTCCAAAACTTTTTTAAATGAAACTTAAAAAAATTGTTTTCTGTTCACTTTTCATAATGGGAAACTATTGAGTTTTTATTTTATTTGATATAATTTTAGTTCAAAATTGATACATAATTAATATATAAGTTCAATTTAATTAATCAAAGTCGTTTTATAATTATTTTAGATATGTAAAATTTTATCGAACTTTTTACCTGGTTTTACCCACCTCCTAGGAGTATTTACAAATTTGTATAAAACATAATTTTACCACTTTTAGGAATTAAATTTAAAAAATATGATATAGAAAGTTGATATAATTTAGTAAAATTTTGTTCAATAAGATAAAAATAATTTTGTGTTAATTGTAACATTTGAATTTTATTTACCTTTGTTAAAAGTAAACCATGTAATTAAAGGTAAAAATGATATTATTATTACAATATCACATGTCTTAATTCTTTTGGATAAGAGTAATTAGTCCAAAACCAACCTTAGGAATAAAATATAACCCTTTAGGTCCACTTGTATTAGATTAGGACATTTATTATTATCTAATTCAATGAAGAGTTAAAAGTGTTAAATTTAATGTATTATAATGAAACCATTTTTAATATATGGTTACACATAAGATAAATTTGAATATAAATTTTTACTAGAAATATAAAAATATTTCCTACATAAATGTAATTTTTTATTTTTAGACATTATATAATTAAATTTATTTATGACAAAATGATGATACAGTAATTACCTAATTAATGAAATATTAAAATAATTGATAATATAAATATCAAAATAATTGTTATTTGAGATTTTTTATGAATCTCACTAATTTCATAGGTCACTATTATATGTTATGTTTTGTTAAATATACTTTTTCGAAGTAATAATGCTGTTATGAATTTGGAGAAAACAAAGTACCAAATAGTATCAAAATTTACTTACAAGTGTTTTTAAAAAAATATTATATTGTTAATTGATATTCAATTTCTAAAAATATATTGTTCGACTAAAATACTTATATAATTATAGTTGTATCATTAAATAACCACATAATGTTCACTTGTAACTTTATATTATGTTTATTAATCATATAATAAGAAATTATGAAGAGATACGGAAAATGTACAACTATTTATCTAAGAGTTAAATCCAAAAGATAATGTTATTATAGTTACCCAAAAATGTATAAAACCTATTGTTTGAGTGGTTTTCTAACCATACCCACCTATTAATTTAAATAATTCAATTTGTAACCATTAGAAACTGACAATTATTTTATTATAAAATAATATTTATAGGTTTTCCTAAGGTTCCCTTCACCCCTCTTATAAAATGGTACTCCCCCTTATCTCTAATTCACACCCTCAATTAAACATGGATTAGACCACCCCTATACAAATACCCATTAAAATTTCCTCCCTTCATCCTAGAGGCCTTACTTTAGTCATAAATCTAACATATGGATCCCTTTTGATCAAATCAAAATGAAGAACCCGATGAGGAGGAAAATATTCAATCACCTCTTTCAAGTTCTTTTCTTCTTCCACTTATTATTTATTTTTTGTTTCCATTCTAAAATAATAAATGATGTATCATATATATACTACGATTTTATTATAAATATGGTAAAACCAAATTCAGTATTTTATCCATCCTTTGAGTGACATATCGACATGCATGCATTCGTAAAGCTTACCGTCTCCACGTCGTGGTGTAATTGTTATTCAAGACACATTAATTTTTGATGTGTATAAAAATGATGTTTAATTGAGGTAAATAATAAATATAACATTATAATTATTATATATATATGATATACCATCCAATTATATATTATTTAAATATCAAAAGAATGATAATGTCACTCGTGCGTACGGATTACCGTCTCCACGAACGCGATGTGATTCATTTCCCATTGTATCCATTCAAGAATATATTTCATTATATGATTAAAGATAATTTTTAAAGACTAAATATCATTAGTAATTTTAATATGGTTCATCCTATCCATAACAAACATTACTTACGTAACAAATCATATAATGAAAAACGAATCAATTAACACCTGAAACGATGATAATACTAATATATTATTAACAATGAAATGTTAATAGATCATATACGATATCATATTAATTTATATGATTCGTGTATAATTTGATAACAATTATATCATCATTATACAGGAGGTTAACCAACCCTTGACCACGGTAAAGTACAAGATAAGGGTTAATTTCACAGTCTCTTCATTATCTATGGTTGTTTATATGTAATTATCTACTGAGACCAATTTATCATCCACATCCATGTTTCATAAAAAAGAATTCCAAAAAATTCATAATATTTTATAGAGTATGGAATAATGTCATTTATACCCTTTTTTGACTTTAATATGATTTTTATAATGTAATCTTTCTGTTGTTTACCAAACAAGATACTTTATGACATTTTCGACAAAATTAAGGTAAGAATGTGTTTTTATCTTATACAGCGGGTGCATCTATTTTCCACAGTTATAATATCGTAGACGATTCCCTTACAAGATTATAAATATATTTTCAAATATAAATGTTATCTTTTATAATTATGTGACTTTTAAATGATTTCAAAATAGAAAAACATATTTCCCTAAAAAGTTTGTTAATTCATCTATGTCAACATCCTTTGATGGATTTTATGTTCTTTTGAATTTGATTTATTATAATACAAAACATCCATATTTTATTGAGGTTTTTGTGATATGTTTGAATTTGGATGTGATATTTCATACCATTCATGGATTATGGATAAATAATTGACTTTTTCTATGCTAGTTTTAATATGAATGGTTTTGTTATGTTTAACCCATTTCATTTGAGGAATGCATTGTAATTATTAAGTGACTGGTGAGAATTCTATAGCTCCTCAATGCACATGTAGGTCACATGAGAAAAATTAGTATCTTGGAACAAGACCTTGATAAAATCTTATGTGTAGTCTTGACGCAATGCCTTGACTATGTGGTTATGAATGTTTGACATTATGCATTCCATCATTATGAAAGTGGCTATTGATATCTCATTTTATTATTCGACTAGTAGAATATCCATGAGAGTAAGTAAATGGAATTTTTTTATTTATATTCATTATATAATGATAAAGATAATGTTGAAAAATATTTTTTTATAGTTTTATAAATTTCATTAAATGTTTATGCTTATTTATGAATGATTCCTATATATTATTATCCATATTGAGAATTTGAGACCACCCCATTATATGACTTATTGTTCCCATGATGTGAAGATGTATACTATTACTGACCTGTAGGAATCGTCTATGGGATCATAGTATTGTCCATTGAAACAATGTTGTCGTAGTTTTCCATTTTATGATGTAATGTAAACCTTATGAATTTATCTAGCACATCCAAGGATAATAAACTAATCGGTCATTGGAGACATGATATTTTGTGATAATTCCAATGTTATGTAATAAAACACCGACTCTGGGTAACTAGGTTTGGGTCGTTAGAGTTGGTATTAGAGGAATTTTAGTACAAACATTGGAAACTAGATTTAGAAAAAATCTGATTGGAGAAAATAGACATAAGATAGACATTGAGGATTAGTATAGAATAACATCATATAATTTTGGTATTGTATATAATTTCTAAGATTTCCATGAAATACATCCCTATCTGGATATGAGCAGGTAGAGGTGGCTCTGAAACAAATGTACCTAGGGGTAAAACCTGAAAACAACGCTTGGAGTTGGACTTGAATAGGAACTAGTGCACGACAACGGGCCATTATGCACTATTGGTTATGAAACTCCCAGAGGATATTCTTAGGATAATTCTCATTTTCATAAAAACCCACTATTAAGGGTCTATTATTATATAAATCCTCATAGAAAACATTTTTTTAATTAATATGGATTATATCCATAAACTGTTCAATTTAAGATAAGTGTTTTACAAGTATGAAATTAGGTATTTTGATTCATAAACTAATCTAGTTTATGCCACAGTATTGAAATAGATCCTAGTATAAGGAATAGAAACTATCTCATTACACACACTCTATGTTGGGATTTCACTCCTACTCAAGATAATTATAGTGGAGCTGGTGATGCAACTGGTGATGATCAACTAATCACTATACCGAGATAACTGACTCGGGTTATGGATAATAAACTTACTCGTATGGAGCACCCATATCCGCATCCTGTAGGATCAATCATACATCTCTTAATGAGGCAATAACCACAAAAATTCAATGGGAGTATAAATCTATTAGAAGATGAGAAATGAATAAATTCCTTAAAGAAAATATTTCATGCCTTGGGGAGTAGCAAAAGGGAAAAAGTTGTCATGCCAGTTTACCTCCTCCCTGGAGATGCTGATCAATGGTGGTAATTGATTCAATACACAAAGGAAGATGATGAATTATCAAATATCGAATAGATGTAGTCTAAATAAATTTTCATAGAAAAATAAATTCCTCATAACCATCGAGAAGATATGGAAAGACAATTTCTGAGTCTAAGGAAAAAGGAGGATAAAAATGTCGCAAAGTATGAAGCTAACTTTACATGGATAGTGAGGCATGCAGCAGATTATATATATAACCCAAAAATTATGATTGATCATTTTTTTGATGGGGTAAAACCATTTTACATCGATCAGTAGTCTTACAATCCTTCTCCTCGAACGAATATATTTTCTAATGTGCTATCACGATAGAAAAAAAATTATCTTAGTGTTACGACTTTAATGTAAAGAAAGAAAAAAAATCTATTGGACACTCTGGAAATAGAAATAAGTGGAAGAATGGAATATTTGAATATCCATCTTCTATTAAATGTGTAAAGAAACACCCTGGTACTTGTCTGAAGGGAATGAAAGTCTGTTACAAGTGTGGTGAAAATGGCCACCATGCTTGTTATTGAAATGGGAAGAAAGAGGCTTTCGATGTTGAATGATACAATTCTAGAGAAGGGGAACATTATGTAAATGAATGTCTTAAGTGTTAGAGAAACATACCTCAGAAAAGGCCAAGAGATCAAGGACATGCTTATGAGATCACTAATCTAGAGGTTGAAGATCCGAAAAACATGGTTGCGGGCAATTTAATGGTCTCCTCGTGTTTAGCCAATGATTTTATTGATTCTAGATCATCTAATTGTTTCATATCTTCCCATTTTGATAAGAAAAGTTTATATTTTCAATTTGACATAACAAGTGAGTTATCAGTCAAAACACATAAGGGAAGTATCATCACAATAACTGTATGTGAATTAGTTCCCATTAGGGCATATAAATGTTCTTTATCTGCTAATCTCATCGTCATACCCATGATTGAATTTGATACAATCATCAGAATGGATTTCAATTAAGACCATTATCAGAATTTTTTTTTGTAAAAAGAACGATGTCACGTATCTTAATGGTGATAAAGTGTACCTTATCTTTAGAGAAGAAATGTCACCACCTGATTCTTATCTATATCAACCCCCAGCAGCTCTAATAAATTCAATTATTGGTGAGGAAGAGAATTAAATAATTACTAGTGAGGAAAATAATGATCAAATAGAAGAAGTATATATTGTGCAAGAATATGTTGATTTGTTTCCTTAAGATTTACCTGGACATCCTCATGACTGAGAAATTGAGTTTTCCATTGATTTAATTCCTGATTCAAGGCCCATATCGAAGACCCCATATAGAATGGCCACTATGTAATTAATGGAACTAAAGAAAAAACTAGAGGAATTGAGTAATAAGGGATTTATTATACCTAGTATTTATCCATGTGAAGCCCATGTCCTTTTCATTAAGAAGAATTATGGATCTATGAGGGTGTTCATGGAATACAGGGAGATCAATGATATATGATATAACAATAAATAACAAGTATCCCATGCCTCACATTGATTATTTATTTGACCAAAATCATGGTTCTCAACAGTTTTCAAATATCGAACTTCAATCAAGAAATCATCAGTTCTATTTGAATAAGGAATACATTTCTAAAACACCATTTCAAACTAGGAACGGCCATTACGAATTCATAGTAATGCCTTATGGATTGACTAATGAACCCTATGACTTTGTGGATCTAATAAATAGAATTTTAAAGATATATCTTGATGAAATTGTAGTGGTATTTATTGATGATATCTTATTATAATCCAAAATCTATGAAGTTCATGAAAATCACTTACATATAATTCAAATTACTCTTAAAATACAAGAATTATATGGGATGTTTAGCATGTGTGAATTATGGCTTCAGGAGATTTCTATTATTGTCCATATTGTCTCTATGGATGGAATCTATGTTTATCCTTCTATGAACATGGAAATGCATGAATGGATTGCACCGATGTTTATAAATAAGGTTCATAGTTTTATTGTTCTAGTAGGTTATTATTGACAATTCGTCCAGAATTTTGCTTCATTGGATCCCCCATTAACAAATATCAAAAGAAAGGGGGTTAAATTTGTATGGAAAAAAGTGTGTGAAGATTTTTTTTTGAAGAATTTAAGAGAAGATAATTCAATGCCCTAATCTTGACTCTACCATCATGGAATGATTGGGATATTTATTTATATTGATGCTTCATCAAAAAAATTTGGTTGAGTCCTTGTGTAGAAAGATAGGGTTATTGTCTATGCATCACGAAAACTAAAAATTCATGAGAAAAAATATTATACTCATGATCTTGAGTTAGTATCTATAATATTTTCTTTGATGATTTGGAGAAATGATCTCTATTGTGAAAATTGTGAGATATATACCGATCACAAGAGTCTAAAGTGTATTTTCACATAGAAAGAACTCAGCATGAGGCAATGGAGATGGCTTATACTACTCATGGATTATGATTTCACTATACACGACCACTCGGGGAAGGAAAATAAGGTTTTAATCTATGAGTATAAAGGATTATGGAGTTTTGAACAAGATGAGAGTTGAAAAGGATCCTCTATATATAGATATGGTGAATATGGATATGGGAATCACCATGGAAGGAGTGACATCAATAATTTTTCAAATGGTTTCCAAACCATCTTTACTAGAATGGATCAAGAGTTCTCAGAACAGTGATGAATAGTTTTAAAAGAATATTAAATATATTAATGATAAGAGATTGAGTGACTTTGTTGATGAAGATGTAATTTTGATGGTTGGGAAGAGGCTTTGAGTTCCTGATATACGTGATCTAAAAATGGAATTGATGGATGATGCTCATAGTTCCAATTTCTATATACACTCAGGGAGTGCCTAAATTTATAGAGATGTGAAGGATCATTTTTCTGGGACAACATGATGTGGGTGAATTTTGATTTTCTGTCAAGATGTATAGGTTTTCAATAAATTAAAGTTGGAAGGAAACTGCCTGGAGTAGTCATGAAACCTATTACCATACCTGAATTGAAATTGGATGATATCACAATGGTCTTTGTCAGAGGGATACCAATGAATCCTAGAATGAACGATGCAATTTGAGTCATTGTTGATCGTCTTACCAAGTCAGAACATTTTCTTGATATAAAAGAAGAATTACCACTTGAACATCTAGGAAGACTATATATTAATGAATTTGTGAGACTTTATGGAGTACCCCTATCGATTGTTTCTGATCGTGATCCAAATTTTACATCAAGATTCTAGAAAAGTATTTAGAATTCTATAGATACTGATCTTTATTTGATCACTGCCTACCACCCTCAAACTGATGAAATATCAGAACAGACCATTCAATCCTTAGAAGACATGTTGATATCTTGTTCACATGGATTCATGGTATGATAAATCAATATTTACCTCTGGTAGAATATTCCTATAACAATATCTTACATTCAAGTATTTATATGGCACCATATGCTGTGTTATACATAAAAAGATGTCTCACACCAAATTTTTGGGATGATGATGGTGAAAGAAAACTTGTAGTCCTATAACATGTTGAGGAAACGATGGAAAATGTGAGGGTTTTCTAAACCCACATCAAAGCAGCTCAAAGTAGGCAGAAGAGCTATTCCGATAACCGAAGGAAGGATTTGGATTTTCAGGTAGGAGATCATATTTTCTTGAAGGTATCTCCATGGAAAAGTGTTATACGTTTTGGTATGAACAGTAAACTATTTCCCAGGTACATCAGAATATTTGAAATTCTAGAAAAAATTGGGGCTCTAGCTTACATGTTGGAAATGCCTCCAAGTCTCTCCAAAGTTAAAAATTAGTTCGATATATCATTGTTGAGAAAATTCATGCCTAACACAACACGTGTATTAACCTATGTAGAAATTGAACTGGAACCTGATTGGTCTTATTTTAAATAGCCTGCCAAAATTCATGATAAAAGTCAATAAGTGCTGAGAAAATGGGTGAATGTTCTGGTAAAAGTTCTATGGAGAAACCATATGATGGAAGAGGATATGTGGGAACCCAAAGAACTTATAATATTTAAGAACTGTTGAGGATGAAATTATTTTATGTAGGGAAGAATTTAACACCTGATGCATCCACGATACTCTTCTCTTTGAATAAATCAATAGTGTGTGTTTTATGCAACATCGAGTTCTAACACACCACAAACAATCAAACTAGCAGTAATGAATAGTATTACCCAATTTTTGAAATTTTTGAAATTTGATTTTTCAGAATGGACTTCCTGTTTGTATTCATAGTATCAAAATTATCTTAGGGTGACTTTTTGATATTTATCGGAAAACATTAAATTTTTATTGAATAGTCAAAAACACAGAGTTATATTATAAAACTGAATTTTTTATTTAATTAATTAATTATTATTTTTTAATTTATATTAGGTCAAAATAGATACATATTACCTATATATGTTAAATTTAATTCATTGGAGTGATTATATAACAAGTTTAGATATTTAAAATTTTATCGAACATTTTACTGTCTTTTACCCACCTCCTAGAAGAATTTCAAAATTTGTATAAAGCATATATTTACCACTTCTATAAATTTAATTTCAAAAATTTGACATATACCATTGATATGAGTATGTAAAATGTGTTTCAATAAGATAAAAATAATTTTTCTTGAAAAATAACTTTTGACTTTTATTTAAAAGTGTTATATGTAAACAGGGTAATTCAAGGTAAAAATGATATTATTATTACCCTAAAAAAGTCTTAATTATATTATATAAGTTTAAGTAGACCAAAAACAACCTTATTAATAAAATATGACCCTTTAGGTCCACATGTATTAGATTAGGACAATTATTATTATTTAATTCAATGAATAGTTAAAAGTGATAAATTCAATGTTTAATAACTAAAACATTTTTAATATTGAGTTACACATTATAGAAATTGGAATATAAATATATATTTGAAATATATAATTATTTCCCATATAATTGTATTTTATTTATATTTTTTAGATGTTATATAGTTTAATTTATTTATGAAACAATGATGATGCAGTAATTATGTAATTAATGAAATTTTAAAATAATTCATATTATATATATCTACATGAATGTAATTTGAGACATTTTAGAAATTAAAATTATTTTTTATGTTAATATGACATGCTCGGTTGGTTAGATATATATTTTTTGAAATAATAATGTTGTTATGAATTTAGCAATAACAAAATACCAATTAGTGTCAAAATTGACAAAAAAGAATTTTTAAAACCAATATTATATTATTAATTGAAATTATATTCCTAAAAATATTCGTTTTGGCCAAAAGACATATATAAACATATTTGTATCATTAATTAACCACTTGGGGTTCACATGGTTGTTTATTGTATTTTTATATAAAATATATTATAAAAATACAATGTGACAAGGTAAATGTGAAACTATTTAACTAAGAGTTAAATCTAAAATATAATGTTAATATAGTTACCCAAACCTAGATAAATCCTATTAGTTGAGTGTATTTCTACCTTTACCCACATTATCCATTAAATAATTAATTTTGGACCCATTAGAAACAAAAAATGAGTTTATTAAAAAATAATATTTCTATCTTTTTCTAAGGTTCCCTTCACCCCTCTTATAAAATGGCACTCCCCTTCACTCTATTTCAGACCTTAAAATACATATGCCTCGGCCATATCCTCTAAAAATACTCTCACAACTATCCCACCTTAATCTTAGAGGACTTCCTTGAGTCAAAAATCAATCCAATGGATCCCTTTTGATCAAATCAAAAGGAAGAACCCGAAGAAGAGGTAAATATTTAATCACCTCTTTCAAGTTCCTTTATTCTTCCACATCATATTTCATTGTTGTTTCCTTTATGAAATAACAAATCCAGTAGTATAGATATTATTTAATGTTATTAGAAATATGATAAAACCAAATTCATTATTCTATCCATCCTTTGAATGAAATTTCACCATACGTGTGTACTTACAGCTTACCGTCTCCACTTCATGGTGTAATTTTTATTCAATATATTATTATTTTTTATGGGTTTAATAATGATGTTTTATTTATGTAAATAATAAATATGTCATGATAATGATTCATTATAAATTATAAACCATACAATTATATATTATTTTAATATCAAAAAATTGATATTGTTGCTCGTACGTATAGATTACCGTCTCCATGAACAGGATGAGATTCATTCCCCATCATATCCATTAGAGAATAATTTTCATTAGATGATTAATAATAATGATTAAATAATTATATAATTAAGAATACATATAATATAATTTGATCCATTATAAACATTGCTCATGTAACAAAGCATATAATAGAAAACTAATCAGTTAACACTTGAAACGACGATAATACTATGATATTATTATCAATGTAATGTTAAAAGATAATATATGATATCATATTAATGTATATGATACTTGTAAATTTTATAAGAATTAGTTTAACATTATACAGGAGGATAACTTAAACACGACCAAGGAAAAGTACATGGTAAGGGTTAATTTCACAATATTTTCATTATCCGAGGTTGCTTATATGTAATTATCTATTATGACATATTTATCATCCACATATATGTTTCTTAAAAATGTTTCCCAAAACATTGAAAATATATTTTGAACTATGTGTTAATGATGTTTATACCCTTTTAAAAATTTTATAAGATTTTTATAAAGGAATCTTTTCTTCGTTTTCCAATCATGGTACTTAATTAACTTTTCGTCAAAATTATGGTAATAATCTTTTTTAAATTACACGGGAGGTGCAGTTATTTTCCCCCATTATAACATCGTCGAAGCTTCCCTTACAAGATTATAAGAAAATTTTCAATTTTAAATGTTTTCTTTTATAATTAAGTAACTTTTAAATGATTTAAAAATCAAAAGAGATATTTCTCTAACAAGGATTTTATCTCATCTATGTCAACATCATTTGATGGATTATAAGTTTGTTTGAAGTTGATTTATTATTATAAAAAACATCCATATTTTATTGAAGGTTTTGTGATATGTTTTATAGTGGATGTGTTATTTCATACCATTAAAGGATTATGGATAATGTATTGACATTTTATATTCCAGTTTTAATTTGATTGTGTATGTTATGTTAAAACCTTTTCATATGAATAATGAATTGGGCTTAGTAAGTGAAGGTTGGAGCCCGATATCTATCCTCGAGGAATCAGAAGGTATCATGAGACAACCTAGTGTCTTGGAACAAGGCCTTGACAAAATCTTATTTGTAGTATTGGGACAAGGCCTTGACTATGTAGTTATAAGAGTCTGGCATTATGCATTCCATCATTAATAAAGTGGATATTGGTATTTAATGTGATTATTCGACTAGTATAATATCTATGGGAATAAGTAAATGGAATTATTTTGATATATATTTTCCATATTATGATTATGTTTATGTGGGACATGATTTTGATTTATTTTTATAAATTTCATTAAATTTTAATGATAACTTATGAATGTTTCTGCTATATTGTTATCCTTACTATGAATTTATGCTCACCCCTATCTATGTATTATTTTTCCAAGGATGAGAAGATGTATATTATGACTGACTTTCAGGGATATTCTATGGGATATTAGTGTTTTACATGGAAATAATTTCATTGTAGTTTTTCATTTTATGATGTAATATAATGTATATAAATGTATCTTGTAATCCCAAGGCTACTAAAATAGTCAAACATTCAAGACATGATATTTTGGGATCATTCCAATGTTATGTAATAATGCACCAACTCTGGGTAACTAGGGTCAGGGAATTACAAGATATCATAGAATTTTATCTTTTTTAAATTAATTCAATAGCATGTGTTACACGAATCACTGATTTTGAGTGCACCCCGACATAGCAAACTAGTCGTTCAAAAAGTTATTTGGAATAATATTAACTGAATTTAATATTTTTTATATTGCATATAATTTTAGAATAATATTATGTGTTTTTTAGACATAATATAAGATCAAATTCAATTTATCAGATAAAAGAAGTATATTTCAAAAATGTAATTTTACCGCCTTTTAAGGGTGAACCCTTTTAAATCCAATATTTGACACTTATATATATATATATATATTCAATTTGACAATATAAAAATCCTTTTTAGAATCAGGACATGAAAATTTAATTTTTATAAATTATTGGTTTTTTCTGATAAATTTAATATTTGGGAGAATAGTTAAAAATTCTAAATTTTAATTGAAGATAGATTTTTTAATCATAATAATTAATAGTGCTCAATTATAAAATTGATTGGCTTGGAATTATAATTATATTATATTGTTACCATTTAATTAAATTGTGGTCATTTAAATTATTTTCACTTTGAAATTATACATAAACTATTGTTAGTCTTTTAATAGTTATTATTTCTTAATGACACACTATTTGTTTTGATAATGGAAATGAATTTAAATTAATTAATAAAATTTTTAAGTTTTTAATTAGGTAAAATTAACATCATTTTGGAATTCTGAATATCAAATATATCTTAGGCTGAATGTTTGGTATTTTTTTTAAAACTTAAATTTTTGATGAATAGTAAAACCACTTAGTAGTATTTTAAAAATTTACCTTTTCATTTAAATGAAATTTTACCACAAATTTAAATCGAATTTTGAAAATCTGAAATACATGGTTGTTATTATTATGTAAAATTTTGTTCTATAAGATGAAAATAATATTTGGTAAATCGTAACTTTTGACTTTTAATTACTACGGTTAAAGGTAAATAAGATATTTCAAGGTGAAAAGAATATTATAATATAAAAAATTAACATTAACACTTGTAATAACATTATTGAATGAGTCATGGCCAGACATGGGCATCCATGGGTCGATTTTTGGGACTCCATTGAGCCACTTATGAATGATAATGCCACTTTATTTTAATTATCTTCAAGTAATGACAAAAATGACATTATCAAATATCTTCTAGAATTTAAATTTTTACATGGGGTAATATAAGAAATATTTTAGAATATAAATAATAATTATAAATATAAAAAAAATTCCTACATTATGGCATTTGTTTATAATATTTAGAGATCAAATAAATTAAATTATTTATGACACAATAATGATGCAGTATTTACCTCATTTATAAATGATTTAATAGTAAAAAGAATATTAATAATAAAACAATATCCAAAAGCTAACCAATTCTCATTGTATTATTTTATTTATAACATGAGTCATATTATCGTCAGATTGAATGAGTTTTGGACTTTTTTAAACTGATGATATGTTTATAATAAAATAACAGTTTCAAACATACCTAAAGAACCCGTGCTCTCCCTTAGAAAATGACACCAATTCTAACTAATTCCTCACACCTCCCAAGCCCTTTATCTCGACCAAACCCTGACCAAATATTCTATCGAGATCCATATCTTCTACCTAGAAGCCTTACCATAGGCAAAAGTTACATCAAAATGACTTTTTGATTCAAACCAAAGGGAGTTACACATATTAAAGGTAATGGGTTCTCTTAAATTCTTTACAAATATTTTACTTCTCCACCAACTAAAATCTATCTATTCAATTATTTTATTACATCAACAATATCATAAATAAACTAGGATTATTAATGAGAAGAGTTTTAACTACACTTACATACTTATTTATCAAGTGAGTAAAGAGCATATTGTTTATGTGGATGGAAAACTATTGCCTCACGAAATGATGATTGTTCAATTATATACTGCCACTTCTCATGGCGGCCATTAAGATCGAGCTTTATTTATATATATTATATATTATTTTTATGTTTTATTTATTCTTCTGTATTTTCCATTTATTTCATTCCATTATGGTTTCCATTAGGGGTAAAACGTGATAATTTCATTCGAGGAAGTGCAGACTACCGTCCCCATAAAGGTATATGAATCAATAATGCCTTCTGTGGGATGTAAAAAGGATAGAGATAATGATATAATATATATTATTATAACGGAGTTATAATATACCTATGTACCATTATGTTTTAATTCAATAAAAATACAAAATATAATTGAAAGTATCGTTCATGCATATATACGACTTACCATCTCCATGAACGGTGCATTTAATTTCATATATCCATATGTGATGTACTGTTATAAATACATATATATACTGGATATAATATATATATATTTATGACATCTAAATCTTTAATATCATTTTATAGATAATGAACTTTTGACATTATGGAAAATTTGTAATTATAACATGTTCATTTTTGACTCATGTTCCGAACAGTGATAAAATATCCAATATGAACACAAATAATTGAATAATTATTATAGAATGTTAATGAGTGATATGAAATGAGTAATAAACATGAAATATTTTCTTAATTAATTATAAATTAGCTTATGTTTGTTATTTAGGAAGAACAAGGAACATACAAGACAAGTCAGACTTGAGGTAAGGGGTTTCTTATCTCACATTTAATTTCGTGAGATTTCCAATGTTTACCACTTATTTTTTGCATATCGTGTATTGTATACTGAAAATTTGATATATATTATCATTATTCTATTTATCTTCATTGTATTCTATTATTCATTTGGTGTTTATTACCTTTGGGTCATACGAATCGATTGATTCCAACATGGTAAGGGGTTTTCATCTCACTTTTTCTTCCTGTGAGATTCATGCTATATTGAAACTATATCCTTTTGTGTGGGGTATGTACATCCCATGATTATATTAATTTTTTAATATAAATTAATTTATGTTATTGTAAATATTAATTGTATTATACTTATTTTATGGGGTTTATGTTTCATATGTTACCAAATCGGTAGAGGAATTTGAAATATGAATTTCCACTCATTCGGATTTACGAAAACATCATTGATTGTTTTACTTCATGGTTATGGGGTTTATGTTTCATATTGAGTGTATTTATATTTTCCACACATAATTATGTCATTGATTTATCCTTAACCACAGGACACAGTCTTTATAAAAGAATTTATCTCAATTAATATTTCATTGATACTTCTTTATTGTTATGCATCTATTATCTTTTAATTGTTTTATATATGGGACTTTGAAAAATTATATCATCAATCCATTATTTTCTCATTATATTATAATGTTTTGATTACTTCAATTATTTTTATTCAAGCGTCTCTCATTTGGTTAGGAACACTAAAAAAATATCATTTTAAATGTTTTAAAAAATTATTCTTTTAAATCATTTTCATTAATTTACAAGTTTTTAAAAGGGTTTTAATTTTTTTTTATATGTACATGAATGTTTTAAAATGTTAATTCCATTCAAAATTTTAATGCGGTATGGGTCACATTGATTCAAAAATCTATTTGAAACAGATTCTTGATATATAGTGAGTCTCTTAAATGTTTTCAAGAAAATGTTGGATATTTACCTCAAATAGTTTTGATGATTATTTTTATCTATATAGTATCCTTGATTATTATTTATTGAGGATTATTTATTATAGTACAATAACCCATATTTTATATAATGAGTTATGTTTGATTTTGGATGTGCTATTTTTATGCCATTCCTGGTTTTTGGTTAAAATATTGACATTTTTTATGCTAGTTTTAAAAATAATGTTTATATTATGTTTCAACCTTTTCGTATTAGTAATGAATTAGACATAGAATGTTACATATGGATCCCTCTATAGCTCCTTGTTTAATCAGTAGGTCTCATGTGAAAAACATGTTTATTGGCACAAGGTCGTGACAAAATATTATTTGTAGGATTGGAACGAGGCCTTGATGATGTGGTTATGATGTATGTCAATATGCATTCCATAATTATAATATTAGATATTAAATTTTCATGTGGTTATTTGATATGTAGAATACCCTTGATAATGTTTTATTAATGAATTATTTACTCCATCCATATTCTTTCCATAAAGTGTTTATGTTTACTATTTGTAAAGGCATATGATTTTCAATTATTCACCATGCATGATGTTTATATTATCTTTTTCTACATTGATTACTCTTACTTAGTATTTGATCCAACCCATTTCTTATAATTCATTTTCCAAGGATATGAAGATGTTATTCTGTAGTGATTTGTAAGAAAAAATATGAAAGCATGGATATTTCTAATAGAATAAATTAGCATTGTTTGTGGTAATATTGGATGTATGTATGTATCTTGTTTCCAAGAGTACTGAACTAATCGGTCATTCGGGAAATGAACCCTTGTAATCAGGAAAATGTATTAAAATAATGCACCGGCTCTAGGATTCTGGGGTCGGGGCTTTACAAGGTTGGTTTTTCTTGTCTCACATCATTATTAGTTTGATTAGTATAGTTAGTCTTCCTTAGTAATTTTTATAATTGGAGATCATTTTTATTTTTGGGAGATTTGGATCTAAGGTGTTGTCATGTAGGAGATTCCTAAACATACCATAGTTATTTTTTTTCTAAAATTATAATTGATCATGATGATGTTTCATCTATTTTTTTTCATATATCTATTATTCATGATTTTACATATTATTTTCTAGAAAAAGTATCTATTCTTCTTTTATAGAAGGAGGATTAGTTCACGATATACAATTTTACATGTACATATACGATTTCAATAAATTTGTATCTTTAGAAACCAATGGACTTCTAGGAGGTCCTAATTTAGTTTGATGACCTATTTCAAAGGGGATTTGTTAGGCCTAGTGTTTTTCCCATGGTTATGCCATTTAACAAGGATAAGATTTTAGATGTTTCACTATGGTTGTGTAAGGACAATTAGATGGAGAACTAGGTAAATTTTAAAATAAGGTGACTTTTCCCACATGTGAATGATTTATTATCAATTAATTGGGGGAAATTGGTTTTGGAAGACAAATTATTTGTTGGGTTAACATCATCTTAGTTTTTTGTATTTTGATATACTAAATTAATCATTAATTATTTTTTGAAGACATTTTTAATTTATTTCAATGATATTTGGCATTAAAAAATCTTCGGATCTAATTATTAATCAAATAAATGAGTAATTCTATGGGTATCTTGAAATTTTTTGGCAGTGTTCATTTATGAATTTTTTTATTTTTCAATTCATGAGAGTGATAATGAAAAAAAAACTAGATTTGGAAATCATGAGTATTTTTAGTTGGTATAGAAAGAATTTAATATTCACTTTCAATATTTAGGAATTAATGTTGTTTGGGGACATAATTTCTAATCATATCATATTGGTCGATCCTGAGAAGGTGTAAGTTATCTTGTCATGGGATGAGATACACATTTTTTAGATTCTAATAATCAATGTCCTTGTTTGATAATATTAATTATTCATAAATGATTTAACTAATTTGTTATCACCATTGAATAATATTACCAAGAAGTTTTTTAAAATACAATTGGTTTGATAGTGTCAGGTTTCTTTTTAAAAGATAGAATAAAATTTTACATAAAATTTTATTCTGATTATACATGACCTGGTATGGGGTATATGATTTTATGTGATGCATTTTGTTATGGTTTATCGTGAGTATACATAAATTATAATATTTTGGCTGATTATTTCTCCTTATAGATTTTTTCACATGAGAATAATTACCAAACACATGATTTCAACATTACTTATTTTCAATTTATGAGTTGTTGTAACTATATTTTTGTGTAGTGGTTCCAAAAGGTTTTTAAAAATAATAGTCTAAACTATAGATTTTCATTAAAATTATTCAATATTTATCATCATAGGTGGGTTGAATAAATTAATATGATTGACTACAACATCACTAACAACAATGTGATTGGACATTTTGTTGTTGATTGTTGTTGAAGGAATTTGTTCTCCCAATATAATTTTGAATTGAAGGATGATTAAAATGTTGTGGGGCTCTTTTCTATTTTTAATACATATGATTATTAATATGATTTAGGTAAGGTATTATATATATAACATTTTTTTATATCTATATGTGATTCAATTCAATAGAGTTATATGTATGACGGTGAGTTCAATTGAATTTGAGAAACCTTATACGACAGGGACACTATTTATAGAGTTTCCCTCTCATTTGATGTTTTTCTCTATTTGTAGACTTGATATATTTATTCCTAAATAAGAAAGGATATTTATTATTTATACTATCATATAAATTAATGGTTCTTCTATCTAGGAACATAAAAGAATTATTTTGATATTAGAAAATGGTAATTATGATCAAGTATCATTTCTGGAATTTCAGAATATGGATAATTCAGTTATACCTCCCAACCGATAATGATAGTTCGTATGAATCCCAATGTTCTTAATCATCCTCTTATGGTGTCTATTTGTAAATGGTCTAATGTATCCATGTATTTTTTTTCAATTTCCATGAAAACCACAACATATTTATTCTATCTACTTTTGTATTTTCCAATAACAAGGTCTGATTATTTCATTCAGATCAAGAACATCTTTAATTATTAAAATCATGGTATGTTGTTTGAATGGAACATTGGGAGGCTACATAGGTTTATTTCATTCATTATTTTAGACAAAGGTGATATTGTTAATTTTAGGATTTAGAGGTGTGCCAAGTAGAAATGGGGACTGAGGTCATGTTATGTATAACATACCATCCACCATCAAATGATCCAATATAGTTTGATTTTTAGATTTTATAGAACCTACATCAGTCATGTATAAGGAATTTTCTAAGATAATTGTATGTACATCTTTGATTGTATGATATTAAATAAATAAATTATTATAATTCATCAAACATATTTGATCATTTAGAGACATTTTATTGCCTCTAATGAATATCAAATTTTATTTGGGATGATGCCGATGATTTTTTAATTGATGGATTAATTTGGTGTTTTGAGACATATATGAGGAATATGAATATACAACATTATCTTGTTAGAACATACAATAGGCATAAATAAAATAAGGATCATCAATGTTATCCTTTCTATTTTTTCTATATGTAACCATCATATCTTGAATATTTTTTTTTCTAATTTGGTGATTGTCACCTTGAAAAAATAGCACAACTAGATTAGATATATGTTGAACTATTTGTGGTCACTATGTGAATTTAGATGTTGTCTTATTTTTTATCATGTTTTTTAGTTAAAATAAATTAATTGATATTACTATATATCCAATATTATGAAATAACATCCATTCCCATCTAAAACCTTTAGTTGGGCTGATATTGAGTTAGAGTCAAATATTTATTTAATAGATCATCCATTAGTGATTCTCGACTTCCAATTGAAAGTTTTATATAGGATGTCGATTCAATTGGTCAGATTTTTTGAATGTTAGAGATCATGTTAATGAGACTTGGGAGTACGAGTTGTTGATGTGGGAAAAGTGGCCACAACTTTTCATGATATTTCGTTATACCTAATATGTTCATTGCGATGTAAAGACATATAGTGAGGCCTTTAAAAATAAAAATACATATTTGTAAAATTGCTATTATATTTACATGTTTTTCAACATTATGCGTCTCTTTAATGGATATCCCCATGATAGATAACATTTTATGATGAAATTTCCAAATGATCGTTGATGTATGTACATATAAATCAGTGTTTTGTGGTTATTAACATGTAATGGATCATTGTGGTTATCATTTTATTTGGGAAAGTAAAAATAGGAATCCATCTCAAACCTGTGTTTCAGAACAAAATTTATATGATTTTTATAAATTAATTTTTAAATAAAATTAATTGATTTAATAAAATTACTTCTGTGTGCTTGGAAATGGGTTCTTTATAAATATGGTTTTCCCCATGTTTTGATAAATGTAAGGGGTTTTTTAAAACATTTTTAAATGGTTATTAAAAATAATTTTTAATTAATTGTCTGATTTAATTTATAGTTGAAATGGTTTTTTAAAAAAATATCTTTGGTTAACTTTGTTATTACGTTTAAGGATTGTTACAATTACTCTTCCACTCTAATGGGGGGTTCATTCATGGTGTGATCCTGTACTCCTTAGGAAAGTTGTTTTATAGAAAATTTTTACTTATAATTAGATTATATTTATGGTTTATTTTTATACTAAAAATTATAAATTAATATTGTTATAGGATTGATGTAAATGTGTTTTTTATGTTAGGTATGAGTGTCCTAATTTTCCTGACTTTGTGTGATCATTTTCATGATGTTACATGTCGTTTTTCGATTACATAAATTGATTATATATTTTATTTTATAGTAATTAGTTTGATTTTATATATCTTTATTAATATATTTGTGTGAAATTATTTTGATTTTATTTTAGTTGTTTATTTGGAAAAGTGAAAAAATTAAAAGATTAATATAGTTTACCAGATTTTTATTTAAAAAAGCAGCTGACTATTTGTCATTCATTGATTTCATAAAATATTATCATGAATGGAGAATAGTTCTGATACTATATATGGAACACCAATGTGGGATCCTTCTAATAATTCTATCTCACACCTGTCGCACCCATTAAAGGGTGTGTAGACCATGTTTTTTTTTCAATATAGAAAAAAAGGCATTGTAATGTGGTGTTGAGGATTCTTAATTGTTGTGTTTTATTTAACATTCAGTAAGATGGTGGGAGTTCTCCAAAAATATCACATTGAGACTATCAGAGAAACTGTTAAATTTTCATTATCAATTGATATTTGGCTATTATATTGGAGATTGTATAGATACCATTTCATTTGTATCGCTTTCATTCATCTTTATCTATCAGGACATATATTTTTTTATTTAACTATCTATATTCTCTATAAAAATGAAAATATTTGATGTTTCCTACATTATTTTGGATGAAATTGTTCCTTATAATTACAAATGATACCTAGGTGTCAGTCAAAATCCCATGGTGTTTTGGAATTTCTTTCAGGAATATGGATATTATGGTAGGGTACCAGTATGAGAGGCTATCCTAGTCAGTTTCATCAAATAATGGGATAGGTAAAAAATGATTACATATTTTGAATTAATATATTTTATATTATCTAACATGGTAAACATATTTCTTATTATAAATTAATATTGAAAGCTATTAAAAGTAATTACCAATGTTTAAGTATAAATGTTTTACAAGTTATTTCAAATGAAAAGAAAGGGTATTGTTTTATATAAATATGTTTATAAAATGTTTAATGTGGATATTTTTTCCATTTAATATAAAAAGGTCATGAATGGCCTATTTTAACCCTAGTGACATATGAATACCAAGGGAAAACAAAATAATTCAATGAAATATAATTTTTATCCTATCACTCTCGTATAAAAAGAGACCCATTATTTAATCTATCCACAACTTCCAACACTATTTTAAAAATTCTGTTCACTTTTAAAATCCCAAAATCCATCATATCATTCTATAAGAATTAGTTTGGATTGAAATTATTCATAGGTATTGTATCTATATAATCCTATGTATTATACCAGAAGATGGGGTAATATTCAAATGGGTTACACGTTCATCATTCATGTATACTAAATATTAACACCTCACGATCAATTTAATTTATTTCTCCATTACCACTATTATAGGCATGAAATAATGGTGTATATATTTTATATATATTACCATTAATGTATTTATGATTTTTTATTGTTAATTCATTATTATATCAAAAAATAAAATTATATTTTTCCTTATTTAGGAATATTATTATGTATTTCATGTGTCTGACCGACTACCTTCTCGTAAAGTGAAGTTATTCAAGATACACGTTATAATGAATGTATGAAGGAATGGCGTAAAGAAGATATGTGATATATATAACCAAAAAAAATTATTTATTTATTATATATATATATATATATTTAATTTCTTTCTTTTAATATCACATGAAAATGTATATAGTGTACATGCATATGTATGACCTACCTTCTACAATAATTGTTTATTTCATTTTCAATAACTAAATTCTATTGAGTAATGTAAATAAATATAATATATATATATATATATATATATTTTTACATTATGAATATGATGAATATGATGAATACATGATCGATGTATGAGGACCAAGTAATAGAATTCTAAAACATACACGAAAAATAAATCTAGCAATACCCAAAATATGATTTTAATAAGGAAATGGTAGTAGTCATGTAATATATTTTCATAAAAACCCATACATGGTATAATATATATTAGTATGGTTCTATATTATTTTAATAATAATAATGTATTTATTATATTTGAGTCTTGAGTATTTATAATGGATGAAAATACTTATCATAAGGGATTGTTGTCTCACGTTTTTATATCTATGAGACATATGACACAATAATTACTAATTGCATTTCTATGTTATATATATTTCAGAATAATATATATTTACAAGATTATACATGATAAAATTTTAGTTACATAACCAATTTAGGTTTCCCTTTCATGGGATTCACAATTTTTACATGAACAAATTTGTAACATATTTTTGCCAAAATTTTCCATCATCAGGACATATGTTTTGATATGCTCAATTTTTCTATGAGGTTCCCATATTGAATTTTAATATAATTAGTATATTTATTTACCTGGAATTTTGAAATTTTCTTAATATTATTCCTACATGGGTATTAGATATCATTGTTACTTACATGAGAATAATATTATATATATATATATTGTCATTTATTGGGAATAATTATGATTGTTTTTACAATGATAATATATTATGATATATATCTTAGTAAAAAATGAAAATTATTCTAATATAAATATTAAAAAATAAATAATGTTTTGCCATTATTTTCATCTCTTTATTTAAATATGATTTCAGAAATTAAATTTTTAATAAATACCGTCTTTTATTTTATTAATCATATTTTCATCCAAAACCATGTTTTTCATAAATGATGTAAAAAATTGTTAAATAATTTCATTAAAAAAATTTAATAATGAAATTTTAAACCATTTTTCCTTATTATTATATTTAAAATTATTTATTTATTCCATTTACATAAAAAATATCAAATTTGATATTACCAATATTATTAATCGAATATTTTTTTTGAAATGTTTGAAAAGAATGGTATTTTATAAAGTCAAAACCATCCATTGAAAAAAATAATGAATTATATGTTTCAAAGTTTATTTTCTAATTAATTTATTCATAATGGTTTTTATATATTTTTTAAATTAGAAAGTATATCATCTTCACTGAATGTTTTAAATGATTTTAAAATAATTATTTATATGTTTCAAAAGTTATTTTCATGTAAAATTATTATGAAAATATTTTCGGTATAAAAAGTAATATTCAGTGAAAGGATTCATTCCTTATGAAAATTTAGAAGTAATTATTCAAATTCCAAATCCAAAAAAGATATAATTTTTTATATGATATATGAATTATTGGGGATATTAACCCATGATACCACTATAATTTTATCATATGCTTTATTTTTTTATAATAAAATCATACTAGAAAAAAACAATTTAAAAAATTTTGGTTATTCCATTATCAAACTATTATTAAACTACATTTCTCTTACGTTATACTGTGAGGAAATTATAAAATTATTTTGAAACCAGACTACATTCGATGGGATATGATATAATAAAATTATTAAAAAACAAATTTTATTACATTATTTATGAAATTATGAATGTTTTAGGATTATGGGACATACATGTGTGAGATTATGATTGTGTTATGTGTGAGACCAAAATCCTCACCCAATAAATTTGTTAATGATAAATTTACTATGTACTCATAGGTTACAAAGGCGACTATTCCATGCCCAAAAAATATCATACAATAGATGTTAGAACATATTAAAAAGGTGGATACATGGGTGGTCATCCTGGTCCATAATGAGGTTAGATTGGAGGTCATCCCCTGATTGATTAATGTGATTTGGTGGTAATATAATGAGAGACAAGTTATGAAATCCATGTTGGGTATCCATGATTTCTATTATTATTTTTTTCATGTGTATTTCAAAAATCTATGTGTTATTCCAATGTTTTTCTCTTATTGCTTGTCAATTTTGATTCCATTTTGATTCATTAATTAATAGATAAAAATCATTATGTCAATACTCAGGATTATTTTCTATTATAGGTTGTATATAAAGGTCATTATTTATGATTATTATAATGTAATATTATTATTATTTTGACCATTATATTATTTCTGATTTAAATCTATGATGTTTTACCCTTTTATGAAAAAGATCTCACATATTATTCTGTTTTATTCACACAGGGTATGCTGGGAATTATGCACAGATTTTCCCAAGTAATGAAGAATTTATTTTTGTAAGGTATGTGTTTGAAGTGTAATAAAAATAAATAAACTCTTGGGAAATCATGAATATCATCAATGGAATAGAATATTATGTTCCATGAATCCAATGACCCTAAACAATTATGTTCTATTGGAATGTGTTTGTTTAATTGAATGAATATTCAATAACGAAATTTGAAATTTCCATGTTTGAGAACCTTAGGTCACTATATTAACTGACCAGAGAAACACTTTAGGTATCTGATGCACAACATTGAACATTTTATAAGTCATATTCTGTGAATCTATATTGGAATGTCTATATGAATGTTGGGATCCCATAATAATGATATTACTAATTGACTCATTTTATTCATTCATAATAGTATTGAATTAAACAAAGATTAATAGGCCCTCTTAATCTATTATCCATTTTTATATGTATCCTTTTCCCATAAAAATAATAAATAACCCTACATTATTCAAAATTAGTGTATTAAATGGAACAACTTAAGACCAACATCCCATGCTTCACCATTCACATTAGATAACGATCGTAACTATTATGGAGTCATTATTAATATTATTACATGATCATTTAGGGTGAATTTTCCCTCCCCCATTGACACTCATCTATTCCCATCTCCCATATTTCTAAAATGTAAATGAAAATTTTTATGGGTTCATAAATTCTCCCCCTAAAATCACTAATCATTATACCCACCACATTTTAAACTAAACTACATTTCCCATGATCATACTATATTTAATTTTCAATCATCTCCATGTACATTTACAATTTATCTAATAATTATTTAGTTATCAAAAGGATAAAATATACTAAAAACAATTATGTCATATATAAATGAAAAAAATCTAATAGAATATGTATTGTCACAAATATTTAAATGCATAAACTATAATTTCCAATAATTTGATTTGAATCCGTAGTTCCCTCAGTGGGATCACAAATGATGAGAAATATAATAATTTAACATTTCATCATCCATTATAGAATTTGTAATGATAATTGAAATTCTGAATCTATAAATTTCATACATGACTCCTATAATTGGTAGGATCATGATCACAATAGTTTTAAGACACTTTAACATCACTAATATGACTTCTTCAAATTGATGAATTCATTCAAACAGGACTCCCCAGTAGGATAATCTGAGCATGGGTTATTGATGAAATGAAAATTATTTATGGAACCCTCACAAATATAAATTAAACATATAAATAATCTTAATATGATAAAATTCCAATGATGTAAAAAAATAAATGGCTTCATAAAACTTATCTAGATGTACTAATATTCCATAATTTGAATTCCCATGCCCCTAATTTCCCACTTCCCCTATCAACATGTTATGCATTGAATAGTTTTTATAATGTTGATGCGATAGAAAGAAACCAATGTGATGTGCACATGGATATCAAGTGATTATAAGATATTTTTAAATATTCATATTTTTTGATTGAATTCAATGAAAAACAAGTCCATGTATGGGTTAATGATCTTTTTCATCCGAGTCATGAATGAAAAAAATTAATTCATATTTCCAAATGGCATAGAGAGATACCCTTATAGCCTATGCATACACTTAAATGGTATCATATAAATTCTTTTCATTATGAATAAATAGTTTATATTGCATATATAATAATCAATCACTGAAACTAAATATTCATTAATAAATATATCCAAAATGTCATAAATTTTTTGAATGGGGAAATTTTTCATCATTTTAATTTTTTTATATCTAATTAGTCCAAAATGATAGAAAACTATCATTCACCATATTGGAGGAAGACACCAGATCACCCCAATGAAAAATTATTGGTTTGATGTAACATTTATACAAACATCTATTATCATTCACCTTAAAATATTATTAAATCAAAGAGTTGAATATAATATGGTGAAATCATATTATATCTCGTACCATGAGTGAATTAAATGACAAAATCAACTAAAATCTCTATATGAAGCTCCTCAAAATCCCCAAAAATGACATCTTTTATTGGAATACCTGTAGTGTATAAAAAACTCGAAGTAACCACTGATAAAATATATTGAATATATTATACAAATAACATTAAAATAATTCTCACGTAATAGGATATTGTCTAACACTGCATGTTTTAAAATCCCATTCATAGATCAATACACACTTCTCCCCACTATGTGATATGAACTATACAGGTATCATATAACAATTTTTTTCTCCCTATAGTTGTTCATATTTTACATCATAATAATTTATTCAAAATAATTGATATCATGATTATGAAGCCCCATGCATGATCAATGTAACAGTCCACCATCGAGATTTAATGATAACTTAAATTCCATTGATAGGTTATAGAGATCGCATACATCACGACTTGAATGTTTTATATAATGGGGATTTTAATGAAACCAATTTTTCATGGTTTAATATATGTTAAATATATTCTTTTTAATTAAATATATTAACACTGTTTGTATTTGATTTATTCTTGTAATTTTTGTATGGTTACATCGATTATGTGAATTCTATTTGAAATTAATTATTTGATGATTCAATTAATGGCTGGAGATAAATGGGTATTAATTTCATATGATTAATTATTGAAAATATAGATCTTAGATAAAATGGAGTGAATATCTATTGATAGAAAATTCCCATTTTTAATTCCTCAACATAATTTGATAATTCATGAATTGTGCACCTGAAGACAATGTTGGATGGAATAAAATTTATAAATATACAATATATTTCAATGATTGAAATAAATGTTTCATGTTGTATCTCAACTTTGAAACATTCATAAAATGAATTTTTGTTGTGGAAACAATCATTTGGATCATTCCCCACACAATTAACATATCAAAAATACTATTTACATTGTAGACACTTCAACGAAGACCAAAAATGGACATATTCGATTTAAACTATTTAGTGAACCCCATTTAAATACTCCATTGTGATTTTGGATATTTCTTACCCAATTATTGAATTATTAGTGGAAGTTAGGGGTGATTTTTTGCATGTATATAAATTATCCTATGTTATTTAAATATATTAAAATATCTGAAACATTGGAATGAGTCTTTACCATAATGTAAAATGTTTACTCAAATTTTATGGGTTTTACAAATCTTTACAAACATTTTTCAATTTCTATTCAACGTAACCCAAATTCATGATATAAATTTAAGTTTTCATCGTTTCATTCAATTTAATATTACAATATTTTTAATTTCTTCTATTATTCCACTATTAAATCTTATTATGTCTTTAATAAATAAATATTCTTATGATTTTACATGGGATTTGTTTCATGTAATTATTAATTCATGTGAAAAATTACATTTCTTGTTTTATTTAATTCGATGTTGATGTGAGTGATGTGAACAATAAAAATTTTTATCTACAAGGGAATGAAGATAAATTTAAGATAAAATATTATATAAAAATATTTTCCCACCCATCACAAATGAAAAATCAACATATTATGGAGTAATAATTTCTAAAAGGGATCGAATGATATGTATATTATTACAATCTTTTAGGGTAACAAATTCTCAGTTGAGGGGTTTTGTATCATTTTTTTATTAAATGAGGTGATATTTGGTGTTCCAAGGGAACCTCGTAGTGATGTGCAATTTCAAACACAATCATTTAATGAATATTTTTTCATGAATTATATTTCATAATTTATTTATCAAAGTGAGAAAAAATTGAAAATAATAACTATTGATGGATCATGGATAACCAAGACTTGGAAATATAGCATTATTCTATAATGTTATTTGATCTATATCTCCAATGAATTTTTTTTTTTCAAAATAATAAATTGAAAATTAACCTTTAAATTAATATCATTTTTAAAATAATAAAAAATAATAATAATTTATAAGTGTTGTTTTAGAATTACTGATTAAATAGCTAAAAACATCCTAATATGAGATGAACATATTTAACCATTGTTCCACTTTAGTTATAAATAAATAGAATTATTATAAACTACTACAATTGATTTATAAAAATCTCAAAAAAAGTTTTAAAACATAATAAAAAATTTATCCTCATAATCCTGTAATAATGAATCACTAGGTCGAGCTACACATGTCATTCATGTAGATTTTTTTTCTGAATAATTTTCATAATTTGAATCATATTCACCACATGAAACCCATTTTAACCCCATTTCCAAGATGATCTAACAAATATTATGATAAAAGTGCAATAATGAAAATAATGATGGATTACACCTGGAATAACAAGATTTTAACATCACTATCTCAACATAAAAATAATTTCTTGATACATCCTTTGTTATAATGTTTTAACCTACCCACATAACTGATGCAGTTCCCGTAATGAAGTTATGAGTTATTATTTTGGTTACTATTATTTAAATAGAATTAAAATTAACTGTAATTCATTAGAATAAAAAATTTGTATTCATTGATAATAATATCAAAGAATTATAATATCTTTGATCAATACCCGAGGGATGGTCCAATGATACTTCTTATCATATGACAATTTATATTGAATTTTATATTCCTTTTATTTCAATTTAAATATCACAATAATTGTAAACATGTATATTATAAAAAATATCATTATATATTGAATAAAGTCTACATATAATGAAATGAAGAAAAAAACTTCATCATATACTATGACCATTTATTTTCATACAAGTATTTTATATATTAATAATTATATTTGGAATATATTTGGATTAACACATTTACACTATCATTTTAAATATAAATTTCAAAGACTTTATAATTTTATGATACATCTGAACATGTCCATTATATTATTATTGAATATAAATTCTATTTTTCATTATGTGATATTATAAAACACATGATTAGATTAATTCACAAAAAAATCCAAATAATGATGTGAAACATGAATTCATATCATAAAAATAATTTTGGCATCATGAATCACTTCAAAACATCACTTTTATTTCCAAAAAATTCACACCCCGACATGTATCATCATTTAAAATGGTGTTTTATATTAAATTCTTTATTGTAATAATCACTATTTACTTTGTTCATTTTTATAAAATTAATATAAATATAATTCTCCACATTGAACTCATGCATTGTAATACCGATTTAGGGGATTTAAAAATTCATTAGAATATTAATTATCCCATTATTTAAACTTCAATATTGGCATAATTCAGTGATGAAAATTTTAATTTAATTTATATTGTTATTAAAATGGGGTACATATTATTTTTATTGATTTATGAGTATAATTTTTTTATTGTAATTTTTTTTATATTTAGCATTTTTTAATATTATAATATTAATATGGTTTAGTATTCATTCATTTCATGAGTCATTTACCCCAATGATAAGTTCAATTCCATGAATAATTTTCAAACCCAATTATTACCTTTATTTATGAAGAATATTTCATGGGAGAATCTTTCATATTTTCTTTATAGAAATTGCCTAGATTCGTATCAATTCAATGACTGTACAAAATAAATTTTAATTTGATGAATGATTTTTTTTATTATTTTGTACATGGATTCACAATTTAAAATAATACTTATTTTTTCCAATTAATAAATTTATGTTCATCATTGGAAAATATATAAATTTCTTGTATGGTGTTATAATTCACACAAAATTATATTATACTGCATTATATTAAACATAATAAGTTTAGTGATAGACTATCAATCAGATATAAAAAAATTTCAACATTGGGGATATTTATTAGGGGTTTCATATGATAAGGTGTGGCTTTTTAAAATGTATTTCGATTTATTATTCATCTTTTGTGAAAAAGGGAGAAAAATATGTGTTTAATCGAGGGAGGAAGAAAATCACTATTTCATGAATTATTATTTCTCTTATATATTTTTATGCGGGTGTTTTAGATTATAATTAATACTAAAAATAAAAAACGAAAAAAATATTAATTTCATATAACATAAATATTGTAAAAAAATAAATATAGCAATATTAAACTATAATGTTTAATCATGTAAGTGCCTACATATTCAACTCAATGATATTTAGAGATAAAATATTCACAATTCTATGAGTAATTTCATTGAAATCATCTTTTCGTCTATTTAAATATGTAATTAATTCAAAAAAAATTCTTTAAAACTATTTTATAAATTATCCCTTTTTTCTTATTCTATATAGACATTTTATTCTTAGTAAAAATATTTCATTATTATGCTTTATTTTAAAATTTATTATTTTCAATATGTAGTCACTCTTTAGGCGCATTATGTTTTATATGTACCTACAGTATGATAATAACTATGTTACATTTATTACATTGAGTTATGTGTAAAAAATTAAATGTGGGGTAAATACAATGGTCCATGCATATTATTTCTGAATTTTGAAATATAAAATGAATGTATAATAAGTGTTATTATTTTTATATTAGAAAATATATATGAATGATTGAGTTTATTTCATTGAAGGTATAATAATTAAATAAAAATAAGTTTTAATACTTAAATGTTTAAAATTCATTAAGTATCATATATTTAATTTATCATAAAATATAAATATTGAATTACTAAAGTTCCATATATGTGATGTGGGGATTATATCATTAAAGAATATAAATTTATAACCACATAATAATAAAGTGAATAAATCTTATCATTGTCTTAAATATTAAATATATTATTTTATCCATTTAATAGTAAAACCATTTTTGAATTTAAATGTAACTAAAATTTATTAAAGAATAAAATTTTATTGTGAAAATAAATTAAAAGAAAATTTGTTTGATAAGTTAAATGAGGATACATATAAATGATAAATAATTTTCCTGTTCCAATTCTGAAAAAAATAAATAGGCTAAAGGGAAGGAATATTTCAAGAATGAAACAATACAATTCATGAAACCCATATTATAATATTAAAATCCAATAAATAAGAATATGAAGTCAATTATTTTTGAATAAAATGAATTAGGTGAAAACCCACATGTCTTGGGGTGTGACACATGTGTTTTAATCGATGAACAAATTATATTATATGAAACAAAATTTGATCTCTGAAATAATTTATTAGGAGAAGACATAGTAAAATTGATGTCATAAAAATACTATTCACAAGTTGAAATCATTTGAAAATGATTAAATGGAATTATTAGACATAAATTAAATCCGAAACCCTATTTGAATAACAATTTTTAATCTATGATTATTTTTAAACATTAATTGTCACATTAATGGAACTTGGGATGCCAGAAATGCATATATATTTGACAATGGAAGAGATTATGTAAGATATGAATTTATGAATATAGGGAATAAGATTATTAATTGAGAAAGAGGCTAAGAAAATAAATTATATTCTATATATTTATTATTTATGTTCTCAGTTTTATAAAAATATAACTCATATTCGTTTATTAATAAAAAAATTTCTTCATTCCTTTATATCCAATCACTATATCAATATGTATTCCATTCTTAAATAAAAATATCATATTCTCATAATGATGATCCATTTATCTCAGGCTTGGTTGTGGTGGAGTTTTTGAGATGTTCCAAAATAAATGAGCTTAAATGTTTATAATGATTTAATTTAATTTTTGGTTGATAAGAGAAACGTTGGTCGGATTGCGTGCCACCCTCGTTAAATGGATCCCAAATTCATCTTTATTAAAAAAAATTATATATTTTCCATCCTTTTTTAAGAATACCCCTTCATATGCTGAAGTTTTATTCATTAATTAATTAAATGGAAAATAATAGTAGATTAAATTTTTTTAAAATTATTTGTTGATATATTTTATATTTTATGAATATTAAAAAAGGTGAAATTGGGTTTTATAATGGAATCACCTATGAATGTAAAGTTTTTCTCTCAAGGTATTGACTATTAGTAATTTATAAAATATATTTCATGAACTTATTTTCAAATTTAATTTAAAACTGAAAATAATAAAAAATGAAATTACTTTGGTAACATTTTATAGGAAAATGTCCATTTTCAGTAATTTCATTATTTCTTAATCAACATATTCATTTTAATTTTATATTGTAAATAATTATATTCAAAAAACCCATACTTTAGTAAATATTTTAATTAAAAAAACATAAATTTAAGTAGATTGGTAGAATTTGAGGTTTTGATTGAACTCAGACACATGTATTCATGTGTGATGGCCCTTGTCTGTCACTATACTACCGTATAAAAACAAAATTCTATTTAGTTACACCATAAAATAGTTGTATCACTATTAACTGTACTATAATAATTCACTTTTAATAATGGAAATAAATAAAAACATAATTGTGAACTATGTTAGACCAATATAAGATATCATTATATAATCATTTCAATGCCATTTATATTGACTGCAACATAATTTTCATGAGGGATATATTTTATACATTTTTACATAATAGAAACCTAATTGTTTTGAATATAACTCCAACTTATGAGGTTATTTTTTCATTACAGTTATATTTAATTGTGTAAATTTAATGGATTCATGATTAGTTTTAGAAGATACCAATATACTTTCTTTAGTGGTTTTTTATATCAATATATAATATGATTCATGTCGAGAAATTAAATACCATTCCTTATTGAAAATTTTAAACAACATAAAATCAGTGAAACTACATTATATAATAATTTGAAGAATATAATATCATAGAAAATTAAACAAAATTACAATAATACAATAACATTATAAATTTATGTAACACATTGAGTTATTGAAAGAAATTTATTATATGTAAAATGATCTTTCTACATTTCCAAAAAGTGTATGACATTTTTTTATTCTAATTATATATAGAATGGTTATATATGGATTATTCCTTCCCCAATGATTCCATTTGATTAATCCATTACAAAAAACAAAACAATCACAAATTATGATTGAATTTAGGAGACACTCGGAATGAGGGTTTTTAATTGAATGGATTACAAAATTTTTAAAAAAAATTATTTTATTGTTTCTATATAATTATTAGACAAAATAGTATAGTTCTTAAAACATCATCAAATTTAAGATCACACATCTTTCATTACATTCTATCCATCAAAACTACCTAGTAAACTACAAGGTATTTACTTAAAACAATCTTCTACGGTGATCTATCCATACTTATCTCAGTCATCATATTAGTCATCACCCAATATGTTAGAAATATTATTATAAATACGGTTACAAACTTCTAAATATTATAATATATAGAAGTTTTTTAAAAATAAATTTTCAACTTCTTAACATAGGAATGATCTTTATTTATTGAAAACAAATTGATTATATGTTTATAATATTGCGTAATTACAAATTTATTCATCTTCTTAAATGAATAAAATATTTCATAAAAATTATCATTTTTAGGACAATATTATTTTTTAAACAAAATCATCAATCATTACTATAATATATCATCCTCTCTTTATATTACCTTGTTTTACTTTCACAACATCATTAATTTTAATATATAATTAGAGGTGTCTAACATTAAAAGGGGACAATAAAAAATTTCATCTGGGTCTAATAACCTCTCAAAATTTGTTATCCTTCATACTTATTAATAGCTTAAATATTCTAAAATATAAAAACAATAATTAAAAATCCAGATTTGAGAATTTATTCTATATATTACATTAGTTTCATTTGAATAATGTTCATTATATACAATGTTTAATTGATAGATATCAAAAAATTATTAATATATTCAGAGAGTTTACATATATACAGACAGAGGTACCTCTATCATGAATGTATATAGATACATTCATGGATGAATTGACTAAACTAAAAAACTATTATGAAAGGTAAAAAATTAATTTCACAATTAAATATTTCATTAAATGATATACTAACAATTTAAAATATTACAAATAAAGTATTAATAACCTATTTTTAATATACTGTTGTTTAATATCTATTCCAAAAATTCTATATTTCAAACCATAATTTTGTTTAATGGGAGATTAATTACACATTGAATAAAATCATTTATATTTATAACAATGTACTCCATGACACTAGTATCAGTAAATATAAGAGTGTTTAACACATTGAGATAGTTGTTCATCACTCTTATTAATTATTGGATATTAAAATCCATATTAAATTTTCTCTAAGTATATAAAACTATAGTAAAAGGTTATAACATTACCGATCATGTTTTATGGGTTAAAATAAAGGATTAATATATATAGTAGTATCATGAAAAAAGTAATACTATTGAGGTGGAATAACTCTCCACCATCTCAAAAAATATTACATTCCTCTCATATTTTCTATCATATAATTATTTCACTCATATCTATTTTGAGAGGGGTTTGATTACCATTAAATATGTATAAAAAACAACTTGTATCTCATGTGGTTAAGCATGGACTCATCTCCTCTATAGTGGTCCATTTAGAATATAGGCAGTTAATGTTATATTTGGATTATGATTGTTTTAAATTTTTATCACACTTACCCCTCTCAATCTATGAAATGATTCGGAGTGACTTAAATATTTATCATTTTGAGGGTATTAAAATTATTGAAGGAATCACCTAGTTTTGATAATCCATATGAACAATTATCTTGCCTATTATTTTTTAAATATTTAAATGATGATTCCACATCATCAATTTTTTTGGGTTTCATTTTTTTAAATGGGTCACATACTCCACAACCATGATAATGGTCTATTATTATCATTATGGTGATGTATTCCAATTTTTTTAAATCCATGATATAATTACATATTCAACGGATATGATATTTATATTGGGACACTAGAACTATTATTGAATGAGTATTGAATATTACATGATAATAACCCTTATATAATTTTTTTATTATCAATGTCCAATTAATGATAATTATAAAAAGGACATCATGTTGTAATAAATATTCAAAAATATAGGATCACGTTTTACAAATAAAAATCCCATCAATAAATGATCCAAAAATGGAAAATCATATTGAGTATGTGTTCACCATAAAAAACATATGAATTGATATATACTCCCCAGATATCATGAATGATTTTATTGTAGTAATTCAAATCGAAGATAAAATAATCCACGTAGTTTACATATAGATGTAATGTTCAATTGACATTTTAATATTTCCAAATAAACCCACATAATCAATATATAGATTAATCCCTTTATAATGATTAGATACCAAATATTTTCATAGAATAAATTTTTTGACCAGGGATAAAAATTAAAATGGGGTTTCTCGTATATACATTTATCATATTTTAATTTAGTTTACCTCTCCTAACAATCCACACGAATTTTATAAAATACTAATAATATGTTACATGTGATAATGGAAGAGAGAGGACATAACATTTTTTTTGACACCACCAAAGGGAACATACCATAATCCGTTGGGAAAAATCTTTCCCACATTGAATATTAAATTTCACAAAAAATTAATATACTTCCTGTAATCAAACTAGTGTCTAATCATTAATCCCCATATTGCTTATATATCCTCCATTATGAATAATATTATTATCACTCATTCAAAATGGAATCAAAATATTTATTATGAATCCAATATTATTATTACAATTATTTTCTAGAAACTCCATAGAACAATATTTGGGGAAATATGATCTAGATAACATTAATCGGGGTGGATTTAAATTTTTTTGACCAATCATGTCACTGAAATGAGAGAATATGATCTTCTAGTAAGTGAACCTCCTATAGATACTTCCAAATAAGCTATTAATTTGATGGTCCTTTTTAATTCTATATATATGTTAGGGATAGTATATTTTATAGTAATGTTCTTTTAATCCATCCGAGTACACATCTACAACACTATGGATCATATCTAGGAGAAATTTTTGGACTGTAAAATTTTTCACTTCATAGTATTCACAAATTTTCAACACTAGGCCTTATACCGTCAAATGATATATTTGAAAATATATACTGACTTATATAAAATATATATTTACATAATTAATACATTATTTAAAAACATATACATCGTATAATGAATCATTATTTCATATACATTATCATTTAACAGTGAAACTATGAAATCCTTTTTTGTAAATTTTTTTACATATATTTAAAACATACTATAGAATATGTGATGAAGCAATATTTTCCAAATAAAATGATTATAATATAAATAAATAAAAATTGATTGAAAATTTACTATCAAACAGAATGAAACAATTCATACTATTTTATAACAGTGAATCGCTTATTTATGATATTGACACTAAATGAAAATTGATTAATGGATAAATTTAATATAGAACTAAAAATAGATACTTTTAATATCAATGAATTTGTAAAAATATTTTCAAAAAACAGTGAAATAATATATTTTTCACTATGAATCTAAAAAATTAATTGATCTATATATATTATTAAAAGGTATACATTATTTTGATATTATATTTATATATATATATCGATTTGAATATTGGGTTCAAAATGTATAGAAACGATGTAATAAAAAATTGGGTTCTCCAAAGACCATTTAAGAAAAATTCCTACAAATGTAACATTTAATTTATTTTAATTAAATTCATGGTACTTGAGATCCATGGTATTGTACAATTGAGAGGAAAAAATTATATTTGTTTTATGTATTATATATATAATTAATGTTGTGTAATTTTTATCAATTAGAAATCAATTTAGTTATTGAAATGACATTACGAAAAATTCTAATCTATATATAAATATGAAAAAATAATAAAATATTTAGAGGTAATCGATTCAAAATTAATGAGATTTATCTTATTTTTATGAGATAAAAAATGAATTTATCAATGTCATAATATTCATAGAACAATGTTTGATATGTAAAGAATAATAATATTCAATCTTATTCTATAAAAATTTTATAAAAAAAAATTGGATCCTTTCATGATGATATTCTAATAGTATTAAAAGATAATTATACATATGAATAAGAAAATAAAGAAATTAGGATAATTCATTAACGTTTTAGAATATAATAATTTTTTATATTTACTATGATATATTAATCTTATTTTATTATATTGAGAATTTCCATGTTTCTATAGTGATCAATAATTTTACTATTAATGATTCAAAATAATATTGCGTGACTCCCACAATCTTATCAATGTGAATATGATCCTAATTAAATTTTGAAATCATTTTTAATTTTCCTAATTATTTATTTATTTTTTTCATTTTATAATTCCTTTTTATTATGAGGGAACCAGTATATGGTTTTTGTGACATGATCTGTTGAGAGAAAAAATGGAGTAGATGATACTTTATGATATTTTATTCTCTTAATGGAATTATTTTATCTTCATGAGATCATTTTAATATATAAAAATATTTATTTACTTACCCTAATATGTGAAATAATTTCCCCATGAATTAATCACATCATATTATTTGAGTATTTCTATAAAGTGGTTAGAAAATCATTCAATGATATGATAGATTGTTTTTTTGATAATATTATAAGATGAAATTGATGAAAATTTTAAATTTATCTGATTCCAATTAAAAAATGGATTAATAGAGTAATAAAATTATCATTATGGTGTGTGATAGTTAATAAAGAATTCAAAAAAAAACACCTGTTTAAATCTATAAAAGATATATGTTAAGCTATTATTAATAATTATTTTTAAATTTCTATGTAATTTTTATGCAAAGAAAATTATTTATAATCATAATTAAAATTAAATTTAGATGCATAACCACTTTTTAGCTAATTTAATATATAAACTACTGTAAAAGAGGTCATTAGGAGTGATATACTAGGCAATTCTCAGTTCTAAAAATCCATGACTGTTGCAAAAAAGATGAAATCTCTATGCTTTTATCAGTTCTAGAAATGAGCTGATAAATGAGCCCTTTATCTACACAAAAATAACAGTGATAATTATACCTTTACCAATTAATATATAATAGAGGATATGATACTCCATGTTGCAGCAATTTAATTTCGCAATAAAAAGGACCCCATGTTCTACTCTTGTAGAAGTGCTAATAAGGGGTCACTTTATTATCACATAAAGTAGCCTTGATAAAAGGTCATACTACAAAGTTATTTTATATCACACTACATCAAATGAAAAATACCATATATTATTTTTTTGTAACAGAACACTATTGAACAAGAAACAATACTAGAAATTAGATAAATTAGATAAAAATAAATAATTGAAATGAAATATAATTAACAAAAAATTCATGGAAAGTACATAATTAGTGAAAATATGAACATACCTATATAAATCACCCCAGATCGAGTAAATAATTGAACCAATATAATAAAAACACATATAATGTTTTTAATAATATAATGAAATATATTCATCATAATGTATTTGTTATAATTTAATTATTGAGTCATATACTATGAAAATCATGTAGCATATTGAGATTTAGTTGACTCGGGACAGTCGCGTAATTCAATAATAATTTCTATGAATATAACCTACAATATTTTAACATTAAAATGATATGTAATGTAATTAGAAAATAAAAAATATAATTAATATAAAACAATTGAGGCATGTTTTCATAATTGTGACACTGTGATGTGCGATTTAAACTAAAATGACATGTGCATACTAAAAATATACACATTGAGTCATACCGCTTACAGAATGGACCATATTGGGGTGATTATTTTTTCTAAAAATAAAAATTTTCATATGTATCAATATCATAATGTATAAAATCATTTCAAATTTGTTTCCTCAGTTTTGAGCATGACTCTTGAAATTTTTTGGTAAAATTTTATTTTAAATAAGAACTGAACACTTTGAGTAATAATGGTGACATAATGTATGTGATTAACAAGATATTAATTCATACTCTCCAGAAGATAATTATGATCCATTTCAAAAATTATCAAGGCATTTTGAGTGTGTTGAATTATATTTTATACCTTGAATTTTTTCTGCTCAAATTTTTAATTTTCAATTGATGATAGAGACATTCATTCATATCATTAATATCATGTACCATAATGAGGATATGTGGACTCCTACATATCAAAATTGAATTTTTTATAATTTTCCTAAAGTATCAGATCAATAAAAATTACGTTTCTCTGTTTTGATTATGTTTTTTAAAATTTTTACAGGAAACAATGGAAAAATTAACTAAAAAGATGCACATGGAGTCATAACGGTCACATCATGCATTCCATTGAGGTACTGAGAATTCCTACATCTCCAAAATGACATATTATATTTTTTTAAAAGTAATCATAAAAACCAGAAGTATTTGATCAGTTTGGATTACATCACTTTTGTTTTTAACTAAAATGTAATTTTAAACAAGAACCATGAACATTATGTCGTACCAGTAACATATTGTATGATTTTAAAACGATAAAGATTAAAAAACATTATATATGAATTATAAATGGTTTTATTAATGTATTATTATAATCCAAGTAGGCCTTCTCATTTTTTATTCAGTGGAACATTTTAATCCAAATGGTCAATTTTAAATTAATAACATAGACATTGATTAATACTAAGAACATCATGTATAATATTAATATGATGATGATCCCTATAAATAAAAAATATCAAATGTACTACATTATTATCATATATTTAAGATATGTTTTTGTTTTATTAGTTTTGAGTATGGTAGTTGTATTCATTGTAGAAATTAAATTCACATTAAAATAAATACACCCACTTTGAGTAATAAAAGTTGCACCATGATTCAAATTGATGATTGGATCATTAATACACATCACAAAATAATTTTCAATTTTTCATATAATGTATTCAAATCATACGAATTCATATTATCAGTTTTCACTAAGAATTTTTTTTAATTAAAATTTCTATTTAAAATAAAAACATGCAATTTGAGTAATACCAGTAAAATATTATGTGGGTTTGATGGAAGAATGATATCAACATGTAATAATTATTTAAACACTATTTTTTATAATTTTAATGAAAATATGAGGGTTTTTTCTTTGTTTTTAGAAAGATACACTTTTTTACTAATATGTCAGTTTTTTATTGATATCAAACACGTTGAGTCATACCGAGCACATCATGTATCAAATAGAGGTGATTTTTATTCAATAATTTGACTAATTATAAATAATTTATTTCATAATGTATTAAAATATTCTAAAATTGGTTTTTTAGTTTTGATACTGATTAATTTATTTTTTTCCAAAATTATTTTAAATTTTAAATAAAAATATGCACCTACTGTCATATTGATCATTGTGTGTAAGATTTAGCTGAAAATGATTTTTTTAACTCCAAATTACTTTTGTATCAATTTTTTAATGTATCTAAACAATCATAAACTTTATTCATGGTTTTGAGTATTCCAAATGATGTTCACTAAAATAACATTTTTAAGTTAATATATTATCTTCGAGTCTTGTTAGTCACATCATTTGATTTTGTGTCTAATTGAAGTGATACTGATTCCTAAACATCTCAAATGAGAAATTAATTTGTTATATTAAATTATCAAAAAAATCTGAGTGTGTTTTTATTTTAAAATGAGTTATACATTTTGACCAAAAATATCAATTTTATATTGTTATCATATACATTGAGTCGTTCCATGCCCATCAAGTATCATATTGTGTTCTGTTAAATCTATGAGGTTAATAATGGCATGTGAATAATATTAGTAATTTTTCAAAACAATATGAATGCATTTTCTTGGGCATGATAATGCCAGTCTTGATTTCTACTAAACCTATTGTCAATTTTAAATAAAAATATGAAATTTTAATCATATGAGTCACACCATATGTATGGTAGATGTCCATCTAATTCATCCAGGTCCCACATTTTATTTATTTCTTTTTCATAAATTAAACATGAGAAAAATGTGATTTATTGTTATTCAGTATTCCAATTTTGTTTATTTAAATAAATATATTTTAAAATAAAAACACACACATTCAACCTTACTGGTCACATCTTGGATGGTATTTACATGGAAAAAATTCTTAAACATAAAAATGAATTATGAATCATTTTTAAAATTATCATTACAATCAGATATTAAGTTCTCAATTTTCATTGAGGTAATATATTTGAAAATAATAATTTATAAACATATAACAGACATAATGAATAATACCAGAACCCTCACATGCTTTATTGAGGTGAGTATGACTCTTATATGTCAAAAAAACACTAAATATCATTTTTCAAAAGTGTCAAAATAATATGAATCTGATTTATTAGTTTTGATTATATGAGAAGATTTTTTAATTAAAATAATTTCATTTTTAAATAAATTTAAAAAAAAATACTTACTGTCGCATTCAATGTAAAATTATTGTTTATTTAAAGAATTTATTGTTCGTATTACGTATGTAAAATTTGAAAAAAAATATTAAAACAATATAAAGGACGTTTCAAATTTTTTATTTTTAAACTTCTGTTATTTACTCTAACAATATTTAATATTAGAAACATGCAAATTAATTTATATCTATCATTGGGTGTGTAGGATTTTTGTGGGTAAGATTAATACATTGAAGAAGTATATATATATATATATATCTAAAATTTCAATGTAAATTCCTGATTGTTTTCATGGTTTTCAATGAGGGAGACATTTAAAATTAAATGTCATTATTAAATTGATAACAGAATGTTTTAATCACACCTTGATCATAGTGTATTAGAATAAGGTACAAATGTTTCATACACATAACAAGTTACTTATGGATTCTCTCTTAATTTATCAAAACAATAAAAATTCATTTCGTGGTTCGCAAGATTCTAGCTGTCTTTTTTAGTAGTAATATTTTCATTTAAAAATAAAAAGTTACACCTCGTGTCATTTTAGTCACACCATTTGTCGGATTCTGGTGTTACTAATTCTAACATGTCTCAAATGAATTTTGGATCACATTATTAAATTAAAAATACAATAAAAATTCATTCATATATATTTAATATAGATGATAGTTATGAAGTAAAATATAATTATAAAGAAAAACATAATTTCAGGTTATATCACTATCATTTTTGTCTAGATTGATGTGAAAATTACATACTATGTGATGTTTTTATTTAAAACTACTACACCTATGTATATATTTATAAAATATTACATTTGAGTTGTTGATGGAACCCCAACTTCCAAAAAATTCCTCAGACAAAAGAATTATTTTCTCTATTTTCATTCGTGTTGCGGATGACTGAAATAAAAAAAATAAAATTTCACAAAATATATGTACAAAAAATTAGTTAAAAATGATAAGTAATTAAATATAAAATATTTAATAAAAAAGATAAATCATAAACTAAATAAGTATCATGAACTAGACTTTTCATGATGTTTGTCTTCATTGGTGAACCTTTTCTTTATAATTTTTATCTTAGTTACTACCATAATGTCGAATCTCTCATGAAAAAGTGAATAATTGAATAGACCACAAGAAATTGGGAAATATAATTCATTGATATAATTAAATTATTGTTATTTTTGTATTACTATAAGGATATATTAAACATAAATATGAAATAATAAATTGTTTAAATGTATATTTTAATCTAAACACCATAATTGTTTTCTTACCAAGTACATTGTGTATTTTATTGATTAATGATGGATTTTATATTGTCTTTTTATCATATAATTTAATAAATAATCAAGTAAATCTAAAAATATTATAGTTTGAAAACAATAAATGATGAATTTATTGTAGAATAAAAAAAAATTCACCCATCAAGAAGGAATCATCCTTGTTGAATGCTTTAAATAAGGACATGACTGGTTATTATTTATTGAATAAATAATTTATTCCTATAAAAAATTATTCATTAGCATATAACTATTATCATTTATTAATTTAACTAAAAATTATTTTTTAATTTAATATTGATTATATCGTAATAAAGTATGTCATAAACATTCACCATCATAGTGAGTAAAAACTCAATGAAAAACAATTTATCATATTTGATGGAAGAATCATCAAGGTGAACCATTAAGTATTTTCAAAATACAATGACCTCCATTACAAATTTTCAACCCATTTTGATAGAATTAATTATCATATTTGATAGTGTTACATATAAGAATATTCTTTCAAATATTCTGTGTGATGATTAAATCAACAATAAAATCGTAATTCAATATAAAAAACCTGAATATCATTATTGTCATTTATTTTTTATAGATAATTATTATGTGTATTTTTTAATGTTCTTTTAAACATGAATGATTTTACAAAATTTAATTTTTACATGCATAATGAATTTTATTTGTATATATTTTACAAATATTTCTCATAGTATAGCATGCATATAATTAATTATTGAATTTTGTAGCTAATTCCACCACCTAGAAAGGTCAAACCACAATATTTTTCATTTCTAAATAATCATGATTCATTCAATGAAGTTGTAATGATAAATTTTTGTCCCTATGATAGGTGTGGACAAGGTAATATTGAAAGGTCTGTTGCATTTATAAATTGAATATTTATATTTTATTGATTCAATTTTTTTATCTATCGATTTATCCATTTATTATATCATACAATGAATTAGAAAATTTTAATCAATTTTTACTACCTCTTTATATGAACAATATTTTTAAATACATATGTCATATATCATTATAATATTATAAATTCAGGTTATAAATGTTCCAATATAACCATTTGTAGTTTTATTATATGCATTATCAATTAAAACAAGAAAAATCAATACTCAACTAATGAGAGTCCTCATTAAACACTCAAATGTCATATTTTAGAATGTATTTATGTCGTATCGTGACATCTGGGATATCAAACATTGTAACCAATGCAATATGGAATTATGTGGTTATAGGTAAATGTAAATCACAATAACTATACCACAAAATTTTTATTTATATAATGTCTTTGGATGTTGATTTATTCTAATTTAGAAGAAAGAGTAATAAAAATATATATTACCATGGAAAGGATATGTGGTAGGGGGAATGACTATCCTCAAGTATATTGGTTTAATTTGTTATGTGGGAATATAATTATTCCAATACCAGTTCAGTTAAATAATTTATCATATATTGCATCAATAAAATAGGAAAGAAAATAATATATTTATGTGGAAAATAAAATATTGTAGTTAATCTATTTATCTCTATAATAATTTCACATTAATATATGTATCTTTTTTTAATTTTTAAAATATTATTGAAGAGGCCCTTGGAAACATAATCATATAAGGTGACCATATTGTTCAAGAATCATCAAAGTTGCATAAATTCGTTTTTATTTTGGTACATTCACAATAGATTCATGTGTCAAAAAAATATTACAAATATGAAAATGAATAGATTATTTTATGTAATACTATTATAAATAATTTATAATTATTGTTATTCCATAGGTAAAGAGGTATCCCATACTATTTTCATGTTTTCATGAACTAGTTTACCATATTAATTAATATAATCCTCCTTCTCCTTCACATGACATGAGATTGAGGTTGATCCATATTTTTATTCATCAATATCTATATAATAAAATGAAAGTACAATATTTTATATATCATAAAACATTTATTTTTTAATTAAAATACATTCTATTTTCATCTATACTGATGTGTACCTCATACTAGATTTCTGATAGGTGTACATTTGTTTGATTCATGTTTTCTAGTTTCATAAATTTTTTCATGTTTTATTTATTAACAATTTCAAAAACAAATGAATAAAATAAATAATGTAAAAAAAAATATAGTGTTTACTCAAATAGATCTTATCTTATTAATCATTGTGAGTATTATAAGAAAACTAAACATATTTCGTTCATTATAATGTGTTCATAACTTACTTGTGGGAGGGGGTTTACCTTCAACTCAGTTTCCCTAATATGTATCCTAGTTTGAAGATCCAGAAATCATCTATAGGTTTTTCTAGTGGCCATTAAAACATATACCATGTGAAAATATTCTTAAATAAATGTAATCAATAGGGAATAAATAAAATTTAGTCAATATTTTTTTTATAATTTTTTTGTACAATAAAGATATTTCATTATAAAATTGCAGTGATAACATTCCAAATACTTTCTTTCACCGCAATTTTGAAGTGACGCCAATAATCAATATCCCTTAACACATAAATCATCATTGTGACCCCAATATTACTATCTAAAAATGTCTTCTGTGGTTCAATAATATGATTATGTTGATTCCAAAAAGTGTCAAATTTTATTAACATATTTTCTTGAATTTGTGGTTTTATTCAACACTATAATGTTCTTCTATTGAGTTTATTTAATCAACATATTGTTAATACCCTAATAATTATTTAGTTTTATTATCAATATTATTTTATTTTCCTATATTGCTAATATCATCATTACTAGATGAAATCAACTACATGATTATCATTTATTTTCTAATAAATAAAAAAATGTCAATACATAAATTGGATTAGAGAAATGTCATATACATTCAGTATTTCCATGACTCTAATCTATGTTAATAGACTTTTTTCATCTCATATATCTATAATATAATATATCTATATCTATTGGTGTTCATGTGATGGGTGGGAGTATTAAATTAGGCATGTAAATACTAATAAAGAACAAAAAAATATACAACAATGCATTTATTTGTTTATATGTTCAGTTAAGTAACACACAAAAACATGTATGTAATTTTTATTAATATTGAGTATTCCATGATATTCATGTTTTCCAATATTATTTTATTACTAGTGATTTATTATAATTATAACACATGTTTTACCAATTTTTTCCCCTAACATTCAAATCATTTCAATAATTAAAAGGTAAATATTGAATCAATGGAGGGGAAATATTATTTATCTCCCTTGAAAAAAACGCATTCATAGGTAGCATGATATTTGACCTCAATCCCCTAGAATCCAAGCCCATCCCTCATGGATATCCATCACATTTACCAATTTCAACCAAATAATGAAATGGAGAAACCCTTATCTTTTTAGGAAGATCATTTTAAACACGGGAAAGTCATCAAAAAATTGTTTCTCTTGGGAAAGAACCACTCAATGGGTTCCATAATACATACATAATTCTATATGTTTTAAAACCATCTAAAAGAATAAACTTCATCACAAATTTCACATCACCCTCACCCATAGCCCTTAATGAATCAGTATCATGTCTATAGTAACCCACATACAAATGTATATGGAATGTTTTTATATTAATTATTATATGAATATTTTTAAAAAATTAATTATCCTAATATTAATATCCACCATTAATCCACTCAATGTAAAAGAAAATAATTTCACTATATAATATGTTTTATAATTAAAATAAATTTTCTAAATTTTTTTCACCCATCTCACCATCCGAAGAACAATCAATCATGTATAAATTTTTATTGATCACATTAATTATAATTTAATATATTAACATCAATATAAAATTAAAAATAACATATATATATCATCAAATTTCGTAATAATTATTTTAAATTCTCATGTATAATTAAACTATTCCAGAACTGCATTGGTAACAAAAAATTAAAAATACTATATAAATATGATCATAAAATTTTAATATTATAATATAATGATTGTATTAAATATTATATTACCAAAAACAATTAATATATTCTCATTATTAGTTATTAATTAATATATCCCATATAACTAGATTAATTTAAATAATGTTATACATTAACAATAACTATATAATAATCAATTTTACATAAAAAATTTCATTGAAAAAAATATATATTATTTAGTAGATACTTATATCAATTTATATATGATCAATATATTAAATCAATGTAAATGTCAATTTTCTTGATTTATTGATTAAATTAAGGGAATTTCATTATAATTTAATATCCTTTATTTGAATAAGAATATATATATATATGTATATATTTATTAGATATATAATGATGATGGATAAATTAATTTAAATAACATCTTGAAAAAATATTTTCCCACTTCATAATAGACCAATATAATGTTCTAACTGATAATGATCCTAAAAAAAAGTCAATAAATATATTTAAATTTATGAGAAAAAATTCATCAATAAATCATGGCACACTTTTCCTTTGATATCAACCTTGATTGAAAAGATTTATCGTATCATTTTTCGAAAACAATATTACTATGATTCTATAGTTACCAATGACATTTGATAATATAATGATGTATTTTTAAATTTCCATAATATATTAATGGAATTTAAGTAGTGGGCCCATGATTTTTAGGATATGAAATGAAGGGATTAATCAAGCTTCAGATTGAAAAATAAAGGAATTTGTGAAAAATATGTATAAATTATCCTATGTGACATATGTTATTCTATGAAGACTATTTGAATTATGAAAGAACTCTTTGAGTCATAATGGTGACCTAATGTGTGTGATTAACATGATATTAATTAATACTCTATAGAAATTTATTATGAGTCATTCCTTAAATTATAAATAATGTTTGAGTGTGTTAACATATTTTCTAATCATTGATTTTTTTCTACTAAAATATTATTTTTCAATTTATGATAGCGACATTGCTTCATATCGTTAATATCATGTACTATAATGAGGTTTTTTTAATTCCTACAGATCAAAAATAGATTTTGGATCATTTCCATAATGTATTAAAACAATAAAAATTACTTTTCTCAGTTTTGATTATGTTTGTTGTTGTTTTTACATTGAATAATGAAAAAAATAAATTAAAAGACACAATTTGAGTCATAACAATAACATCATGCATTGCATTAGGGTACTGAGGATTCCTCCATGTCCAAAATGACATATGGAAATTTTTTTAAAATGTATCATAACAAACCAAAAGTGTTTGATCAGTTTTTATTACATCACATTCCTTTTTAACTAAAAGGTAATTTTAAAATAGAAGCATGAATATTGTATCATACCAGTTACATATTGTATGGTTTTAAATTTTGATAGATTTTACAACGTCAGATATGAATTATGATTCATTTTCATAAATGTATTATTATTATCTAGGTAGGTTTTCTAAGTTTTTATTTAGTGTCACTTTTAAATCTAAATATTCAATTTTAAAATGATAACACAGACATTGAGTAATACTAGGAACATCATGTATAATATTAATATGAGTATTATTCTTATAATACAATAATATAAAATGTATTATATTATTAATGTATCAATATAATTTGAATGCGATTTTACAATTTTGAGCATGTAAGTTGTCTTCTTTGAATAAATTAATGTCACATTAAAATAATAACACACACTTTGAGTCATAAAAGTCTCACCATGATTTAAATTGAGGATTGGATAATTACTACACATAAGAAAATTTATTTTATTTTTCTTAAAAAGTATTTAAATCATAATAATCCATATTATTAGTTTTTATTACGATATTTCTTTGTTTAATTAAAATGTCTTTTTAAAGTGGAAACATGAAATTTGATTAATACTAGAAAGATATTGTGCGGTTTTAATGGAAGAATGATTTCTACATGTAAAAATTAATAATAAAATATTTTCTATAATTTTAATGGAAATATTAGAATTTTTTCTTAGTTTCCAGTGATTTACACTTTTTGTACTAATATGTTAATTTTATATTGATATCAAACACATTGAGTCATACTGAGTACATCGTGTATCTGATTGTGGTGATTCTTATTACAATATTTTAATAATTATAATTTTTTCATAATGTATCAAAATAATATAAATTTGGTTTCTTATATTGGATTATGTTAGTTTTCTTTTTTACTAAAATTATTTTCAATTTTAAATAAAAATATTCACCTATTGTATTATGGATCATTATGTGTAATATTGAGGTGCATATAATTATTAAAAATCAAAATTACTTATGTATCATTTTTTTAGTGTTTCTAAACAATTATTAAATTTTTTCTTGGTTTTGAATATTCAAATTTATTTTTACTAAAATATCATTTTAAAAAGAAAACATGATCTTTGAGTCATGTTAGTCACATAATTTGAGTGTGTGTCTATTTGAAGTGATGGTGATTCCTAAACATAAAAAAATGAGCAATGAATTTTTTCTATTAAATTATCAAGACAATATGAGTGTGTTTTTTAATTTAATTTATTTATACTTTTTGAACTAAAATATATATTTTATATTGATAACAGATACATTGAGACATTAAATTCCCATCAGGTATCATATTGTGGGTATGATAAATCTACGAAGTCATTAATTACATATGAATAATATTAATAAATTTTATAAACAACATTGATGCATTTTCTTGTGTTTAATTATGTTAGTATTATTTTCATCCAAAACTATTTTAAATTTTAAATAAAATATGAAATTTGAGTCATATCTGTCACAACATGTGTATGGTTGATGTTCATATAATTCATCCATGTCCCAACATTAATATATATCCTTTTTGTAAATTATAAAATAAATAAAAATTTGTTTTATTGATATTAAGTATTCTACCATTGTTTATTTACATTAATAAATTTTAAAATTTAAAAACACACATTCAGCAATACTAGACGCATCATGCATGGTATTGATACGAGACTAATTCCTAAACATAAAAAATCAATTATGATTCATTTTTTAAAACTATCATTATAATCATAGTTTATTATCTATGTTTTTATTGAGGTATAATAATTGAAAATAATAATTTATAAAATTATAACATAAACATTGAGTAATACCTTGAACCTCATGTACTTTATTGAGGTGAGGCTGACTCATACATGTCAAAATAAGTGTCCAGATCCCACCTTTACATGTTTTTTTCTACATTGGGGACCCTTTTCCTTATTACTGTTATCATAGTTACAAAAATGATTTCTAATATCTCATGAAAAAAAGAATAATGTAATAGATCTCTCGAAATTGATCAATATATTCTATTGATATAATAAAATAATTATATTTTTAGTATTACTATAATGAAGTAAATTAAACATAAATATAAAATAATAAATAATTTTAATGTATATTTTAATCTCTAAAAATGTTTTTTTTATTACCAGGTACATTGTGTATTGTGTTTATTAATGATGGATTTCATAATGACTATTTATTATATAGTTCATTAAATAATCAAGGAATTATAAAACTATAATAGTTTGATGTCCATTATTGTTGAATTTATTAGAGAATAAAAAGAAAAATCCACTATCATTAATGAATCATCCTTGTTGACTGCATGATAAAAGGACATGAATGAATATTAATAATTTAAGAAATCATTTATTCCAATAAAAAAATTATTTATTAGAAAAAAACTATTATCATTTATTGATTTAACAAAAATAATTATTTATATTTAATATTTTACTTTACATAATAATGTATATCATAAACATTCACCATCATAGAGAGTAAAATCTTTAAAAAAATTAATTTATCATATTTGATGGAAGAAAAATAAATTTAAACAATTATCTATTTTCAAAATACGATGACCTCCATTGGAAATTTTAAACCCCTTATGACAGAATTAATCATCAATATAAAACATTATTACATCCATATGACACGAAAATATTTTTTTTAATTATGTCATCTTAGATAATGTTATTTATTATTATATTCATTAAAAAATTATTTTTTATGACTAAATATAAAATAAAATCATAATTTATTATCAAAAAACGATAATATCATTATTATCATGTATTTTTTATAGATAAATATTATATGTTTTTTGTTAATGATATTCTGAAGATGAATGAATTTTCATTATTGAATTTACACATTCATAATTAATTTTAATTTTATAGATTTCACAAGGATTTGTGAAAGTATATCATGCATCTAATTATTTATTGAATTATGTAGCTAATTCCACTGCCCAGAATGGTGGAACCACAATATTTTTCATTTCGAAATAATCATGATTTAGTCGATGAAGTTGCAATGATAAACTTTTTTCCCAATAACAAGTTGGTACAAGGTATTCTATAAAGTTTTATTTTATTTATTAACTGATTTCCTATATTTAATTGATCTAGTTTTTTATATATCAATTTAGCAATATATAATATCGTACCCTGAATTAGAAATTTTCATCAATTTTTACTATAACTTCTTATGAACAATATTTAATAAATAAATATGTCATGTAACATTATAATATTATACATCCTTGTTATAAATGTTCCAATATCACCATTAACAGTTGTAATATAAGGATTATCAATTGAAACATGAAACTCAATAGTCACCTCTTGAGAATCCTCATTAAACACTCTAATGTAATATTTTAAAAGGTACTTATGATGTATCCTGACATCTAGTATATAATAAATTGTATCCCATGTAATATAGTGTTATGTGGTTGCAGGTAAATATAAAAATCATACAACTATACCATAAACATTTTTAGTAATTTAATGTGTTTGGATGTTGATTTATTCTCATTTAGAAGAATGATTAAAAAATTATTACCTTCGGTAATATTTGAGGTAGGGGGAATTACTACCCTCAAATATATTGGGTTCATTTGTTTTATGGGAATATAATTTCTCTAAAACTAGTTCATTTAAATCAATTTTCATATATTGGTTAACCAAATTCGGAAATAAAATAATATATTTATGTGGAAAATAAAATATTTTGGTTAATAAATTTATCTCTATAATCATTTCTATATATTATATGTATCTTTGTTTTTTTAATTCATTAAATATAATTGAGGAATCCCTTGAAATCATAATCATATAACGTGAACATATTTTTCTGGCCATGTTAATGTTACATAATGTTGTTTTTATTTTGGTACATTCACAACAGATTCTTGTGTCACCATAAATATAACTAATATAAAAATGAAAATATAATTTTATATAATACTATTATAAATAATATATAACTATTGTTATTCCATGGGTTTAGATTAATCCCATATTATTTTCATGCTTTCATCAACTAGTTTACCATGTTTATTCAGACAATACTTTTTCTACTTCACATTACATGATATTGATGTGGATTCATATTTTTATTCATCAATACATATATAAAAAGTATCATATATCGTTTTATATTCCATAAAAAATTTCTTTTTTAATTAAAATACATTCTAATTTCTTCTTTAGTGATGTATTCATCATACTGGCTTTCTGATAGGTGTACATTTGTCTGATTCATGTTCTATAGTTTCGTCAATTTTTTCTGTTTTATTAATTTACCATTTGTAAACCAATTGAATAAAATAAATAATAACTAAAAAATATATTATTTACTAAAAATAATCTTAAATGATCAATCATTGTGAGTATTGAATAAAAAAAACCATATTTCCATCATTATAATTTGTTAATAACATACTTGTGGGAGGGGTTTACATTCAACTCATGTTCCCTAACATGTATCATGTAATGAAGTGCCTGAAATAATATATAGGATTTTCTAGTGGCCATTTTAACAAATACAATGTGAAAATATTCTTAAATAAATTTAATCTATAGAGAATAAATAAAATTTAATGAATATTTATTCTTATAATTTTTTATACAATAAAGAAATTAAATTATAAAATTGAAGTAATAACATCTTAGATAGTATATTTCAATGTATTTTTTAAGTGAAACCAAGAATAAATATCAATAAACATATAAATTATCATATTCACCCCAATATTACTAACGCAAAATGACTTGTGGGGGCCAATAAGATGATTTGGGTGATTCCAACAAGCGTCATATTTTTTACCTTATCTTCTACCATTGATTGTTTTATTCAACACTATGATGTTCTTCTATTGATATTATTTATTCAACTTATTATTGATACCCTAATAATTCTATAGATTCATTATAAACATTATGTTATTTCCCTACATTGTTAATATCATCATGACTAGATGATATCAACTACATGAGTATCATTTATTTTCTAATGAATAATAACAATGTCAACACATACACCGTGTTAGAGAAATTTAATATACATTCACTATTACACCGAATCTAATCTACGTTAGTACTAATTTTTCCATCTCATATATCTATTATATAATATCTCTATATCTATTTTTGTTCATGTGGGGTGGGAGTATAAAATTAATCATGTAAATACTTATAAGGTACCAAAAATATACAACAAAGCATATATTTGTGTATATGATCAATGTATTGACACAAAAAAAGAAAAAAGTATAATTTTTTTTAATATTGAGGATTCCTTGAAATTCAAATTTTCCAACATAATTTACTACTACTGAATTATACTAATTATAACACATGTTTAACCAAGTATTATCCCTAACATTCATATCACTTCAACATTAAATAGGTAAATATTGAATTCAAGGAGGGGAATTATAATTTATCTCCCATGAAAAAAAACCCAATCATAGGTAACATGATATTCATCCTCAAAACCCTATCATCCATGACCATAACTCAAGGATATCCATAAAATGTACCAATTTCTTCTAAATCATGAAATAGGGAAACACTGTTTTTTCATAGGAATATCATTTGAAACATAGTGAAGTCTTCAAAACATTGGTTATATAAAGAAATAACAACCCAAAGGGTTACAAAATACATTACATAAACCGATATTTCAAAAAATTATTGAAAGTAACAAACAACAACACAAGTTTTTCATCACCCTCACCCATATCCCTTAATGAATCTCTATCATGTCTATAGTAACCCACATTCCAATGTATCAGGTATGTAATCATATTTCTTATTCTATAAATATTTAAAAAAATATACTATTATAATATTAATATTCATAAATAATCAACTAATTATAAATTAAAAAAAATTTATTATGTAATATCTGGTGTAATTAAAATAATTTTGCAGAATAGTTTTGACCCATTTTCCATCACCAAGAACAATCGACCATGTATAAATTCTTATTGATCATGTTAATTCTGATTGAATATATTAATCAGAAATATAAAATTAAAATTAACATATATATCATTTATTTCATTATAATTATCTTAAATTCTCATGTATTATGAACCTTTTCCAGAATAACATTGGTAAAAAAATTAAATATACTATAAAAATATGAGAATAAAATTTAACAATAATAATATAATGATTTTTTCAAATATTAAAATAACAAAACAAATTCATATATTCCCATTATCTGTTATACATAAATATATCCCAAATTAATAGACAAATTTAAATAATGTAGAACATTAAAATTCACAAATAATAATAATCAATTTAAAAAAAATATAATTGAAAATAAGTAAGTTAATTTAGTAGATACATTTATCAATTTATTGTTGATAAAAATATTAAATCAATGGAAATATTAATTTTCTTGATTTATTTTTTCGATTATGTTAATTTCATTATAAATTTAAATCCTCTATTTTAATAAAAATATAAATAAATTTTATTTATTAAGTATATAATACTGATGTATGAAGTAAAATTTATTGAAGTGATGTAATTTAGATAACACATTGAAAAAAAAATATCATCACTCCTCTGAATATTCCAAGATAAAGTTTGAATTGATAATGATCATTAAAAAATTCAATAAATATATAAAAATTTAAGAGGAAAATTTCATCAAACATTCATGGTACCCTTTTTCATTGTAATCAACCTTGATTGAAAAGATATAATGATTCATTTTTCTAGAAACATATTTCTATGAATATCTAGTTATCCATGACATTGGATTTAATGATGATTTATTTTCTAATTTCTATAATCTATTGATGGAATTTGAATATTGGACATATTTTTGTTAGGATATGAAATGAATGGAATATAAATTATTCTTATAAGAAAATAAAGTACATTGTGAAAAAAATATACATCTTCTCCTATGTGAAATATGTTATTCCGTGGACACTATTTAAATACCACTAGAAACTGATAATATTTTAATAAATTGTTCATGAGATAATAATGTTCATGAATATTCAAGGGACATCAAACAACTACTATTTGTAATATATTATATTAGATAATGATTTTGTAAATCACAAACAATTCAATGGTTGTACTACTAGTAATACATAAATAATTTCTGCCAATAAATAGAATTAAATTCATTTAATGATAACCATTATCAAAATGAAACTAATCTATTAAAATAGGGATGATCGTATTTTTATGTAAATTAAGACTGCATAATGGTCTTGTTAATTTGAAATTTTCAGTGAGAATGGATTATAACGTATTGGGTACATTGGAGGATTTCAATTCAACTATAAGAAATGGGAAATCCTATATGATAATGTTTTAATCCCATATAACAACTTACCAATGTTAAGAAGAAAAATGAATTAATTTTTTCTAGTTAGGAATTATCATTTTTTCCTGGTTGAGAACATCGTCAAAAAAACCACATATCTGAAACAAGTGTTCAAGATGCGAGGAAAGGGATAAGAAAACATTCACTGGATTCTAGATTTGATTTTCTTGGTGTAACACACATGTGGAGCATCGAATGTTGGTGAGTTCCACCGAAGATATATAATCCTGATAAATTAGTCACACTTAGGTTTTTTTAAATAGATATTGAATAATTTTATTATAACTTAAAATGAACTTACAAAACTATCTTTTATTAGCGCATATGTTTTTGTACTGATTAAAATAGCTTTTATCATGGTTTTTTTCTTATTATCCTCAATAATTATAATTTATAATAAATCATTGATAAATTGAACCATTATCTATACTAAATCATTAGAACCAATAAAGAATATATAATTATATTTGTATATAAAATTTTCATAAATATATTTATATAATTTAATATTTTTTATAATAATATTATAATTTTTTAAATATAATTTTTTATTTATAATTACATAAATATATTCATGAAAAACAATTTTTTAATCATACATTTATAAATACATAAATAAATTTTTTATAATTATAAATATATTTGTATGATTATTTATATGTGTATAATTAAATTACATCTTTTAAATTTAAATAATAATTATATTCTTTATTTAAATAAATTAGTCATAATTTTATAATTCTAAATATTTTTATATCATTATATATATATATATATTTATAAGCATATATATATTATATATATATATATATATTATTATAGTAATTATATTCATTATTTAAAACTTACTACTATAATATTTGAAATATTTAAATATATTGTTACATATTTAGAAATATAAGAATACAATAAAGAAATCAATATTTATATACTTATATCACTATATATATTTATATAATTATATTTATAACCCCCAGGTGCAGCTTAGTGATAGAGGCCCCTCTATGTCATGGTGATGTCTCGAGATTGATTATACTTGAGTACCTCCCAGAATTGTAAAACACCTTCTTTTCATTGTAACATAGAATTATTTCCTGAACAAAATCACACCGCGACCTCAATATAAATATGTACGTATATAATAAACAAATAAATAAATATTGTATATTCATTATTTTATTAAATTTTTAAAATTCTTTGTTATATATAATAATTTAAAAATTTTCTAAAAAATAATATTATTTTTTTATAATAATTATAAATATTTAAATATATAAACATATTAAATATACATTTATAAAATTATTTACATTTAAATATTTATTTAAATATAAATTTTTGACGTTATTAAATTATATAAAATTTTAAAGAGATGCATTTTAAAAATGAGTGAAATTGAATAATTAAAAATGAGTTCACATTAAAATCATTGAAAATATAGATATTATTTATTAATGAAATATATATTGTTAAACATACCAGAATATATATTAATGTACAGATTTATATATAATGAAAAATCACAAACAATATATAAATTTTATATAAATAAATTATAAAAAATGATAAATTTCCAAAAAATATAAATATTATCAAAACTATATATATTATATATCTATAGTAATGTTAATAATAAATAAATTAAATTGTATTGTTAAAATATTAATGTATTTAATGTATCATATTACAATCAAATACTAAATAACAATAAAAAATTGATAAATTACATAAATATTATGTGAATGTGTTTCTGTACAAGACTAAATTGACTATGTAATAATTTGTTCTTTTAGGATGTATATTAAATTTCATTAATTTTTTATATGTATTTGAAATTGATGTGATAAAAATAGATATATGTTAAATTGATAAATCAAACAACATTATAAATGAATAAGACAACAATAAATTTTTTATTTTTACATTTTCATCGTTTCCATTTATTTATATTTATATGTATTATAAATTTCAAAATTTATTAAATATATATAATAATTCATAATTTTCATTAATAATTGTTTGATTTATTATTTTTTAAATAATTATTATTTTATACATTTTTTTTCATAATTATTATTACATAATGATTTTTAAATTTTCATGATTAATAATTACCATTTATTAATTAATTATATATATATGTAATATTTTTTAATATTAATAATATCTATGTTTTTTAATTTAATTTATGCATTTTTTGAATAAATATTTAAGTAATAAAATGTTAGATATTTTTTTTAATTTATTATTTTTAATATTTAATTTCTCATAGTTATATTATTGTATTCGTTTAACATATCTATATAATAAATATATACTATTTATTAAAAGTTATAATATAGATATTTATTTTATTTATTTTTATCTATATTAATTTACATAATTTTTTTAGCATTTTATAATTTTCAACTTCATTAATAAATTATTTTTTATTCTAGACCTTCATAACATATAATGTTATATTTATTATAAAATCTAACCTTTATTTTTGATAAAAATATAGTGAAAATAAAGGTTACACTATCTCTATGACTGTAACGGTTACCCTTTTTGTGTGGTAAAAAGGACTTATAATACAGTAATTTTATCATTGCGTTTTGGTGGGGTGATAAAAGGTAACCCCTATCAGCTCTTTAGTAAGATCTAATAAAGGATATGTTTATCAGCAATTTTTTCATTCACTATTAAATGACATTTTTAGATGTCATTTTGGTATGAATATGATTGTATTCATTTTCTTAATACTTTTACTAGTCGTTTTTACAATTTTTATTAATATGAAACCCATTGAAAATGGAATACGATAAAATTAAAATAAAATAAGAACACTAAATCCAATTTGAAATATATAAAAAATATTATTGTGTGATATAACCGATTGAATATTAAATGTAATAGAAATTTACTAATGAAATGATTCATTTAATTAAAAATATTATCACTCAAAAATGATATCAAACATAAAATTTCGAAGTAATGGATTTATGATATGAAATGTATGATGATGGAATTCTTATTAATTTTATCAGGATAGTAAATGAATTTATTTATAATAACATTGGATTTGTATATATATTAGAGGATTCAAAAATTGGTTAAATTTTATATGGAATTTTATCAATAAATTTGACAAAAAATGGTTTTAATTCGAAGATAGGAAACCCAAATAACTATATAATAACGATTTGTACATTGTTGTTGTTTCAAATTAAATTATTAACCTCTTATTTTGAATAAAAACCATAAATAGAAGGGAAATATTTCATTATGTAAAATGATGATGAATATTCATTTTTAGGAGAAGTACGTGTCCCCTACTGAAATTGAATAAGATAGAGAGTATATATATGTATATTAAATTATAATGTCACCTAATTTGAAATGATTCTTACATTAAATTTATAAATATAGTTGAAAAAAAATCCTTCTAATGTTTTAGTTGTTGTGACGTTTTACATTTCTTAACTATTAATAGCGAAGAGGGCTTGTCATAAAAGATATCATCAATAAACAGGAATCCTAATTTTTTAAATTACTTGCATAAAAATATATATTGATTATAATAAATATAAAATAATAAGAAAAATAAGATTCGATCTACGATATAATGTAAAAAACAAATGTTCAATAAATTTTTTGGAATTATAATTTCAATGAATTAATTGGAAAACAATATTTCGAACATTCATGAATATAATTGTGATTAATTTTTTTTAAAAGGATAACATAAGGATGACATTTAGACATATTACCTTTTTAATAATGACCTTTGACTATTTTATTATCCAAAATATAATTGCAAAATGTAGTGTATTTTATCGAAAATGAAGCTAACAATTTAAAATAAAATTATTTGTGATTATAGGAGAATAATGAATAATTTATTAAAAAACTCATAGAATTAATTTACAAGGACTATGGAAAAGAAAAAAATTATCATATATTCAAAAAAAACATACATAGAATCAGAAAACAATATTAGAAGATTCTTAAATTTTAATTCATTCTTACAAAAATCTAATGAATATATATGAAGGAAATGATATTTTTTGGTCAATGATGATTTAATTTTGACATGTTTTTTATGTATAAAGCTTAATGAAAAGGGTTGGAAATTATTTTCATCAAAATATTAAATTTATTATAATTAATGTTTTTAACATGAAAAATCAAATCAACTCTATCAAATATAATAAGATGAATATCATAAAGAATAATTTATATACTATTTAATAATATGGAAAATTAAAAGAAATATTATACTTTAATTTTGTTTCTAATTGAATACTAGTTAAAAACATAGAAATAATAAATATTTTTCTATATATATTTACAATTTCTATAGATGAGTAAGATTATAATTGAATTGGTTGAATTTTATAATCTATAATATAAATTCTATTTATTGTTGTTCAATATTTCATTATCAATTATTAATATAATTCAAAAATATATAGGCCTCATGAAATGTGGATGAGAAATGTTTTTCATGTGAAAAATTATCTAATAAGTAAAATATCATGATCTAAGATGTGAGAATATATCAAAACTTAATAAAAATTATATGATATTAATTGTTTATTCAATAAAAGGAATAGTTTTCTTCTTCTCTACAAAAAATAAAACATTAATTTTGAGCTTATTTACATTAAAATTAATATAAAATCAATGAATTCATTTATTTTTTATTTTAAATTAATGAATTTATTAAGTAAAATCAATGGATACTTGACATAAAAAATTTATCTTATAAATAATGATATATTATAATATTAATAAAATAAAATGTTGTTATATATGATTTTTTATTATTTTAATTGAAAATTCAGTAATTCGTAAAAGAGCATGTATTAAAAATAATGACTATAACTTTTTAGTATAATAATAATAATTTTATTAATAAAATCAAAGATAATATACTTTTTTTTTAAAATTTATAAGATTTAAAAGAATCTTATATATATAAATAAAAATTATTTATTATAAAATATAAATTATGAAATTATTTTATATAATGGATATTGAAATATTAGGTTTTTATTTTTATTATAAATAGTGGAACGTCATTTTTTCCTGGGACTGTCATTGTCAATAAACAATAAAACAAAAGGATAAGTGTTCTCTACCACAAAGGTATGTGAAAAAACTAAATATATGAATTATTTTGATAGATTATTTGGGTCAAAATATTAATATGTAATATATAAACCATATATATATGAATAAAATTGTTTTGATACAATCCACAATGATCTCGGAATAAATTTATTCTAATTTATGGTGTCATATAAGACACTAATACCAATTTATTTATTATTATTCCATTTTTTATATTATTTTTTCAACAATATATAAATTCACATTCATGGAGTAAAATTCTCTATCTTCATAATAAATAATGATTTTTATATGATACATTAATGTTATTTTTGTTTGATTATAAATAAAATTATGGGTATAAATAGAATTAAATATATAACAATTACTATTTTGTATTTTCCCATAATTAATTGTATTAAACATGAGTAAAAAATTTTAAATAATCAATTTAGAAAAGAGTTAAAATGGAAAAAATAAATATGTATTATAATAATAATATTTTATATTATATATGAGTATATGTATTATAAATACTCTTATGAAAAATATATATCATCTAGGGTATAAATATATGTGTTTTCAATGATTTTGATCAAATATAAATAGTTACTACATGTTTTACATGATAAATATTTATTTTAAATACCTTAATATTTTTAATTATATTTTAACAAAAAAAATAAGTTATAATTTGGATGTGTTTTATGATTTGTATTGATGTTGAATTTATATGGGATGATTATCCCCTAAGTGGTGATATATTTATATTATAAAAGTATTTATAATGTGATTCAACATTTGGATATCAAAATCAAAGAATGTAATCCAATTTTAATTAATAATTATGGTGAACTGAATGAAGAATCATGTGATATTTGTTTGTTGAATATTATATGAATGTGTGAATATGATACAGTAGGTAAAATATATATATAACACATTTAGATTAGTCTTTTTATTATGAATATATTTTTAATAATTAAAAGATAATGTAATTATTGTTGAAAAATATTTTCAAAGAAAGACATACTATAAATATTGATAAATAATTAATATAAATATGATTAAATATAGAATTTAAAAATCAAACTGATTTGAGTTCACAAGGGGTGTTTTATAGTTGTTTATGAAACCTTTGAATGAAAAAATGATGTATATTTTGAATACATTGTTGAAAATAATTCAAAAATAATTACTTATGGGATTTAGATACATGATATAGTGGAAATAGTTTAACTAAAATGGTTTCTTATTTTATAATAAAACAATATCATAATAGTTATATTCATATACAAAATACATAAATTTTTCTAAAGGAATGTAAAATCAGAGTTATATTAATTTTGAATATTTTTTCCCATATTTCAAGGATTATGAATTTTTAATTTATGATATATATCATCAGGAAATTTATCAAATCGATTTGTTGAAACAAATAAATCCAAAATATATCTTTTGTTATGGTTTATAAGGTTGTCATTTTAAATTTTTTCTAACAATATGTTGTTAGTATGTTATAAACAATGGAATTAAAATATCATTATAAAACACATGACAAAAATATTATTGTATATAATTATAAATTTATCATTATAGATATTATACATGTATCATATCTATGGTAAACCTTAATAACAATGCCAATATGTTTTCTCAATATACTATGGGATATCAATATTATGTAAAAGAGATTAAAAAATTTGTTAATGATACACTATTAAGAAAATCGAATCATAGTCAATAAATCTATCCATGCACAATGATAATGAGAAGAATTTCAGATACAATGGATCAATAATTATCTATATGTAATTATATTTTGAGGATCAACAACAAATTGAACAATAATGTCTTTCATTCTCATCAATATAATATATAAATAAAGATCATACATATGATTCAAAAAAATAGTATTTACATCATAATTTCATATTTTTAAATTCCATTTACATGAACATTGTGATTTCACATAATATTTTATGTTCATTATGTACTTGAAATGAGTATAGTTTTAATTAGAAATAATTAATATAATAATTGGTTCAAAATATTTAATATAATCATTAAAATAAAAAAAATTAAACTATAATATTACCCAATATATATATATATATATAAATTTAAATAATTTCCACAATATACACATTGTGTTGTGATTCTCTATATTTTTCATGAGTACAATTTCCTTCATCTTTTATGTGGAGTAGGTGTATCCAACATAGATTAATGTTTAAACAACATTAAATACTAAAATTCAATAAAAATAAATATTATTATTATTTAAATTTCATTTGTTAATTATTTAATCCCTTATAATCCTCAGAACCACTATAGTGATATATTATTGGTTATAAAAGGATGTCTTCATGTGAATTCATATTGTTATTCCATATTTCAATTGACAGATAATTTATTAATGACTAAATGATTATTAATTTGTAAAATTTTGTTTGTTATAATGTGAGTTTGAGAATATTTTATAGACCATATACTATTCTAGACATCCCTCTACATAATTTCAATTAGGTAATAAAAAAATGAATTTCTATTAGTTATAATTGATTAAGCCATTAAGGATTCATTGAATAGTATATCATTCATGTCATGTTTAACAAAACTCATCTTGTTCTAACATTTTCTATTTACTTTGATCATTCCATCAATATAAAAAATAAATTAGATACTTCATTTTCTATCCTCACACAAACATACATCATTAAAATATAATTGATTTTACTGATTAAAATCAATGAAACATGACTCCAAAAATTGAATCACATATGAAATAAAATATGTAAAATGCATCATTTTTTAAACTATGATGTCATATTAGAAGAATCATAATGGGTGTAATTCAATAAAAAATTGTGTTTTAATGGTTCCTAATGATGTAAATAACATAAAAATTATTGCACTGGCTATTGGATACAGTTCATATATAAAATAGATATTGACAATAATAATATATTCTATGAGGAATACATTATGTATCTATTATTATATATAATGTAATTCACCACATGAAATGTTATTCAAAATGTTACTGAGGAATTTTGTGTTCTAATGTTAGGTGAGAGGTTTTTATGTGCATCATCCATTATGATATTTCACAATAGGTATTCATATTTCAGGCTATGAATTTATATATTATAATATATTAAATTATTTGTGATCAAATTTATATTCTCATCAGTCTCATTCATACTTATATAAATTATATACCATCTTCATGTGATTTTGTAATAGAACATATCCTTCTATCTTCACCCAAATATTCATGAAGAATGTTTTTCCTCACACTTCTAAACTATTATGTTTTATCATGATCTATATCAACTCAATATCTATCTAAAATGTTAATATGAATTATATTCTTGATTCATAGATCAAATATAAAGAGTTATTTATGATCTATTAAGGGAATTTTTGAATGTTGATCGAATTTGAACCTGTATTAATTGTTTCATCATTTTCACATCATTTGGTAAAAGATATTAGTTAATGGATGATAATTTTGTGTATTTGTAATCATGTCATAACATTAGGATATTTTTCTCATTTACTTTTACACTAAAATTTGATTTATGGCAGAGGGGTAAATTTTATAGTATTCTATATTGTAAAATATGAGTTGTATACTGACTCTTTTCATCAAAATTTTATTACAGTTATGGTTATTTTTCATTATTATTCTCACATGTTTAAATCAGTTTGTGGAATAATCTCTTGCAATGAATATATAGACGGTGATACTTATTCATGGTGATTGATAACATGTGGTGATTCTATGAATTTCTTTGACAAACTATTGATGTTATTCCATATGTTTATGGTACTCATTATTAATCTATCTTGGTATGTTTCATTGATTGATCAATTATTCTATGAATATATGTATATTCTTTTATTATCACTTTTTTCATTAAATTGACCATAATGATTATTCTTTATAATCTATCCCCTATGAAGTGATGTGTCAAAAATATATTGGCATCAACATGGGTATATTTTAGAACATGTTATGTCAACCATGTCTTTAAGAAATCCAATCAAGGGAGATATTTCATGAATTTCTCGTTATATTATTTTATATAATGGGGGTGATGTATGTAGTGGATTTCACCATGTACACAACAAAAATATTATATCAGCGTAATGTAAATGTAATTTATTCACTAATTATATTCATGGAATGAACTAGTAGGTAATAAAAAAATTACAATTTAAAATTTTGGTAGTATCATATGGGGTCATTTACTATTATCCTAAATTAGTATCATATTTAATTTTAATATTTTGTGTCTAATAACATGATATATGGAAAGGATCCTAAATTGGAAAGCTGAGTGGATTTATCATGAATGTGTGAGTGTTTCAGTATAGACCATTGGATGAGTTGTATTTTAATTATACTTTTTTTCTATTGTATCCCACATTTATCTAGAATTTTATCGGACCCTTTTCCTATTTTTTGGTTATGTGATTGGTATATTGTTTTTAATATATATAATGTAAAACTGTTGTTTTTAATGCAACTATGAATTTCTATTCACATATTATTTAGTTTTGTATATTTTTATTGGATTTTTGTATACATTCATTTTAAATTTATATCAATAAAATATATTCTATATGATGTCTTTCTCAACCCTAAAATATTTTTAGAATCATTTTTCCTATTTTTTGGATTGAAAGATAATATATAGAATTCAGACCAACACTCGTTGATTTGGGTTATGGTGCTGACATGGAAAAAAAGTCCACAATTCATTCCTTAAATATCATGGACTATTGTTTTTGTTTTTATGATAAATGGATTGTTATAATTAATTTCAAGAACATTACTGTATACCATTATGTTACCATGAATATTGGAATTGATTCTCTTTTTTTTCATGTTTTATATTTTTTTTGAACACCCATTGGGTGATTACGATTACATTAATATTTCGATTACTTGTATTCTCTACGAATTAATGAATTATTTCTATTCACATATGAGAAAATTTCGTTTGTATTTTTTTGTAATCTAAAAGTAACGAAATTATTAAAATGCATGTTGAAATTTTTCATATGTTACTTGCATTTTTTATCTTATCAATAATTTACATGAACCTATTTATTATATTGAAGAGTATTTATATATTGTTATCAATAATGTGTAAATGATATATTATTGGACTATGTATTAAATATATAATGTGGGTTATTAATTATTTTAATTGTATCATATTTTGATGATCATTTTTATGTCTTCTATGTGTAGTTGTTATTATACCATTCATCCTTGATAATGTTGTGATTAATCTTAATGTTATTGTATAATATCGAGAAAAGTATCAAACATGATGTATTTTTCCATCTCTTGTACAAGAGGATGATTATGATTCCACTACCTTGTTTTTTCTATATATCATGTTATTGAATCAATTTAGGATAGTATCTTCTAGATAATTCATGTTCTGGGGGGTATTACAATTAGTTTGAGTATTTGATGGTTAAACCAAGTCATAAAATACCACACATAAAACCCTAAAAATCCATAAAACATGACGCTCCTATGATATAAGGGATTATATATGAGTCATAATGATGAAAATATACCTAGTGGAGAACCCATATGAAAGAAAATAAATTATTTTGACATTTTTTTCTTAGGGTTCTATGAGACATTTATGGGATGTTATAATTTCAGTTTCCAGATATGAAGGGTAATCATAGATAACCTATAATTGTAAATTCAAAAAGGAGTTATTACTTTATGCATTGAACATTGACGATGATAATTATTTGTTTGACCAATAATAAGGGTGATTTCAATGTCCACAAATTCTGAATTATTGAAAATGTTGATTAAAATTAAACCTCGATTTTTGGGAAACCGATTTAAGAAATTGATAAATTTCAATATAATTTTTACCTAGAATGAATTAAATTTTAGGATATCTAATCTATGAACACACATAATTTTTATTATTATGTATCAAATCATATAAAATTGCATCAATGAAGACAGAGTGGTATGTAATCTTCTAAATACTCATATATTGATATGCTCCTTATCACGAATTGTTTTTGTTTCATATAGTACATATATGTGTTTTTTAGTAGTATATCATTGTGATGGTATCCAATCTAAGCCTAAAATATGTTATTTGACTTCAATTTTTGGAGTTGGATTTGTTAGGTGTTATAAATACAGAAAAAAAATAACAGAATCTCATGTTGAAAAATATGTATCTCAAAAACAAAATCAATAGTTTGGAAGGAGGTAACATCTAATAATTTTATTAGAATGTATTAATGGATCTGATAAACAATTTGAAGTTGGGCAGTTAGGGTTGGGCCACAAATAATGTGCCAAACATATAATTGTTAGTGAATCTACTAAAACAATATCATATATGGTGTAATGGAAATGTTTCTCGTAGAATATATACAGCTAATTTGGATGTTTATTATAGTGGATAGGTAAGTTATTTAATATGAGTCTACATACATATTTCATATATATTCATTATTACATTGTCTGATTTTAGAACATATCAATAATTTATATCTTATTTTCTGGTCACTAGGTTTGACATTATGGTTATTCTTTCATCTACGTTCATATATATTAGTAAAACACTAAAAAAGAATGGGTATTATGTTTATATCTCTGATGAATTTTTGATAATTATATCTTTATTGGAGAACATTTTTAGATTCATAAATTTTTGGATTTCATATTCTAATTTGATCCATTGTAAGGATTTTTTGACTACATACCATTCAAACATCGAATATTATCTGAGGTGAGTTAATCTTTCTAGACATATTGTTGAGATGTTTATCTTGAACATTGAATCGAATATTGGGTTTAAACAATATTAAATATATTCTCTAAAAAGATATGTTCATTTTTTATGTGTATCTAAGGTCCTAGTAGTGTTTCAGAGATTGATTATACCCCCCCCCCATTTTTTATGGTGGTGGGAATGTTCAGATGAGTAATTCTAGAACAGTTCTTATGGTAAAATAATGAAAAGGTATTTTATTTTATGTGAATCATTTTACCTAGTACAAAACCTATATTTTTTTCATTTATATCATATGGAATTAGTTTCATATAAATAGATCATGGTGTAACCTACTGATCTATAGACTAAGGGATTTCCCATATCAATAAAATCAACTCAAGGTTCCCCTATATTGTTATATATGAATATATATTGTATAAATCATCATTTAATAGATTATAGATTGTTGAAAAATCTATAAATGAAATATAGGTACCTGTTTAAATGAATTTGTTGATTATTTTTTCAATTAAATACTGCCCATATCATTTCAATGACGGATATACATTCTATTTACCATTCCATTCAGGTCATTGATGAAGTAATATATAAGATAGTGTTTATGAGATACTATTGGAGTTATAGTATATTTAAATTATTATTTGAATAAATAAGACATAAAGGGTGATAATATATCTCAATAAATACCTAATCCACCCATACATTGACACATTTCTCATTTTTATTAATATATTGAATATTTATAGATATTACAATCAATTTCTTTACACCAACAATTTGTAATGAGTAATATTATATAACATCAAAATTATGATGGATTTAATATATTAATCTTGGAGGTAGGAGGTGAATATAATTATGAACATGGATCTCTTAGAGGTTTATATAATTTTTTAGGTGTTGGGAAAAATCCTTCAAGGTATCATTACAACATTTTTTGGTTGGATGTGTTTTTTGACAATGCATGTTCCCACAGTTGATTTTTGAGTTACAGAGATTCTTTTGACCATCCTTATTATAAAAAAACCATGACCTATTAGGATAATGTTGATAGTATTCTTAGTGAAGATGGTATTCTTCGAGTGGATTTTTCAATGACATGAATAATGTTGATGGTATTATTCGTGATTACGATGAGCTTCACAAAAAGTGGAGGTGAAGAGCATTACAGTAAAGCATTGCAGGGGAGGAAAAAATGAATTGACCAAACATTCCACGATTATGAAGAGCTCTCTGATCTGAAAATTGTCTTAGTGGATTGAAATATAGATAAAATTTTGGTCCAAATTTCATAGCTTCACGATTTATGATGACATGCCAATGAATTCTCAAGAATTGTTTGAGGGTTGTTTGATCCCTTATAAATATTCCATGACCACCTCGATAGATGTACATAGTTTTCCAATAATTTTTTTCTTCTATTGAATCATGAAGGAGGTTCGTGGAGGGAGTGTGCTTCTTGAATGCAAGATCTTCACAGTGGCTAATCTATCTCGATAAAAGAGGTGTGTTTGGTGTTGTCTCAATGATTTTCTCGAGGGAAGTATCTTTTCAAAGACATGATCTCTAGATATGTCCATCAGTGATGCGTGCGGTCAACCAGACTTCATTGAGGACACTCTTGATGATAATCAAGGTGATTTATTCAACATGATTCTCCTCAGTGATGTACCAGAATGACTTATATTTTAGGAAATTCTAGGGGTGAGTTCACGATCAAGGTGTATTCAACCATAAATATGGATTTGATCATATGTGATCAGTGGGGGGATACTCTATGGGGCAATGGGATTTCTCAAAAATTTACCATTTTGGTGTGGAATATAAGGAATAATGAGATTCCCACTACTGATAATATCCTACTTGTGGGTGTATCAATGGCATCTAGTTGCTGGTGTTGCAAAAATCTCAAATAAGAAATGTTGAAGAACCTATTATTTAATAGTGAATGTGAACGATGGACATGGAAGGCGTATAGTATTTTCTCTTAGTGGAATGAACAAGACGCGATTTATGAAGAAATTTTCAATCAGTGGATTAATGGTTTTGGAATGCACTATCCAGAGCAGAAAGGTAAGTTTATCATCTTTATTGCACGATGTTGGATAATTTAGAAAGATAGTAATAATGATTGATAAGGTATATTATGTGGAAATAGTCCCAATATTTTCATCAAGATGAAGAATACCTTGATGGATTTGTATGGTGTGTGAACTGGGTGACATGGGGCTCCGTTAGTAAGGTAATTAATCCTAGGGGCGTACAATTCGACATGGAGGAGAGGTCTGTTGAATTTGATAAACTGGTATCCCAAAAGAATTGTGTTTAAACTCAATACAGATGGCTCCCTCCTAAGAGGGTAGATGAGGGGAGGAGAAGAAATTCAAGACTAGAGGGGGTATATAGTTTCTTCTTTCTCAGCTTTTTAAGGTAGAGGTGATGCACTTTAGGCTAAGGTATGGGTGATGGTAATAGGTCTTGAGTTATGTGAGTAATGAAATTTAAATTTGATGGTAGTGGAAAAAGACACCATGATTTTCTATAAAGTACTCACTATAAGTAGTAGTTTACGTTAATATATAAAATATTATGTTCTTAACTGAAAACAACTATTTAGAGTCAACATGGAGATCACCCACACATGGAAAGAGGGTAATATGGTTTTTGATTTCTTAGCATCTCAATCCTCACAAACTCAATGCTTATCGTTCTTCCTTAAAATGGGTTCTTTTCCGTCAGGTGGTAATATTTTTTTATTAATTGTGTGTTGGGGCTCCACTACATTATACATCCATGATGTTTTTTATGTTGTTTTGGTTTTTTATATGTTTCCAAAATCAATAAAAATGATAATATTCATTCATGAGTTTTATGTGAATTGGGAAATAATATAAAATTAATTATTTAAAAATGACTATTATAACCTGTATATTAAATCTCTTGGAATAAATTTGAAAAAAACATATTTTAAAAAATATATAATGGTCATACATAGAATATATATTTATTAATTCACAAGAAATAAGAAATTATTTTTTAATAACAAAATATTATTCATAAAAAATAAGTTTTTTTTTAAATTTGTTTTTATTCATTTTTTATGAAATATAAAAAATATTTTTTGGATCGTTGAGAAATGTTAATTTATAGAATGATAATTTTTTTAATTCTTCATTTTATTATTATTTAGTGGATATTTTATTGTTATATTTCTAAAATGGTTATATTTCAATTGATAGTAAATAATAATAAATTTTATAAATTCAACTATTCAATTCATTGTATAAAATAGGAAAAAGTAGAAATGGGATTTTATTTTTATATTACATATGCATAATAAGAATTTAGTCATATATCATATAATTATATATAATTTAATCTTATTTATATATTATTTATTTATTAGTACATATTGGTACAAAAAAATTTATAATCAATATTTCCCATTCCCATTGATGGAGTAAATTTTAAATTAAATTAAACAACATTGTGAATTAAATATATAAATTTGGTATCCATATATTTTATTATATTTTAAAATTTTTTATTAAATATATCAATTTTAATTTAGTAATTATTAGTAGTAACAATTATAATTATTTGAAACCATACTAAGCATAAATCTGGTAGTTATGGTTAATAACATTATGATACAGAATAAATAAGGACTGTAAAACATTATCAATATCTATTACTGAGTTTAGTTTTGAAATTCACCTCAATTTTTATAATATATGGAATATTATTAACATTTTCCAATTATTTTTGGATTTATAATATTTAAATTACAAACATTTTAATAAATTTCATCTATTTGATTTTAAAATTGATAATATAATTTTCTACGGATAAAAATATATTTTTTTGTAATAAATACATAATTGGAAGATTAATAATGTTATAGTATCATATAAATTTATTTCAATTTTTTTAAAATTGAATAATTATAATTATTTTTTTAAGAAACATTGACATAGATATTTTTCATTTTTAAGAAATAAAAAATATATTATTTTAAAACAAACGAATTTATTATTTTTTTGATTAGTAAATGTGTCAAAAATGAATATATACATATATATGTTTAAAATATTTAAATGTTTTAATATATTATGTTCTATTAAATTTCATTTCATTAAAATTTCAATGTTAAACTAATTTAATATTACCAAAATTTTAAATATTAATATTTTAAAATAACATATATTTTATTAAATGATTTAAAATTATAGCAATATCATGTAATCAAATTATTGAATTATATATGGTGTATAATATGGTCCATAATCAATTTAATTTTTTATCATTCCCTTTATTATAGGTATCATAAACCAAAAAGTGTTAAGACATTAATATCAAGGTAATTTTTATAAGAATAATAGAGGTTTATTAATAAATGATAAGTATAAAATAATCTAAACATCCCAAAATTTCATTAGATTATAGTATTTTTACTCAAAAACTAGATTTATTTTAATGTTATCAATTTGGATAAATTTTAATATGTGAAATAATTTATATTAATATATTATTTTCGTTAATTCAATAAATTTTCCCTTAGTAGACATATATTTGGGAAACTCTTCTGCTCATTTCATCAGTCCAAATAAAGGATTTCATTATAAATATGTTCCAAAAAGACATTAATAAAATAATACTCAAATTTCATGATGTATTACAATGGTAATAATGTCAACCTTATAAATATTAATTTTTAAAATAGAGCAGTTTTTTCGATGATGTTATTTTTCTATTACAATGTTATTTTATTTTATTTTTTCAATTACATAATATAAATATCATTAGAAAACCTATAATCAAACAAAACGTTCAATATAAACATTTTTCGTTATATTAATGTAATAATCTATATTGATCAACTTCTAGCATGAAAAAAGAAATGAAACTATATTTGTGTCTCTGGTGGAATACAACATTGTAAACCCATGTAATTTGTTTTCTACCAAATATTCTCATGGATATTAAAATATAATCACTATATATATTTTAAAGATCAATAAATTTGAAAATTTAATATATAATTTTCTTAATAATAATTCCATGTTTTGAAAAATGATAACAACATTTAAGCGGTGTGTGGACTCCCTCCTCCATAAATAGATGTGATTCGTTTTTCACCCCTAAATCACACAGATCTTATATATTTGAATATTTATGTAAATAATATTATGTTTATGATATAATTATCAATATTTACTGATAATATAATACATTCTTTCATTCTATTACGATCACTGAAATATGTTATTGTAAATCATTTGTATGTATGTCATATGGTCTCCTTGATTGTAACCTAGATCAGTTGTCATAATCCTATATCCGAGATGGTTTCAAAAATAAAAAAAGATTTAAAAATTTATAACTATTTAATGATAACATTAGTATAAGAAGTAAAAATTAATTAGTATTACGTAGTCAACTGACCAAAGTCAATAAGGACATATAGGCTAAAAATCATAATAAAAAATAATGTGGATTATAATTGATTAAGTAATTATATATATAATTTTATTAAAATGTAAAATAATTATTAAAAATGAAAATATTAAAAATAAAATATCCAAATTATAATTTTGATTATTCGTTATCATTGACAAAATATGTGATAATTAAAACATGAGGTAAGGGATGCAAAATTTAAATATTATGTTTAAAATTTTCACATGATTCACTATTTAAATATATTTTAGGATATTAATATTCTTAAAATTTATTTATGTATGATTTTATAACGGCATAAATGATTTATAAAAATCATTATATATATCTTGTTTTCAATTTATAAATTTTTTAGAAAAACCCTTTTACCAAATATTTTTATATTCTTTATGGAAGTTAAATGTAATGGTTTATTTTAACACACATTGAACAAAGATATTTTCCATCTTTTTTTACTATAATTTGAATATTGGATTCCATTATAATATCACTTGTTTTTCACATTAAAAATAATACATTATTATTGTTATTTTAATTTTGTTTCTGTAATTATTTTTATATATTAAAGGTGTATATCAATATCCGAAAATGATTACCAATGAATATAAACAAATTTTTAAGATGTTATATTATATGTTTTATGATTATGTTATTTTCCTTGGAAATTATTTATGATGATAAGTGTTTCTAAAATAATACCTATTATTACTATTATATGATATCACCCCAATTCATTATGTATGATTTGGAAAGGGTATTTAATGTGTTGTTTATTCCATTATTATCCATTGATTTTATTCCATGATAACCTCTATTGGTTTTTCCATTCATAAATGTGAAGGTAACTTCTTGCAAAGGTGATATCAATAAGATAATCCAATAAATAGATAATATTTATCAATAATTTTATTAAAATTTTCTACAAATATTATTATTTTTAAATGGAATATATTTATATAGATTTATAAATAATTATTTTAAACTTCTAAATGGTAAATATTTTAACTTTTTTAAAATTATTCCATGTTTTTTTCTAGATTAAAATAAAAAACTATATGAGTATTGTTTTTCAATCACGATTTCTTAGAAAAAAAATTAGTAATGTTTTTTGATATTGAATATGATATATTAGTCTCTAATAATTTATTTTATTATAAATGGAATATTTTTATAATTTTTCTTGATGTAATGGGATTAAATCATTTTTATGGCCATTTAATATGATTTTAATTCTAATACATCATTTTTAAATGTTTTCATTGTTATTATGGATTAATAGTTATACATATATTGATGTGATACATTTTGAGAATAAATATAATTATATATCATTAAAGTATTATATTGTATGAAAAAATTATATTATGTGGATGTGTATACATTGTCTGTGTTTATAATATTATTCTATAAATAGGGACCTACAATATCCATGTGTATATAAGGCTTACAAATTTTCATTTTTATTTCAAGATTTTGGATTTTAATATTGGTCACCCATGTTTGAATAGATTGAATAACATGTATGTTTTTTCCACAAGATTTGGGAGTGAGGGTATGAGGATTTTATATTCATTAAATAATATATTCATGATAAATCCTTCTTGGAAATTTTATAAAATTCTACCATACCAAAAACACTTATTTTCATATTCATAGTGTTTTATTTAGTTTCATTTCAAGAAGATGTTATTGTTGATGAATCCACAGTGAGACCCATGAAATAGATCATATGACCCATAAATGAATATTTCAATACCCAATATTCACTTTAGGTACATTATTAATAAACCATATCCATTGTGTAATATAATGTTTGTAATCTATCACATACATATATATCCTCATTGTGGTCATCCATTTTCATTGTTTATAAATGGACTTGATGTAATTGGGCGGATTCATATATTCCTGAAGTCTCATATATATTGGAATCAAAACTTTAACTAGTCATTGTTGTAGCATGTTAGAGATTTTCCCACTGTGTAATATTCATACATATACAGTAAATCCTAATATGAAAATAATTTAATTTAAACAAAACTTGATTTTTTGGAGGATATGAATATTTTCATTTTCACGACATTAACATGGTTAAACGCCATTTAAATACTTGAGATTTACTTTTTAAAAATGCAGTCTAGCTGAAATATTCATTTTTATTCTTCCAAATATCATTCACCCAACCAAGAGTCTTCCCAAAAAAATATAGGAGCATTTAACCCCTTAGTTTCAATTGGATTGTTAATTGATCATTATTTCTAAAACATTATTTCATTCTAGTATGAGTTGTCCTTATCTCCCTATCAATTTCTCCTTTTCATTATTGTATATTTATAGATCATTTGTAAGTTGAGAGATCTGAGGTCTATGCTGTAGAATATCAAATATAAGTTTATTTCCTTACTCTTCTATGACTTCGTTCTTATTTGTAGGTTCTGTCATGATATTTTTTTTTAAATTAGGAGATTGTAATTAGGTCAAACTTGAGAAAAAATTGTTTTTTACATAAAATCATATTGTTTAATTTAAATAGTTTTAATTTAAATAAATTATATATATATATTGGCTAAATGACATTCAATCGGTTTGATGGTGAAAACCCAACTCCATGGGATTTTAGTTTTTAATGTTTTTTTAGCATGATATAAAAACATATAATTCTAGTGAATAATTTTATCTATGTAGAAATTGAATAAATTTAAATTTTTTACATTAAATTGTGAAATGGATTTGATAGGATAATTTGAGAAAGACCAAATGTAATGTCTTAGGTATTTATAAAATAATAATTTTCCCTTTTCTATTAATATTTATAAATAAGATATCAATTTTATGTAAAATATGACACTTTTTTAATTGCATACTCAACAAAAAATGATAGGATTCCTTGAAATCTTACGTTGCACACAACTTTGAGATATACCGAAAAATAAAAAATAATAATATTATTTCCAATAGTAAATAACACATAGTCGTTTTATTATAAAGAATGAACATAAGTAACTTAATTATGATTACACATATTTTATAAATGTATTTATATTTTTCCAATAAATTTTATATTCATTAAATAAGAATGAATTTTGTTTTAATCTTGAAATATATTATCATTCTTTAAAAGGTCGATTTACCAACTTTTGATGGATAACACTTATTAAATTTAGTTTTTGTAACTAAAATATGTTCCATTTCACAAAATAAAATTATTCTTCAGAAGAGGTACATCAAAATATACGTTGGATTAAATTTGGGTACTTTTTTTGATAATGTTCATTTTTTATGAATACTTAAAATATGGCATTTTTATTCAAAAATGCTTTTTTCTTCATTTATATAAAAATATAGATTATAAATTTAATTGGTTTTAATTTTAAATTATATTATATTTTTATCATATAATCCATATTTGGTCATTGTATGTAATTTTACTTTAAAATTGGATATAAACACATTATCAATCTTTTGGTAGATTTTACTTATTGAAATCATGCTTTTTAGTTTAAACAATGGGAATTAATATTAAAATAAATTCTAAAAATTCTATTTTATGAATTTGAATAAATCCATTTCATATTTTTAATTAATAGATAGAAATTTTGTAAATAAGTGACATTTATATTTAGATATTATGAGTAGTAACATTAATAAATATTTTATCTCCCATGGTTAAAGGGTAAATCTGTTAATAAGGGTAAAACAAATATTATAATAATATTAAATTACTCTAACACGTACTTATATCATATTGGATGAAATATTTACAACCATGGGAATCCATGGATCTATTTTAGGACCCCATGGTGCCACTTCTGTGTGAAAATGACATATAATTACTTTTAATATAATATTAAGGAAAATATAACATAACATATATCTATTAATAAATTAATTATTATATGGGGTTATATAAAAGATCTATTCTACCTTAAATCGTAATTATTAAAATAAAATTAATAAACATATCATGGTATTTTGTTTTAAAAAAATTTACATAAAACAAATATATTTATTAATGACAGAATGATGATTTATTGATTACCTTATTCACGACTTTAAAAAAATGAGATTATAAAATTAAAAATAAATTTATTTCGAAACAGTTTACGCATTCAAAAATATAGGGATAATTATTACTTGTTATATTTTATTTTCTTAAGTAATTTATAAATATTCATATTGTTATGAATTTCTTAAAAATCATGATATGAACAGTACATAAAATGACATAATTATGTTTTTAAAACAAGTACTAATTTATTAAATGATATAATAGTCTTAAAAATATATAATTATGAAAAATTAAATAGATAATGTTTAAGAAGTCAATAATGATCCACTTTAGGTATGATTGGAATTATTTAGTAACTATATTAAACATATAGAATGAATACACTAGAAGATATGGTAAGAGTCAAATAAGATAACTAAGGGTTGAAGCTAAATGATAAGGTTAATGATTAAATCCAAACACATCTAAAAAATACTTTCTTAGAGTATTTTTAACCATAATAATCTTATATTTTAATTAATTTAGTTTTGGATCATTTTAAAATCAATATTCATTTTATAATATAATAATCTTCCTAACATTCCTAATGAATCAGTCTTAATTCTTATAAATGGCCACCATCTCTAACCCTTACTCACACATCTCAATCCAACTTGTCATGTATATCCTCTACCAAAATAAGCTTCCATATCCCTATATTATTTTAGTATTATTACCTTTAGAATAATGAAATTTGAGAAGTCTTATTAGCTTAAATCAAAAGTATTTACACGATTTAAGGTAATGTGTTCTCTAAGGCTTGTTATATTTATTTTTCCATCTCCAACCCTGTAAAAACTAATTATTCCATTATATAATAAAAAACGTATCCCCAGTATAATAGTTTGTTTTTATGATAATTATCATGCCTATTCTTACCCACACAATAATCTTACAGATTTAGAACATACTGTATCTCTGGATGGTTAACTACTGGATCACGAAACGATGTTTCTTCAATTATCCCCTACCACCTATCATGATTGACATTATGATAAATAAATATATATATATATATATATATGTATATATATATGATATATGATATATTTATATTGTCTATATTCATCAATATTTTTCATTTACATTATACCTCTGTTCTTTCTATGAAGCGTAACTACGATAATTTCAATTTGGGAAGTGTGAACTACCACAACCTCCATATGATATGACTCATTCATGATATACATGGAACATATAAAGGATAGACATAATTAACGTATGTAACATATATTAAATAGATATTATACTATAATTATAATATATTTTTGTATAATATGTTTTTTATTCATTTAAATATGAAAAAGTAATGAAAGTAAAGTTCATGCATACATAGGGCTAACCATCTCAATGAACGGTACATTTCATTTCATATACCACAATGTATTATGTATTATAAGTAAATATATAATGGAACTAAATATTTATATAATGGTTATATATGATATTTAAGTCATTATTAATATTATGGAGTTAATTTACTTTGTACCACATGGACAGTTTTTAATTAAATCATGTTCATTTTAGAATCATGTTTCGAATATCAACAACAGAACAAATACGAACATGACTAATTATATGATTGTTATAGGAAAATAATAATTTATATTAAATTAATATGAAAAATGAATAATTTTATGCAAAATTAGAACTTATTTTTTGTTTATTATTCTAGAATATAAGGGAACATATGTGAAAGGTCGGATTTAAGGAAATATAACTTCTTAGCTGAATTTCAATTCTATGGGTTGATTTTATACATCTTGTTTATGTCATGATATAATTATTGGAGAAATTAATTTTGATATATTATCTTTTATTAATAATTTATTTATGTTTAATTATAGAGAACACATAATATTGATCTACTTTATTGACAAAATGATCTTTGTAAGGGACTTCATCACAATCTCAGTTCAATAAGGCATATTTTTGTTTATACATGACCTAGTTTTATATAGTCAACAACTAAAATCATTTTTCATATAATATAATTGAATTCTTCTTAAGTGGAAACTTTTTTCCTAATTTTTTTTTCAGAATGAAAATATAATATATTTTTTAACATACGCAATGACAACGACATTTCCGCCACCACAAGATTTAATTGATAGTTGGCTTCCCTAACACGCCACAATGATTTTAGAAGTAAAATATATACCATAATCTATTTTTAAGTATTTTGTAATTTTTATTGGTTTTGAGAATGGATTGATTTTTTTAATATTTATAAATGACATATTTTCTTTTTAATATTGAAATTCTATGTTTCTTTTGTGATGGTGGTATGTGTTATGATTATGTTATGGATCATTGGATTTTTTTATGTATACGGGTTGTTTTGTGAAAAATTGTGGGTTTTTGATCTTTATATTGCTCTCCAATGCATTAGGAAAAAGTGAAAAAGGTAAATTTTAATGATTCTCCAATGATATTGTGGTAATATACTATGATGGGTATTCAAAATGTAACTTCACAAGTATATGTGAAAGATTAAATGAATGTTTTTTATGGATGACACAAGTAACTTTTAGGATTTATGATTTCTATGTGTTATAAATAAATATTAAGATTTCATGAGGTTTGATAAGGATCATAGATTCTACGATTGAGAAGTTCGATTTTGTTGATTTTAAGTATTGACAGATTATGATTTTTCCCTATTTTATAACCCTAACTAAGATTTTAATGCACATCCCATGTTTTCTGAAATGTTAATCAGAGATTATATGGTTTCATAATAGAAATGAAGTATTCATGAATATTTATATTATGAAAATTATTATTTTTTATGGAGTATTATTATTTTGAAAAAAAATATTTAGAGTAGAAGTTTCTATAATGTAATATTTTGAGATGCAATGTAGTATTTGAGGAATAATTTACTAAAAATATAAACCATAAAAGATTTCAATGTAAATTATTAACATAATTCATGATTATGTAATGTTTAAGGCTGGGACCTCATAGTTGGTATCAGAGGCCTATTAAGATACCATTAGTAAGTTAGGATTTTATTTAAGAATAAGTTACCATGAAATAACAATTGTATATTAGAAAGAGTAATAGATATTTTAGATATATTTAATGAGTTTATTATTACATGAATAAGTATATCTTAGTGTTTACACTCCTAAAAAGATATTATTGGATGTCTTTTCTGATATACACACACTGACCTATTTGGATTTAGTAAATGGATATATCTAACAGGAACCAATGTGACATTTGTTGTGAAGAAAACTATGATTGTTTCCATAATGAGACAACTAATGAGATATTATATGAAATGATAACTCCTTTATTTATTTATTACCAACTACATGGAGTCTTAAATGACCACTTAAATGATACGGTTTTTAAGGAATCATATATGCGACAAAGGAATCTATATTGATGTTCAGGTAATAATAATAAAGTTAAGAATATTCAAAAACCATGGTGTAATGAATGTGGAAAACACACCTACGAAAATGCTTTAAAGGGTCAGGAAGTTGTTATATATGTGGTAATGATGGTCAAAAATCAATAACCTATCATGAAAAAATGATGAGTCCATTTGAATCCATAAAAAGGAAGGATGTTATTTACAAGGGATCTATTTAATGTTTTAAATCTGTTGTACATTTTCATTAAAGAAATAGATATCCTATGAAGAAGGATCATGAATGATATCAAACGTACCATAAAAATATATTTTCACCAATGACGAATTCTATTATAATTTAGGATGAAGAAACATGAAATGACCTTTGAAAGGTATTCATTATTTCTTAGCTAATGAACTGATATTATTGAATCATTTGATATGATTCAAGATTTTCATTGTAAAAAATAATAATTATTGAATCATTTGAAAAAAAATTTTAAGGGGTCATATAGAATACGGGATGATAAACATGTCTTCAATATAGAAATTCGAGGGTTTTGATAGATATCAGAGTGAATAGATGTTTAAATGTATTAATGTTATTTGTTAATTTGATTACATTGGATGACTTTTCTCTTATATATATAACCCTGAAGTATGTTATGTGAAAATTCTATTTGAGGTATATTTATCTTTTATTTTGTGGATATAGTTATAAAAAACCATTTGATATTATTTGATACATGAATTTAAAGAAATTAGTGGTTATTAATTTTTGGTAATTTCATAAAATTATATACTTTTTGAAAAAATAAAACATTCCAACCGTGTGACAAACATTCACATCAGATAAATTTGTGTGAATCTAACCCACAACCTATGTGCTCCAGGGATTTATCTCCTACTACTCGACTATGTGAACTCATTTGTTAGTATGTCTAATTATTTTATGTTAAATTATATTATGGGTCAAAAATAAGTTGATTTTGGGATCATATGATTTATCAATAGTATATCCTTAGTATAGTAAAATGATTTTCTAATTACATGACAAATGTTATTTTGGAAGTCGTTCACTCTTTTGGAACACTACATGCCTATGTAAAATAGAATAAAATGGATATTCATTTGAGGTGGAATTGTTTATTTTTTTGGTAGAATCTATTTTTTTATTATGGACTTATAGTGATTTGGGTTATTTATGGAAATGATTAACCTATTATAGTAAATATGTTATTCGGTTAATTACGCTTAAGTATTTGACTTTAAGAGTATTATATGTTATTTCGTGAAAAATGTTTTAACATATCATCGATATATATTTGATTAAGTACTTCTACATTTTGGGTTTCATAATTGTTTTTGGAATATTTTGATAAATTTATATGACAGTTTTTTGTTGAAAGGCCTTTGATGAAATTTGGGTATTGTTTGTTTAATTTTAGAGATTAAGAGTAGTATTTATTTCAATAAAATATTATCCATTTAGCGATCATCAGATCTTGTACTAACCATTTTTGTTTTTCTTAATGTCCAAAGACAATGGAAATATATAGTTCATATATTTTTGGATTTTTCAAATCTCTAGAAGTGTATTCTAGCGCTTCAGGTGTGACCAAGTAATCATGAATACAAATAATTTAGAGAAGAGATGATTTTGTGGTAAAAATTTAATAATAGGAGAATATATACTTTAAAATTCAGTATATTTCTTTGTCTTTTATATTAATCCAGGATAAAAATTCTAAAAATATATGAACAGAAACTTTAAATGAAAATAATTTTTCATTCACTTTTCATACTGGGTAATCAATGATCATTCATCCTCCCACAAGTTTGTAATTTTTTGGTGGTTTACTTTTTCCTAATCATGTTTTCAATCACTCTCCATCAAAAATAAATGTTTAATTTCTATACAATATCAATGTTTTCTTAAATGGAATCTTAGTCGGTTTTACTATGGGTGATATTTGTACATATCATTCATTCAGTAATATTGATAGTTTTATTAAATATTTTTTTCAATGGGGTATATTCAATTATCATTCAAAGATCAATTTTGAAATTGTGAGGACATAATTTTCAAAATGGGTTAGGATTTATCGAACCATGTATTCATATGATAATTTTTTTCTCTATTAAATATTTTGAAAATGATATTAATTTTTTTATTTAGGGAAGTTTTTTTGATATCTAAATCTACATGCAATAATAGGTTTCCTTGAAATATTTTATTGCACCTAACATTTAGTTATACCTCAAAATAAATTATTATTATTATTATTTCAATCTGTTGTTATTGCATAACAATTTTATTTACATGAATGAACATTAATAACTAAATTATTATTATACTTGTTTGTTAAATGATTTCACATTTATTTCAATAAAATTTAGTGGCTTAAAATTATAATATATCTGATTTTAAGAATTAAATACTTTCATATGCATTAAAAGGTCTATTTAATTCCTTTTGAGGGTGAATCCTTTTTAAATATAGTTTTTTCACTTTTATATGTTATATTTAACAAAATAAATTTCTTCTTTAGAATCAGGAATTAAAATTTTAAATTTGATGAAAGTTTTGGTATTTTTATGACAATGTTCAATTTTATTGAATAGTAATATCTACTATAATTTAATTCATAACTAGATTTTAATATAATTTATTTATATAGTTAGATTTTAATTTTAATTTCTTTTAAACGTTAATTTTATTATATTTTTTTATTAAATACAATGAAAGTCATTTCAAAAAATATCACATTGAAATTGGACTTAAACACGTGTCAATTATTTGGTAGTTTTTACTTATTAAATATATGTTCCTTGGTATTGATAAGAGGAATTAATTTTAAAATAATTTTTCAAACATCAATGTTTTGAATTTTGAAAAAAGGATAAAAAATGTGGGATTAGGGGTTTTATTTTTTTAAAATAGTTAACTTTTATTTATAGAAATTATGAAAAGTATATTCTGAAAAAAAAATTATTTTCCATGGTTAATGGGGAAATCTGGTAAATAAGGGTAAAAAATAATTTAATAACAAAATTAAATTAACATAGCCTATGTCATAATCCTATTGTAATAGATATGTCAGACCATTGTCATCTTTGGGCTGATTTTAGGACCCCAAGGGGCAACTTTTGTATGAAAATGGCATTTAATTATTATCAATATGATTATAAGGAATATATATATATATATATATATATATTAATAAATAAATTTTAATATATGGATATATAAGTGATCACTTCAACTATAAAAACTCAATAGAAATGTAAAAATATTCTATAAATCATTGTATTTTATTTATAATTTTTATAATTCATATAAAACAATTATGACAAAATGATGATGTAGTGTTTACCTTATTAATGAATATTTTAAAAAATTGATATTATTAAAATCAAAATAAATTTATTTTGATATGTATTATTCCATCCATATAATTTAAGGAAAATTATGACATGTTTTATTTTAATTAATGGACATTTTTTTGAATAATCATGTAGATGTGAATTTTTTAAAAAACATCATATGAATATTATATAAATATATATATGTGAGTTTTTAAACCAAGTAAAATTTTATTTAATGATATAATAGTTGTAACAATATAATATATATAAAACTGAATTAGATAATATTGAACATGTCATTAATGAACCACATGAGGTTTGATTGGAAATTTATAGTAACTATTTTAACCATATAGTATGAATATAAATGAAGACATTATAAAATTCAAATAACATAACAAATGGTCAATGCTAAATGATAAAGTTAAATTTAAACCAAACATGTCTTAAATCTTTTGGTTGAGATTATTTAGAAAAATACAAATCTTATCATATAATTAAATGAGATTTGGACCTTTCGAAAATCGAAATTATATTTATAATAAAATAATCAATCAAATGTTCCTAAAGAACCCCTCCCTCTTATAAAATTCCTCCACTTATATCCCTTACTCACACCTCTGAATCCACCATGTATCATCCCAAAACTACCAAAATAAGCTCCCAATATAATTCTCTTTCTTCAAGAATCCTTACCTTGGTATGACAACAATTCACGAAAACATTTTTGATTTAATCAAAAGTTTTTACCGAATTTTAGGTAATGTCTTCTCTCAAGCTTCATCTCTTTATTTATAAATATCTAACACATAAACTCTCTTAAATAAATTATTTTATAACAACTGAAATATTTTATGTATAGTATGATGTATTTATGCTATTTATTATACCTATAATCACACATACCTCTATCTAATGGATTTAAGACTTACTTTTTTGTGGACGATGATCTTCTACCTCACTAAATGATGATGGTTCAATTATATCCTACCGCCTCTCATGGTGGAAATTATTGTGGATATATATTTATATATGATATATATTTTAATATATCATTTTCATTATTCTATATTTTATATTTACATCATTAATTTAAGAATTACATAATTTGTAAATACGATATTTTAATTTGAGAAAGTATGGACTACCGCCACCTCAATGTGATATGACTCATTCATGTTAGGCATTAAAAGTATAAAGGATGGAATTAATGGAAATATGTATAACATAAAAAATATATATTATACTGGAATTATAATATATCTATGTATCATTTAGTTTCATTCCCTTAAATATAAAAATTAAATGAATTATGAGTTCATGCATACATACTGTTTACCGTCGCCATGAACGGTACATTTCATTTCAAATATCCAAATGTAATGGAATATTATAAATAAATATCTAAGAGATCTAAAAATATATATTCTGTATATATGTTTTATTTAAACCATTAATACAACTATGGAGATAATGGACTTCTGACCCCATGGACAATTTGTAATTATAAAAATTTAATTTTTCACTCAATTAATGAACATTGACAAAATGACTGATATGAACATGAATATTTATATGATTTTTATAGAAACGTTTTAAGTGATAAATTAATAATAATAAAATAATAAAATATTGTGACTATTATTGAAATTAACTTATGCTAATTATTTAGTAAGGATAAGGAAAATATGTGATGTGTCAGATTCATGATTAGGGAACATCTTTACCAAATTTACATTCTTTGGGTTGATTATATACTTGTTTTTTAGGTTATGAAATGATGATGTTTGAAATGAGTCTTGATATATTATCTTTTATTTTTAATTTATTTATGAGTACATATAGTGAATACACATAATTGACTTATTTTATTTAAAAAATTAGCTTTGTAAATGACATTGTGTCAATATCCATTCATTATGGAACATTTGGTTTATACATGACATTATGTTATTCAATGTATAATAATACCTATCATGACCCATCCCCTGGTGCATGTGCTGTGACTACCCATACCCCGTCTTTCATAGGCCAGTATGTAAAAGGGGATAGAATACAAGCCCAACTAGAATGTACATGAAAATAAAAATTACAAGTAAACTGAAATTGCTCCATTAAATAGCTACTATGGATCATACCTAAAGGGTAGGTACAGCTCTTGAATGGTCATCTCTGAGGTATTCCTCATCTATGATCTACCTTTGAGCTACCTCCAATATCGGTACTCTCTTCATCAGTCAGTGTTGTCAATCGTCTTCCCCAAACACAAAAAGGTGTGGGCATAGCCCGGGTAGGGGTGAGTATAATGATACTCAGTAGGGACCCCAAGACCCTCACGGTCTCGCAAAATCCACAATGGATAAACCAAAAATCATGAAAACAACTAAAAAACCTACTTAGGTATATTTCAATACTTTTACCAAAGTTATCAAGTAAATCCATCTCAATCATGAGAAAACACAATTCCCAACTAATTAGACCAATGCTCAACTCTTCTACAAAGGAAGTAATTCCATGAAGGCAATTACTAAATGGTATTCCACACAAAAGAATACCAAAATGGTATCACCATAATGGTATCTACCACAAATTTATGCCACACAATAGAATACCACAATGGTATCACCATAAAGGTATGGACTCAGCACATACCAGGTATAACTTGGGTATAATAGCAGAGATGATTAGATGTAACTGCTGAATCATATTACTCTATTATGTAAAGACCCCAATAGGATCCTAAATAATCATCAGATCGAAACAAGATCCAAGTACATAATCACACCCACACAGGATCAGAGTACATCATCAGAACCACACAGCATCCTAGTACATCATTAGACCCACACATGATACTAATACATCATCAGACTCACACATGATCGTAGTATATCATCCAACCTACTCAAGATCCTAGTATATTAGGCCCAAAAATGTTCTTATAGTAGTCTTGTATGGATTTTTAGAGCGGATCCATGTGGGACCCTCAAACACATACCCATGTAGGATCCCAAAGCACATACAAACATAGGGTCCCTTTCTCATGTTACTGCTAGCTATAGGGTTCCCGCACTAAGCTCGATTGTCTCTTGTAGGGTCTGTTCATCAAGCCAATGGTAGATACTCCAACATCCATGATGTCCCACAAAGAAGTATCCAAATGCATCTCCACATAATAGGGGTCTCAACACAAAATAAGGTGCATCAAATAGACACATGATCTATAATCTATAATCCTTTTAGTCCTGAGAACCTGGTTTGTTTTGTGATAAATAAAACCCGACCATACCCCATCGTTATCCAAATCTCATGTGAGGTATTCCATAAGGATCGCATCACTCCATGATTTCTTCCACCGTAGATAGTTCGTCAACCAGATGCATGTAGCTCATGATATGGTCGAAAGAACTTATATGATTGAAACTCGATTGGGTCTAGTCTGACACGGTCTGACCGTCTTGGACTGACCTGGCCGAGGCTAAACCAAGTCAGGCCCTTGGTCGGACCTGGCCTGAGGACTCCAACCCAGCCCGCACTAGGCAGCCTTCCTATGTGGGTTGGTTCTACCCACACTGGGTGGCACGGCCTAGGTGGTCTGGTCGGGTCGCATTCGGGGTGGGGGAGACGCATGCCCCCACCCTCAATATCCAAACAGTTGAATTAGTTCGGTCACCAAGGGGCACAGAGGTATATCTTGGAACTACTCAACTGACTGAAATATCCATCCTTTTTTTCCTCTAGGTTGTGCATTGTGAAATGCCCTTCCACTGTCGGATGACCTCTGACCACCTTCCCTTTGTTTCCATGGAACAATTTTGTGGCCCTTGCTCGTTGTGAGGTGCGGACACACGCCACCACCACCATCACGCAGATGACTTCTGCTGGCCGCCGCCCTTGATTCACCATAGCTGACAGGTCGTGACCCTTCTCTGGTGGCGTGGCTGTGCCACTACTGTCTTTGAAACCTGATATTGTGCTATCCATCATTCTTGATCCCCACTAGTGTCTATTTACATCATCCTCCATCTTGATGAACAGATCAAGAACCATAATTATTTTTTTAGTGAGGTCAGGCCATGTTCGTTTGGCTAGAACCTTCTGTGTTAGAGAGGATGCAAGAAGCTCAATGGAGTAGATTCTTTGTGAGAGAAAAATTAACTATGATCAAGAAAAAACACACCCCTGCCTAGAAGTTTTTTGACATCGGTGAGGAGGGATGGAAGGGCATTAGTTTTTTTCATTGAAGATGTTCCTCATTGTAGAGTGAGTTTTCATTAGAGAGCGCGTTCCTTGTTGGAGGATGTGTTTCTACATTCACTATCTCCAAGTATTCCTTTTTCCAATGATTTTTCTCCCAGCAAAAAGACGATCCAATCAAAATAAAATATTTTTATCAATTTAATTTGGTGGCACATATGGAGTTGGAATAATTAATTAATTAATTGATTTCGGAAAATTAATTTGGAGGGAGTCCAATTTTTAACACTCATTGAAGGGGGATTTTTAAGGGAGGGTTGTCCCCACCATTGAATTTAAATTGGGAGTTTTTCATTCGGGTGGTCCCCTCCTCCATAACCCCAAAGTAGGTTAATTGAAAAATAAAAATGATAAATATTTGTTTTAAATTCCTCAATGAAAAAGTGGAAATCGATCTTCTACCCTAGATCTTCTATGGTCTAGGTGAATGTCTCTTTATGCGAATACCGACACTGAAAGCTCAATGGTTCCCTGGGATATAAATTCTGAGCACCGAATCAAAAGTTACAAAAACCTACTCACATTTTTAATGAACGTACACAAAAAAAAGTTCCATAATCCATTTCACGCACAGTGGGCATCAGAATAATGTACCTTAAATCTTCACATATTCATAATATTCCATAAAATTTAGAAAAAATTACCTGAAAATTTCGGGTCCTTTCATTCTCCCCAACTGAGGGATTTGCATCTCCATAAACCACAACTCAAACTAAAGGAACAATTGGGGTTTCTGAGCACATATCTGGGCTAGCCTCTCCCATGTCCTCTCCTAGAGGTTCTACTGCTGCCAGAAAATGCGCACCAGAGGTATCGACAGGCCATGAAGGTCCTACTCCTATTGATCCTCAATCTATACTAGAAACATCGTAAACGCCACCCCATCTTGGATATCCAACTCGTCATGGTTCATGATGTGAGATGAGTCATACACTTATCTCCTCAACTGGGATACATGGAAGACATCATGTATCCGGTGCTACTGAGGAGGAAGAGCAAAGCGGTAAGCCACCTCGCCAACTCATGTGAGGACCTGAAAGGGTCCGATGAACCTATGAAAAAACATTCTACCTCGACCAAAACTTTGCAAACATCGTCACCGTGAGACCCATAGGAAGACTGGTTACTATCCTTGAAATCCAGAGTTCTACATCTTGATTGGAATAAGACTTCTACCTAATCTGTGTTGTCTTCATCAGCTCCTGGATGACCTGCCCCTTCACTGTGGTAGCTCGTACCATCTCTGGTCTCACTACTGCTGACTACCCTAGGTCATTCCAATACTGAGGAAATCTGAAAGGTCAGCTATAAAAAACTCTAAAGGTGACATCCCAACGGTGGTTTGATAGCTATTTTTGTATATATTATCCAACAAAGGCAAGTGTTCCTCCCAGCTGCTTCCGAAGTTGAGGACGCAAGCATGTAGCATGATCTCGAGGGTCTGAATGGTCCGCTCAGTCTGGACATCTGTTTAAGGATGGAGGGCATTACTAAAATTAAGTTTCATCACAAAGCCTCCTAAAACCCCTTCCATAGCTGGGAAGTGAACAGTTTATCATGATATGAGGCAATCGATATGGGTACTCCATGTAACAACACAATCTCTTGCTCATAGAGGCATCCCAAGATCTCTACTGAACCATTCTCTTTGATTAATAGGATGTGGGCCGACATGGCGAGTAGGTCAAAAATCACTACGATTGAATCATTACCCCTGAATTTATGTGGAATTAATGTCACTAATTCCATGGATATCCCCTCCCACATACACTCTGGGACCTTTAATGATTGAAATATGCTTGTTGGTACCATATGATTCGCCTTCACTTGTTGATCAGTGAAGCACTAAGATACAAGATCTTCTAGTGATTTCTTAATTCCCAACCCCCAGTGATGTCATTAGAGATCCTGGTACTTCTTCACCACTATTGGATGTACTGGTAGAGGGGATATGTGTAAATCCTTCAACACTTCCTCCGGAAGCGACACTGGAAACATGTTACGTCCTCTGAAAATGATGATGTTCTCCCCACAATCATAAAATTCATTAGGTATATGTCTTGTGGATATCTGAGCATGTCGAACCTCATAGTCAGTGTCCCCAGGCTGCACCTCCCTGACTCCCTGAAGGAGTGGGGGAGTGATTGTACGAGACTGAAGAAAATATGCTCCATCTTGATCCAAAAAGGATATCATCAAAGAGGCCAACTACTCTATTTCTTCACTTAGTAGCTATATACTAGACCTCCTGCATAGTGAATTAGCTACAACATTCTCCTTCATAAGAGTATAAAATATCTCGAATATAGAGTTTGTTAGGAACCAAATCCAACGTCGCTATCATAGGTTCAGGTCTTTCTGAAAGATGATATACCTCATACTCTTGTTATCCGAGTAGACTGTAAAATGATCACACATCATGTAATGTCACCACATCTTCAAATAGAAGACCGCAACTGCTATATTTAGGTCATGGGTAGCGTAGTTCTGCACATGTTATCTCAGCTGTTGAGAACCATAATTGATCACTGGTCACTCCTGCATGAGGACTCATTCGAGCCTGGTCTCTTATGAATTATAGTAGACCTCGTAACCTACAACCTCCTCCAGAAGCCTAAAGATGGGGGAACATTTGACCCTCTTCCTGACCTCTTGAAAAATTTGAAGGAATCTCTCCAACCACACGAAGGGTTTCCCCTTATTCTTCAATGATAGTAAAGTTTCTGAAACTCTAGAGAAATCTAGAATAAATCGTTGGTAGTATCTGTCCAATCCAAGGAATCGTCGTACCTCCATCACACTCTTAGGTGGATCGCTTGCATGTACCGCCTCAATCATTGCTTGATCTACTGCAACTCCATCATCCGAGATGACATTTCCCAAATTTACTACTATTTAGTCCATAACTGGAACTTCGAGAGATTACCATATAGCTGGTTCTCTAAAATTTTGTCTAGAACTATCTAAAAATGATATAAATTCCTCCCCTCAGTAGATGAGTAGATCATAATGTCGTCAATGAAGAATAATACAATGTAAACAAGGTATGGCTGAACGATCATGTTCATGAGTCCCATGAACACTAATGGGGAGTTGGTCATGCCTAATGGAATAACCAAGAACACTTAGTGGTCATACTGACATCTGAAATCCATCTCTAGAACATCCTCATCTCGTACTCTGAGCTGGTGATATCCCGATCTAAGGTCTATCTTTGAGAACCACCATCCTCCCGTTATCTTATCAAAGAGGATGTCAATCCTAAAGGGTGGGTACTGGTTCTTCATAGTCCCCTAGTTCCGGGGCTGATAGTCAAAAAAATGTCTCAAGATCCCATCTTCCTTCCTGGGGAACAAAATTGGGTCTGCCCATGGAGAAACAGTAGGCCATATGAACCCTTTCCACTATAAGCACTCCATTAGTACCTGCAGCTGACGAAGCTCTGCGGAAGCCATCCAATACGCTGGTGCAGATATCAGTGTCATACAGTGGTACAAATCAATGTAAATGTCCACCTATATATGATGAGGTAGACCCATAACATCATCAGGGAAGACATCCAAATTCTTATCCACAACTACTAGATAGCTCAAAATATCCACATTAACCTCTATGAGTGTAATTTTATCCATCTAATGAGTGATAAGCTACATACTAAACTGGGTAATTCCATCATGTTTTGCAAAGGCTTCCTTCTCACCGGGGAAGGTAAACCCAGTTCCATCTGTTCAGACACACCTCACATTGCACCTAATATAGTCAATCTGACCATGGACTCTAGATTAATTTTTCATACCAATGATGATGTGGTATGACATGGACACCACTACAAAAAAAATCTCAGCCGATGCTCTCTTCTCATAGAGTAATATCACAATACTTCCCCCAGTGCATAATCGTCGAATCCTCTCTCGTAGGAGTCACTAGTCATACAGATAGATCCAACAACCCTTTCAGATTATTCAAGCTATGAATAATGGTAGTGGCACTAAATGAATGTATGTCAACTATGTCTATATTCACTACAACTAAGGTTGATTATAGAAATATCATACATCATATTATCTCTAAGTTCCATGGTCGTAGGTCTCAACTTCCTGGAGAAAAGCTCAAACATGTCCACCTTCTCCCTGTGGTCGGGGTAATTCACCTGGTGGTGGTGGAGATAACATATCATATCGTTTCCCACTACATACTCCCTACGAACCTCCTCATATGATCCCCTATATTTACCTAGTTTTTCCCTTTACCGTATTTTGATCATCCATAAGGTGGGTCGAGTGGTCATGAGCCATGTGACCCTTCCCACTGGATGTGTAACAATGCTTTTTCCTCGCATGTCTGGATCTGTCTCTGGTACCCCACACAACTGATCATGAATCCTACAGTCGTCCACCTGGTGGTCGGGTCCTCTTGGACCTCTATGAAATTTGTATGCTGCCAGCTGCAGAAGACGCCACTACATGACCAATGGTGGTGGGTATAGGTGGTTGTGATAGCTTATCATGAAAAATCACCACTAAAAAGTCTCTCTCTCACATTCCCCCTACTTCAGGATGCTGAGAGAAATAATTGATGCCATGATATCACAACTAAGTCTCTACTCAAAGGTGCGGGCCCTGAGGAATGGGTCATTCACCATATCATTGGAGTATCATGAGAGGCCAGTGAACCTCACATAGTATTGAGCCACGATCATATGGACCCACTATAGTCGAATAATCTCATGTATGCTTATCACGTGATGAGTCGCTGGGACAATCACTACCCCAAAATAGGCTCTCGATGTCTTCCTAGAGAAGTGTCACCTTGTCGTGAGCCTGGAGAATAAGGATACACCTTATGCCTATTAATTCTTGTACAAGATTGATGAAAAGGATCACCATGAGTTCATCTAGTGTCCCTACCAGTCGGAAGATTCTCACCACGGCCTCCGTGCAATCCTTAGCCGCCTCTGGGTCTATCTGTGCCCTGAACCTAGGTGGCCTATGGCATTGGAACTCGTGAACACTCTCAGGAGTCGTGCACTCTATACTGTTGGGGCTAGTTTCATCGGTGATCCAGCGACTAATGGTATGGCCGGTGCCTCTTCTAGAATAGGGACCTGCACTGAGGCCTCGTCTCTTAGTCGGCTATCAGAGCATACAATACATGGAACCCTAGCTGGATGGTTGTGTGAAGGCATACTGAAAGGGAATAGGTGCTCCATAGTCAATATGTTATTCCAGGTGAGATGACTCAAATAGAACACAATGAAAACTCTTTAAAACATAGAATCAATCAGTGTTTCTATGAACTACGTCTAAAATTAGACGTTATGGTCCAAGTGTATGGATAAGTTGTTCGTCGCACCAACACTAGATTTCCTAAATTGATACCCACACACAAATCACTTGACACTATTTTCGTTAAAAAGACCAATGTACAGTGTACTGTGTTAGAACCAACTCCTCTGAATCCTATTATTCATGACCCGTCCCTTGGGGCCTATTCCACGACTACCCATGCTTGCCTTTCATAGGCTAAGGGCTATCAACTAGTACCGAAAGGTGTATTCCCTAAAATAGGGATGGAATTTCCATTATATCCTATAAACACACACAACTAAGAACACAGAAAGATATGAACACGAGTAAACAGAATAGTAAATATAGTGTGTATAGTAAGTAAAAGGGGCCATAATACAAGCCCGGCTGGAAAGTACAATAAACTAAAATGTACAAGTAAAATGAAACAACTCATGTGAACGCCCACAAAGGATCATACCTGAAGTTTAGGTACAGCTCTCGAATGGTCGTCTCTACGGTACGCCTAATTTATGTTCAACCTCTAAGCTACCATTATTCTGGGTACCCACATCCTTTGCCAGAGATGTCCATCGTCTACACCAAACACTACAGGGTGCGGGCAGAGCCAGTGCAGGGGTGAGTATAACGATACTCAGTAGGGACCTCAAGAATCTCAAGGTCTCACAGAATCCACAAAGGATGATCCAAAAAGCATTAAAACAATTAATATCCCTACTTAGGTATATTCCGATACATATACCTAATTTATCAAGGAAACCCATCACAATCATGAGAAAACATAAGGCCCAAATCATTAGCCAAATTATCAATTATTCCCCTAATGAAAGAATACCACGAATGTAAGTACCACAAAGGTACACCATAGGAAGAATACCAAATAGGTGTCACTATGAAGGTATGTACCACGAAGGTATACCCCACAGAAGAATACCACAAAGGTATCCCCGTGAAGGTAAGGACTAATCTTATAATTGGTATAACTGATGTACAGTACTAGAGATGATTAGATGTAACTACTCAATCATCAAACTCTGTTAAAAGGTAGGCCCACATAGGATCCTAAATCAACATCTGAACCACACAATATTTTAGTACATAATCATCCCCACACAGGATCCTAGTACATCATCAGACCCACACATGATCCTAGTATAGCAGACCCAAGAAGGATCAGAGTGTAGTCCCATATGGATTCCTAGAGAGGATCCATCTGGGACCCTCAAACACAAACCTAGGTTGGATCCCAATACATTGACCCACATAGGATCCCTTTCTCATATTACATCTACCTACAATGTTCCTTCACTAAGATCTCTTATCTCTGATAGGGCCTCTCCTCACACTACAGGTTGATACTCCAACGTCCACAAAGTTTCATGAAGAAGTATCCCAAATAACTGCTTCTTCATAGGGGTCTCAATGCAACTAATGGTGCATCAAATGGACACTCGGCCTGTAAGTTATTAGAATTTTAGTCTAGAGGGAACTGTTGGATTCGTGTTCGATCCTCCCCAACCATAGCCCAACATTATCAAAATCTCAATTGGGGTATACCAAAAGGACCGTATTTCTCCAAGGTTTTCGACACCACATATGGTTCATCAAATAGATTCTTGTACCTCAAAATATTGCTGAAAGAACGCATAGGGTTGAAAATGGTCCAGGTCTGGTCCGACCTAGTCGGACTGACCCGAAATGACACGGCCTAGGACGACCCGCATTTGACACTAGGTCAGACCTGGCCCGCGGAAACTGATCCGGCCCGATGGGTGCGGACTGGCCCATGCTGGGTGGGCCAGCCTGGCTGCATGCGGGGGGGGGGGAGTCACACGCCCCCCACCCTCAATCATTGAACGACCGACACTATTTGGTCGCTAGGCAGCACACGAGACCCGCCGCTGGTCCTGCTCGGCATAGCTCGACCGACCAAAATAACTGCCCCTCGTCTCCTCTCGGCAGCACATCATGCGCCACTCTTCCATGGCCGACGGAATATTGGCTGTATTCCCTTTGTCGTTGTGGCACCAAGCCTCGGCCCTTACATGTCGAGCGGCACAGACGCATGCCGCTGCCCCGGTCATGCAGCTGACCTCTGCCGGGTGCCACCCTTGTTTTGTCATGTCCAATAGGTCTCGGCCCTTCTCTAGTAGTGTGTTCACACCGTCACCATCATCACAGATGATCGTGGTGTCTGTCGTCATTCTGAAGCCACATCGGTGTATGTTTCCATCCCCCTCTGTCATTAAGAACACACCAAGAACCACAATGGTTTTTGTTGTGAGGTCTGGCCATGTTCGTTTGACTCGCATCCTCCATGATAGAGTATTACAACGGGGCTCAAGAAAGGTGATTCAACGTGAGGTAAAAATTAATGACATCCAATTAAAAACACACCCTACCTCGAAGGTTTGTTGACATCAGTGAGGAGGGAAGGACAGATGTCGGTTCACTGTCTTTGAAGATTTTCCTCATTGGAGAGCATGTTATTTGTTGGAGAGAGCATTTTTTATTGGAGGATTTGTTTCTCCAAGAGCTCATTCTATACCTCCCTTTCTCTAATTAGTTATCTCCCCAAAAAAAGGTTCCAATCAAAATAATATTTTTATCATTGTTAATTTGTTGGCACATATAGAGTTGGCATAATAAATTAATTTATTGATGTGGAATAATTAATGTGGAGGGATTCCACGAGATACCTCCCATTAATGGGTGTTTTTAAGAGTTGGTTGGTCCCCACCATTGAATTTAAATTGGGTGTTTTTATTTTGGTTTTTCCCCACCTCCACAACACCAAATAAGGTTACAAGAAAAATAAAATTATTAAATATTTTTATTTTTCTAATAATCCTTGAAAAAGTTGAAGACTATCTTCTCACCTAGACATACTATTGTGGAGGTGAATGTATTTATAAGCGAATACTGGTGCTGCGAGCTCAATGATGCACTCATATTTCAATTCTGATCACTAGTTCAAAAGTTACAAAAATCCACTCGTACGTTCAATGAACTTACCTGAAAAAAAGTTTATAAATTTATTCTGGTCACCCCGGGCTTCATAATCATGCACTGTAAATTTTCACAAACTCATAATATTTTACATAATATAATTAAAACTACCTATAAAATTAATATATTTACAATACAACTTTTTATATTAATTGAATTGAATGGTTTTCAAAACAAGTCTTCTTTTCTATGAAGCATTTTACATAATGGGGAAAAGAATTGTTAAATTTAATGTACGTGATGAAAATTTCACTTTCCCCCCACAATCATTTTTTGATACTATTCTTTTCTTCACATTCCATAATGTTCTCAAAAAAGAAAATAAATTCCATATAGTCATTTTACGTATTTTCGTATTGAAAATGGTTTTGACAATGGATTGGTTATGTCAATATATTGAAAAGATATATTTTTATTTTAATGTGGAAATATTATCTTCCCATAATGATTGTGATGTATTTTATGATTATGTTATGGTTCTTGGTCATTATTTACAAATACAGGTGGTTTGGTGATAATCCCATGGTAGGTGAGCCCAAGATAGCTCTCTAATGATTTGTGAAATGTGATGAAGGTAAATGTAAATATTTCTCCTAAGAGATTTAAGGAAGATATTGTGATGGGTATTCAAAACCTAACTCCCATTATAGTTGTGAATTATGCAATAAAAGTATTTCATAAATACCACAAGTAACCACTATGATTTATGATTTCTTCTTATTATTCACAAATCATATGATTTCATGAGGTATGATAAAAGATTATGTTTTATGATTGAGATATATGATTTCATTTATTTTTATTTAATGATGGATTTTTTTTCATTCCTTATTTTATAACAATTACTAATATTTTTATTGTCATCCCATGTTATTTGAATTTTTTTTCAAATGGTATAAGGTAGGGTTATAGAAAAGAAGTATTAATGAAGATTTATTTCAAGAAAATAATTCTTGTTTTTTAAGGACGTTTATTATTGTGAATAAAATTTAATAGAGTATAATTTTATTATATGTAATCATTTGATATGTAATTTAATATTTTTGGCCCAATTAACTAAAACCCAATTGTTGAAAATATCTTCTTATTTGAATTATTAACTTAATTCATGATTATTTTAATGTTTAAGGATGGGGCCTTACACAAGATTCTAACTATTTGTGGTTTGTTATGATTTTTATTGAATTTATTTAGAAATAAAATTATTGAATCTTAATTGGGAAATTTTCATATCAAATTGCATGAATTGGTATCAAATATTTATTTATGAAAAATGTGTATAATTGTTTTAATATAATCCAAAGGGGGTTTTCCAGTTAAAGAGAGGTTTTTTAGGAAGTCCATTATATGGTTTTCAAGAGAAAATTTTCAAATTTGAAATTTATAATGGGAGTGAGTTATATTTTATTCTGAATTAATGTTAAGTAATGATCGTTGTTCTCTAATTGTGATCATGGAAGCCAAATTTAGTATTTTAGTATATTTTATTCAACAATAAGACTTACAATGTGATAAAAAATTATATCAAAAAATAACTTCCCTTATGTAATGTTGATGAGTCCTTATTGTCCTAATTTCAATGGTACACAAGTTCATACTTCCATTCAATATGTGTTGTAAATCCTTATATACTATATCATTAATCCCATATTAGGTGGATGAAAATATTTCTTGATTGAATTTATTTCATATGTTTATGTCATTTTTTTAAACTATATGGCATGAATTATAATATATACACATTTTTATATAAAAAATTGTTTATTTAATTTATTAAATAATTTTTTTTTGTAAATTACATTTTGGGCAATAAAAAATTCAATATTTCCAAATATATTCACATTATTTCATATCTTAATAATAGATATATAAGGTATTTACATATTACTAATTATAATTCATGAAATTTTGTAAAAAAAATTTTATATTCCAAACTAATTTGATTTAGAATTGAAATCATACTCCAAGTTAATTCCATATTAGCATATTATTATTAAATCATTTGATTAAATCCTTCTAGGATATGGATAACACCCTACTTTTTCCGTTGATGGTTTCCATATTATCCACAAACATTTTTGAAAAAGGAAATGGATCACTTGGAGGTGGATCCACCTATAAAACCATTGAGTTATGTCCATTGGGACATGGAAAATTTTCCTTATTTTCGTATATTATGGTAATGCATTGTGCTTTAATGGCTATTTTACTTTTTCTACATAACTATCAGTGGAGTTTTCTTTATAAATGAATAATATTATGTATATTTTATATTCTTAATGTAGGTGTAAAAATTGTTCCCACATTTAATTTTTAAAGTGACAGGTGCTAGTTTCTGACCCATGGGGATTGGGAAGGCCCTTTTGGTTATGTCAAGACCATATCAATTATCAGGATACCATAGTACCTTATTTTTTTGTTGAAAAAATGTATCATACATCTAGGTTGATATTTAATATTGAATTAAATATATATTTTACTAATTTTTTCATGACATAAGAAGTAGTTGTTACTATGTTTCTGGCCATCTTTCACGATAATAAACATTTGTAATAAAATGGTACATTTGGAAATATTTCTTGTGAATTAGTTATATTATTTTCCATTGAATAATTTGGATATAGTGAATTTAAAATGTTCTTTATCTTATTTTTTTGCATTAATCTACCTCGTTGCTATATTTTAGTGTAAAATGATGTCTTCTTGTTTCCTACTAATATTGCATAATATCATGCTTCTAGGATTACCTGTGAATCAGATAGATAAAGAAGATTATTTTAAACCACCTTGAGTGAATCCTGATGTAGATATTAATTTATATGAGGTGATTCTATGCACTATAAATTCTCTAGACATTAAACACCTCTAGCTGTATTCCAGTCTCTAGTTTTGGAACCTCATATAGATGATCTCATGATTTTTTCGATGGAGATACCTCTCTAGAAACTACCACCAGTCACTATCTCAATGAATAATAATGATTAAAAGGAATGATTGATCACATTTGATATGATTTCGGGGTTCATGGATATACAAAATCAAATAAATGTGTATTATGCCCCCTTTGTGAAGGAAGGTCCATGTAGTAGATGGTTGGCAACTATAGTAATAGTGAATAAGTATGAGAGTTTAGAATTTAAGGGAATCAAGGTTAATTTTAATTACTTTTTCCTCTAGTTTCAATGATGTTTTATAAGTATAATTTGTTTTTCAAGTATGAGTAGTCTGAAAAGACCGTTACACTGTATACAAACTGTCTTTTTGAACTCATGTATTTCACACTTGATATTTTATAGAAATACAAGATGAGGTCTCAAAGGTTAAGCGTTAATATTCTGTAGGAAAATTTTTCTTAGGATATTTTCAATGGTACATTATTATGTATATGTGATGGATAATGCACTGGTGGTCTAGATTAACATGGAATCTAGGTTAGTGTTATTGGTAGTTTCATTCTCTCCTAGTGGGATCATGAGTTCTATTAACATATAAAAAAGCGTAATAACACTCATTGATTTTTTTATGGACGGGTCATTATAGAACTACTATAGTATAAAAAATAAATCCAATGATTTTCAATTTGTGTGGAATGTGGGGAAATTTAAATAGATGTTTCACTGAGGAAATCGAGAACTATAGATAATGTAGATGTTCTAGTCATTTACAGAGAATCCTCTATATCAATTATTCATTATATAGTCTAATAAGGTAAAAATATCCTCCAAATTTTTAGTATAAATATGATACATTACTTATAATAGGGTTTTATTCATAGGCATTTGGAATAAAGCTAGTTCGCAAAATAGAAGAGACTCAAAATGAAGTAGACAATGATCAAATGAACGAGAGACGTAATATTACTACAGGTTAGTAATTAGTGAATGATCTATTTTATACATCTATATCTTATTATTTATTTAAAAATTTATTAATAATATTCAATGTCATTATATGTAAATTATAAATTGTGAAATGGATATTATGACATCTCATTCTACAAAGAATGAGAAGGGTCATTATAGTCCCATAAATGTCTTCAATCTATCTTATTTTTTCTATAATTTGTGTATTAAAGTACACTATATGAATCCCATTGATGTCATTATAGGGATGTATTGGATAGTTTAAAAAAAGCCACAAATTGACTATTACACTCGATGGTTCTGCCTTACAACACTATGTGGTGTGTCTCTTTTGTTTAAGGATAATGGATCCCTATGTCAAGCAGGACCATGCCTTTTTATCTGAAGTTTTTTAATGTAATATTATTGTTTTTTAATCTAGAGAAATAATCATTTAGTGGTAATATCCCTCTAGTTATCATTTCTTTTACCTATGTGTTTATAACCTCTTTGGTTTTCCTTTGGTTAGGGAGGTTGAGTTTACCATTTAATTAATGACACATATGCAACTTGTTTCGATTACCCCTTATGAAACGTGGAACTAAATTAAATGAAGTAATAGTTTAATAATCATATAGAGAATAGATTTATATGCCATAGTGAGTCTTTTTATATAGCACCAGTTATCTTGGCTATGAATGTTGATGGTACAATTCAACAATGTTTTGATTACCGAATTATAAATTGTTTCATGGTGAATAAATTCATATATATTACCACAAATTAAGGGATATATTATATAAATTTAAAGGGAAAATGTTGTTATATAAGATTGATCTTTACTCTGGTTACCATCGGTTCACATTAAAAGAAACTAACACTAGAAAATAACCTTTCAGACCATGTAGGTCATTATGAGTATTTGTTTTGAAATTCTGTGTATCCAATTCTCATATAGTATTTAAGGCATTAATAAATAAGTTAATGGATGTCTATTATTATTCAATTGATTTTGTATTCTTATATTAAATCCAATATCAATCTAAATCCAAGGAGAATCATTTACATCATATAAAAACAGTTATTATTTTTCTGAGAAAATTAATATCATTATTCCATTCATTCAAAGTGAAACATTTTTTCATAAAATTATATAAATTGGACACATGGTGTTGGGACACGATATTTCAATTGATCCTAAAAATTTAAAATATATTATGACATGTGTACTACAAAAGATTGATTAAGAAATCTATATGTTCATTGGTTTTTTAGTTATTATATCTAGTTCATTATGTAATTATAAAATATTAATTTTCTAGTTTATTAACTGACTCATAAAATACTAATGATTTCCTAAGATTATATATGTCAAAATTATATTTTCTAACTGAAACATATTTCAAAAATGTCACTGGTGTTAACTCTTCTAGAGTTTGGGCAGGTCTATGTGGTAATATTGGATGCATCAGTATCATGATTTGGTTGTGTTCATACATTAGTTAATCATTTCATATCCAATGGATCTCATCAAATTAGGTCACATGAGAAATACCATCGGACACATGATCATGTTCCTGAAATTATGATGCATAACTTTATTATTGGTTGGAATTACCTTTAGAGGGAATGTTTTACTTTGTTTTCAAACCACAAGTTATTGTATTATATATTGTCTCGTAAAATGTTTGAATATATCTTAGAGGCTTTGGGGGAATACCTTCGGTCCATCGATTTCAAAATCACATATACCCAACGGATAGAGAAACTAATTGGGGATAATATTAGATTCAATATTCCAACCTAATCAGTGAAATAATATTTAAAATAGTGGATCTTGATGAATATATTTTCACAATTCCAGATTGGAGTTAGGGAATCAATGGTTGAGGTTTCCTTGTCTAGTTTATAGTTGACATCTACACTTCTCAAAATGATTCATTAGGATAAAATGTTAGATGCTGAGTAATGTAGCATTAAATAATCTCATTAAGTTGGGGAGATAGTTTCATATGGTTTCTTCCCCAATATGGGTATTCTATTTTAGAAAAATTAATTTGTTCTTATATTAGTATCGAGGAAAGCGATAATGTGGGATTATCATTTTTCTCAGGGAGTTGTGCACATAGGATCAACTAAGATGTTATATGTCATACATTAGCAGTTCTGGTCGTCAAGAAAGAGATGGTACTTGCTGAGTTTGTCTCACATTTCAATACCTTCCAGAAATATATGTTCATGCACCATAAACCATCAAGATTTTTTATACACCTCCAGTGCCAATGGGGATGTTGGATAACATCTCAATTGTATTTAGATTTGTGATTCCATATAACTCAAATATGAATAATGTGATAGTAGTTGTTATTGGTAGGGTGTTTAGGTCATCTCAGTTTATACACAATTGATATTAAAACAATGAAGATGAGTTGGAACTATAATGGTTACCCAATGTTACTCATAATTGGCATCCCACATTGGAGAATATAAGTGGGAATTGAAAAAATTGATTGTATAAGTTATATAATAATCTAGTTTTGATAGAGAGTAGTAGTTAAAATGATTAAGAGATAAATAATAATCAAAATGATATAAATCTAGGGTGACCTAATGGAATATCATATCTATCATAGAAAATTGTACTAGGATAAAATTTAACATTCAGTTTTTTTTCCTAAAGATGGTGAATATTATAAAAAAATTAAAAAATTCAACATAACATTGATCGACCATGTATAAAAATTTAGCACATGGTTTCCACATTCTAACATGGAATTCCCTCATCATATATTCCCTTTAAGAAAGAAAATATCTTCAATTTTCATAAACTCTTTTAGAGAAATTTTATTCTTATGAATTCCAATGATTAATAGATGCATTTTTTAAATCAAACAATTTGTAAACATCCTATTAGATGACGAAATACACATACTCATCACTCAACCCTAGGGTAATATATATCATGCTATTTAATAATAAATATAAATTTCATGATTACAAAAACATAATTATCTCATAATGAATCATTAATTAAGTCTTACCTTCTCTTAATCAATACAAAACCATGTCACTAACTGACTTTACCAGTCCAATGAGATCATACATTGTAAACATGTGTTTTGTGAGTTAAAAACATAAAAGAAACAATCCATGTATATATCATCATTAATATAACATAATTATTAAATAAAAATCATTAAACCATAAATTATGTGACATCATATGTAATCTATAAGAAGGATACCACAACCTTTTACATAACACTTCTTACCTTTCATGTTTCATCTATATTATCATAATCATCATCAATATAACCATTACTCACTGAACATCGATTATTATCATAAAGTCCATTTATCATGGGGAATTGAGTTTCATAATGACCATTTATTCCATACATAAAACTATTAACAGTTGATGATTCCTTTGGTATGGAAATATTATAACCATTATCATTAACTGAACACTTCATTTATTCTATGAAGTCACAGGATTTGTGTCCTTGTTTTCCATAGTCAAAAAATCTTATTTATCCAATACGGAATTCAATAATGTGATTATTTATCCTTACTTAGATTAGATTAAATATAATATAATCTTTAACATGGCCACAATAAACCCGAACACATATGGAATTCCTTCACTATATTGCATGGCTAGTCAAAGAATTTGTTAACACACTTGTTGTAAAATATTTTTCTGGAAAACTAATTTAGCAGGGTCACAAAAATTTTCACTACATCCATCATTCCACATACCTAATATTCATAAAATCATCCCACACATTCAATATTAATCTAACTCTATATAGTGAACACCATTTTTAAAACCAAAAAAATAGTGTGAGAATTTCATATCATATAATAAACTTTTATATTCATCAGAATAATTACATAGGATTTTTAAACCATGAAACAATTCATAATCAATGAAAATTTAGGTGTATACAAGTTTTATTAAGGAAAAATAATATTTATATTCCTTATTATGGTTCATGATGTGTTTTTAAATTTTCAAATCATATCCCCCCAGAGTGTCAAACCAGATATGCATCAATGCATGTTGTCATATATCATGATACCTCATGTTTAAAAAGTAACGTCTTCTAAAAGTTGTTACCCATAGGTATATTTTTTCATGATCCACATACACTTATAACAACCAGACTGTGATTTTTTTTCTTGGTTCCCCCTCACTATATTCATTACCAAAATTCGAGGTCATTTTTTTTATGAATTCACTTACCAATAGACTTATCTTTATACATAACATAGGGTTATCCCTAATTTTTTCTCATAGTAGTTTCAAAAATATAACTAAACCTTCACTCTGATACCACTTATATAACTTAGTCATTTGTGCGCATACATTATATCAATATTATAAAATAATTAAAAAATAATACAAATATACATCCAAATATAATATTACCTTATTGCATTTGGAAACATGGAATGATAAACATTGATACATAAGTGAATTACATTATCATTGGCTAGGTTCATTGTGACAAGATCCTTTTTTATACCCATCATTCCTAATACATATCATTTTAACCTGGGGAGGGAAACATAAAATCGGGTGTACATAGATACCCATTAAGGGTAAAAAGGGGAGAAATGTAAGCATAATCACGATCATATGGGTATGATATCCCAATCATAATAAGATAATATATCATCATGAATATAAATGATCATAAAAATCAATTGTGGAATAATTATTAATATTCATAAGACATGAATCATAAGAAAATAATGTAAATAATCTATGAAAACATAATGTATGAATAAAACATTGATAGTGGTAGACACATAAACATATAATATGATTTCTGTAATATCCAAGTAATAACTTCTATGACTATTTTAATAGTATGTGTTCACTCTCCATAACATCCTAGTAGTCATTGTTCACTCCAATGGACACCTTAATAGTATGAGCTCATTCTTTATTCAGTCGTGGTAGTCATGGTTCACTCCCATGTCCATTTTAGTAGTCAACTTTCACTCCCAATACCATATTAGTCTATCTTAAGAGATATAAATAATTACCTAATGTATTGGAGTGGGATATAAGAACGACAAATATTATAATGAAATACTAAAATCATGTTCCAAATTATAAAAAACTATCATATCATAAAAAAACAAATGAAATTGGTGTTAAAAACATGTAATCATATCATAACCTCTGAAAAAAGATACATTATGCATAATCATTTCATAATAAACTTATCATGTGAATGAAATACAGAATTCATAATCATATAATTTTTGAAAAAGAAATATGATTCATTAAGTCCATTAAATAAATTAAAATCCCTTCAAAGAAAGGATAATAATTAAACCATTAGATAAATTCAAATATGATATTATTAACATCAATAGATAACATCTTAGAAGGAAAATAATATTTTATTATATTTAAAATATAATTCATGGGGAGAATAAAATAACATCTATAGAAGTGGATTTAAAAAAAATAATAATTTTTGAGAAAAAATCATTTGTATATAAATTATACGGAATCATTTTAAAATTGTTATTGACTATTTTATACGAAAAAATATAAATTAATATTGATATATTTTAAAAAATATTTTCCTTGTAAACATATAAAATTACATGTAAAATGATTCCAAACCCATTTTCATTCAAAAACATTGTAATAATGAATTTATAATATATTAGTAAAATATTTATTATTTTTAAAGGAAAATTACTTTTTATTATTGTAAGAGAGTCTTCATGGAAATGTCGGTCATCACATCGGATAAACTCGAACATACTAATCTTTCCTTTTACACCATACAAATTTTAGAAGGGTGACTCGCTCATGAACTACAAAGAAGGTTCCTTAATAAATATAAATTTTGTTTTAAAACATAATAGAAGGGTGAAAAAATCATTTAAATAAAATTTTAGAATATTATAATAATTTTAAAACCATTATGAAGAGTTTCTTTTTAATGAACATAGATTTACGACCATAGAGAGAGGTGTATTCATACATTATTAAAAACATGTAGTGAACTATATTTTGTACCAATGTGTGTAAAATTGATACAAATAAAATTATATATAATGAAAAAATAGATGATAAAAATTTACTCAGTGTTATTAGGATATGGATCATAATAATTCATCATGTAATAAAAAATCATAAACAATCATGAAAAGCAATGAGATTATTTCAAAAAAAATTCTTAAAACATGTTAATATAAAACCATACTCAACCTTATAGAAAATGAAAATACATGAAAATTAATAGTAACTATAGTTTTTATATACATTATATTAAATTTCAAAGGCAGTATGTACATTTCATAAAAAAATTGGTTCATAACACGACATGTGTCTCAAAAACAGTTGAGACAGAAATTGTGTTAACGATTTGGTATCTTTTAGGACATAAAAATTGTGATAGCAGTATCATAAAATGATTATGTAAATACCCATATATTTATGTGTAATTGAAATATAATACATTAACAAAAATTATATAATACTCAAAATTTATGTGAGTGGTGAATAAATCATGTATCTCATTGAAATACGTAGTGAGATGAAATTCCCTCAAACTGTGTCTTGACTCTTGTAGTAATCATTCAAACCACTGACATAATTGAGAGAAATTTATTTTTCAAATTGAAAATAATGATATTATTAGTATTTTTACAACAAATTATTTGATTATGTATTTATATTACCCACTTTATAACCATTCTATGTTAAGGAATCAATTCGGGTAATATCCGATTTTTCTACATGGATCTTTAATAGTAATATATTTGGTATTTTTTTTTATATGATGATTTCCATAATGAAAACCCTAATTTAAATATGATTAATATCAAATATAGATATATTATAATAATCCATTTTATATAGTAGTATGAATTTTCATACACCATTCATGGATAGGATAAGTAGTTCATACACATGAACACAATTTCTGTTTAATTTTCATGTTGAACAAATGAATGTAATTTTAATATATGACCAACTATAAGTATAGTAATCGTTTTCATAGTAAATTTTTTATATCATATATGTCATATATATTCACTAAAACCATGCTTAATAAATTATATTTAGTGTATGGACCAATCACATCACTTTTAAGGGTGTATTCTAACATCCTCAAATGATATTTTCACGTTATTAGAAAATATAATGTGAAAATATATGTGTTATAAAATATTTAAAAAATAATAAATCATAATAAATATTATATAAACAATATATAAATAGATATTTAATCATAATTTCGACCATGGTAGGTAGTAATAAAAAAATTGATCTATTATCTTTCTTATGATGCAGTCATCTATCGTAAACATAAACATTATGTGTGTTACCATTTAAATAGAAGTGTGTTTATGTGTAGTTTGAAAATATATAATAACAAAATCCTAGTATATTTAGTATAATTTTTTTATAAAACATGTAATAATAATATTTGTGAGAGTGGGGAAGGAAATAAAATAATGTGGTTTGGGGGACGGTGTAACCTTATAATTGGGTAACTTTATTTGGTTTGAAAAAATGGCATACATGGAAATATTACTACCCATGTGAGTTTTATATTAATAATTTAGGGATTAATGTGTCAGTTATTCAAAACATTATTACCTTTTGTGGCTTGATGACACATAAGGAGCGGCGTCCATTTAAAATATAAGAAGATCAACACATTTTTAATATTTTGGAAAATTTATACCAACCGAAGTTTTTTATTAAATGTGTTTGGTAATGGGTATTATCTTTTGTTTTATTACTTATTTGATTAATTGTTGAGAATTTTTCCCCTAAGAATGTTTTATTTTGTTTGATTACATGTGATTTTCATTTAAAAAAATTTCTATATTTTTATTATTTATTAAACAATAGTGTTTAAGTCCCTATAATTATTATGAAGTTTGATATTTAAAAACATTACCTATTTTTCATTAGTTTATGAGGATTTATGAATATATATTTGAATTAATCATAAAATTAAATTAATTTTCTGATATATTTTTAGAATCTCTAGGGAAAATAGATTTAAAAAGATCATGTATTTATTTAACCGAAAATTCTACAGATATCATATATGAATGAAACAGACATTTATAGAATTAAAAAAAATTTATATCAATTTTATTAAATAAAATCAAAGTGTAAAATTGTCGTTTCTATTCTTATTAAATAGTATGATTTTATGATTTTATTTTCCATAAATTCTAATTTTGCAGAATGTCATTTGTTCGGTTTTTATGTTAATTGGAATTGTAGATGTCATATTTTTTTTCCATGATTTGTTAGAATGATAATATATTTTTATTCTAACATGTATTCATTAACAAATTATGAATATTTAGTTTATATCCCTCAATAATTTTTTGAAATTTTTTAATGTATGTTTTTGATTTTTTTCCCAAAGTACGTGCGACCATACTTTTGTAATTGTGCAAGGTATGGATAATTAACCCAAAATATCTATTATTCATCCATATAGTGTGTTATTAATCAAGAATGGTGGAATGAATGGTTCCTCATCCTTACATAAATGTTATTCATCAATACACTATTTAATAATTCATGAATATTGGAATGTATGATTCATCAACCCTACTTATTGTTTATGAATAGTGAAATGTATGGTTCGTCAAACCAACATTACTATTAATGAATAGTATAAATTATGGGTCATTAACCCAATATTACTATTCAATAATAGTGTAAATTGTGGTTCATACCCTATGTTATTGTTCATTCTTCAATGTACAGTTTATAGACCATGTTACAATTCATTCTGAAAATTATAGTTCATACACTGCATTATTTTTCATAAATTTTGCAATGTATGGTTAAAAACCAAAAATTAATATTCATTCCAATGTTACTATTCATTTTGTGATTTTTTATTTAATTAATTTTAATTATTTATATTGAATTTATTTTTTTTATCATGGAATTTTACAATTACATATGTAGAATACAACCAATGTTCCTTTAAAAAAATTTGTCCAATATTTAGATATAAATTTTTTTGAAAAATGAAATTACTTTTTCAATTATATTGGATGTTTCAAAAATATTTAAAGTCAAATATGTTTAATTTACAAAAGGTTTTTGTTTCTAGTTATCAAGAACATATTTTTATAAATTTAAATATAATTGAATATATTTAAATTTTTAAAAATTAATTCAATTGAAATATATTTCTAGAGATATTTTTTTGAGGGAATATTGATATTATATTGGGTTTTTTATTATATATTTATTTAAAATTAATATAAATGAAACAATTATTTGAAATAAATATTTTTGAATGATATTATGTCAATATATATTGAATATCAGAACCATGTAGAGTTTCTATAACTACTTAAAGTCATATCCATATATATCATTCTATCTTGTAGTAAAGAAAACCAAATAACACGATTCAAAATTACATGATATGTGTTAGCATTTTTTGATACTCTATTTTTTTTATAGAGAAGGTGTTGTGAATATTGAACATGTTGTGAAATATGCAATGTCCTATGAATGTCTGTTTCATCTCCTATATAATCACTAAAGGTAGTAATTAATTCTACTTCAACTACAATTTCCATTATGATAGGAGATAATATAAATAATAACGAAAAGTACCTATTCTCTCATTTTTTTCTTATTTAATCTAGTTTTGACTATATAACACATTTCCATATCGCTCATATACAATATATTTTTCGATTTATTCTTTTAAACACAAAATAATAATTTTTTATTCTATTTATTCAGGCTGTGAGTCTGAAATTCTAATGTTAGTATCTATGGGTTATGTCTCGCTGTATCTAAAGTCATCACTATTCCGGTGTTGACATCCTTTATCTAATATTATTTGTTAAGGGTTGTGAATCCCCTTAAAAATATCAGTTTCCTGGTTATCCCTCCAATAAAAAAATATTTTTATTGTGTAATGATTCCTCAATAAAAAAATATTTTATCAAAATGAGTATCTCATAGAGTAGATAGGTATAAGAGTAGATTAGGAACACATTTTGTAACTATACATGTTTTCTAAAAAATTAAATTAAATTTATGATACTTTTATTATTTAGATATTTATATATATCCTTTCAACATAATATTAGAGCTACTATGTCTGGAATTTTTTAAATTATCCATCTAAATTTTGATCATAATGTTATTTGTAGTCTAATTGAACCAAAAAATTGCTGTTGAATAATAACCAACCATTATGATATTTTATATGAATTTTTATATATCCCTACATACATGTAGATATTATTATTATTTTATTTTATTAATATAATAAGATAATGATATATTGATCAATTTTTTAGGGTGTTAAAAATGAGTTATAGTTGTAAGATTGTGATTTATGAATAAATTTAAATTTTATTTAGAAATTAAATTAATAATATTTATATGAATATTTTAAAAAAATGAAGTAAAATTTTTATTTATACATTTCAGAAAAGGTTTAGGTTGAATTTATTTGATTTTTCTGATATAGTTGAATTTTCTATGAAAAGTAAAAATACAATTATGAGTTTTCGGTAACAGTAATGAAATTTTTAATGATATAAAAATTATGTAATAATTTATTTCTAATATTTAGGAATAAAATATCTTATGATTTTTCCCATGTGTCCAATACCATGGTGAAATACCATTGGCAGGCCCATGGTTTTGAAAATACCACTAATGAGGCGTCCATTAGAAATTAATTAAAACTTCCCTCACTTTTTATATATATACCAACCAATTATTTCATTAAAAATTCATCCCTAATGAATATATGATATTCTTACCTCCCTAGTATTCATTTTATGGTTTCCACAATCCTATATGGTCCCAACCATCATGTCTTATGAGTTACTCTACATGGTAAGATAATTCTAATCTTCTTTATTTTTTTCCATTCATTATCTCTATTATGTGGTATAACATTATAGTTTATATATCATGTTCCGATATACCTTATATTATGTCAATATTCTATATTATTATTTATTTCTAGATTTTTGACCCAAGTACCCTCTCTTTTAATGATTTTTAAAACCATGTTGCATAGTAATTGTGCTGCAGAATGTTCATCTTAAAATCTCTCTCTTTTTCAAGTACATTATGATTATATTTTATTTTAATTAAAATTGGATAATTTTTTGTTATTTCATTCCATAACATCATTATATTATATATTATGAAATAATGATGAGATACAAATTTTAACTCATCAAAATTTTTTATGATTTTTTATGTGACGTCTTTAGGTTGTCAAATTATAATATGGGATTTCTCAACTTTTCTTAATTTTTTGTTTCGTTCATTTATTATTGTATCCTCTCCTCCTATTACACAAGAGTAATTCATGATATAATATGTTACATATTCTATATTTCAACATTTTTATGTAATATTCACTATTGTACTTATTCTACTCTCCCACTTATTCAAGGAATTAAAATAATGTCTATGATGCATCAATTTACTGACATTGGGGACGATGTGATTTCAATTTATTTTTCTTCAATAAATACTAGTAATTAATCCATTTTATGTTTTAACTATACTATTTATTATTTATAATATCTTTTTTATGGTTCTATAAAAATTTTAAACACATGGGATTAATTTAGAAAACAAAATGAGTTCATTACGATCAAAGAATCGCGAAAATGACCTAAACTGATATCATAAATGTTTTAACCTATGAATCATAATCATGTCAGATTTCAAAATGATAAATGATATAATTTAGGTTAATATAAATATTTATATACTATTTCATTTTAATTCTAGATTTACACATCTAATCGACTATAATACCCATCATGAACCGATCATGGAAACAGTGTAAAGAAAGAACCTGAATATATGTAAATAACAAAATATTACAAATAAATATTCCAAATGATGATGTAAAATTATCATATATTAAGTTATAAATAGTAGTATGTTTTCTTAAGATATTACTAACACAATTTGAACCATTATACATAAGGTATAACCACATATTATGTAAGAAGAATCTAAGGTATGGCAAATCTCAACCAAATTTGTATTTTTTGGGTTAAACATCTTCTTTATTCATTCTTCTCTATTAATATTATATGTGTGATAATTTTTTTATATTTGGACATAGTATGTGTATTTATAGAGTGTATACATATCAATTCTATGTTATTAATTTCTAATAAAATTATATTTTAAAGGACTTTCTTATTAAAATCCCTTTAAAACTCTATTCATTAAATTTATGAAAGATTGTTTTATTAATTGATTAAGGAATGATTTGTTTTTCCTGATTTCAGGATACTTTATTACCATAATATGTTCCTTTGAAATTATTTATGTTGGTTTTATCCCATTATAACACCATATATGTTTGGTGTGATCCCATTATCTCTCAATATATGGTGGGTGAGCCCCATTATAGCTCTCAAATACATTGGGTAATCCAGAAGTGGAATTGACCAAATAGTTATTCCATGTGTAAGGGTGATTGTAAGAGTGATACCATAAATATTTCCCAAAGAACATAGAGGATATTTCCATCCATGTAAAAAAGTTTTAAATAAATGTATTTTTAATGGATTTTATGTTTTCCCAAGACTGAATAATTCTTTCCTTATATGCATTACTAATTTTTTTTTCTCTTCCAATGTTTTTAAATGTTTATCACATGGGTATAGGATTTTTATTAGAATGAAGGAATTCCATTCAGTTATAATGAATAATTTTCTGTGTAATTATTTTTTTAAAATTGTTATACAATAAAAAAATGATGTTTTCTAATAGAATCCACATGTATGATTGTGATATTTTATTTATGTTTTATGTACTAATTATCTAAAACTCTAAATATAAAAAGAAATATCTTGTGGAAAAATTTCTTCTGTTTTCTAAAACATAGGATTATGTAATTTTTTAAGGCATGTCCTTTAGATTTTTTATTAGAAAATGGTTTAGATAAATATATGGTGTATGATGATGCTAAAATAATACAATAAATTATTTTTACACTATGGTAATTTGAAATGTTATAATATTTAATGAATTACCATGTTTATTAATCTATTTAATGACTATTTAGAATGGTTTTCCATATAATAAATAGTGAATTAGATGTATAAAGGAAAAAGAGGCTAATTCTAGCCCAAATATACATCCTAGAATAGTGGGAATCGTAACCAAGGAGTTTGTTACACCAATGACTCAGTTGAATCAAGAAATAAACATGGTAGGTATCCATTCATGAGAGGAAAATGATCTACCATGAAGAAACAAGTATTTTGTGGATACTGTAATGAGGAAATAGCCTCTAATATTTAGTGTAAATGAAGATCAAGTGATAGTAGAAGGATGGATCAATGCTCTATAAAAGATATTTAATGTAATGGGAGGTTCAGAACCTCAAAAGGTAATACATTACATTTAACATTTGGATATTGAATATGATCAATGGTTTTATCTGGTTAAGAATACAATAAAATATATGATCATTACAATATATAATGAGATGATTTTAAGAGTTTATTTTTGAAAAAAAAATATTTTCCAAAAATTGTGCCACTCAGAATTGATATAAAATTAATTTAACTGAAGAAGAAAGAAAGTGAATATGTGGTAGTATATGTATCCAATTTTACAAGACTGTACAGGTATTTATTAGATTTTACATGCAAATTTGATGTTAAAATTATTAAAATTTAATCTAGTTTGAAAAAAATATTGATAAGATATTTTGCTTCATGAGGGTTTAAATGATCTGAAAAAATATGATGATTCTATTGAAAAAGTGAAGATGGATTTTTCTAACAAAAATGTGCCTCCTGACAAAAAGAATAATAATGGGTCAGGTTGGTAGGTTTTTTGTAAGAATTCATTAATGAAATCAAGAGGTATGAAAATCAACTTCCCATCTTTTGAGAAGTTTGGTAAACATCATCCTAGTGAATGTATTGTAAATTATGGGAAACGCTATCGATTTCAAAATTTTTAACACATGTCTCGTTAGTGTATGGATTTTGATCTAAAAATTAATGAAAATTCAATGGTGGTATTATTTAACTGTATAAAATTGGGATATTTTGGTAATGTTTTTTTAAATCTATTCACTCATGTAGAGAATCAGCATGATTGGAAGTAGAATGGTATTATAAAATAATTTTCAACCACATTAGCAGATAATGATCTATAAAATGAGGTTTTATACGGTAAATTTCTTGTTTTTTCAGAATTCACATATGTGGTATTGGATTCAGGGTCTACACATTATTTTATTTTGTGAGAAATTTTCTAAAATATTGGGAATTATACATTATTAAATGAAAGTAGTTCTCATTATAAATACACCTAGAGAAATTATTGAGGAAAAAAATTATAGGAATCTACATATCCCAATATCTGGAAATAGTTAATTTTCAAACCTAATTTTTACCCTCTAGTAGAGTTTGATGTTATTCTTGTTATGGGCTGGCTTTATTTTTATCATGCAATGATGAACTGTAGAGAAAATGAAGTGTTTTTTCTGAAATAATTTCAGTTATTAAATATTATTGAACCCATACCATTGAAAACATGTCATTGTGCTATGAAAATGATAAAATATGAAAATGAATATTTTATTTCTCATATTTATAATGATAATTAATTATCTAGATTAATTATGTACAAGTGGTAAATGAATACATATATGTTTTTACTAATGATTTTTCGAGTGTTATTACTAATTTGGAGGTTGAGGATTATATTGACTTAATTCTTGATTCTATTTTTAAATTCCTTATAAAATAACCCAAATTTATTTTCTAGAATTAAAAAATAATTTTCAAGAATTATTAGATAAAGGATTCATCTGAACCAGCACTTCACCAAGGGGAGACCCTTTCTTGTTTGTTAATATGAAATATGGCTCAAAGATACATTACATTTATATAGAGCCTTGAATAACATTACTATTAAAAAATTATCATTTCCCTCATATGAGTTATTTTTTTATTAAATCTAGGGATCATACTAATTTTCAAAGGATGACCCAAGGTCACAATATGATCAGTTGAATGTAAAGGATGATGAAATAATGAACACAACATTCTATACTAGAGCTTGTCTTTATGAATTTGTTGTTATTTATTTTTGGTTAAATTATTCTACTGTTGTATTCATGGATATTGTTAATATAATTTTTCAATGTTCAGGGAAAATATTATGTTTGTGTTTATTTATGAAATTATTATATATCAAACAGGCATAGAGGAGAATAAGACACATATAAGGGATTTTTTGAAATCCATTAAAGAAAAAAATTGTATGGATCATTCAAAAAATGTTATTTTCTCTATGAACATATTTATTTTCATAGGAACATTGCACATAATGACGAAATACTAGTTGATCATACAAAAAACTAAGTGTTTGATGTGTAGGGAAGACCATTAATTAATACATATATTTTTATTATTATTTAATTTCTTGTTTATTAATGATGGATTTTTTAAAAAATTACATGGTTATATAGACCACTAAATAAGTAATCAATAAAAGGGTTTAATATTTTTTGGACAGATGAATGTGATTTTTTTTCTAGAAATAATGAAGATATAGGTGAATGCAACAATATTGGACTTGCTTCCCTAATATAGTGAGGTTTTCATCTATAGTGATGCTTCATTTAAGGTACTTTGTTGTTTTCTAATGAAAAATGATTATGTAATTTCTTATTAATCAAGACTACTAAACCATCATGAGATAGAGTATCCCACACATGATTTGAAAATTGGATGTTCTGATATTCACATTGAAATTTTGTGGACACCATTTACAGAGATCCTAATATCACATATATACTAACTATTAATATATGATGTATATATTATCTCTAAAAGAATTAATCATGAGGCATAAAATATGGCTTGAACTGATAACAGATTAGGATTGCACGATCAGTTACCATCTAGTAAAATAAAACAATGTGTAATATGCATTGAGTCAAAAACATCATGCATCAATAACCATGTTATATTAGGAACATGATTTGTTGATTAATTATTTGGTGGTTTTTGGCTTAGATGTTTTTGGTGTATGAACGACATTAGTTTTGATTTAGGTTTTAGTGCAGTAATCAATATCAAATAGAATTAAGAAAACAGAGAATGATGATTGTGAGCTATATATAAAGGAATAATTGGATAATATGGAAAAGTTTCCATTATTTAAACTTGATAATGGTTGAGTTTTAGGATTTGGAAAAAGGTTTTTTGTGCCTTGTTATTCCCAGTTGAAAATTATTTATTGTTTAAAGCTCATTCTTCCCCATTTTTAGATATTATTGGAAGTACTAAGATGTATAGACACCTTCATGAGGATTACTAGTGGGTTGGAATGAAAATATTTATTTCATAATTTATTCAGAAATTTTTGACATGTCAGTACCTCAAATTATAGTGGCAGTTAACGAAGGGGATGCTTCATATGTTCCTTGTCTATAATGAATATGGGATAATATATTCATGGACATCATGGTAGGACTACCTAAAACATCTCAAGGTAACAATGTGATTTTGGGTTATTATTGATCTGGTGATAAAATATTCTCATTTTATTTCCATTCGAGATACAATTTTAATGGATAGTCATTCTAAAATATAACTCAAATATATATTCATGTTACAATGAGTACCTCTTTCAATATATTAATTTTGGGATCTGAGGATCACATCTAAATTTTGGAAGGGTCTTCATATTTCATTTGGGAAAAGATTAAAAATTCAGTACAAATTTTCAACCTCAATAAGATGGGCATGGAGAATAATTTATTTAGACATTAGAGTATACACATAGATATTTTTCAATGCACTACATAGGAATTTTGGGACAGTATCATACGGATGTTGACTTTTCTTATAATAATAGTTTTCACTGTAGTATACATATAGATAATTTTGAGAAATTTTATGTGATGAACTGTTGAACTACAACATTTTTGGATGATGTTAGGGATATAATGTTGATGACAACATAATTTGTAGAGGATGTGGCTGAAAAAATGAATATGATCCATCAACATAAGGGGACCACATTGAGTTGGATAAAAAGATATGGAAATAATAAAAGATTTTTTAAGGTAGGTGATCATTTGTTTCATAGAATTTCAACTTGGAAAATATTTTTGAGTTTGGTATGAAAATAAATCTAATTCCATGATTCAATGGATATTATAAAATTTGGTAGAATGTTATACTTGTATCCTTATGAGGTGATTTTCCTCCGAGTTTATCTCATGTACAAATTTTTGTTCATGTTCTGATGTTGATAAAGTAAGTTCTAGATTTATATGATTTCTTAAGCCCTGATGAAATTCAGATGTAAGAGAACCATTTTTAAAAAGAGTTACCAATTCACATTCTTTATCAAAAAATGGGTATTACTGAATAAGGTAATAAAACATGTAATGGTTTTGAGGAGTAACCACATGGATGAATAAGAAACATGGTAATATGAAAATGTTATGATGGTAGGGTACCCTCACAAGTTTAATTTATAAAATAAATTGTGAGGATGCAATTTACATAATGTGGGGATAAATTAATGCCACATGTTTAAAAAAAGAAATTTAAATATATGAAACATTGATTTAAGTAGATATTTAAATTTTTAATTAATATTAATATTGCTACATCTATGTTTTGAATATCCCAAAATGGTCATCTATAATTGTGATCAGTAAGTTATTTGCAGTCTAATAAATCCGACATGATTATTAGTGAATGTAATCATACCTTTATAAATAGTAATAATAATTTTATTATGAACATAATTAATAGTAAATTGTTTTATAATTTTATAATGGTTATAATATAATTAGATGTTCATTAGTTTTTCAATGTGCTAAAAATGAGTTTTAGATTTAGGATTTTTATTTATAAATAAATTATGATTTTTTTAAAAAGTTAATTAAAAATATTATAAACTTCTTTTCAAAAAATTGAGTTCATTTTTGTATTATACAAATCAAAAAATTGTTAGGGTGAGTTTTTGTGATTTTTCTATAACAACTGAATTTATGTTGATTATTAAGAATAGAGGTTAGTGTTTTAGGTAAGTTCAATGACAGAATTAACGATTTAATAATTATGTAATAATTATTCTCGAATGTTGAGGAATAAAATATGTTAAGAAGTTTTCTAAATTAATCAATACCATGGAAAATTAACATGGGAAAGAACATGGTTTTTCCAACACCAGTAATGAGGTGTCCCTTGGAAATTAATAAAATATTCCACCACATTTTATATAATTACCAATGCATTTTTTCATCCCATTAACTCCAAATTAATTATCAACAAATATATTGTCTTCTTACCTCCCTATAAGTCCCCCAAATTTTTTATCAAGCTCACAAGGTCCCAAAATACATGTCTTTAGAGTAACTCAACAGGGTAAGAGAATTGTCAACATCTTTTTATTTTTTCCTTTCCAGTCCACTTTTATGTGCTAAAACATTCTTGTTTACATACCATGTAATTATTTTCATATTATTCTGCTTATATACATTATTATGATTCATTTATTTATCAATGACCCATTTCCTCACTAATTTAAATATTTTCTAAAACCATGTTTCATAGTCGTTGTGCTACATAATTTTTATCTCAAAATCAATCTCTTTATAGATCACTATTATTTTGTTATTATATTTTATTTTAAATTATATAATGTTTGGATATGTAATTATATATACCCCTTAATTTCAATATTATTTTCAAATAATGAGATAACATTTTTTATCATCCAATATTTAATGAATTATTATCTCACGTAGGGAGGCGGAAGAATGTTTGTAAGGGATTTCTCATGTTTTATTTTATTTCAACTTCCTTTAATTTCTTATTATTTCATCACCTACCTTTATAGAAGTGGCATGGATGATAAAATATCTTATATATTATTTTTTTAATCGTGTGTTTGTAATAATCATCATATTAATTATTCTGCACTAACACTTATTCCTAAAATTAAAACATCGTTTATGATAGGATGATTTACCAACATCGTGGAAAATATTATTTTAATTTCATTTAATTCATTCAAGACATGTAATGAAAAAAAATTATGTTTGAAAAATATTATATTTTATGTATTATATTTTATAAAGGTTACAGAAGAATTTTTTACACATGTTATTAATTAATAAAACAAAATAATATCATTACGATCGAAGATTCACCATAATGACCTAAAAATAACCATAATGTTATGACCTATTAATCATCCTAATGTAATAATTCAAAATGATAAATGCTATAATTTATTGGTCGGAAAATATGTAAATACCAATTCATTTCAATAGTGGTGTTTGAAATCGAATCTTAATTTGTATCCATCATGAACCTATCATGGAAACTATGATATGAACGCACATGAAACAATGTAAATAACAAAATATTACTAATAAATGTGTCTACTGATGTATATACATGATAATATAAGGTGTTATAAACATGAATATGTTTCATTATTATATTAATAACAATCGTCTAACCATTATACTATACCGATATATAAATTTTATGTAATATGAGCCTGGGGTTAGGGAATTCATTACATAATTTCTATTCGTTGTGTTAGTCGTATTCTTTATTCATTATATTGTATTATGATTATTGGTGTGTTGATTTTTATTGTATAATGTTTTTCTATGTGTATTTCCATTATATACACTTATCCATTCCATTAAATTAATCATCATTCATATTATATTTTAAGGTAATTTTCTTTTAAAATCCTTCTAAAACACTTTAATAAATTTCAAAAGGTTTTTCTTATTATATGTGTATGGAATGACTGGTTTCTCCTTATATAATGATAACATATTACCATGGTATTTTCCAATGAAATTATTCATGTTTCTTTGAGCCCATTATATCTCAATATAATTTTGTTTTATCCAATTACATCTCAAGATATGAAGGGTAATCCCCTTTATAGCTCTCTAAGGCACTCGATACTCGGGAGGTGGAATCTGACCAAATGGTTATTTCATGTGTGAGGGTTATTGTATGATTGATATGGTAAATATGTCCCTAGGAAGATATATAATGTTTTCAAGCATGTTAAGAAGTTTTTATGAATTAATTTTTATTGGTTTTCATGTTACCACTTGACTAATAAAAATTTTCCATATATCCCTTATTGAGTTTTTGTTCACATCCCATGTTTTAAAAATATTTTCAGAGGTTATAATGATGTCTAAGATAAATTAAGAAGACAACATTAATGTAAGAAATATTTTTCGAAGGAATTATATTTTATTAAATATGTTTTATAGTTTATGAAATGGATATTGTTTTTAAAGTATCCATATGTCATGTTATGAGATGTTTTTTTATGTTTAATATACTAATTACCATAAAATATGAACATGAAAAGATTTCCATTATTTATGACAGATTGTTTTGGTCTAAAACTGAATATTAGGTAATATTTTATGGCTGTGTGCTTATACATTAGACTATCTTATTATAACAAAATCAATTTCATTATTTACATTTTCAAAGCAGATTAACCTTAAAAGTTTAATTTGATAATTAATTTATCTACGAAATATATTTGTTTAAAATTTTAATCTGGTCAATTCACCCCTTCTAGTCCGTCTTCTGTTAAAATTTCCAACTAAACAAGATGTGGATATAATAATGGTTAAAATTGAATATAATGGATGATAGGGTGTATAAATTTCCATCTAATAGATTTAGGAAATCTATATTGGTCATTTTGGGACATAAGGTTATGGGCCAGTCCCTTATTAGTATTAATTTATTCTTAATCAGAAATATTAATTTTAATTTATTAGACTAAATTTTTTGGTCTCAAAAATAGTTAATCTTATTCATAATTAGAAAATATTATTATTTTTAATATAGAATACATTTATAAATATTAATATAAAATATTTTGATGAAATTTAATTATATATAAACCGGGTAATACGATGAAAATATGAGTTTTTTAAGTTAAAATGTTCAATCATTTTCTAGGTTGTAAAAGGAAATTTCAAATGGAAATTGATTACAATGTCCTAAATTGTATTACCTGAAGAAAATATTATTTAATTAATGTTTATTTATGATTTAAAATTTAATTTAACAATGTTTAATATATATATGAAAAAGAAGCAATAAACTAATAATAAAATATTTCCACTATTCACATAAAAAATTAATATTCATAGAAAAATTCCAAAAAAATAGCACTTGCGTAATATTTATTTTCATAATGAAATATGATTTTTATGTATAAATATATACTTTATAAAATTTCATAATTTTAGATATAAAATAAGAGTGCCATTAAAAGGTGGTAAAATTGAATTAATGGAAATATTGTTCATTATTAGTTAAATTGTGTTTATTCTTATCTTATGGTTAAAAAATATATTGGATGAATGTAAAAATATTTAATTGAATATATTAATAATATTTTACATAAAAATTATATAATATTTGTATATATATTAATTTATTTGTATTGAAACAAAAAATTTTCATAATAATAATTTTTGTTAACTATACTCCCTATATATTCTTTTGGTTCATATAATAATTTTAATAATTTTTACCTAATTAATTCATTTTATATTTTTTGAAAAAAATTATATATATATATATATATATTACTTAATAGAAATCATAACAACTAATATAATTTCTCTGTTATATGTTATTATTTATTTTTCTAAAAAAACAAATTATTGTTCTGTAACACTCATTCATACATATTACGAATTTCATCATGGAAATTCAACATTATGTAATATATAACATTACCTCGATATTCCATATAGAATAATCTATCCATTAATCTTCATGTAGTATGTCATTAACACGTAATTATATATAAAAGAATAAAAATTATCTATTTAATATATATAAATTTTCTATTTTCAGTGTTGGCTGAAATGAAATGTTTTGAAATGATTAAATTAATTCAAAAAACAAAACATCAAAATAACAGGGGGTGCAAAAAAAATTATCATATATATGACTTCATATATATACCCTATGAAATCATATTAAAAGACATAAACATTAACTCCATGTAAATGTATTAACCTTTTTAGTTTATTCCTATATAACACTCAAAATAAAATAATCATCCTTAAATTAATTGGTGAGATATATTAGACTCAAACATCATTATATACAATTTAGAAGTACTAAAAAATACTTGAAACAAATAAAATCATTCATTTATAATATTAAATCATAAAAATTTACTTTTTAACCTATTAAAATGTCATTTATGGTACTAATATAATTCTTTCCTTTAAAATCCATTATTAAAATTAATATTACAGAGAAAAAATGAAGGAATCATTGGTTTAATAAAAACATAGAATATTGTAAATGAATTTAAAAATAAAATATATTTTTTAAAAAGGGAGAATCTTTTGAACATACCTTCATTAAAATATAGAATTCATTTTTTTATTTTAATTAATTTAAAATGTGTATAACAATGTATATAAAAAACATTATTTTTGATATTTTTATTATGAAATTTATCATAAATATAAAAATTCCTTTATAATAATCTTATATAAAGTAAATACAACTATAATATAATTTTATAAATATATACATGGTATAATTTTATTATAATAAAATATTTAATCATTTAAAAAAATGTTTTAATGTAAGGTATATATTATGTCATAAAAAAAATTATAATATTGAGTGATAAATTATTATTCATGGAAAAAGTTTTTTAAAAAATAAATTTTAAAATTAAATGAAACAATAAATAAATATGTTGGTTTATACCCTAATAAAAATAAATCTAGTTATGGAACTTACATAAGTCATCGAGAAATGGGATAGAGTCTATAACTCCCATACAATTAATAATTTTTAGAATCATACATTATAACCATTTTTAATTAAAAAATTATATTAGTAATTAATTTTTTTCTGGAAAATATTAATTTTTTACTTTTTTAGGTAAGAACATGAGTCAACCTAACTTATTTCCAAAAAATTACCAGTTATTCCTTTTCATTCCCTAGAAAATGGAATTTCATCTCACTTTTTATTTCTATGAGATACATAATTTATTCACCAGTCACTTGAATTGTGCGGAAAATTCACATAACATGAATTTATTTTATGAATCTTATAGATAAATGTAATTATTTTTTCAATATATATTCATTGATATTTATTTCAAGAGGTTAATGTTTTGAATGGCACAAAATCTATAAAGTAGTTTTTTCTCAAATTTCCATATGTCAGATATATGTTTTCTTATGCACCTATGATCCTTAAAAAGGTGTATATGATTCCAATTTACATAATATATCATGAATCTTCGTGTATTCATGATATTTTATGCATCTTATAATTTTATTTTCTAAAATGTAGAGTATTGTCCCATGTTACCAGGTGATAATTTTTTTAAACAATCTCATTGCTTTTCTATATGATTATGCATATGATTCCAATGATAAAATATTATGAATAATCTCTCAACACCATTAGCGTATTTCATTTTACTTATTATATTCATTGTATATAAAATTATATTATCCAATATGTCTTCCCTTTGTTACATAATATATTTATGAAATTATTTTTAAGAAATCCTTACATTACCCTCTCTTCGGTTAGAAATCTATGTTTTCTAAAATGGGTTCCCTGAAAATTATAACTTTCAGAGTTAATAAATAAAATTAATGTTTTACCATTTTTATTTTACAGATAAATTAAATTGATTTATATTTTTTCATTCAAAAAAATGATAATTTTCAGTCCATTTTAACATTAAAAATGAAAGTACCTTTGACTAAGTACGTGATGTATGGATTTACCCATCATCATTTCCATTAATCTTCCCTTATTTTTTTAGTGGATATATATCATAAAAATATTGTTAAAAGTAAGTATCAAAGAATTTTTTTCTCAAAAGTTTTTCATGATTATTTTATACATTTTATTTTCAAAATATTTCCAAATTGACTTCCAGGAATTTTTATATGTTTTCAATGTATTTTCAAATTAACCTTATCAGAAATAAATCCATGATTTCTTTATAATTTTTAAAATTTTATTTAGGGAATAAATATTATAATATATTTTGAGTTTTATTGTATATAATTTTACATAAAACATTTCAATGTTATTTCATGTCTCCATTATAAATTTTCAATTCATTTTCTCTAAAATTAATTTCAAATGGTTTTATCTATTAAAAAAAATTAATAGAAGAAAGTATTTTTTCCTCAACAAATATTTTTTATTTATATTTCAAAATTATTTTCCATCAAATATAACATTAATTGATGTTCCGAATTCCCCTATAATAAATTATCCAAAGGTACCATTAATTTAATTTTTTGAATGGTTTATGTTTTGATATATTGATTATTAAGACACCCATTTCACTTCCATGGGTTTTAGGATTTTGAAACCTGTTACTTTTCAAAAGGTCTTATTTATGAAGTTTTAATTAAACCTATAACTTTTAATAGGTTACAATGTGATTAAATGTCACTGATTCTAATTTTCATTAATGGGTTATGATTTTTTTTTATAAAAACTATCTCTTTTTAAAACACATTATATGAAAAAAGATTAATTACTTGTAGAACTTGTATGAATGATTTTACTGAGAAATAGAAGGGACCTATATATACCTTAAATGCATAGGGTAATGATGGAAGAATTGTGTGTATATATTTTATGTGTTATCCAAACTACATGTTCACACTGTTATAAACAGACCTAATTTCATGTCCATATGGTGATTCATGTACCTTATCAGATTCTCACAATTTTATGAGTAAACCGTAATACATTTTAATAAAGTTAACCATGAACCTGATTACATGTTCTATATTTTATAGATGGACCTATTATCAAATACAATAGTTTATGGGTGAACCTAATTACATTTTTATAATGTAATGGGACAACCATATTTAAAATTCATAATGTTATGTGTGCTCATAATTAAGTGATCACAATGTGATGAATGTACTTGGTCTAATGTCAATATGTTTATTTGTAAACCTGATTAAATTTTAGAAATGTTATGTGTGAACCTGATTACATGTTCAGAATGTTATGCACATACATGGATTCATGTATATAAAGTTATTCATGAACCTGATTTCACATTCCCAATATTTTTTCATGTACCTGGTTTCATGTCCACAACATGATGCAGGTGCATGATTTCATGTCTATAACATAAGGTGTGAACTGGTTTGTACATAAATGTATTCATAGTATTTTAAACCAATGTTCATGCCATAAAATCACGGTCTTATTTCTATGTTATGATTTCTTGAATTTATCAATTAATTGTGTTATGATCTATTTCTTGGGAAAAAACAATAAATATTTTGATCTTTGATATGTATTTTATTATTTTATGTTGTTATGATCATGGTCTGTACCCTTTTGTTCATGTTCTGATTATGAATTATATTTTTTTACACTTATTGGCCAATTTTTCTCACATATATCTGCTGTTTTCACTCCCTAGGTTATAAAGAATTCTATTAAGTATATGTAATAAATTTCAACATATTTATTGGATATGTTAAAGATATTTCACCTCAATAGAAATTTTCTTCCATTTTTTCAAATTTACTAAACTATTATGGTCTTCCATCATGTATTTTGGAAATGTTCTTAATATTAATCTAAAATGATGTAATATTTATGCTTGTATATCCTAGGTCGCTATAGATAGAATCAAACAAATGTTTTTTAAACCTTTGGAAACTATGGTGATATAAATTTAGTGAGATCCCATTGTATATTTATTAGGACATTTCTAGGTATAAATCTAAGGATAAATATATGAATGATTTAATGTTTTATAAAATGTAATTGAGTTTTGTTAATTGAAGGAATAATTTTATTCCTAGAAATACTTCTCTTTATAGATAATAAATGTGGATGTTTCTATATCATATATATATAACAAGGTGTATAAACTCTGACAGGATATTCATGGCCTAACTTATTGTAATATGTTAAACAAAAACAGTATGTAATGCACACCTGGTTTGACACTCCTAGTGGTTATCATTTATAAATTCAAAAAACACATCATAAACCATTATTAAGGATTTGAAAATAATTATAATATTGTTAATATAAGATATAACTATTTTTTCACAGATTAAGTATGAATGAGCCATGATTTAATAATCTTATATGAATTTTTTCATGAATATATAGTATCTTAACATGATAAATGTTTATCACACTATGATTTATAGTTTTAGTAAACAGTGTGAACTAGAAAATATCATGGTTAATATTTAATGTTTCATGTTTTTAATGTATGAAAGGCTTTTCAAATAGATTTATAAACTAGAAATATCATAAATATAATCTGATTGGTGTAATGGGTATTGGTTATACTTCTAAACATAATGAGATAAAAAATGGCATGTGAATTGTATGTGATGTTCTTCCAATAAATTTTAAATTTATTCATGATTATATTGAGGTTGAGGAACCTTATGAGATGATTCATATTTCATATTCTCGGAAATATGTATTACAAAATAATTTGATGATGCATATGTAATGGTTTAAGAAAAAGTTGGGTGAATAACGTACTTATGTTTTTGAATAATAATAATTTGTTTTACAAATCTGATATATATACATATTTTCAATATAATCCTCCATTAAGGATTTAAAATGATATTTTTAGTTTTTATGAATACATTAAAATATTATATTTTGATTTTGTGATAATTACCATTAATGTGAACAATATGTTGAGAAAATTGTGTTTCTCTAGTATAATGAGATGATTGATTTGGATAATGTAAATTAGAATGCACTAATTACCATGGAACTAATTATAGGGAAATGTACTATGTCATCAAGGATGTAGTTCATGTCATCCTGGATTAAATTAATATTTATATTAATTCTTGTAATAATGAAACATTCGTCTATATTAAATGAATATTAGGTAATTATGTTCATTATAATGTTTCAAGGGTATATATGATGAAGTTATTGACATGTTTGGAATTTGACAACTATTTTGTACATTGTGATATATGGGATATAAATATTATATGGAATATATGAAAATATTTCTAATTAATTGAATTGTTATCTTTCATATGGTTTTTGAGGTTAACACTTTTGGGAATGATTATTTTAATCTTAGGATGATGATTGTGGATGTGAGTTATGATATCACCATATGAGGATTTAGACATGTAACATAACAAATGCGAATCAATTTTTTTTTGAGATGTTATGTTATGGAATATTTAATGAAATATCACAATATTTATGGATCTCATGATATGTTAGTTATTTAGGAATGAAAAATTTACAATAATTACCAAGAATAATAGATTATGTTGGAATTGACCAACAAAATACCATAGGGATAGATTTTGTATATGAGAATGTAAATGATAATGTAAGTTTGTTTCTATAGGTTCTTAGATTGTAACAAAATTCCTCTAATTTTGTAAAATGATATTGATAAAGATTTATCCTTGAGCCATTATTTTTGATAAATCTCACGGTTCCATATAACTTTGCAGATTTATGGTTTTTTGATCACACACATCTAATGATAAATGTTCCATTAAAACCTCCAAATGAAATAGATCAAAATATATTTAATCCATGCCCATTTTCACACATCCCACATATATTATCATACGTGAAAATATAATTATATGATACTTTGGTAACTACTATATTCCATAATTATTTTTCCAAAGGATGTTTTATTATTTATTTTTAAGATGAGGGTTTCTATTTAATTAACATTCAACTATTAATACATTGATAACCCAGAATAATTATATTGGAGAATATAATAATAAGGGGGTATAATGTAACAAAACTATATTTTTTGGATTTTTTCCATTTAATTAATATTTTTTAAATTCTACATTTTTAGGACACATTAAATAGGTATATATATATTTATATATTAAAATTTTAATTCAATAATTTTTTCCACATAACACCAACTTGGATTGTCACGACTTGTCCTCCAGGTCCCGTGCCATGACTACCCCATTCTGGCCTTCTATTGGCCAAGGGATGGCGACTATCAGCATTTAAATATTCACTATATTTGGGAAGGAATTGACTTTATTAACTATAATCACACTTAACCAATCACACAATAATATAGGAACACAAGTAAACTAAACTGTAAATAGAGTGAGTGCAGTAAGTCAAATGGTCTAAAATATAATCCGAACATGAAATTACAAGGACAAATGTGATACTATATTACTGTAGAAAAGGGAAAGTCAGCTGCTGGTTTGTCATATGAGGATCCTACCTAAAGAGTAGGTATTTTTATTCTCCTTAGAACTCCATGTTTGTTTATATCCTTGGCGTATAGCCACACCGTATGGTCCACCTTCAGGCATCATCCAGTCCTGGTACTCACTTCCTCATTTAGCGATGTCCGTCGTCTGCACAAAACACAATAAAGTGCAGGAATATCCCATGTAGGGGAGAGTATAACGATACTCAGTAGGTACCTTTTAGACCCTCATAGTCTCATAAAATAGACAAAAGAAAATCCATAGAGAATGAAATCAATAGAAACCCCTATATAGGTATATTCCAATACATATTCCTAAGTTACCAAGTAATCCATATCAAACTGGAGGAAAACACAGAGATACTAAATTTGCTGACACTATGATTTATTCTATGTGTATTAATGAGTAAAATATATAGTCACATCGTTGAACTCCTCGGATGCTATATAACCCATCCTCTATCGAGTATAGTGGGATTGTTGCATCACATAGAGGAACATACCACTAATCATAGACAGCTGAGGTGCTCCTCATGTCTAGTTTTTTTAGTCTGCTATGTCACATAGTGGTGCACCCCACCATGGGTTTTCTTCATTACACAAAGGTGAAGACCCTCATGACTTGTTAAGGTGCACCTCTAGTCGAGCATCGTGGGCCTACCGATGAGGCTCGACTACGGGTGGCTTGGCTGGAGTGGCTCGACCATGGGTGGCTTGACCTGAGATAATTGGGAGGCCATGGGCGGTGCAGTTGGGGTGACTCAGAAGGCCGCGGATGGTATGATCGGGGCGGCATGGCTGGAGGTTTGGCGGGAAGGAGTTGGCTCGGCAGACAGCAGCAGCGGCTCGGTGGACGGTGGTGGCGGCTCAGGCCGGATGGTAGTGGCGGTTCGGCCCAGAAGGTGGCATTCATGGGTGGCGCGGTGGGGCCGTAGGTGGTGGATCCATGGGGTGTGATGGTCGTGGGTTTCGCGGAATGGCTCGATCGTAGGGATGTCATGAGGGTGCGGAGGGCACAAGGCGGTTGTGGCTGCGAGTTTGTGTTGTTACATCATGACCTTCATCGAGTTCAACACCACAAATCATTAAAATAATTTTGGAGTGGTCAAGACATGTTTGTTTCAGATGTACCCTCCACATTAGGGTGGTATTATATGGCTCAACAGGAACACGAGAGATGAAAATCAAGCATTACAACCTCTCGGAATGATTTATTCCCAATCCAAAAAATAATTCAAGGTGGGAACATGTGAAAAGTTTTCATACAGAAATAAAATCATACCTTGATTGATTATTTATGAACAATAGTCAATGATTTTGACGTTCGTCATGCCATTCACATGCCTCTGATACCAAGCTCGTTCGTCGAATTAACATTCTTTTATGTATGTTATTCTTCGTTGTTAAAGATGCCCACAATTGGAATATGTCTCAAAGAAGAAGGTCGATGTCGAGGTTGGAATTCTTCATCGGTAAAATTTCACCATGAATCCTCCCCTTTTCCAAGCCTTTTCCGCAAAATGAAAATTGCAAACTATTGTGTTTCCCCAATTTTTTATTGTTGGCACAATTTCAAATTGTATTAATTAGGATGGATCCACATAATTAATTTATGAGGTTGGTACACACATAATTATTGTAGTGTGGAAAAATTAAATATTAGACGAGTTGAAGAGGTTATCCCACATTTAATAGGGAGTTCAATAGGTTTCATGCCTCAGGTGGCTCCCACCACGAAAACCACTCATGAGTGGTCATGCTCGGTGGCCCCCACCTCCATAATGTCGCATGGGAGGTTTTAGTTCAGGTGGTTCCCTCCTATGAAATATCCACATGGGATGATACAATAACTAAAATAAAATGTGTGATTATTTTATTTTATTATCTACACAAAAAACCCAAAAATTAACTTTCACCCTTGACCAAATATCGTCCTGGTGAAAGTCTTCTTAAGAGAATATTAGTGTTGCGAGTTAAACGGTGCCCTTATATTTCAATTCTGAGCAATGGTTTAAATGTTAGAAAAACTTCTCACACTTTTACTGAATGTACATGAACAAAAGTTCATAATTTCATTCCGAGCACTCTGGACCACAGAATCACGCTCCATCCATTTTCACATACTCATAAAATTTCCATTTTTAATAAATAACATACTTGTAATTTCTTTCTCTTTACATTCTCCCACCCTCATTTAGTTACGTCCCCATAAGTCATAACTCAAACTACGGGAACAAGTGGGGGTACTGAGAACACATCTAAACCTCCTGCTCCCATGTGCTCTCTTGGAGGTTCCCGTGCTGCCAGCGAATTCACACCAAAGGTATCGACCATCCATGAAGTACGAGCTCTTTTCGATCATCAATCTATACTAAAACATCCGTAAAAATCGCCCCATCATCAACTTTAATCTCATCATGGTCAATGATTTGAGAAGAGTCATACATATATCTCCTCAGCTGGAATACATGGAAGACAGTGTGCACCTGGTGCAATTGAGGTGGAAGAGCAAAGTAGTATGCCACATTGCCTAAACTGTTGAGTATTTGGAATGGTCTGATGATCCTCATAGATAAAATCCCACCTCAGAAAAATATTTGCATACCTTGTCGAGGTGAGAACCATAGAAAAATGTGGTCACCTTCCTCGAACAATAGAGGTTGTTATCTCTTGTCCGTATATAAATTATGTATGCTCTGTGTAGTCTTACTCTGCTACAGGATTATCAACACCATCTCTACGGTAGCCCATACCATCTCTGGTTCCATGAGTACTAACTCACCTAGGTTAGCCAAGCACAATGGTGATCAGGAAGGTCGCCTGTATAATGCCTCAAAAGGTGTCATCCCACTGGTGGAGTGATAGTTTTTGTTGTATTAAAACTCCACCAAAGGTAAGTGATCCTCCAAGCTACGACTAATGTCGAGGACATATGCACACAACATGTCCTTGAGGGTCAGAATGGTCCGCTCATTCTACCCATCATTCTGAGGATGGAATGCGGTGCTCAAATGAAGCTACATCCCGAAAGCCACCTGCAACTACTTCAATAACCGGGAAGTAAAATGTGAATAATGATCGGAGATAATCTTCGAGGGAACTCCATGTAAATTTAAAATCTCTTGCACACAGAGACGCCCCAATCTCCCTACTACACCCTACTCTCGGATTGGTAGGATGTGAGCCGACATGGTGAGTCGATCGATGATCACCCAGAAATAATCATTACCTCTAGATGTACTTGGAAGTCCTGTCACGAAGTCCACGAATATGACATCCCAAATTCACTGGGGGGGTCCTTAAAAGATGAAGCAATCATACTAGTACCTGATGATCTTCCTTCACTTACTGATATGTGAGGCACCGAGAAAAAAACTATGATGTTGATTTCATCATTCCCGACCACCAGTGCTTTCATCTGAGAACTTGGTACATCTTCGCCACTCCAGGATGTACCGCTATAGGGGATGTGTAGAACTCCCTAAACACTTCCTTCTAAAGTGACACTAGTACCATGGTACATCCTCTAAAATGTATGGCATACTCCCCACCTTCAAAAAATCCATTAGGTGCTTGTCTTGTGGATATCTAAGCATGTCATGTATCGTAGTCCACATCCCCGAAATTTGACTCCCAGTCTCACTGAAGGATTGAGGGAGTGACTATAATAAACTGAAGAAAAGATGCTCCATCACTATCCAAAAAGGATATCTATAAAGCGTCCAACTGGTTTTCTGCCTCGCCTAGCAGTTTTATACCATATCTCTTGTTGAATGAATCTTCAATAATGTTCCCATTCCTAAGAGTATAGACTATCTCAAAGTCATATTCCTTGAGGAACTCAAGACAACAACATTGTCTCAGTTTCAGTACCTTCTGAGAGAATATATACTGGATACTCTTGCCATCAGAGTACATTATAAAATTTTCACCAATGAGATAATGTCACCACATCATCCTGGCGAATACCACTGCTTATAACTCCAGGTCATGGGTAGAATAGTTCTTCTTATGTTGTCTCAGATGTCAAGAACCATATTCCATCACTACTCACTCCTACATCAGGACACATTCGATTCTGGTCCCTAATGTGTCGTAGTAGAATACGTACCCTATTCCCTCCTCTGAAAGCCTTAGAATCAGGTACAAATATCTGATAGTATCCATCCAAATCCAAAGAACACTATATCTCTGTCACACTATTGGGAGGCTACTATGAAATACCACCTCAATCATCAATGGATCATCTCCCACTCTTGCCTCCGAGATGACATGTCGTAGAATGTGAACATCTCGGATCTAGAACTGGAACTTCAATATCTTAATATAATGATGGAGCTCTCGGAGTATGTCTATTACTACCTAAAAATGACAGGCATGCCCCGCCTCAGTAGCTGAGTAGAAAAGAATGTCGTCGATGACGAATACTATAAAGAAATCAAGGTATGGCTGAAATATCTTATTCATGAGTCCCATGAACACTGCTGGAGCGTTGGTTAAACCAAATGGAATAACCAAGAACACATAATGGTCATATCGATATCTGAAGGCCATATCCTTGACACCATCCTCTAGTACAATGTGTTGATGATAGCCTGATCTGAGGTCTATTTTCGAGAACCATCGTTCATTCTTCAGATGATCTATGAGGTCGTCAACCACTAGGAGTGGGTAATTGTTCTTCACAGTCACCTGGTTCAGGTGCCGATAGTTAACACAAAGTATCAAGCCCATATCCACATTCTTGGAGAACAGAATCGGGGCTGCACAAGGTGAAACAATATGACATATGAACCCCTGTCCATGTAAGTCCTCCAGCTGTACCCGTAGCTCAGGAAGCTTCGAGGAAGCCATCTGATATTCTAGTGTAGATATTGGTGCCATCCTGGGGTAAAAATCAATGTAAAAGTCCACCTCCTTGTAATGAGTTTTACCCGATACATCATCAGGGAAGACATCCATGTATTGGTCCAGCACTACATTATAATTAAGACTCTCCACATCAACCGACTTGAGGGTAAGGCTAGACAATTGATGAGTGATCGGTTTCACCCTCCACCAGGAAAGTCCATCCTTCACTAAAAAGGATTCCTTCTCTACGGTGAAGGTAAACCTTCTCCAATCCGTGCAGACACACCACACTTTTCGCCAAAAACATTAAATCTAAGCATGGACTATATATAACCGGTCCATAACCAATATAACATGTTAATGCCTCGACGCTCCTACTAGGAGATCCCAGCCGAATATCTCACATTCTAGTGTTAGCTCACACTTCCGGAACTAGTGTTTAATCATCAAATTCACTAACAAATGAGTCTCTAGTTGTATGAATCAAGAAAACAGATCTGTCAGAATATTCGAGCACTAAACGAGGGCAGCGACAATAAAATAATGATTAGTACTTGTGTATATAATTATTGTAGATGAGGTGGAGTAGACAATGATCGTATCGTGTATAATCTCTGGAGCACCATGATCATAAGCCTTGGCTACTTGTAGCTGAGGACTGCCTTTTTCACATTCTTCCTACGGTCAGGGTGGACCTCATGGTGGTGGAGGTAACATCTCGAATCATCACCCACCTCATGCTGCACGAACAGCTCCTCTACCACGTCTGCCTACTCATTGAGGAGCACCTCGATCGAACATCTGTCAGTATCTGGGTTGTACCTCGATTGAATGCTAATAATCTGTATAGAAGGTAAGACAGTAACATGTCATGTGCCCATGACCACCGCTTGTATAACACTGGCCGCTTCTGGTATTACTTTCTCCACCTATGGTACCTGTCATAGCTGATCCTAAATTATGTCGATATCCACCTGTATTTATGGATCTCTTGGACCTCTATGACATGTGTATACTTCCAGTAGATGAAGTATTTGCCACATCATGACTGGTGGTGGGTCTGGCTACTGGTGACTGCTCAGCAAATAAACACTCCACTAGGAGGGATGTCTCTAAAACCCATGCCTGCGTCGGGATGCTGAGTGAGATCATCAAAGCACTGATCTCTTACCTGTGCCCCTGCTCAATGGTTTGGGACCTGATGAATGGGTCATGTACCATATCCTTGGAGTAGCGTGAGTGGCCATTAAGCCTCGCTGAGTACTTAGCTACAGTCATGCTTCCCTAATTCAGTTGAACAATCCCATGTATGTGCATTGCACAATGAGTCGTTGGGATAGAGTATGCCCGAAACAGTCTCTCGAAGTGTACCTAGAGAAGTGTCAATTCATTGCGAACCTAGAAAATCATGATCCACCATCGTCCCGCTTCTACCTATAGAAGGATGGAATAAATGATGACCATGAGATTGACTGGTGTCCCTACGAGTCACTCTCACCACAGCCTCCAACAAATCCTCAACCGCATGTGGGTTCGTCTCTCCATTGAACCTGTGTGGCCTCTGGAGCTGGAACTCATGAAATGTGCTCAAGAGGCATCCCCCAACTGCTAATATGGCTGGTGGCATCAGTGGACCAACAAGTAATGGTACCACTTGTGCCTCCACTGGAGGAGGGACCTGTACCAAGGCCTCATTACTTGATGGTCTATCTGTGCGTACAACTCTCATAAACCTATCTATATCTATACATGGTGGAATCACGAATTTTTTTTTTCCCATAGTTAATATGTTATACATGGTGAGATGAATCAAAATATCACAATGAAAAATCATGGAAACACACAAGAAATATGTTTTTTCTTGGACTGAGTCAGAAATCAGAAGTCAGGGTCCTGGTGTATCGATACCTCAGTCGCCGCATGAACAATAGATTCCCTAAACTAATAACCACAGTCACTATACTTTACACTTCTACTGTTAAAAGAGAGAACTGAATCATGTGTTATATGGTAGAATTGGATCCTATGATACAAATTATTCATGACCTTCCTCTGGGGCCCGTGCTGTGACTACCCTAATCCCACCTTCCATAGGCCAGTGGTTGGCGACTAGCACTGAAGGCATATTCCCTAAAACTAGAACACAATTTCCATTATAACATGTATTTACACATAACCAAGCACACAATAAGATTAGAACCAATGTAAATTTAACTATAAACATAGTGAGTGTATGAAGTAAAAGGCACCAGAAAACAAGCCCAACTGGAAAGTACATGTACATATGTGATTCTATATAACTGAAGAAAATGGAAAATTAGCTACTAGGTCGTCCTATATGGATCCTACCTGAAGGGTAGGTACATATTGCCTCTTTATCACACCACGTCTGTCTGTCTCATCCACGTATGAACATGTTGTATGGTCCACCTCCAGGAAACGTCCTGTCCTAGTACACACGTCCTCAATCAGCGCTGTCTGTCGTTTGCAGCAAACAAAATGATGTGTGAGCATAGTCCATGAATGGGTGAGTATAACAATAATCAATAGGGACCTTGAGACCCTCATGGTCTCAAAAAATATACAAATGATAAACCAAAATGTATGAAATCCAACGATTTCCAAACATAGGTATATGCTCATCCATATACCTAAGTTATCATGTAATCCACCTCAAACATGAGTAAAACACGAATATTATGACTCAGCACACCCTAATATTTATTCTAGGGGTAATAACATGTAACATCTTCAGTCATAATGTCAAAATACTCAGCTACTAGAGAACCCCTCTGCTATCAACTATAGTGGGCATTATGTGTCACACAAAGGAACTTCTCACTAATCTTGGACTACTGAGGTACTCCTCCTATCGAGTATCGTTGTTCGGACATGTCACACTGATGCCCTGCACACCGTGGGTCTGCCACATCACACAGAGGTGCCCCTCCTCGTGACATGCTGAGGTACACCTCTTTTGGAGTACCGTGGGTCTGCCACGTCTCCCAGAGGCTCTCCCTACCATAGAATGCATAGTTACCCCTCTTATCGAGTACCATGGGTCTGCATCATCACATAGAAGTTCTCCCCATCGTGGGTCTTCTGCGTGACATAGAGGCTCTCCCCAATGGGCCTGTTATGTCACTCAGAGTCGAAATGGTCAGCAGTCGTCAAGTCTCATCCAGTTACTGGGTTCCCGCACTATGCTCGCTCGTCACCATGAGGATCCACTCCATGATCTCTAGGTCGATACTCCAACATCCAAAAATTCCCAAATGGATGTATCTCAATGGTCTGCAACATCATAGGGGCCTCAACGCAATATATATTGTGTCAATCGGTCAACCAGTATTTTAGTTATTATCCTTTTAGTTTCGGGTGCTCGGTTGGATTAGTGCTTGATCCAACCTATTTTTTCCCCATCATAATCCAAAACATCAGTGGGGTGTACTCAAATGGACTGCCTCACACTAAGATTTCCAGCGCTGCTTACAGTTCATCATATGGACATCCTGTGCCAACGCAATGTCCAAAAAAAATTATACGGGACATAGTAGGCTCGGGTCCGGTCCGACCCCGTTCGACTGACCGACTCAGCTCGCAGTGCGGACCGTGCCATTGGGTTCGGCCTGGATCGATGGGTTTGGCCCATCCCATGTTGGGAAGCCTAGACCACAGAGCAGTCAGGCTAGCCGCGAGGTGTCGCGGGAGTTCGGGGGAATAAGGTGCGATGTCGCACGGCGGCTCGGTCGGGTAGGCTCGATCGGAGCAGCTCGAGGCCACGTGGCGGCTCGTCTGGAGCGGCTTGGCCACAAGTCACCTCTTCCGGAGAGGTTCGGTGCCATGGGGTGGCTCGGCCAGAGCATCTCATCCACATGTGTCTATGCTGGAGCAGCTCGATAGGCTGCGAGTGGTGCGGTCAGGGTGACATGGATGGTCGTGCACGACAGGGCCAGGGTGGCGTAGCCGGAAGCTTGGCGGGACAGAGGTGTCTCAACAGATGGTCATGGAAGCTCGGTGGACGGAGATGATAGCTTGGGCCAAATAGTTGCGGCGCGAAAGATAGGGGCATCGTCTCAGCGGATGGTGGTGGTGGCTCTTCCCGGTTGGAAGCAACGGCTCGGCCTGGACGGTGACAACTAAGGGTGGTGCGGTGGGGCCATGAGTTGCGGAGCCGCGGGGTGCGGGGGCCGTGGGCGCCGATGAGTGGCTCAGTCACAGTGTTTCCTCTAGGGCGCGGAGGTCATGAGGTGGTGGTAGCCACGGGGTGGGGGAGTTTCAGCGTTTCCTTCATCGTATTGAACACAACAAATCATCACATGATTTGTGGAGAGGTCGGACCATGTTGGTTTGGCTCGTACCCTCCGCATTAGAGTGGTAGCCTATGGATCAACAAAAACATGATAGAAGAATGTCAAGGATTAAAATCTCCCTCACTGATTTATTCCTAATCCTGAAAAAAATTTCATGTGAAGAACATTGGAAAAGTATTCATACACAAATAAATCCCTACTATTATTGATTTTTCATGATGAAGAGAGAAGTCGATGCTGTCAACGTTCGTCACGCTCGTCACACGCATCTAATCCCAGCCTCGTTTGTCAGATTAATGTTCTTAGATGGAGGTGATTATTCATTTTTGAATATGTCCACCATTGGAGGATTTCTGGGGGAATAAGTTCGAAGTGGAGGTTAATGTTCTTTTTCAGCGGGCTTTCTCCGAGAACACCCCCCTTTTCCAAGCTGTTTTCCTCAAAATGAAAATGACCAACTGTTGTGTTTTCACAATTTTAATTGTTAGAAAAATTTCAAATTGGATTAATTATGTTGTCTCTACAAAATTAATTTATGATTTTGGCACAAATTTAATTAAATTACAGTGGTATAATATAATATTGGAGGATCTGAAGAGGCTCTCCCTCATTTAATGGGGAGATCATGTGGTTTAAAGCCTATAGTGGTCCCCACCACCACAAGCTATCATGGGTGGTTAGGCTCGGTGGTCCCCACCTCCATATCCTCTCATGTGAGGTTTTAGTTCAGGTGGTTCCCACTTCTGAAATATTGACACTGGTGGTCACATCAAATAAAATAAAATGTTTGATTATTTAATATTATTATCTCCACAAAAAAACCCAACAATTTACTTTCACCATCGACTAATATCCGTCGAGGAGAAAGTCTTTTTAAATAAAAACTAGCATTGTGAGTTAAATGGTGCCCTAATTTTTCAATTATGAGAACCAATTCAAAATTTAGAAATACCTGAATGGATGTTTGATGAACATACCCGATCAAATGTTCAGAAATTCATTCCAGGCACTCTCGGCCTCAGAATCATGTGCCGCCAATTTTCATGGACTCGTATAATTCTCATTTATTTAAAAATAATTTTCATGGAAATTTTGGCTATTTAAATAGATTATAATAAATGAAATAGTATCATATCTTGTTTAACACCCAACACATAATTGGATTGAACTACACGCAACATCAACTTGGAGTACATAACACAGAATACCAAGTTTCTGTGAATCATCATTTCATTTTATAATCATTTAAAAAATTTGGCTATAAAAAATCCATTTAAACAGACTAATATAACAAATTATAACAACATTTAAAATATTCTTATAAGGTTTTATATAAATAAAACTTATTGATAATCAAAAATATGAATTATTCAAAAGTATTTATATGTTTAAAAATTCTATTTTATCAAATGATACTATTTTCATTTTCTTCTTTGAAGGAATAAAATACACATTTGAAAAATTTATACATTGAATTTGAAAAAATAATATTTATTTTTTAATTTAGATTTTTAAATGATCAATTATTGAATTTTTTGGAATTTTCTGAGAAACATCATAATTTGATTAATAGTAAAAAATACGACAATTTTATTAATAACTTCTATTTTCTTAATAATTATTAATGTTAAATTATAATATAAAAAATAAAATGTGTAATTTAATTAATTAAATCTATTAATACAATTCATGTCATTATAATCAATTTTCAATTTAATATATAAATTTTACAATCATTTAGATAATTTTTTTTGCTTTAAAAACGCGTTATTTTATCCTATATACGGGATTTACATTAATCTTACTTTTTCCTATTCTGTGAATTTAATTTAAAAAAATATATACAGACCATTTTAATATTAATAATTTTTAGTGTCTTATTATATTATTTTATTTTTCAAAAAAAAAATTTAAATGAGATTAATATTTATCAAAGAGCTTAATGTTAAATTACGCGTAATTATAGAAAAACCTGTAGTCATAGATTTCATATTTACAAAGTCACTTAACCAAAACCCATTAGATGACCATATTTCTTCAATAATCCATCGAGTATATATTTTTTATTTATTATGGAATTTATTAGGTAATAACATGTGTAAACCTACATCGTTTTCAAAAATACCATGGGAGTCCTTTTCTAGACATAGTAAAGGCCACCACCACCCACTCTTATTCACAAATTTAAAACCACTTATGATTTTCCATGTTCATCCCAATAATATTATAAAAATCCATTCCTTCCAACTAAAATGGTCTCATTGGAATGAAATTAATCAATGGAATCCTTTTCGGAAATACCAAAAGGGGTTACATGATTAAGAGGAAACCTCTCCTATTAGGCTCTATTGTTTTATTTTCATTTCCCAGCCCAAGAACTATAATTATTAAATTATTGTATAAAAATTAGAATAAAATTAACTATAATATGATATTTTATGTTACAGGTGAGACCTATAGTTACAAACAACTACATCAAATGGGGAATAAACATATTGTTTATGTGTACGGTGAAATTCCACCACACAAAGCGTTAATTGTTGAAATATAATAACTGCCAACAATGTTGGACATTAAGATGGTCAATATATTTGTATATTTATATATTATATAAATTTTTATATTGGATTCATTATTTATTTTACATAAAATATATTTTTATTTTCAATTTATGGAAAATAAGATAATTTCTTTTGAGGAAGTGTGTACCAATGCCCCCTCAAAGCATTGTTATTTGACAAAAAACTACATAGAATGTATTAATGATGAAATTAGGGAAATTATAATATATAAATAACATTATATTTATATATTAGTGATATTATATACATATATAATTTTATTTCATTTTCTATGTTTCTTTCAATATGAATATAAAAAATGAAATAGCATTCATGAATACGTACGACTTACCGTCTCTATCAACTATGTATTCCTTTATCACACATATATATTCTATATATTATTATAATAAAAATATAATTTATATATATGTAATTTGTATTATGGATTATAATATCTAATCATTATATATGTATAAGGAACTACGACATAACAAATTAAGACACAAGCGAAGAACATTGTGAATATTATTTGTACTGAATCATTAACATGGGATGGTAAACACATATGTAATATAAGTTTATAATACACCCATATATTATATTATATATAATATTATGGTTCTTTTAAAGAAGAAATAATTATAGATTTATTATATATTTGGTTTTAATGATAACGATAATAGTAAAGACATAATGTAAGGGGAATCCATCTCACTTATTATTTCTCTATAATGCACGTTTTATTCATCATCTCAATTATATTGTGCGGAATATGTACTTTTTATTAGAACCCAACTTTAAAACATTACATAATCATGAATTAATTTAATAATTCACATATATGATCGTTTTAGGTTTAGAGTTTTAGATAATTAGGCCATAACTATTACATGTCAACATCAAAATTACAAGTAGACACTACTACTCGGTATCTATTTTATCATAAAATTAAAACGTTCAAAAAGTAACATGTCTTATTTCATGATTTAGACAGCATGAATTATCATTGATCCTATCCTTGACGTATTCATCATTAATTCATGTAAAAACATTTCAAAAACATAGGATGAGAATATAAAACTCAGGAAGGGATATAAAATAAGGAAAGGAATCCTTAACCCTTCCATAAATACAAATAAATGAAACAATACTTTTCGATGAAAACATTACTAATGAAATCATAATATTTTTCAATAGCACATAGAAAACATAAATCATAAAGGAAACATGTGGAATCCATAACAAACATAAATTTTAGCTATCATAGCATCGTAGGATGTTACGTTGGAATACATATCATTGTATATTCCATAAATCATTTAGGAGAAACTTTAATGATTACCTCTTTAATGTTACCAAATGCATTGGATAGCTATCTTGGCTCACTCGCCTTAGGTTTTTCATAGATCCACTCATATTCACAAACAATATTGAAGGAATATAACATAGTAAAGCATTAAAAAAATGTAAATTTTCCACATTGCTATCATAATATATTATTTCATGGTAGTGACATAAAAAATTCATTATCAAAAAATTTTCAAAAACTATTTAAAACATTTAATAAAGGTATTTTTGAATCAATGTGACCCATACAACTTGGAAACATTTCAAAAAAAATCATCATTTGAAAAAATTAATTCCCATTTAAATAATTCCTAAAACCATTTTTAATAAATGTACATTAATGATAAATATGTTGAAGAATAAATCATTAAAATATTTTAACTGATATTTTAGTTAAAGAGTTTTTAACAAAATGAGAGATGCTTGATTAAAAATAATTGAGGAATAAAATTTAATCCAAAATTTATAAAATCATGATAATAAATGGATTCATGATATTATTTTCTAAATGACAATATATATGCCTTATATTAGTGAATTGGTGAATAATAACAATGAAGTCTCAAAGTAATGTAAATTGAGATGAAATCCCTAATAAAAACCATATACATTTAATAAGGATATATAAATTACATAATAATGTATGAAAAATATAAATACACTCAATATGGAAAGATATTCTATGTAAATCATTCATAGAACATTACCACTTATTTTTTTAAATATAACACCAATCACATGGATGTTTAACTAGGGGAATGGAAATTGAGTAAAAATTATTCATATCAAGTTCATAGAGATGAATTGAGAATTTATAAATGAAGTGATTATTGAAAAAAAAAATTATATATACACAATGTTAGTAGAAATTAAAACATAAATAAATATATTTTGATTCCACACATAATCATATGATGACATAATTATGAATTTGATGATTAACCCAAGGCATATAAATTTGGTTACGATGTTCCCTTTTAGAAATTATACAGCCAAACGACATCATATTAAATTCCATAAAATGAGTTGATGAGATAGAAAAGGGTATCTCATAACTTGGAAATAATATTTATAGCATAAGGATATAGCAGAACATATTTCAAAATAAGAAGATGTAAATTAAATTTCAAACCAAAAAAGTCTTTTAAAAAGACGAGGATGAAAATATCCCATACCCATTTGGTAACGTACGAAACATACACCCCATTAAAGAACTATAATACAATGAAGATATAAATACCCATAAATTAAATTATATTACATAGTTAATACAATCATGGATAGTATATAAATCACAAAAAAGGAAAGAGTCGCAAATAAAACAAGAATCTCATGATAATAAAATAGCAAGGGAATACCCCCTTACCATGTTGTAATCAATCTTGTTATATGACCAAAATGTTAAAAACCCAAAATAAATAATAGAATACCATGAATATAAATATAATCATGATAATATATATCAAATTGTAGTAAAAAATACACCACATGCAAGAAATTAATGGCGAACAATGGAAATCTCACGGAATTAAAAGTGGGATAAAAAACCGCTAACCATGTTGTAATCAATTGAGTCGTATGAAAAAATGATTATAAGAACCAAATGAATCCTATAATACCATGAATATTAATAGAATCATTATAATATATATCAAATGGTAGTACACAATACCCCACATGAAATAAATAAGGGGCGAACAATAGAAATTACACGGAGTTATGTATGAGATAAGAAACCCCTTACATCGTGTCTGACTTGACACATTCATTATTTAATCTCTTGAATAATAAACTAAAGCTAATTTATAATTTATTAAGAAACGTTTTCAAGTTTATTTTTCCTTTTATATAACTTATTACCATCTTATAAATATTATGCAATAATTTAAGTTAATAATAGTTGTTTTGTCGATATTTGGTACTTAAGTCTAAAACAAACTTATTATATTTACATGTTGTCCATGTGGTCAAAAGTTCATTATCAGAAGAATTATATTCATGATTTAGATATCATATATATCATATATATCCATTTTATATATATATATATATTTATAATAGTATATATCATTTTTAGATAATAAATGAACATCACCATTCATAGAGACGGTAATCCGTACGTACGCATGAATGATAATTTCATTTCTATGTCATATTTAATGAAACCCAAATGTGAAAATTTAATTCCATACAAAATTACTACAAAGTAAAGGGAAAACTACAAGTACCCAAAAGAACATATGAACAGTGGTGACCACAAACCCAAACAGCTCCTGCCACCACAAGCTAGTAGTATCCAGCTTGGTCTCCAACCTGCTCCAAGTGATTGGAAAAACTATTTATATATACGTAAGGTGAGTATAATAGTATACTCATTTGGATCCTCCCCAAAGCCTCTAATGAAAAGGTAATGAAATCATGCTAATGCAAAATATACAATATTTCAAGCTAACTCGTCACTTAACAAGTATACTATGTTTCTAGCCTCACCATGGATACTCTCACCAAGTAACGTATACAAGAATATATTATATAATAATGAATTCCAAGGGTACCCTGCTACTAATTCCCCACTGGTTTTCTACTTTTCTCAAATGTCATACGTTAGGTTCACCTCTCGTCAAAGGATTTCCGGTATACACCTAGGTTATGCTACACAAACTGCACCACGTGCACCACAAAGGCTTTCCCGCAGACACAGGGGCGAAGCATCACACATCCTCACAAGAAAATGTAACCAAGTAGTTTATGGGAGCCACCACAGCTCGCATAACATGTATCACATGTCGGGTATTATACCTTAATCCATTATAGACCATACACCGACTAAGGATCCTCAAGCCATCATAGCCTATACAAGTTACACCCATAGTAGTCCATAGGATACTATATCCCGAATATATGTGTCTGAATAACCACAAGCCATTACAGACCTCTACAAACATATATGGGGAAAACTAACCACTATGCCTCATGGAACAAGTATCTACCATGAGAAGAGTGGAGGTTCAAAGGGGGTAGTCACCCATTCATCCCCCCACTGGAATGTTGGGGAAAACACACACCCCCCGAGGGCTCAGAATCCCCGGGGTGTCATTTGACCTTACTAACATGGTGGAGTAGCGTATAGAAACACAAAAATTACAAAATATATTATAACTCACAACCACACTATGGGAATAACCTAGTCTTATACATGACTGCAGATAATGTCTCTCAGACTCCGGGCTGCCACTTCTAAGATTTGGTATCCTATAAGCACACAACTATTTATAGGGCTTTATTAGATTACTTCATTCCCTTTTTATCAATTTCATTATACGTTAATTAATTCATTGAACATTAACTAATGAATAACTATTCCACATTATGTTCCATTAACATCACATCCAAAAACCATTGTCCCTTCAAAAGTTCTCAACCTCATCATTATGTTTCATCAAACTCTAACGCCATGGGTTAACATCATTTATTTAAACATTCATTTATGAATTACATTCCCATATTCCCAGGTATTCTAGAAAAGTAACCTATGTTAAAAAACACAAGGGGTATCAACACGTTGAGTAGATGTACTACCCTTCATGTATTTGCTGCCTATAGAAAGAGCGTAGAACCATTATCCCTTGAGAGGCTAAACACGGAAAGCACGTGGCATACCCCATATGTCTTCTCCTCCTTTTGAAGAAGGTTAAACAAGACCAGCTTCCTTGAGCAGTGGGGAAATGTAATGAAGATAAACAACCAAGAATCATATGCAACTAAAAATCAAATCCATCACATTCCATCATCCACAGTGTTCTCCCTAACACCCACACGCATAAACCGATGCATCCTGCCACTCTAGGCATCATCCATTGCTACATCCACATGGCCTCAGTGTCCCAACATATCACAACAGACTCCCAGGGTCACATCACCTCACAAGCAGCAGGAAATCAAACATTACAACAAATTGGGCTCTTGTCCCTCTAGCAAGGAATCCAGCTTTCAAACTACAAGCTCCAATAGATTTCAGGATTACCAACCAACTAAATTAAACACATCATCAGCATCAATTTTATAAACATCAATTCGGATCAACAACCAAAACAACAACAACAAGATTGGTTTACATGCCTCTTTATCTTTATCCAATTAATTATCAATTAATTCCAGCATTATGTTCTTTATTAATTTCATTAATAGAAACATGCTAACAAGCAATGCATATATATCACAGTATCTACAAAATCACTTGGCAAAACGTTATCATGGTACAAAGCAAAAACATTCAATAGAACCATTTCTTTTAATCCAGTTCAAGTATTTAATTAGGTCTATTTAATGGTGATCCAAAGGAACAATTCATGCTAACTGTATGATTGCACATAAACAATCAGAGAAGACACAATTCGCATACCTCAATGGTTTTTGAGGATAAACCACAATGGTCGATGAACACCCACGAAACCGGGTTTATTCTCCATGAATCCTCCTTAGGTATTCTCTCATAACACAACCAAGACCAAAGCTCATCATATTTGACATCCACATGCATAGATCTACCCATAATAGGCATAGATATATGATCCTGAGAGAAGAGGAGGAGAAGATCTTGGTAGATCTATGAAACCAAAAAAAGGATCACATACCCCGAGAAACCGGATTTGATTCACGAAGGGAAGCCTTTGGATCGCCTCCAAAACTATTTAGAGAGGCATTTTAACCTTAAAGGGAGATTAATCCCGAGTTATGGATGCTTAGGGGATTGAACAAGGAGATTAAACGAAAAATGAGTTAGATCCACAATTATAGAATCTAACATTTAGTGCCCACATGGTTAGTCTGCACGGTTAAACATACTGTGCGCTAACCATGTGTTAGCTTCTGCCTTGTCAAATTCTACTCGTATTGTTAGTCTGCACAGTTAGACACATTGTGTGCTAACAGTGCATTAGCTACTTCCTCCAAGACCAGCCTTGTACGGTTTGGCTGCACGGTTTAGGAAAACTGTGCGCCTCCTGCGAGAAGGCCATAACCCATTATATTTCCTTAAAATTCCACCCAAACGCACACCAAGTCACATTGACCTCCTAGAACACCCCCAACACCAAATTTAAAAAAGTAATGGACTAGAGAGGTCTAGTTCATTACATCAGATACCTCTAAAAACATTCTCATCCCCGTGAATCCAAAACCTAGCTAAAGAGAAAACAAAACATGGTCCGAAAAACCAACCACCGAGATACCTCTCAAAAGAGCGAAAGCCAGCAAAGCAACAAAGGGAGCCATCTCATAAACATGAATGTTCCATTACCACATCAGCTACCACAATTCATGGAATGAGTTAAACATCAAACAACTCTGGGTACTGAGCATGTATCTGTGATTCACGTTCCGAGGTACTCTCCTCCATGCCACCGTGTCGCCACAAGACATGAACTAAGGGGATGGAATGCTCGTGCAAAACCTTCTCCTTGTGGTCTTAGATCTCAACAGGTCGCTCTTGAATGGTTTCATCATCATCAAAATCGATCTCTCCCCAATTGATGATGTGGGAGTTGTCATGAAGATAATGGTGTAGTTGTGATACATGGAAAATATCATGAATCCGAATCATCTGAGGGGGATGTTCCACTCAGTACGCAACAAATCCAACATGAGATAACACCTTGAAAGGCCCAACAAACTGGGGAGAAAGTGTAATCCGACGACCAAACTATCGCTTCCCATGATCGGGAGTTACCTTCAGAAACACGTGATCATGAAAATTAAACTCCAAGGGTCTCATCCTTTGATTAGTATATGATTTTTTACGATCATGTGCTGCCTTCATCCTCTCACGAATCACTTGAACCAACTATTTTATATTCTGCACAACTTCCAATCCAAGAATTTCTGACTCTCCGACCCCAGTCCAGTACAATGGAGAACGGAAAGGCCGGCCATACAAGGTTTCAAACGGCACCATACTAATGGGGGAGTGAAAACTATTATTGTATGCGAAAACCGTCAGAGGTAAGTGCCTCATCCATGAGCCTCCAAAATAAAGAACACAATATCCTAAAATGTCTTCAAGATTCTGGATAGTTATCTCTATCTGGACATCCCTTTGAGGATGAAAAATAGTACTAAGGCATAACTGAGATCCAAAATCAAGTTGGAGACCCCTCTTCACCCTGGAGGTAAAGCGAGGATCTCGATGAGAAATGATCATCCAAGGGACTCCATGAAGTCTCACCACCTCCTCTAGATATTTCCTTGACAAAACCTCCCATGAGCTCGACTACTTGATTACTATGAAGTGGGATGATTTTGTTAAGTGATCCTCAACCACCCAAATGGAATCAGGTCCTCTCAGAGCACAAGGTAAACCTGTAACAATGTCTATTGAGATTTACTCCCACTTCCACTGAGGAATCTCAAATGGCTGTAGAAGACCCCCAGGAACATGTTTTTTGGCCTTCCCCTTCTGGAAGACTAAACAACGAGACACAAACTCCGCAACCACACGCTTCAGCCCAGGCCACCAAAACTGACTCCTCAAGGATCGGTACAACATTGTCACACCAGGATGAACAACCAAATTAGAACCATTGAAATATTTTAGGACTGTCTCGCTCATCTACAAGGGAACAAAAATCCTTCCATGATACAACACTATGTGTTGTTCATCCTCATATCAACCATCAGGGGCCTCACAATAAACAACTCGGTCCCTCCAGACATCCACCTCTAGATCACCCAACATGGATTCTTCCACCTTCTACACCAGGGATGACTGTATTGTCATTGAAAAGGACAAACTCTACCCCCAACTTCTCCCATATCAAGATGCAATGATGATGGTTCCTCCAGTACTCTCCAGAAATCACCAGATTCACGCACAACATCACTACGTGACTTTTGGCTCAGCTCATTAGCTACACCATTCCCTCTTCCAGGTGTATATGAAATTTCGAAGTCGTATTCCTGTAAGTACTCCATCCATCGATGATTTCGGATGTTCAATTCACGCTGGTACAAAACATTCCTAAAACTAGTTTGATTGGTGAAAACCACAATGTGCTCACCAATGAGGTAATGTCTCCACAACTTCAGAGAAAACACCACAAATGCCAACTCAAGATCATGGGTTTCATAATTTCGTTCATGGGGTCGTAACTACTAATTCCCATAAGAAACAACTGACTTATGCTACATGAGAACACAGCCGAACCACTGATGTGAAGAATCACAGAATACATAAAACTGAACTCCTTCAGCTGGGAGACAAAGAACATGAGCACTTACTAACATCTCTTTTAGATACTTGAAAGTTGTGTGGCACTGATCAGTCCATATGAAATCCTAATCATTCTTGTTCAAAGCTATTAGAGGAGTCGCAACCCATGAGAAATTGGCTACGATACTTTTGTAGTAGCTTTCGAAACCAAGGAAACTTCACACATTTGAAACTGTCTTGGGAGATTCCCAAGACACAACTGATTCAATCTTTGAGGGATCCACAACTACTCCCTTTTGGGACACAACATGCCCCATAAAACGGACTTATCGAGCCCAAAACACACACTTTGACATCTTCCCACACAACTGATGTCAACTAAGTACTCCCAAAATGGCTCGTAGATGCTCTACATGCTCATATTCAGATTTGGGGTACACAAGGATTTCATCGATGAAAACTACCACAAACTTGTCTAGGAACTCATGGAACATAGCATTCATCAATCCCTAGAATACAGCTGGAGAACTCATCATTCCAATTGGGATTACAACGAACTCATAATGCCCATGACAACAATGGAAAGCAGTCTTTGGGATATCCTCATCCTTTACACGCATCTGATGATATCCTGACAGAAAGTCAATATTTGAGAACCAACATGCACACGTCAGTTGATCGAATAATTCATCGATCCACGGAAGAGGATAGAGATTCTTCATTATCAGTTTTTTTAAGTGACGATAATAGACACACAACCACAAACTCCCTTCGGCCTTCATCACGAACAGAATTAGGGCGCCCCATGGGGACACACTTGTTTGAACAAAACCACACCACAACAGACCATCAAATTGTATATGCAGCTCTTGTAACTCATAAGGGGCCATCCTATTAGGATACATGGATATAGGAGTCACACTTGGCTGTAGCTCGATCCCGAACTCAATCTCTTGTCAAGGGGGTAAGGATACAACCTCTTCTGGAAAGTCCTCAGGGGACTCCTCTACGACCCCAAGAAACAGAAACTGTTGAACCTTTGAAGAACTCAGCATCATCTTAGCCGCCATGGATGTTAAGGATGAAATGTGCCTATGACCCATCCGAGGGTCTCGCTCACTAAAAAACACCATTTCCTCTCCATACGCACCAAATAAAATGACATTATTTCGAATGAAATACACCATATCCTGCACCGAATTCAACCAATCCATGACAAGGATGACATCATCTGGTTGTATCCGTAAACATAGGAAATATCCTCTAGAGAGGTGTTGCCCCAACACTAGCTCACAGTCTTCACATACTTCAAACAAAGTAGCTCGACCTCCAACTGGCGTAGTCAACAACAAGGGATCTAGAATCCTCTCTACCTTGTGTCCCAAAACATGGACGAGGGTAGGTGATATGAAGAAGTGTGACGCTCCTGAATCAAACAAGGCATACACCAAGGTAGAAAACAAGCAAAGGATACCTCCAACGACGTCTCGCTCATCTAGTTCTGGAAATTCTATAGCATGAAGATGACCATGACCTCCATCATGTCCTCGCTAACCCTGATGAAGACCACCACCATGGATGCACTCTGATCTCTGAGGATGGGGAGCATCATGGGGTTGTCCTCTGCCTACCCCATCTACCCTCCGATGATCTAAAGCTGGTGCAACTGGCTACTGATGCCTCAGCAGAAACTGACTCAACAGACGAACCTAGATCATAACACCTTGTGTAGGATGACTACTCTGAATGGTCAGGCACTCCAGCTACCGACGAACACGAAAACCAAAAGAAAAACAAGTTCCTAATCCCTTGGCATAGGCCTGAGAGTTTCTCCCTCCAGAAAAATGAGATGTGATGGGCTGGGACCTACCCTGGCTGAACGAAAACTTTTCTGCCCTGAAAACCTGGAACCCTGGACCACAACCTTGCTTTGTGAAGAATCATGTTGATTCCTCTCTCATGATGATATAGTTCTTGACACATTCCTCTCGACATCATCCGCCCTCGCCAACACCTTGAGATATGTCTTCAGCATAAATGGGGTGACTTGGCGTTGGATATTTGGACGCAAATCCTCCTAAAAATGCCTCGCCCTTGCCTCCTCATATGGTAACAAGTCCGAAGCATGCCGTAAATGTTTCCGGAATAGATTACAAACTCTCGAACAGTGGAGATCCCCTATCAAAGGGTAAGAAGCTCCAGGCGACTGGACAACTTTGCAGTCGAGGAAATTAACTTGACTCTGAACTTATCTTGGAACTCCTCCCTTAAGATCACTGACTCCTCACAATCCCCAAGGAACATGAAACCTAGCAAGGAATTCTATCCACCCAAACTCATCAGCCACAATCACCAAAACACAATCACAATAGTTAGTAGTACTATATAAGAACATGAGTATTGGGTACCCCGCACCATTTACCTTTAGTTAGCTCCTCTTCCTAACGACGAACGTTCTGAAGATGCCACAATCTCCCCGCCCGCACACATCTGGGCCTCACAACCACGTATCCTGCCCGGACACACCTGGGCCTCACAACCACATATCCCTCCTGCACACAACTAGGCCTCAAAACCACGTATCCAGCCCGCACACACCTAGGCCTCACAACCACGTATCCCGCCCACACAAACCTAGGCCTCACAACCACGGACCCCGCCCGCACACACCTGGGCCTCACAACCACATATCCCGCCCGCACACACCTAGGCCTCACAACCACTTATTCGGCCCGCACACACCTGGGCCTCACAACCACGTATCGCGCCTGCACACACCTGGGCCTCACAACCACGTATCCCGCCAGCACAAACCTGGGCCGCATTACCACGTATCCCGCCTGCACACACCTGGGCCTCACAACCATGTATCTCGCCCGCACACACCTGGGCCTCATCCCAATGATTCTTGGGAAACAGAAGAACCTCCCCGAAGAGTCTTGGCCTAGAAGCACCCCAATCGAAACCTACCCGAAGAGTCTTAGGTGTAAGGTCGCCTCAAGACATCACACCCTATGGGAGAAAGGTCGAGAAGGAGCTAGTAACTAAGGGAAAAACACCCTCTACAATAAAATGGGAGTCTTAGGCACTAAGTTCTCAACATGGGTGGGGTGAGATAAAACACAAAAGATACAGATATATATGAATATACCATCCACACAGCACAACCTTTGGCTTCTAAAAAGAGAAACTGAGCCCGTGCCTCAGCACTGCTACTACGAAGCTTGCATACAACAAACAAACCCATCCCCCTTCAGGTTTTCACATTTCAGTAGATATATATTATTTAGTTCCTTAACCACTAGGAAACTATCCCCAACTAACCACACCAAACGTTCGTAAAACATATCCCTGCCATCCACAAAACATGTTAGGAAAAACATAAGCAGCACAACAAATTCCCTCTTATCAACCAAAAAACCCCATTTATTATTTTTTTAGTTTCAATCCCACGCACCACCATATATTAACTCTTCCACATTAATTTAATAAATCACAACCCATAACCCGTTCACATTAAAACCCAACCCTGCAGCCCCGCTGCCAACTGCCATAACCACAACCGCACTGAAACCACACATCATCCTCCCTTTAATATCATTTATTGCAGTCCCACTTTCCGTTACCAACACAACATTCACACCAACCCCAAACCAAGTCAACTGCAGCCCCGCTACTCACCTGATCCACAACAACCCACAAAAAACCCCCAACACATGCCACGTAACCAAGACAAAAACCACATGTTAATTATACCATTTTGTTTAACTGGGGTGATCACACAAGTGTTCTAGATTTTAAATAGCCAACTTTACGTGATTAACCAATTTCCACAAACCACAAGGTTTCCATTAATAAGAAAATCCAGATGGAGAGGGAAACATTTAATTTCATAAGAAATTGCCCCCATCGACCATGATTTTTAGAAGGTAGAGGCTCATTCAATTTACAAACTAGTATCTCAGGATATAAAAAGTAAAGTAACATAAATCACTAACATCCCAACCTCATTCATTAACAAGTTATTATCTTTATTTAATGGTTCAACTATTTTCATGAAAACAAAAGGATACCTGCCCTGCATGATACACAAATTAGAGAGACAAAGGTGAGATCCCTAACTCAATAGGTTCTTGATCACAACACTCCCCCGGATCAACCATAGAAGACGTCCTTCAGTGTCTGTCACTTCTTTCAGGTCACGGAAAAACCTCCTCGTGTGGATGTCGGAATGAAAAGGCCTTAGTAAAGACAACGAATCCAAGCTCGGATGCTCCACCTCGTCGTTACGATCCCATGGCTGCTGACGGATCGTAAATTGGAGCTCCGACGGTGAAGTTATGGTAGGAAGAGCCTTCCAGTCTCTTGGGAGAGCTCTGCTCGGAGGAGAGGGGAGGAGAGGTGTGAGTGGAAACGAGGAGGGGACCCCTCCTTTTATAGGTGTGAAAAACAAAAGTACATGGTGTGTACTTTATGGTACATGGAGTGTACTCAGTTCTTTCACACGGTCTCCACGCAGCTTCCAACACGGCTTTGTAGCCGTTGACTGGTCAACACACGGTTTGATGGTAACACATACGCGGGGAAGGACTACACGGCGTTTAGTTTAGACACACGACGTGTACTAATTTATTGCACACGGCAAGGACACAGCTCCATCATGGTAAACAGACATTGACTGGTAACACGTACGTGGGGAAGGACTACACGGCGTGTAGAACTGGACACACGGCATGCACCCATTACTCCACACATCAAGGACAGGGCCTACAACACGAGGTATACCCGGAAAGGGAGTACACGATGTTTACCCAAACTACACGACATGTAGTTTCAATATTCTGGAAAGTGTGGAAAAAGTCCATTTACCCTCCAGAACAATTCTTGACCTTATTTTTGACAAAGGAATGTGCCAGAGAGGTCTGGGCCAATTCAGTCAATTCCATTGTGATCCAAAAGGCCAAATCATGCTAAATCTACGATTGCACATAAACAATTAGAGAAGCCAGAAATCACCTACCTAAAGTGTTTTTAAGGAAAAACCACAACGGTCGATGAACGCCCAAGAAACCGTGTAGATTCTCCGTGAATCCTCCTTAAGAATTCTCTCCTAACACAACCAAGTCCAAATCTCATCATATTTGACATCAGCATGAATAGATCTACCCATAATGGTTGTAGATCTAACATCCTTAGAGAAGAGGACATGAAGATAAAGTTATATCTAAGAAAGAAAAAAAATGATCACATACCTCGAGAAACTGGATTCGATTCGTGAAGAGAAGCCCCCAGATCGCCTCCAAAACACTTGGGAGTGGATTTTTAACCTTCAAGGGAGAGTAATTCCGAGTTACGGCCATTTAGGGGCTTATACAAGGTGATTAAAGGAAAAATGAGTTAGATCCAGAATTTTAGTATCTAACTTTATGTTCTCGCACGGTTATTCTGCATAGTTTAACAAACCCGGCGCTAACCATGTGTTAGATTCAACCTCGTCAGACACTCCTTGCACTATTAGTTCGCATGGTTAGACACACCGTGTGCTAACAGTGCGTTACCCACTACTTCCAAGGCCAGCCTCGCATGGTTTTTCCACACGGTTAAGGCAAACCATGTGCCTCCCATTTGAAGGCCATAACCCTCCATATTTCCTTAAATTTCCACCCAAACACACACCAAGTTTCCATTACCTCCCTGAACACCTCCAGAACACCATTTTCACAAAGGAGTGGACCATATATGTTCGGGCCATTACACCACATATTCCATGAACAATTCATATAACATTGAGGGGCGGTAGTGCTCACTTCCTCGAATGAAATTATAGTGTTTACACATTATGCAAACCATAAACGCATGATATAAAGGAATAATAAAGAAGAAAAGAAATAGTTTAAATATTATATATATCACATATAAATATAGTAACATCTTAATGGCCACCATGAGAGGTGGTATAAGTTAATTGAATAATCATTGTTTAATGAGGAAGTAGTTCACCGTCCACAAAAACAATATATTCTCTAACCATTAGATGAAGTTGTTTGTAAATGTAGATCAAATCATTTTAAGAAACAAATCATAGAATATTATGTCAAATGGTTCTGTAATAAATGAAATTAATAAAAAGAGATTATGGGGATGGATAATAAAAACCAAAAAAAAAGATCTTAAGAGAAGGTGTTAGCTTTCAATCAGGTATCTCCCATTGGTTTAAAACAAAAGGTTTTATTAAAGTGACTAATGCATATAGTAAGGCTTATAGAAGGATTATATGGATAAAGGATGTATAATAGAGTATAGGTTGGATGATCCCAGGGGTTTGATAAGTGTGTGAATTGGGTTAATGTGGGGGTTTTTTATAACGGGGAGGAGGGTCTCTTTAAAATGATAAAACATGTTATTCCATTATATAAATAATTTTCAGTTTCTTGACATCCAAAACTCATTAAAGTAGAATATATGATTACTAATGTTCGAAATAAAATCATCCAATAATAATTGGAAAGGGTATGAATATTATTTCAATTGTTATAATTTTTTTTAAATCACTCATTAATGAGTTAAATAATTCCTCATTACTGTACCATAAATAATTTTTTTATAGGATATATAAAAATTACAAAAAAATTATCTTGATGTATGAAATATTATTATATTTCTAATGAATATATATTATCTAAGTGATAACATATAATACCCTATGTAAACATTTATTTACTAAGAGATATAAGCTTACATGATTTTTGTCTTTACATTAAATAAATTAATATAATGTGTCATTATCACTCATAACTAGCTACATGGGGTCCCAAAATCTAACCATGGAAGCCCATGGGTAGAATTCTTTCAAAAAATAGGATTAGGTCACATGAAATGGTAATTTAATATTATTATAATATTATTTCTCCCATTATTTACTTGATTTACATTTTAACCAAGGTAAATAAAATATTTATTGAGAGAACTATTTTAAATGTCTAAAAATAAATGTTACCTATTTACACAATTTGGACCTCTAGATTCCCAAAATGGAATAAATTTTCCATATTCAAAACAATGAATTTTCAGAAATTAATTAAAAATAAATATCAATTGTTAAACAAAAAGCCTGTTTTTTGTAAATAATAACTATCAAATGATTGACACTTGTTTATGACCAATTTCAATGTAATGTTACTTCCAATGACCAATATAGGAATAAATGGTAAAAATATAATCTAATTACACCTTAAAAATATTTATAAGGATAATATAATCAAATAAATAAATTATATTAAAGGGCATTTTCTGATTAAAATACAATATTTTTCACTATTCATAATAAAAATGAACATTATCACAAAAAGAGCAAAATTTTCCAAAGTTAATTTTGATGTCCATATTCTGAAGAAGAATATTATTTTGTAAAATAGAATATATGAGACTGACCAAAACTGTATTTAAAGAGGGTTCTCCATCAAAAGGTGTTAAATCTACATTTTAATGAAGATTAGTGTTTTTATACTTAAAATCAGATTATTTCTTATTTTTATCCTCTAAAATTTTTTACATAAATTTAGAAACGTTATAAAAAATATATATTCATATTTTAGACATTTTTTTTCATTGTTTCTTATATAATGGTTTGGCGTTAACTACCCTTTAAAATGATATTATATTATTATTTTTCATTATGACTCTGCATTGTGTGATACATAAGATTTAAAAGAAAATCATTATTGGGTATCGTATACACCATCAGAAATAGCATACCCTTTAACGTAAAAATAAAATTTAATTCAATATTTTTAATAAATATGAACATGTTATATTCTATTTTCACCTGGTATGTGACACTTATCATGATTGAATTATATATAGGATATACCTAAATTTATTGTTATTTAAATATCCATTCTATAATATTTATATCATGGATGTAATGTTTCAAAAGTGACTATATCAGTAAATTATTTTTTTCATAAATTATTTTCTTTGAGAAGCATGTTTTTTATTGACCTATGTTTTTTAAAAAGATGTATATTATACCATTTGAAATGTTATATTATGAATCACTTTATTTTCATGCTATTTTAGGCATCATTTAATTTCCACTTCATACATGGAATGAATGATCCCATGCTACCATTTGACATGAGTTAAATGAAACTGTCTCAATGCCATTCAAGATTCTTTAACTTTATTCATTTTTTAATTATGTGTTGTGATTCCACATTGAAAAACATTAATGAATCACAATATTGTTTTTAGGAAATCCTAACTGCACCCTATATTTGTTAAAAAATTATGTCTCTAAAAAGTATTCAATGAATATTATACCATAATAATTTAATCGTGAAAAATAATTTTTTCACATCATTTATTTTACACATATCATTTGATTAATATCCATATACCTTTATAAATAAATGAATTTTCTAAAAAAATTTCATTCAATCATAAGGTTCTTTTTACCTTATAATGAATGTACATTTTTACCCACGTCCATTTATTTGAAGCTTCCTTGCATTTTATAAATATTTATTTTAAATAGAAATATTTTATAATTATTTTTCATTTAAATTTTCTATGATTCATTTTAAATATTATTTATAATTTTCATGTAATATTTTTAACACGTTTCTGGCTTTATTTATATGTTTTCAAGGAATATTCAATAAAATATTTTAAAAAACGTTGTCAATATTCATTTTTGTGTATTAAATTTTTTTCAAAGAAAAATGATTTCAAAATATATGGAATCATATATAATATTTTTTCAATGAAATCGGTTTTAAAATGGATTCATTTAATCATTTTGTGTATTCTATGTAATTTCTATTAAAAATATTATCATCTGGTATTATTAATTATAAATCATTTCTCAATGAATAAATGATATTTTTCTAATTAATATTTTTCAAAATATATAAATAATTTATATTCCACCTAAGAGAACCACTATTGATGTTAATCATCCCTATATTGGAAATGATCAAAAGAACCCATTCATATTCTATCAAGAGTGGTTTAGGTTTTACTGAAATGATTCTTATGGAATAACTTTCACTTCCACATGTTTGGTGATTTTGAAATCCAATTGTTTTCAAGGCTTATTCTATAGTTAATTGATTATGAATATTATCCATTAACATAGTTTATGATGTGATGATGTTTTATTGATACCCATTTAGATTCATGTGTTATGATTTTGTGTTTATAAACCTTATCTCTTTTTAGGGGTTATGATATGATATACGTTTTTTTGTCTTGTAGAATGTGAATGAATGATTGTAATATGAGATGGGTGGACCTATGTCTACAACATATGAATTGGGTAATGATGAACTAATCATGTGTATAAATGTTATGCGTGAACCTGATTACATGTTCATAATGTTAGGAAAAAAACTGCTATCATCTCCATAAATTTAACCTGAACCTAATTATATGTTAAAAATATTTCAATGAACCTTAATAAATGATAATAATGTTAACTGTGGACCAGATTAAACGTTCAAAATGTTAGGAATGTATAGGGTTTCATGTCCATAAAATTATTTGTGAACATAATTACAATTTTATAATGATATGAGTGGACCTCAATACATATTCACAATGTTTTTCATAAATCTTACTACATGTTCAAAATGTTATGTATGGACCTAGTGTGATGTCCATAATTTTATTCATGAACATGATTATCGTTCACAATGTTATACATGAAGATGATAATATGATCAAAATTTTATCCCTATACCTACTTTCATGTCTATATGGTTATGAGTGATCCTGATGACATGTTCACAATGTTATGCATGGACCTGGTTTTGTGTTCAAAAGTTTATTCAGGGACATGATTTCATGCCCTCAACTTAATGAGTGATCTTATTTCTACTTATAAATGATCAAAAAATTATAGAATAACGTGAATTAAAAAAATTCGATATATTATTACTATTTTTTATTTTCATGACTTATACAACAAATTATTTGAGGATCAATGTCATATGAACAGAAAATATTTATTATGATCTCAAATATGCATGTATCAATCCAAAAATGTTATGATCATGTTCCTTAAACTATTTTTCATGTTCGGATTAAAAAATTCCATTATTTAACCTTATTGTGCATCTATTCTTGCCCTTATATTTTGATTTCATTCACTAGAATATGAAGAGGGAAATTAGGTAGAATTAATAATGTTGGAGATATTGTTGGTTGATATTTAATATCTTTCACCAAGATAGAATATTTTAATTCCATGTTTCCAATGACACTAAAATATTACGTTCATCGGGCATGATTTCATTTAATGTACTGACTACTAATCCAAATTGGTATAATAAATATATTAGTTAAGAATAGTTTCACATAAAGTTTTCGTTATATTATTAATTTTTTATCAATTACCAGTTAATGATCCATCTTGGGTAGAAAATAATTTTATTTCGGATATGTTTTGACATATTATTCTTAGTACTCATAATTATACCAGGAGTTAATTGTTTACAAAATATAAAATATGAAAAAAAAAATCTTATTAATTCATTATAAAAGTAGATATAAAAATCAATGAATTATATAAATATGAAATTTAATCCACATGTTATGAATTAGGTAGGCCGTATATATAAATTAACAATATTTCTATTTAAATTTTTTATTCAAAGAAGGAATGTAAATTACACATAAATATATATATATATTATCATTATAGTATAAATATTATTTCATAAAAATCATATTATTTTTATAAGATCATAATAAACAAAATCCATGTCATGTGTGAATGAACAACATCACTTTTAGTATAAAGTAGTCTACAAATCCACAAACATAATTATATTTTGTACATAAAATGGGAAGAACGAATGTAAGTGTAATATAATAATTATACAAGTTTAAAAACATAATATAATATATATATATATTATTAAAATTAAATTTCTATCATTATTACTTACATTGAATGGTGGAAAAGGATGAATTAATTTCATCAGTTCAAAAGGGGGTAGTCCCTAATAAATATGAAGGGTGATTTTGTATCCCATTTGTTGGATGTGTGTGTTAAAATATTTTGAAACCATAATGTAAAAAATATTTGTATATTTACGAAGGTGTAGTTATTATTTCACAACGGAATAAGGATATTTTATGAGTTGGAGAATATAAATAAAACAAAAATAAAAATTGGAATGATGTTACCTCTTCTTTCATAAATTCCATTTAGTTTTCCACAAATGGAATCCTTGGTTGGATTTGTTCAAAAGTTGAAATTTCATTAATAATTATAGGGGTTTTATGATATATTATTTTTGGTTTTGATGGATATATATGGGAATCATTGGTGTAAAGGGTGAGTTAAGGAAGAATTCCATTTATATTTGGGGAAATGAAATAATGGGGTATTATTGAAATGATTTGAGTGCTCCTCGTTTTTTACATGACTCAAAAAATGGTTAAAAATTCACTAATAAATATATTTATAGGCTATTATTTTCAAATATGTGAATAAAATAATTTAAACACCATACTTGGGATGTTTTTATTAAATTTTTTTATATCAGTTATTAAGAAATAATGTTTTTTCCATAGTAAGTATGTTTATTTTTTTACCACAACTACTATTATTTGTCAAAACACATATTTACATTATTAGATAGTGAAAATAAGAAATCAAAATATTGATTCCTTTTCTGAAAACATGAATAATAGATATATCAGAAATTAATTTAATTTTAATCTTTTGTACACAATGGGATGATTAGTTTTTAAAGTGAAAAGACTAAAATATTGAAATATTTTCATTTCCAATTTCATTGTCATATTGGTTCCAATGAATTATATATGATTAATTTTAATATATTATATAAAATGATACATTAAATACTATTTATTATTTAATTTAACCATATTAATAAATTTGGTTGAATTGGCCTTGTTATTTAAAATTTAGTATTTTTAAATATTGATGAAATCATTAATCTTCTTAGAAAAATACAAAACAATAACCAAAAAAAAATATTGATAACACTATTTCAAAAAAGGATGTTTATTTTTTTATATAAAAATTATAAAAGTAAGAAAATATTGATTTATCATGGTCTATTAAAAGAAGGAAAAGTATCCCTATGAAAAATATATATTTTTATTGATAAAATTTGATTTATTTATATTTTATTCGGATAAAATTTATTTCATTAGTTGGAAAACATGAATGAATGTATAATATGTATATATATATATATATAAATAATTCATCAGAATTTCTTTTTAAATTTATTTATATGAAATGGTGTTTCTATATAGAAAAATATTTTTCATTGAAAAATAAATTTATTTACTTCTAAATTGTTCCTCCATTCATTTATTTCTAATTGATTACTAGAAGATTTAATATAAGGAAATGTTTGAATAATATTTTAAAAATTTAGTTAATTTTATTCACTATATGCATTCTAAAAGGTAAGATACAACAATAATAATATTTTCACAACAATATTAACAATAATTAATTCATCGATAAAACATGGTATTTAGTGTCACAAATGTTATGGATGTGACTTATTATTTTGTGTGATATAATATAAAAAAGAGTTTTATGTACCGCAAGATAATCTATGTTTGGAATCTAGTTCTTTATCAATAAAATTTTTCATAAAATGAAATATTGTCATTATTCAATCATATTCCACAATTTATAATCATTTTTAAATAGATAAAGAATATTAATGTGTTTAAATTAATAGGAAAAAAATCCAAAAAACTATCATAGTGTCGCCATAAAATTCAATATACGCTTTTAGAATATAAACATTCCATGTAATTTTATTTATTAAATTTTTTTGTGAAATTAAAATATTTAATTTTATTTAATTTAATGATATTTACATTATAAATATACCCTCACATTTTATTTAATAATGAAAAAAATAATATGTTCCCAATAAATTAAAATTATAATAAATATATTTTTTTCAGTGTATAATAATGAATACAATTTTTTTATTTAATATAATCATTTGATTTACGTTATTAACATTTGAAAATATTATTTTATACTTGGCCTTAATATAAAATTAGTTCAATATAATTATTAATAATCATATTAAATATAATATAAATAATCATTAATGTAATTTCATTATTAATACATGATACACTTAGAAAATATAGATTTTTTTGGAAAAATACAATTTGCCACATTTTTTCTATATAATATAATATGAAATTATTAAAAAAAATTATTTTTTTTTTAAAATATATTTTTATATTGATTAATAATTTTAATATATTTTATTGAGTTCAAATTCATTTCGTTTGTAAATAGTATTTAAAATAAAATAAATAGGTCATCACGATTTATGATGAAACCGGTTTTCTAAGGGTGTTAATCTAAGAGGTAAAGATGTGATTTCAAAATAAACGTGTATAAATTCTGTTATATGGAAATATTTTTACCTATTTGTTCCCCAACACAAACTATATTCATATTGGATGGAATAATTCTTGAGTATGACATTATTATATTGAAATCCTTATAGATATTCATTGTTTCTTAATTACCCAACTTATTAATGTACACCACTCCTTTCAAATTTTTACAGAACATTGAGCTATCCAAAACCCATATCCCAATGTTATTCCATTATCAACGTACATATCCATTATGTAGATGAAAATTTATTCTTAAAATAAATTTCCCTAGTCCAATAATAAAATTAAACAAAAGTAATACTAAAGAAGATGTAATCATACTCCCTAGCCTCATTCAATTTATTTACTAAAATACCACCATTACATCAATACTATTAATCATTATATAACTATATAAGTACTAAAAATATGCAGAATTAAAATTAATATTATTTAACCACCTTTTGACCCTTTTTCCATCAAATGGGAATCAGATATTACAGATCATTCATATGTGTGGACTACCGCCTCCAGGTACAAATAAAATTCATTTACCGTCACCATAATTCAAGGATGGTAGTTTTAATGATATTAATTTTTATTTTAGATATATTTTCCAAATTATATTTATATATAAATACCATAATATGTAACTTATTATATTTAAATCATTGATTCGATAATGTTTCTAATGTGTACATGAGGACTTCCATCGTTACAAATAACTATGGTTTTTTTATCAATTATGTGTTTCATATATTGTAATAGTGATATATATATATATTGAATATATATTTTATTAATAAATTTAAATGGATTATATAATGGATAGTTATTCTCTTCCATTTTTTATTTCAATCCATTTTTATGTGAAAACACAATCCATGTAAAATTAAGACCAAACATCTCCATGACCAATGAAATTCCTTTTTATTTATCTATATTATGTTGATGAAACAATATACAAATATATTTAATATTTTTTTTTTAATATCTCGACTAAAATTTAAGAGATTATGTAACGATGATCATGGTACATGTTCAAAAAATAACCAACAAATATCTTCATGAAATGTGAAATAAATAAGTCCCAAAAACATTGATTTTATTATGGGATTTTCAATAAATTGGTGTTTTTAATTTTATAATTGTATCATATATGACATTATATGAAGGTAAATTTAAATTTATTATAATTATAATAAATTTTAATATATAATACATTATTTTTATTTAGCTTTGATGAAATTGAAATTCTAGGTATGTTATTAATGAAACATTTATATTTTTTATTGATACTATTTATGATTTAGTTACAAATTTTAAAATATTATAAAATATATTACATCATTACCTTGAATTTAATTCTCATAAGGTTATTTATATTTATTACTTATTTCACATTCAATTTTTTCTATTTAGTAACATAACATACTTGATGTTTTTAGGGGACTGAACATTAATTATCTCATTGATAAAAAAATCATTTTAATTCATGTTTTTTATATCTAAAAATTAATTTAATATTATTTTATTATATTTCTATAATTTTTTATTATGTTTTTTATAATGTTTATTTTTTTAATGTTTCTTTTGAATATATATTTCTATGGTTTTTAGGATGTCGATCTCTTTTATTTTTTACTAAAAATGATGAAGGACATAATTTATTAAAAAATAAATATTGAACGAAATTTCCCAATTTTAAAATAACTAAATGGTTTGAATAATCAATTAATGGTTTCCATATAACAATTCATAAAAAAATTCCTTAATATTTTAGAACCTGTTACATTTTAAAATGTTATTTCAAAGAAAAAATGTCAGTTTCCTCCAAAATAAATTTAGATCCCTTTTAATGGAATTTTCTATATATCCTAACATACTTTTTTCTTAATAAATATTTATTAGGGTTATTATGTTATTATGAAGACCTAGAAATTTCATGGAATTTTTTTTCTTAAATACATTGGAATTTTACGAGTTTTCTGTTTCTGACGACACCTGATTCTAAGGGCTGGTGTGCCTGGAATCAATTTATTGAACTTTTCTTCAGGTACGTTCAGTAAATGTATGTGCGGGATATTCTATCTTTTTATCTAGTGATCAGAATTTAAATTTGGGGACACCGATGAACTCTCATTGCCGGTATCCGGTTAATGGGACCATTACCACAGTTGCATTTTATGGGGGTTGAAAGTTAATTTGTGGGGTTCAACAAAAAATTTAATTAAAATTGTTGTGAACATTTTATTTATCTTGGGTAGTTAAATCCTACATTGGGAAGTTATTGGTGTGGCCCACACCCACATAACCTCTTCTGAGGGGATATTTGTGATGTGGGGCCCACAAGATCCCTAACATTTCATCTCCCCATAATTCCCCTCCACTCTTTTAAACCCCCTTTAATTAATTTGTAGACTGCTTCTGAATTAAAAAAGAGGAGCTTCTCTACTTCCCTCCCATTAAGATTTCCAACACATTTTAATTAAATAAATGGGATTCTCCAATTAATTAATTAGAGAGTTTTATTTTTTTTTGTGCGAATAAAAAAAATAGCATTAGCTATTATTTTGCGAGGCATTTGTTTTGTTGGGGAAAACATGTAAAAGATATGGGGAATTATAAAACAAATGGGTTATTCTCCCGATGAGGAACACCTCCATCGAAGAACATCGTACTCTCTCTGCGAAGAAGGCTCCATGAATTCTCCTACATTCATCTTCCTCTATGTCAAGGGTGAAGACACCACTCGTGAGAGGCGTCTCCTACAACAATGACTCCTCCTCCAACGTTGGTGGGACGAAACCGTTCTTATATAAGGCTCGACTACCGTGATGGTCGTGGTGGTGCCGATGACTAGAGGCGGCGGCCGGCAGTGGCTGCCCGCATGGAGTCATCTATGGAATGGAACACGCGTCTCACATGTTCCAGTGAGGCTGGGAAGTGCCGCCCTCGCTCGGCCGTTACGCCAAACTGGGCCTCCACCTCTCACTCGGACGTCCTGGCCAAGCCACAGCCAGCAGCATTTCAGGTAGCGCCCCACCGGGCGAGTCCCATACCTGGGTTTGGTCTACATTGTTCAGGCTTCCCTAGTGTGAGTTGGGTCAGGTCGGGCCGGGCGCAGACCCGCCTCTTCGGAACATTTTCGGTTAATCGACCATATCATGGGATAAAATCCTCCGATTGACACATAGTCAATTTCGTTGGATTCCTCATATCAAAATGGTCATTTCAGTATATTACACTCATGGTTTTAGTGAAGTTTTTTTACATCCGGGATGGATCGAACTGGAAACCAACCGGGCCCACTGAGATAAACGCTTTTAATATAAGGACCAGACGTCCCATTGTCGTTCTGTCAATTAAGTTGGTTTCCTTTTTTTATACCGATCTTTTGAAATACTGCACATGTAATTCGAATGAGATTGGAGTATGTTTGGGATGGTTTTAGCTTAAAAACCAACGAGACCCTAGAACAGAAAGGACAATAACTCATAGACCGGTCATCTGATTGATGCACCGCCTGTTGCGTTGAGACCCCTATGACGAGGCGGTCCATTTTGATACTTCTACGTGAGAATTAGTGAGACATGGAGTATCGGTGTAAGGCTTGTGGAACATACCCTCCGAGTGACGAGCGAGAATATTACAGAGACCTAGTAGCTGGATGAGACTTGAAGACTGATGATCGATCAACTCGGAGTGATTCAGATGGCCTAGTGGGGAGTTCTTGGTTGTAGTAGTAGACCCACAGCATAGGAGAGCTTGGTTGTTGCGGCAGACCTACAGAACTTGTCAGAAAGAGTACCTCTGAAGGCTATAATGGGGAGTTCATGGTTGTAGTAGTAGACCCATGGTGGGAAGCACTTGGTTGTTACAGCATGCCCACAATACTCAACATGTGGAGTACATCAGCAGTCAAAAGTTAGTAGGAAGCGCTTGGTTGTAGCGGCATGCCCACTGTACTCTACAAAGGAGGAGTTCACTAGTATCCTTGGATATGACATCGTGAATAAAAATCATGGGTGAGCTGAGTCAGTAACCTTTGTATTTTCTTTATTATTGAGATGGGTTACTTGATAACTTAGGAATATGTATGGTCATATACCTAAGTACTACATACTTGTTGAAATCATACTATTTGTTTTATCTTTGATGGATTTTGTGAGACTTTGAGGGTCTCGGGGTCCCTATTGATTATGGTTATACTCACCCTAACACGGACTATGCCCGCACTATGTTGTGTTGGATGCAGATGATGGAAAACACTGATCTAGATGGAGACATGTGGAGCTGGACAGTACCCAGAGGTGGACATCTTGTAGAGACGTAAAAGGAGCAGACGGTCGGACCAAGGTGATGTGGTTGCCATCTGAACACACCCTTCAGGTGGGATTCCTGGAGGACGACTCAATGGTTATTGTTTACTTTTTTGTTATTGTACTAGTTTTTGAGTGGTAATATACTTACTGTTGGGCCTGCATTTCCAGCCCCATTCATTTCAACAATTACTTTTGTATTCAGTATTACTTAGTATTTTCCTCTATTGCGTACTCTATTGTGTTTGTTTACATTTATAAATGAAATTACAATCATTTTTATTGTGATTTACGCATTTGGTACTAGTCTCCAACCCCTGGCCTAGGGAAGGTGGGCTTGGGGTAGTCACGACACGGGCCCCGAGGACGGGTTGTGACAAATTTGTATCAGAGGAGTTGGTTATACAACAAAACTATTGACTTTGATCTTTTTTTCTGTGAATAAATAGTGTTAAGAGTTCCGAGTTTGGTTTTCAGTTCAAGGAGTCCAGTTTTGGTGCGGTGGCCGATGTATACGTACACCAGGACCCCGACTACTTATTTCCAACTTAGTGCACAAAAATACTGAATGTGTGTGTCTGTCAAAATTTTTCCTTTAAGTCGTCATAAAGTAGGTCATATCACAAGGTATAATCTATTGATCTTTGAACATCTATTTCATTCAGGATGCATCCCTGCATACGACTAGCTAGGGTCCCATGATTTGTATGTAATGGCAGGCCGCCGAGCGACGAGGCCTCAATATAGGACCCTCTTCCAGTTGAGGCACCAGTGAAGGAACCAGCGGTACCAATTCACGTTGGGCCAGCGATGCCAGAAGCCCCCCCAGTAGGTGATGCACTCCACTTGGGCATGCTGAACGAGTTCTAGTGTAATAGGCCACCCAGGTTCTAGGGAGAGACGAACCCACAGGCGGTTGTGGACTGGCTGTAGGCTGTGGCGAGAGTCTTATGACAGGTAAAGAAACTAGCATACTTTATAGTGATCCTTGTGGTCATCCTACTTCAGGAAGCAACTGGAAGATGATGGAGCCTAATGCTCTAGATGCATGACGAGGAGACACTTCTATGGGTAGAATTCAAGAGCCTGTTCCGGGCGGAGTTTTTACCAACCACCCTTCAAGCGATGGATACACAAGAGCTACTGCATCTGCAATAGGGAAACATGACAGTAGCACATTACTCATCTATGTTCACAGACCTCTCATGCTACTCTACAGATATGGTACGAGACCCATTAATCAGAGCCCATACCTTCGAGCAAGAGATCAGGCGAGAGATTAGAGCTTAAGTTGTTTCTCACAGCATCCCGACACAAACAAGGGTGTTTGAGTGAGCCCTCTTAATGGAGTGTTTCCTTACTGATAAATCTCCATCTTTGTATCCCACCACTAGTCAACATGTAGTAGAGTATTATGCAGTTCGCAGTAGACAGATGATGCAAGGGTCCAAGAGAACCAGTCCCACGAGTGGTCGACCGCATGACTCAGGATCATGTGTGTGAGGCACATGGGGAAGAGAATGACTTACCAGGACCGGACAATGTTACTCCTACGGGGGGCTTGGTCACATGTCATGTGAATATCCGACCCGCCACACAGACGATCATCTGATAGATGAAGGACCTCCCAGGCAGAGGCAGAGGTTCGATCGAGCTGGACTGCAAGGACCAGGAGACCGAGGAAAAGAAGATGTCTATGCTGCTGTTGGTGGACGATGCTTCATGGTGTTTCCACCACCACCATAAGGATATCCACCCTAACTGCATGGAATGAGTGTACATGGGAGAGAATAGCTTCAGGAAGCTGAATCATTCAACTATGGAGCTTCGGTAGTAGGTGGAAAGGATTAGGACTAGTTCCTGGCATGGAGTCCTTTGTTCTGGGTGCTTCTAGATTCCTTGTTTTTGTTGTCTGTGGTTGTTATGTGTCTTTGTAATTTGATTTGTAGTAATAAAAGACAATTTTCGTTGTGACATTTTCATTCCTTCTTTTCATGTGGTTAATATTAAGAGGATCCGATTAAATCTATTGACTTGACACCCACTTTAGAGATTTATACTGGAGGAAACCTAGTGACCACATATTGATGCTGACAGTGTGACACAACCCCTTAAGGCAATAGTAATGATTGGATCTCTTGGTAGGAGCGTAGAGGACTTATGATGTCATACTCGACATGAATTTGTACCGTTCATGTCAGGATTGACTATATTAGGAAAAGGACATTGTTCATCTAGGGGATGAGAATGGATTTCTCTTTTAGATAGAGGAGAAATCCTATCATCTCTTGTAAATCATAGACAAAGAAGGGTGTATATGAGATCTTTTAAATTTTCTAGTCTCACCCATAGTTTGTGAAGATAATGGTTTACACTTTACTCCAATATCAATAGTCTCATGTGTATATTCTCTCAGAAAAAACTAAACCTGAGACACCGATGATGGCTTGAGTTCCTCCAGAACTATGACTTCGAGATATTCTATACTCCTGGGAAGGGGAATATAGTAGCAGATGCTCTCAGTAGGAGTTCAGGCATTCAAATTCTAGGAGACGCGACAGAGCAGCTGGCCACATTGTTGTAAACCGTTATTGATAGGGATGGTGAAACCTATCTGCAGCCACTCCTCCAATTCTTCAGTAGATTAGGCGAGGTTGCTTACTACCTATCCCTTCCACCTCAGTTTCACCAGGTGCATGGCGTTTTTCATGTATCCCAGTTGAGGAGATATGCACACAACCCATCCCACATCGTCGACTATGGGGATATGGACATCGATGATGGGGTGAAATTCGCAGAGGTCCTGGTGGAGAATGAGGATCGGCAGGATCGGGTCCAACGTGGGTAGTCAATTCCTCTAGTGTGAATTTTTTGGTAGCACGAGAACCTTCAGGAGAGCACATGGGAACAGAAGGCTCAGATGCATGTTCAGTAACCCCATTTGTTACCCTATTGTGTGTTGTATCGTTACAAGTACGTAAAGCCCTAAGGTGGGAGTAATTTAAAGACCAAGAAAATTCAAGGAAATTTTTTTCTAAAATACTTTGGAATTTTACCAGTCTGTGTTTTCTAACGGCACTTGATTACGAGGACAAGTGTGCTCGAAATCAATTTCTAAATTTTTGTTCAGGTACGTTTAGTAAATGTACGTGCGGGTATTTATATCATCAAAACCAATGCTCAGAATTGAAATCTGAGGACAACGGTGAACTCGCAATGCCAATATTCCATTAAAGGGTCCTTTAATGCAGTTGCGTTTTATGCGAGTTGAATGTTAATTTTTGGGGATTAATAAAATAGTATAATAAAATTGTTGTGAAAATTTTTATTTAACTTTGGTATTTAAATTCGACAAGGGAAAGTTATTGGTGGGGCTTGCACCCACATAACAAAAAATGAGAGGATATTTGTGAGGTGGGACCCACATGATCCATAACCTTTCATCTCACCATAACTCCCCTCAACTCCCTTAAACCCCCTTTAATTATTTTGTTAAATCTCAATAATTTTATAAGAGGAGCCTCTTCACTTCCCTAACATTATGATTGCAAACACATTTTAATTAATTAAATGGGATTAGTCAATTAATTAATTACAGTGTTTGATATTTGTTATTGGTGTGTGAATAAAATACTAGCATTAGATATTATTTTGGAAGACATTTTTTGTGCTGGGGAAAGCATGGGAATGATATGGAGAATTAGAAAAGAAAAGTGTTCTACACCCGATGAAGAACACCTCCATTGAAGAACATCATACTCTTTCAGCGAATAATTCTCCATGACATCTGCTACCTTCTTCTACCTCTGTGTCAAGGGAGAAGACACCACTCGCGAGATGCGTCACCTATGACAATGACTCCTCCTCTAATGTTGGTGGGGTGACAACGTTCTTCCATGACGCCCGACTAATGTGACAGTCATTATCTGTGTCTCGATGACGTGTGATTTTAATTTCTAGGTAGGGGATATTTTATAATTACATATATGTGATTTATAACCCTGAACTTGGGAGTTTATTTGATGGGTGATTATTTGAACCACTAACACAGTGGGTATGGGCTAACGAACAATTCCGGACCCACCGCCAACTTGTTTGTAATGCACAAAATGTTTACATACAGATAAACGAAAGAGAAACATTTATTTGAGGTCGTCGCAGTGTAGTGTGGGGACCAAGGAGGTTGTAGGCGCAAATGTGAGCTAAAACGGACCACCAAAACGACTCCGGTGGAACACGGATTATCGCGGTGGCTGGTGTCGGTGACCTGAGGTGAAGGTCGGTGACGTAGCAACGTTTCTCCGGAGGATGACCGCCACAGCTCCATCATGGTGTCGTCGTTACGCAGACCCCCCCCCCCCCCCCGCTCGGCTAGCCTGGCCGAACCGCATCCACCTGGGGGCCGTGCTGTGCCCAGACAGGTCGCGCCGGGCTGTACCAGCTAGGCCGGGTTACACCCTCCTGGGTTGGACCCGGACCCAGGTCGGGTCGACCCGGTTCGGGCTGAACCAGGGTGAGTTGGGCTGGGTCAGACTGGGTCCAGACCCCCTTCTTCGATCCATTTTCAATTAATTGACCACAACTAGTGTTATAAACCTCCGATCGACGCACTGTTAGTTGCATAGGATTTCTCTGATCGAGCTGGTCGTTTCATTATATTACACTAAAGGTTTTGGCAATGGTTGTGTATGGCAGGGTTGGTTCAAACCCGATACCAACTGGGCCCTCGGAGTAGAAACACTTATAACTTATGGACCAGACGTCCGATTGATGTGACATTAATTACATTGGTTTAATTTGGTTCAGATGGTTCTTTTTTCATAATACACATGGTAGTCGGATAAGATCAGAGTATGGTCGGGTTGGGTTTTTCTTAAAAACCAACCGCGCACCTAGAACGGAAAATCCAATAAGTCACAGACCAGGCATCTAATGGATGTGTCGTCTGATTCTTTGAGACCCATATGACGAGGCAATCCTTTGTGATACATATACATGAGATTTTGTAAAACTTGGAGTATCGTATTGAGGATCATTGTGCAGACCCTCTCAGTGAAGAGCGAGCAGAGTGCAGAGACCTATCAGCTGGCTGATACTTGATGAATACTGATCGATTGACTCGGATTGATTTGGATGGCCCAGAGGGGATCTCTTGGTTGTAGCGGTAGACCCATGACGGAGGAGTTCATGGTATTAGAAGGAGACTCACAGTACTTGACATAAGTAATGCCTTTGTAGGCTATGAGGGGGAGTACTTGGTTGTAGCAACAGACCCATGGTGGGAAGTGCTTGGTTGTAGCAGCATGCCCACACTACTCGACAGGTGGAGTACTTAAGGCATCCAAGGTTAGTAGGAAGTTATTTGTTGTAGCGGTAGGCCCACTATACTCGACAGAGGGGGTGTTCTCCAGTAGCTGTGGTTCCTACATCGTGAATAAAAAACCTGGTTGAGCTGAGTCAGTGACCTTTGTGTTTTCCTCATGATTGAGATGGGTTAATTGATAAGTTAGGTATATGTATGGGTATATACATATGTAATGGTTATCTATTGAAAAAAATTATGTGGTTTATCCTTGTTTGATTTTTGTGACATTGAGGGTCTCGGGGTCCCTACTGAGAATCGTTATACTCACCCCTGCATGGGCTATTCTCACACTGTGTCATGTTGGATGCAGACTATGAACATCCCTGATCAAGATATTCACTTGTGGAGTTGGAAAGTACCCTGAAGTGGACCACTTGGAAAGACGTAAACAGAGCAGACGGTCGGACCTGAGGTGTTGTGAAGTCCATTTGTACCCACCCTTCTGGTGGGATTCTCAGAGGACGACTCAATGGTTGCTGTTTACTTTATTCTATTGTACTTTTTTTTTCAAATTGTAATCTACTTACTGTTGGGATTTTTTTAGGCACCTTTTCTTTTAATCACATACTTTTTTATGTAGTATTAATTATAGTTTTCTTCTGTTCTGTACTCTATTGTGTTTGTTTAATTTTATAAAGGCAATGCCATCCCTTTTTATCAGGATTTACGCCTTTGGTGCTAGTCGACAGCCCCTGGCCTATGGAAGGCGAGCTTGTGGTAGTACCAACACGAGCCCCAAGGATGGGCTGTGATAGTTATGATACTATAATAATTCTTTTTATGGATTTTTTAGGGCTATTAAGTTGAAATTTTTATGAATCCCATTTTTCTTGTATATGTATTATGTTCTTGTGGATGTTTTTTATTATCATGTAGTATACATTCTTGTGACTTATTATTATATGATATACAAGGATATAATTATATTTCCCTCCAGTGAAATTTTTTTATATTAAATATTTATGAGCACAATGAATTCAACAGAAGTTATGAGAAGTTCCAAAAATAAATGGTATACAACGGTAATCGATGTCTTGAAAGAGGGTACACGGGGAAAAATCCAATGCATGAAGTGTGTACATTTACTATTATACCAAGATAAACATATTATGAACTTCATGGGCATTGATATGAAATATTATTTTTTGGATTAAGATTATGAAAAAAATTACACTACAATTTTGTCACGAGATTTTTTGGAAATATTATTTTCTCATTGATCATTTTAATTGATTCTATTATTATTCATATATTATTATTTTTAATGACTTATTCGACGGAACATGTTTTTGATATAATAATGATTGGGTTTTTTTAAACTTGTTATGTAACCTATTATCTCATGTAATGATCAAATTTTAATTTACATATTTCATATATACCCTTATTGATATTAAATAATAACCCTTTATATTGTTATCCTTCCCATAGTAACTGAAGAAATGTATTAATTAATATTTATCTATGATAGGTGGTAATTATGATGTACCATTTGGGAGAGATGTAGGAAAATTTTCTTTTAGTCATTTGTGAAATGAATTTTCCAATGAAAGCATACCATTATAATTATTGCATGGATAAAAATTTAATATATGGATATTAATCCTATAAGATGTAATATTTAGGTATTTAAAAAATGGGTCAAATTTTTTTTTGAGAATGTTTATATTTATTTGGAAACTATTATATGGAAACAGTATTGGAACCGCATTGGATGATATTATGTGTATGAGAATGTTCATAATTATTTTAATAACTAAATGTTGGTATCCAATAAAAATTATCATGTTTGAAAAAAAACAAGTAATTTTGTTTTGGATATAGGTACATCAGGGTTTAATAATCATTAAAAGGGGTGGTCAATTATATATAATTAATTAATGTAGTTCATGGTGTGTATGACATTATTTTGTACCTACCTTCACTATACTAAGGTATATTCATATGTTTTCAAAAATGTTTTTAAGAAAAATGATGAAGGATGTGAATAATTAATTACCATTAATATTCAATTTAAATCATTAGGTTATATGGATTGGAAAAACATTATCAATATTTATCCACAATATATTTGAGTTTTCATGATTAAGATTTTTAAAGAAATTATTATTAATGATAAATCTAATTATTTTTTGTTTAATTCAATGGACTGAATCCAAAGGATGTATTCAATGAAAATTATTTGGAATAAGAAATTATTTTACTCTTTTCGGAAAAACGTCCACTAGATATGGAATGAAAAATAATGATTCAATGATTATGAAACCTTCAAATGTATCGAAATGTACATTTCCTCCAATTGAGAAAATATATGAAAAATAAATTATTGATTCATTTATGAGGTATCTATAATCTTATTTGAGTTACTATATAACTCCAATAGTTTATAAAAAATATATATACCGAATTGATTATATTCAATATTTACTGTTGTTTGGTACATGAAAAAGATATATTGTTTGTTAATTATTTATAATGACAAGAGGATCAATGGATAACTCTTATAAAAAATATCTGCCAATGGGAATAAATAAACTCTTTATATTTGGATGAGTTTAATAACATAATTTTCATCTTTTAATTTCCTCAACTGATCAAATAATTATTTAGAAGGAATTTGATGAAAAATCTTCATAGATGATGAATATTTAACTACTTATATGCCAAATTTTACAAGAAATGTATAACAATATTATAGTATTATAATGAAACCTTAACTTAAGGATGATCAATTATTATGTGAATAAAACCAATTAACTTTTATTAAATTATCCATAAGGGTCTTCTGTATCTTTGATTAAATAATTAAATGAAAATTAATGTTTTAGTATATATATAAGATTTAACATGAATGGAATTTTTTTCTGAAAAAATAAATAATGAAATTAAAATAAAGTAATATTAATAAAAAAATAGAGGAACTAAGATGAGATTTAAAATATAATTGATGTATTTTCGGAAGAATATAGAGACAATTATTAATTAGTATAATATATTTTTTGGTTTTAAATGATTTTTATGTAAAGAATTTATGCCTTTCTGATGGGATGATGATTTTAGATAATGATAGTTTGAAATAGAAGTAGAATATTCCACCTAAAATACAATGTCAAAAATTAAAGAATTTTTTCAATTTTTCAAACTATTTCATAAATCTGAATGTCAATGATAATGACCAATCAAAATAACCACTCAATCTTCAATATGACTTAAAATCATAGAAAACCACTAATTCCAACAAATTTTATGATAATGAATTTATTACAGGTACTAAAATCAAATGATATTTATTAATTAATTTCTTATTTCATTATGGATCTATATAGTATTATATTGTGGAATAATTTTATAATTGTATCTAGAAAAACTCCAAAATGATTATATAGTGAATTAAATTTGAGAACTCATAATTGTATGATGATATATCTCAAAACTCTAATTCATATCTTTTTCGATTTTTGGGGAATTTGGTTTCTGGAATATTTATTATTCTATGTCTTGATAAATTTGATATTACGTGTTGAATGGATTTTATTTCATTAAAAATAATAAATTAATTTTTGAACAAGGTATGCCATGTTTGATATTAAAAAAAACATATGAACACCTATTAGTGAAAAGATACACATAAATATCTAATGGAAAATACATTCATTATATTGTCTTTATTATTATTCATAATTGGTCCTTGTCACCAATTTATTGGTGGAATCCTATGAATACAAATATTCATATATCTCAATGGTTTTGTTGGGTTTTTACTTAAAATAGTTTCATAAATATCATCTAATATATGAATTTTATATTAAATAACTCATACATGGTGTTACATATATTTTTATATTATCATATTGAAGGTACCATAATGAATAACAATAATTTATGTGGGTAGTATATGTGAATATTGACAAAGAATTCATTCCACCATGTTTTTTATGATGGGATTTACTAAGTATTTTTGTTATTATAGAAAACTGCTCAATGTTCAATATACCTACATTATCAAAAACAAAACATTATTATAGTTAATAATTTATATCATGTGACCATATTAATGATTTTTTTGATAAATTACAATGAGGTTGACATGTTTCCATGATTATTCATTGATATTGATAATATAAAATTTGTGTTAAAATTAATGTCATACATATGTAATCATTTTATATGAGGCATGAAAACTATTAATTTATAGTAACGTCGTTAGTTTTTACTAATTCATTAGCTTTCTCCTGTATTGATGGAATCTAAAATTAATATATTACAATGACAAGTTCTTTGTATTCCTTATAGAATACATTTTAAATGATTATCAAATAATATAAAATCAGGAATATCAATTTTAAATTTTTTCCATGACTCGATGAAAGGAAAATATATAATAAAACATTTCCATGTGTTGTTGTTTTTTAATTAATAAAAAATATCGTATAATCTCACCAAAAGTTATATCAATGGATTATTCAAAAAACAATCATGTTTAATATTAGTGCATAAAAGTCACTGTAATATAGATATTAAATTATATTATATATATATATATATTATATTGGAGTAAATTTTCATGGATTATTCTTCCAAAATAAAAGTTATCTTAGAATAGAGAAAATATCTATTTATATGATGACTGATAGGATAAATTTAATAAACTGTATAAAATATTACACAACAAAACTATTATTATGATTATATATAGGGGAGAAGGGTTTATGATATATAGTGATTCATTGAGGAAGTGATTTTTATTTCTTCTATAGTCAATAATACATTTAAATATATTACAAATCATAAAAATATATGGTTCATGAGAATAAATACCTTTTTCTTGTTGTACTATTAATTTTTGCAATTTTTCCATTAATGATTTTGAAACATTATCTCAAAAAATGTAGTTGTGATATATATATAGATATCATAAAATAATAAATTTTATATTAACTTATTAATAGTATAATATGTTCTAAATAATATGGATTTCATGAAATATAATTCCTACTTAGTAAATTATTATCATGAGAAAGTATTCGTGGTGGTTGATTCTTTGGGATTGACAAATATTATTGGACTCTCCTTCATGAGGACAATAAAAGGGAAATTATTATTTATTTCCAAATATTTAATATTGATATATATATGGAATGGTATAAATATTATAATTATTTGATAAGGGTACAACTATCTATTCATATAATTATAAAATAGGTGGTTATAAATGATACATAATAAATGAAGTAGGCGATATATGATATTGATTTCAATATTTATTGTTATGGAATAATACATTTCATAAACACTCTATATTACCAATGCAACCCAAATTTCTTGAATGAGTTGAAAAATGAAAAAAATAGATCATCATTGTATATTTATCATTAATTTAAGAATATATATACAAATATAATAATGTAATCCTTGTGTAATATTATAATAATGTTATATTATGTTATAAGTTACTCGGATCTTGATATATCATTTTGATTAATCTCTTATATTTTATATTTTTTTTACAACTATATCAACAATTTGAATAGAAATGGAAAGACGAAACTATTTATTTTTTATAAGTCTACAAAAAATTGTGTACAATAAAAAATAATATATCAGTTACTATAAACCACCATATGATTTCAAATTTTTCCTTTGATATTAATGGTGATTTATCTCATGATCATCAAATCAATATTTACATTATGTGTTCTTGTTTTACAGAGTAACAATATATTTTTTTACATGAGGATTACAATGAGGCCCTATTAATGTTATTATCTTGATTTGGATATAGTGCTTAGTTTTATTTCCAACTATCATAATTTCAGAAATTCTTATTATTTGAAATCCATTAAAACCCTATAAGATGTGTCGGGATCTTGTTCATTGAATTGAAAATGTGATTGAAAAAAAATCACGTAGACTTGTTTGTTACCATATTAGTTTTCACTCATGTAATCAATTAGAACTTATGAATCCCAATATAGAAATTTGTGTATAGAACAATTTTTATAGGATGATATTGTAGAAATAAATCGGTTGATAAATTTTATAGCAGAAGGAATATAGATGATTATTATATCTAATCAAATATCACATTAATAATTCCATGATTTTCCTAAAAAACAATAGATTAAAATTTCCGTTAAAAAAGTAATTAGATATTGGGGAAAATGTTATCATGTGATTTTACATATAGAAAAATAGCACGATTAATATAGATAATGGATAACTAGATGTTTATTTTATTAGATTCTTCATTATTATTGATAATATAGGAATTGAATCATACCATTTATTTTGTCCACTAAATATCTCTCATGTTCACATTCTATTACATGTGTCTCATATGAGTGGGAAAAATATTGATACATTACATATAATGAATTTTGTGTTTTTACACATGGATAATGTTCATTTCAATGATTAAAATCCTCTATAAATTATGGATCGTAGTTATAATGTCATAGTGAACAAGTATACAGACATTCTTAAGGTTATATATAGTAATAAAATATATAAAGAAGATATTTTGGATCAATATGATTTTATGACATAATTATAACTTCAATTTTTCTATATTTGGGATCATTTTTGGGGATAAAATTTGGGGTTATAGAATTTAGAATCAAAATATATTATGATATATTTCTTCTCATATAATTTTATAATATTTATCAAGTTGTGTTATATGTATCACCTTGTGTAAATGGTATATAATATTCTATATAAGTATTACATATTTATTATGTTAGAATATTAAATAATAACAACACAAATTTAAAATAAATTAAGTATAATGGTTTTAAATAATGATAACATTTTATAAATATGTACTCTATATTTACAGGAGTCGTTATATTCTTTAATAATAATTTATTCCATAAAACGTCATTGATTTTTTATTTTATTAAAAAAAAATTTGTATCACTATTGGAATCATTAATTCATAAAATGAACTAAAACTTTCAAATAACAATTTATAAATTATCTTCTAGATATTTATTTTTGGAATTAAAAAAATTAATTTTTAAATAATAGTGAATGTAATTATTGTTTATTAAATGTTATCTTTTAATTTAACATAATTACAACATGGAAAATTTATTTTAACGTGCTTTTAAAATTATAATTATTTATATTTATATTATTAATAGTCCAACTAATGTTATATAAATAATTTTATAATTGTATTTTAAAAAAATCATACTTATAAAATAGTTTTTTACAAATATTCATGTCACTCTATCTTAAATATGAAATTTCAAAATCCATTATACGATATATATTAATTAAAATATATAAATTGTTTTATAAATTATAAATTAGAATGTGAAAATTTATAATTTAGGCCCCTTTTATTTTTTTCAAAGTGAATTGTTAAATCAGAAGCAATGTGTCCCCACAATTATAGTTAAAATATGATTATGAAGTGTTAAACCAATAGATAAGAGTATTTATTAAAATTAAATAAATAAATATATATATATATATATTCAATTTATATATATATAATTACTTAATATTTCACCTCTTTATAATTTGTTTCCATTAATATTTTTTATTAAATATTTTATTTCTATATATTAGAATATTACGAATTTAATTTTTTTCCCTCTCCCCCTCGAAAAAATGTGCACCCCTCTATTCAATTTTTTTCATCACATTATAAAATATATAAAAAACATTCCAAGAAAAATTATCTTATCAACATCTATATCCATTACATATTGGGAATTTATTAATTAAAATAATTGTATAATGATCCTTTATAAATGATTTGATTTAGGGCCACTGATGTGGAGGTAATATTCTAACCTAATGACCTCAATATATATTATCATCTAAATCATGTAAATCTATGTTATTAACAAAAAATTAAAATATTATGCATATAAAATATAATATCATATTTATCAACATAAAATAAAGCCCTTTAGAAAATTATAACATCACTCATACATAGGTGATGTCTACTACCTCTACAATGTAACATGATTTGTTTTTCATTTCCAATTTATGTGGATTTTAATAATGACTGATTTAATTAATGTATATGAAACAGATTATATGACAAATATTCAATGAATTATAATTATTATTAATCTAAATTTTTCCCATTTAAAAAAATTATGAAATATTTTTCATTCGTTTGTTATGTAAATCATCTTTAGGAATGCTTTAATTAATTTATCATTCTATAAAATCAATGGGTGAATTAATAATATAAAAATATAATAATTTAATGTTATATATATATTACATGAATAAAATTAATGACATTATTAATCCTTGATCAAATAATAATGAACATAACTATATAATTTAAAATTTTATTAAAAAAATAGTTTAGAACTAAAAAATATATTTTACGATGTAAATATTAATAAACGAGTATTGAAAGTTTATAAGTGGATAATATGTTATATTATAATTATTTTAAGAAATTTTATATGGCTTCATAATAAATTTATATTTATTATACAATAAGTTAATTAACATTTAATAAAATTCGAACATGAGCTAAAAAATTAAAATTATAATACCATTGTACATTAGATTTTTTTATGATTAATTATAAGATGATTCAAATATATTAAATATTAAAATACCTAAACCATTTTAAAATAAATTAGATTTGAAATTTAAACAAAATTATTATAAAATATAGTAACTAAAAACATATTAACCACATTTATTTTTTGGATTTCTATAACCTATCAAATTTCAAATACTATTAAGCACTATATCCAATGTTAATATTTACATTTTATAATGAACAATAAAATTATTAAATATAAAGCGATATGAAAAACCTAATTTTAAACTATGAAATATGTGATGAAATCATCCAGTATGATCATTCCCAATATGTCCAATTTATTAGATATTCTAATAGAAGTGGAATTATTTTAATTTTACCCAGGAAAAATATCATTCCACAATCCAAATAATGATTGATTGGAAACATTGGTGAAACAAGTTCATGTAACCAGGATCACATCCAAACTCATCTCATAAGACCACCCAAATATTTTCCACTAACACACACTTCGCCATTAGCATTTATGCGGGTGTAATAAGGGTTCAGACATCTTTAAACTTTTAATACATTTTTAAATTTTGTTTCTATATAATTATGATTATATTTTTTTTGTGTTTTTAGTATTACAATGTATAGATGATTAGATAATGAGTCTGATAAATACATGACATTGATATTAGAGAATTCTAATTTTATTATTTTTTAAATATATATAGTTTAAATTAAAACACATTTTTATACAATCTAGAATATTAGATTTTCTCATATTTTCATGAAATAATGAACTAAAAACATTAATTTATATAAAATTTATTCTATATTTACTTATTTTATAATTTAATTTAAATATTCTTATAAAGGTTTTCACTATCATAAAACAATCAATTTCAAGTAAATTAGGATTCATTAAAAATTATAATCTCATATATATATATATATATACTCTTTTTTTGGTTCAACTATTTTATTGTCAATTATAATTTTTTGAATTTTTATTTTTATCATTATTTCTTGATATAAAAAACATATTCGTTATAATAAATAAAAATAAAAAAATTATATATTTTTATAATGATGTCATAATAGAACAATTTTTTTCTATTATTTCAATAAAATATATCTGTGGAAAATAAATATTACCCATTTATAATTATATTTTTATATTTTTTGATTAATTTTATAATCCTTCCGTGTGACCTCAAAAACCATATATTTTTTATGGTTATAAAATGATACTATTGATAATAGAACTCATTTAAGCTTCACTAACTATTTTAATTTTTTTAATTATAGTTCAAAAATAATAATTTAATCAATAAATCATGGAAATGATCATTGGGAAAAATCATTTAAAGGGTCAATAAATTTGATCGTTTTATTATGAGCTGTCAAAAAATTATATGTTCTAATTAGTAATTAATTCCCCACCTATTTATTTTAAATATACACCAAACGAGTCACTAATCTTATCTCAAAATAATTAAAACAGAATTTAATCCCTATCCCTCCATATATATATCACATTGTGTTTCATATATCTAAATAATCTCAGGAAATTATTTTTAAATCACCTTATCAAGGTAAAGGATCCCCTAAACCTAATTATTTAAACACATTATTTGTATTATGATATTTTTTCCCTTATTTTTAATGTTTATATAAGATTCTAGGCATCCCTTTTACATTAATTCTTATTTAAATTTAATGAAATAACACCTTTCAATCTTAAGATGGTTTTCGATGATGAGGTGTTTTGGGACCTGGATTGATAGAGATCATATTTTTATTATGTGGTTTCTTATCCCTATTTATGATTTTGGTGTATATTCAGCTATTATTTTATTTTTATTTTATATTCTTACTCATCTCATTACAAGATCTAAATTTCGAGTTAGTTTTGTTGGTGCTAGTTTAGGCATAAATAGTTTCCCGGGATAAGAAACGAGTTTTAAATCATTGGAGGTTAGGGTATGGATACCAACTGGTTCAGAATGATATTTTTTAATGTATGTGTTCTTGATGAGGATTGTAGGATTTCATGGTTATGTTATGAATGCAGTTGATGGTGTACTTATTTATGCATCCATCAGCAGGTTCATTGGTATTTCAGATGCCATTTTGTTTATAGTGTTCATGTAGGTGACAATATTGACGTTATAGGTGCTTTTTCATTAATGTTGATATGGGTTCTAGATTCCATAAAAATAACCCAAAATCTATAAATGCATGTTTAAATTACTTGGATGATTTCATTCTATTAAATGATTCGTTAGGCACAAAAATACTTATATATGATCAAATTTTTTCTTGTGGGACAAATATTAAAATATTCCCCAATTAATTTTTTAATGATCCCCACCTATGATACCATTTATTGTTTTACATATTATATCCAAATAAATTTATGTTAATATTTCTATGTGGTTAGTCATGAATAATTATTATGGTGTCAATTTTTTTGTTTCACATTTCTATATTTCCATAATATTATATTCTTATAGCATTATTGGATATTCCTGATTATGATTATCAACACATTTATATATCCATGATATGATTTATGAATCACAAGTATTAAAGTCATCATGTGAGGATTTTTATTCCCTTACAAGGAATTTGTAATAACAGTATCTTCAATACATCACCATGTTATCTCGTGTGGTTATAAAATGTCATTGGAATATAAAATAAATTTATTTTAGTTTTTTTAAAAAATTGAATATATTTTACATGTAATTGTTAAATATACAAAATAATCAAAAGGAACTAAGACACATGATTTACTATTTTTGTATTTGGTGTGTCCTTTGTTAATAAATCATTAAATAATGATTATTAATTATAAATGTTTTCATTGATGTTATTAAAGGAAAGGATAGTAATTTTTTTCTATTAGTATTATACCCCCTAAGGAAATACATTGATATAATACTGATCATTTTAAATAATTCCCAGATTTTTTAATGTACATAATAGGTGTTTTTGAATTTTAAAAACTATTTCTTGATACAACATGTTTATGTGTCTCTAGAATAGTTTTATATAAGTTAAATTATCAAGAAATTAGTTAATTGGTGATTAAAACATTTGTTAAATATTTAAAAAAATGTTTTCCTGCTATAGACATGGTTTAACACCCCCTAGAGATATGCATTTGTAAAATGGGAATAAATTTTTAAAACATCATGATTTAAAAAAAACATTACATGAATTTTTTTTGAAATAATATAAGGACATCATCTATTAAAAACTATCTATATATTAGATGAGTTATATATATCATATTGGTTAAATCCTATCAATATTCATATATTACCATTAATGTGTTTAATAGTTTAAAAATTCTAATCCCTATGTCTATTTATGATGATGTAAATGATCAAAACTAGAATCAAATAGCGAAAGGATGATGTTTATTAATATTATAGACATAAAATTTCATGCATGACTATAGATCTATAAATTATTCAATGTCATTATTGATTAGTAGAAAAATTCAATAAATTACTTCAAAACCATGTTGTTTATATATAAATGAACAAAAAAATGGTAATATTATTTCTCCACATAAATTAAATCATTCCTTGTAACGAAAAATTTGGCTTAATTTCCTTATAAACGTTATGATATACCAATTAGAAGAATTTTATGAAATAATGGGTATAGATTGACCTTCCCTATATATATCAAACAAAAATATATGGGATAATGAAATAATACACCATATCATGAATCTCTCTAAAATTTTATTCATGTTAAATGATATTCATATATCCATTTAAGAATCATCATTTCAACTATGTATATTATTACCATAAAGAGAATGATTTTAATTCACAAATGATTGATACTAATGGAAATAACATATTTTCTAACATATCATTTTTAAGTTATTTTTATGTTATTTTCGAAATTAAATTTTTATTGTAACATTTAAAGACCCAAAAATGTCAATTAATGTTTTTTTGTAAATACTTTGGAATTTTACGAGTCTGCGGTTTCTGACGGGGCATGATTCTGAGGCCCTGTGTGCCTAGAATCAATTTCTGAAGCTTTCTTCATGTATGTTCAATAAATGTTAATGTGGGTTTTTCTATCTTTTGAACTGGTGCTATGAATTGAAACCCGAGGACACTGATGAACTCGCAGTACTAGTATATGCTTTAGGGTACCCTTACCGTAGTTGCATTTTGTCATATGTGGTATTTAAAATTTGGGGATTCATTGAGAATTAAATTAAATTGTTGTGTTATAATTTTATTTTAATTGGAAGTTAATTCCTCTAATGGGATGTTGGGGTGGGGACCACACACCACCTAACATCCCATGGGAGGATATAACTATGGGTAGTGGGGCCCACATGAGCACCAAATTTATCACCTCCCCTCATCTCACTTGAAACCCCCCATTTAACACCCCCTTAATTAATTTGACAACTCCCCTTTTTATGTGATCTCTTCACCTCCCACTATCCCAATTAGATTTTTCCAACACTTTTAATTAATTGATTGATCTACAATTAATTAATTATATTATATGAATTATTTTGAAAATTTGTGTGTGAATAAAATAATAGATTTATCTTTTATTTTAGTTTGGCACTCGTTGTGTTGAGAGAATTTTTGGAGTTCTCTTGAGAAATAGAAGAAGAGAGTTCATATTTAAACAAATAATCGCCGGAGAACAATGATCATCACCTTTGATATTAGGCCATGCAAAAGGAGAAGGAGCCATCCACAAGTAACGTCGATGACGCAGCGTCCTCACCCCTTCATCTCTGACGTCTACGAACGAACCTTATTTCGAGGTAGGGGTGTGTTTTGTTTGGATCAACGTTGAATCTTCTTTCCTCCTTTTTTTGTTCCTCTTTAACCGACTGCTACCGAAATAATGTGTACAGACTGAGCCAAACTAACATGGTCTGAATCCTCCGCCATTATCATGATTGTTTGTGGTTCTTCGTGTTCTTCATGGGTGACGAACAACAGATCACTATGAGTTCATTATGTGATGCAACATACCGAAAAATTGAAGACTCAACATCACGACAATCTAGCGGATGTTGCGACGACGATAGTGGGCGACAGTTCGGACTGGAACGGGATGGACCGTTCCTCAACCATTCTTCAAGCGGGAATTCAAAAAGTATTTTTGGAGCCGATCGGAAGCCCAAAAATACTGGAATCCTCTTTAGATCTTTAGGGTGATCTAGAGTTTGATGTTTCGTGACAAATGAACCGTCAGAATGATGAACAATGATCAAGTGAGGCGCGCTGGCCAAATGCGTCATTTCTAGGAAATTCTATACTACACGACATGTACTCATAGAGAACACGCAGTGTAATGTGGGAATTTTGTGGCTAGAGATATGGATGTTAGATGGATAACACATGTCGTGTGACCTCTGTCACACAGTGTGTTCTCTCCCCACAGCAAGGAGGTGGCAGCTAAGAGAGACTCGATGTTTATTTTTCCAAATACACTGACATAGATAAAAATTCTCGACCATGTGGCATGTCGTGTACTCTCTATGCAGAATGGATGAAACAGATTCACGATACTGGGCATGTATTTCGAGGATACACGGACACAGTGTGGAGTACACGGGTATGTACTTTACCACACGGCTAGACATAGAATGTGGTATTGGCTAAACATTTACCAATTACACGAGTTGGAGAACACGGGTTGAGGACATGTACGAGCACATGCCCAGCGTACACGGAGCCGACCCCAGATGTTTGGAAAATTCATGTAACCATACCACACTATGTGAAATTACTTTTCTACAAGAACAACCCTTTTACATGGGATGTTGCACCAGAGCAATACTCGAGGTCTGACTACACGGCGTGTACCATATACCAACATGCCATGTACTTTTTGGTATAATTCTTGGTCATCCTGTATATAGTATCTTGGATATATTTTTTTATTATCCCCCCTATGAAATGTTTGAATTTTGGATTACAACAAATTGATTCTTCATGGTAGTTGATGTATTGATCCCTTGGCTAGAGGAGCGGACCCTCTCTGAATCGAGTGTGCCGTGTACGGAAACCCTTAGAGCGGGCTGTGACTGCAATGACTACTGTACTAGAATCCTACGTGGGTTTGACGACGAAGACTACCATACTAGAATCCTCCGTGGGTTCGATGATGATGACAACTGTACTGGAATCCTTTGTGGGTTTGAGAACGATGACTATTGTTCCTAAGTGGGTCTGACAGTTGACTTCTATTTCAGTATCCAAGGTGGGTCTAAAAGAGCAGCTTGTCTACTATCTTATGTCGGTCTGATATCTTAACTGGCGTAGTATCATATGTGGGTCCGACAGTTTAGATGAATAAGTGACTATATCTGATCATCTCTATCGCTATATGAAATATGTATACATGTGTGAGATGGGTCTTTTCTTTCAATCATTATCATCGATGTGGTTGACTTATTTCCTATGAGGACATGGTTGTGTTTGGGATCGAGAGTTGGAGCTGAACTGTATTGAAGAATTAGGTATATGTATGGGCATATACCTAAGTATAGTTGATTGATGCACCATGATTTGTATATAACTTCTTGTTTATGCTTAGTGGATATTGTGTGACCTTGCGGGTCTTAGGGTCCCTACTGAGTATCATTATACTCACCCCTGCATGAGCTATTCCTGCACTACATTTTGTTGGATATAGACGACAGAAAACACTGATCAAGGAAGTGACGTGTAGAGCTGGATGGTACCCGGAGGATGAAACATTTACGAGACATACACAAATCAGACAAACGGACCCGAGGTTCTGAGGAGACCATTTTTACCCACCATTCAGGTGGGATTCTCGAAGTCCAAATCATTAGTTTCTATTTTACATTACTGATGTTGTACTAGTTATTCCGTTGTACTGTACTTTACAGTTGGATATGTATACTGGACCATTTACTTTTCAACACATACTTTTGTATTCAGTATTACATAATTTTTACTTCAGTTTCATACTCTATTGTGTTTTCTTACTTCTATAATGGATATTCCTTCCCTTTTATCAGGATTTAATCTTTTGGTGCTTGTCGCCAGCCCCTGGATTATGGATGGTGGACTTGGGGTAGACATAGAACAGTCCCTGAGGACGAGTCATGTCAAATTTTTATCAGAGGAGTCACTTCTACTGCAGAACTCATGACTCTGATCTATCTTTTCTGTTAGGCAATAGTGTAATGAGTATTGATTGTTGATATTAGTACAGGTAGTCCAGTGTTGGTGCAGAGACTGATGTATCCATAAACCAGGACCCTGACCACCGATTTCCTTCTCAGGGAATGAAAACACTAATTTCTTGTGTGTTTCAAAAGTTTTATTTGTGATTACATTATGTCAGCTCACCAGATATATTCTTTGACCGTGGTACACCTGTATATTTTCAGGATGGCCCCAAAAAAGTAGCCAACTCGGGTTTCGAGTTATGTACAGGATGGTTTCCCACCGAGTGATGAGGCCTCAGTGAAGGGCCCCATCACAGCGGAGGCACCAGTGGTACAACTACCCACTGGGCCTCCAATACCACTAGACCAAACAGTAGAGAGTTCATGATGCCTGAGTGCGTTTAACGAGTTCCAGCGTCAAAGACCACGTAGGTTTTGCTAAGAGATAGACCCACAAGCAGTTATGGACTGGCTGGAGGCTGTCTTCACAGTTTTTCTGATTGGTAGGGACACCAGCCAACCTTATGGTGATCCTTTTCACATGTACCCTACACGAAGAAGTAGGTAGATGGTGGAGCTTTATGCTATAGGTGAATGATGAGGCATATTTACTTTAGACAAACATAAAGATTCACTCCTGCTCAGAGTTTGTTCCAGCCACCCTTCATGCGGTGCAGATAGAGGAGTTACTTCATCTACAGTAGGGCAGCACGACAGTAGCTCAGTACTCGGTGAGGTTTAAAAACCTATTGCGCTACTCCTTGGACATGGTACGAGACCCATTCATCAGTGCCTAGAACTTTGAGTAGGGACTCAGACATGAGATCAGGTCTTCAATGATCTCCCTTAGCATTCCAACTTAGGCAGGAGTGCTAGAGAGAGCCCTTCTTGTAGAGAGCTTTCTCACTGAGCTGACACCAGCAGTGAGCCCCACCACTGGGCAGCATGTAGAGGAGTCTTTTGCAGCTGGCAGTAGACAGTTGACGCATATGTCCAAGAAGACCATGCTATTTCGTGAGAAACCACATTATACAGGTTCAGTTGTGCGGGGAACATGGAATAGAGCAATCTATTCAAGGAGTAGGCATTTCTATTCATGCGGCGGGCATGGTCACAAGGCTTGAGACCGTCTGACCCGCCATGAGGATGAGTAGAAGACAGTATAGGGACCTCCCAGGAAGAGGTAGAGGTTCGACCGTGGTGATCCACAGGGGGTAGGTGGACGAGAAAGAGGAGATGGCAGACCAGCAGGTGGTGTGCAATATTTTGAGGCTCTACAGCCACCACCATCATGTGGTCCACCCCGACCACATGGAGCTGGTAGTCAGATAAATGCTCATCTCCAGGCAGTCGAGGCCTATGACCATGGCACACCTAAGATGATTCGAGGTACAACCTGTGTCTATTCCACCCTTGATTTAGTAATTATACACAGAGGTTCGAGTCATTATTTTATTTTCGCTTCTCTTATTCAGAGAAAGGAGATTTCTGACAGAGTCGTTGGATCGATACTTACTACTAGAGGATTCTACGGGAGCAGACTCGACGATTACGCACTGGTTCCAGAAGTGTGAGATTAATATAGGAGGAGAGAGATTCGGCTGGGATGTTCTTGTAGTGGCATCGAGGCCTTATGACGTCATCTTGGGTATGGACTGGTATTCTACATTACATGCTCAGATCGACTGTATTAGGTGCAATGTGTGGTGTGTAAGCATGGATGGGAGCAGGTTCACATTAACCGGTATGAAGGGAACCTTTGTAGTGCATTATGTAATTACGCAGAGGAGAGGGCAGCCAATCTTAAATCAGTTGGCTGGTCTCATCCTCAGAGAAGTTGATGTGCGGAGTCCAAGATTTCTTGTTGTTGTGGATCAGTATGCAGTAATTTTTCCTGACGACGTTCTAGGAATACCTCCTCACATAGAGGTAGAATTCTACAATGACATGTACCTCAGGACAGAACCAATATATACCCTGGGCATCTCTGATTTTGTTCGCTGAGAAGGCGGATGGGAGATTATGACTGTGTGTTGACTATCGTCACCTGAATCGGGTGATTTTGACGAAAAAGTACCCACTCCCAAGGATTCATGACATATTTGATCAGCTAAATGGAGCACGATGGTTCTAATAGATAGGCCTCAGACCAGGCTATCACCAGCTCACAGTTCGAGATGAGGATGTGATGATGACAACCTTCATATGTCATTATGGGCACTACCCGATCTTGGATTACCCCTTCAGCATAACCAATGCTCCAGCTATGTTCATGAGTCTCTTGAACATGATATTCCAGCCTTACCTCGATCGATTTTTCATAGTTTTCATCAACGACATACTGTTTTACATGACTACTAAGGAGGAGCCTCCCTAACACTTGAGGGTTGTACTAGACACACTCTAAGAGCACCAGATTTATCGTAGGCTCTCAAAGTTCTAGTACTGAAATCGAGAGTTTCCCTTTCTGGGACTCTTCATCTTGGATGCTAGAGTTGTAGTGGAACTAGTGAAGATTGTGGAAATACAAGATTGGTATCCACCCAAGAGTGTGAAAGAGGTGTGGAGTTTCTTGTGTGGTTGGGAACTATCAATGATTTGTCCCATACTTCTCCATAGTTTTACCACCACTTTCAGCCATGACGAAGAAGGGAATACCCTTCGTTTGGTTAGATAGATGTCAGTAGAGCATTCAGGAACTGGGGCACAGGTTGACCAATGCGCCCATCTTGAGGCTACCAGAGGAGGGCATTGGGTACGTAGTGTACTGTGACACATCAAGGACTAGACCTGGGTGTGTTCTAATGCATGATAGAGCAATGATAGCATATGGTTCACGGTATTTGAGACAACACGAGCAGAACTACGCAAACCATGACCTGGAATCCTACGTGGGTCCAACAGAGTAGCTGGTCTAGAATCCTATGTGGGTCCGCCAGCTTAGCTGGCCAAGTATCGTTTGTGGGTCAGATTGGATAGATGAATTTGTGACTACATCTAATCATCTATATCTTTATATGAAATATGTATACCTATGTGAGCTGAGTCTTTTCTATCAATCATTATCATCGATGTGATTGACTTATTTCCTAGGTAGAGTGGGTTGTGATAGGGCTCGAGAGTTGGAGCCAAACTGGATTGAAGACATAGGTATATGAATGGGAAAATACCTAAGTATAGTTGATTGATGCACTGTTTTTTATCTTACATCTTGTTTATCCCTAGTGGATATTGTGAGACCATGCGGGTCTCAAGGTCCCTACTGAGTATCGTAATAATCAACCCTACACGGGCTATGCCAGTAGTACGTTGTGTGGGAAGCAGATGATAGACATCACTGATTGAGTTAGAGACTTGTAGATCTGGACCGTACCTAGAGGTGGACCACATGACGAGATGTACACGGAGCAGACAGATGAAACTGAGGTTCTGAGGATACCATCTCTACCCACCAGTTAGGTGGGATTCTCGAAGGATGACTTAGTAGTTTCTATTTTACTTTACTACAGTTGTACTGTACTTTATAGTTGGGTTTGTATACTGGCCCATTTACTTTTCAAATAAAATTATACCGAGAGAGTTTCCAATATACCAAACATTAAATACAATTTCCACTATTGAATATTTTGAACCAAATAATTGTATATATTTGTATGTTTATTGTGGTATTATATTCCTGGTTGATTCATCATGGTTTCCACTATAACATTAATTAATTAATAATAATGTGTTAATGAACATTTTCATTTATTATAATTTGTTGAAAAATGTCATAGTATAGAATATTCATCATCATCAATGAATTGATAAATTTTTTAATGAATAATATGACCACAAATAATCCTCCTTGGTAGATATTAATTAAGGATTTTATTATTCAATGGGGATGTGGGATGAAATATGCAAGGATTATTTTTATATAAATAATGGGAACTAAATTTTTGGTGTAATTATATTTGGACTCACTAATTTTCTAACAATCTTTGTTGACATAATGAATATAGTCGTTCAAGATTACCAATAAAAATATGTTTTATTATTTATATAATGTATTATAATATACTCTTAATGAAATGATTAGTGTGATGAGATTTTTAATATACCACTGAATACCTTTCAAAATTAAAATTTATATTAAATGTACATTAAATTGATTTTTGGATGGGGATTGTAACATTGATTGGGAATGTTATCATAAGGGGATTCTTAATATATATTTGTGATTAATGGATGTTTTAAACCAACATCTATTATTATTATATAATGTTTCCACGTATTTGAAATGTACAACATTTGATTTGTGAGAAATTTCTCATGGTTTTCATTATCCGTAATCAATATTATATGGAAAATAGTAATGTCTAACTCGGAGACAGAATGAATTTATAGATTTAATTGGTCAAAGATGATTCTTATAGAAACACCTATTCTAAAATTTCGAAAACTAGATGATTTATTTATTATATATTGTGATGCTTCGAAAGTTTGTTCTATTTTATACACATGTGGAATGAAATAGGGATAGACTCTACCTAAGAAAAATTAAAAATCCATAACTAGAACTACCCATCTCAAAATATTTCATGGATGTAGTTTTCTCTATCTAAATTATTTTGAATAAATCTATCAATGGAGAGTCATTTGAAACAAATAATTATTATAAAATCCTTCATAATATATTCAAAAAAAATAGATCAATATTCATAAGTGAATGCAGATAGGGTTTAAAAATGTGTATTATTAGTTAATTAATTATAATTCTGTAAAGCTGAACAAAATAGAATATTCTCTACGATGAATGCATATCATACCCATATCTATGATGAGGATTAATAATTATTTACTATAATATTGAATGGATTTGAAAAGGATGGGGGTTAGAATAGAAGTTATATCCTTCCATTCTAAATTGACTAATCAAAGCTAAACTTATAACAGGATTATTGATGTGAAAATTGATGATGTTGTTGTATAGAAACTGAATCAAGTATTTCAGAGTTAACAATTTTAAATATGGGGTTCTATTTTTAGGAACTATTATTTGAGTCCCATGAAAAATTGAAACAAATAAGGAACTTCTGGATGATAGACATAATTCATCATTATAAAATAATCTTAAAGTCACATTGATGTATAAATATTTAAAAAACATAATTTATTGAATACCTAGTGAGAGATTGTATAATTTTTACATTGAAGATTTGAATTCCATAAAGTAACTATTTTACAATATAATTCTCGACGATTGATTAACCCCTGACTATACCATTATTGAAATAATAAATCCTAACCATGAATTTAATTATAGGCATCCCCATGACCTACTACGTTAATATGATCATTTATGTTGTAGAGCATCTCCTTAAAATGATAGTCTTTTTCATTGTTACAAAGGATGATTTAACTACTAAAAAACATAACCTGATATACATAAGAGATGATTGAGGACTTTATTTTCTACAAATTTCTGTTTTATCTATTCAATATCTAATGATTTTCATGATATTATGGAGAAACTGTATGTAATGATAGGATTAAAATTTGTGTTTCATCACAGATTATCACAAAAAATACTCTTTATGAAAAAAATTGGAACAATATAGGTTATTCTATTATATTGATAAATGAAATTTAATAAATATCAAGAACATCACCATACCCTAGGATATTTATCACATAAAATTGCATTAAATAATATTATTCATATATAAAATTATGAGGCTTTGTATGGTATGAGGTGTGAGACTCTGTAATTATAAGATGAAGTAGTATAGTGAAATGTTATGGTATATGATCCTATATAGGAGATGGTAGTATATTTCTATAATAGTCAAAGTTATTTGATATCTACAAAATGTTGACCAAATATATATAGATAATTTCTTTTGAGGAGACCATTAATTTTAGGTTAGTGGTCAATTATCCATTGAAAACTATTGTGGTAGAAATACATGTAGTTGGGTATGAAGATAAATCATAGTCATATATAAATATTCCATTTTGATTTCCTTGGTCACACTAGAGTTTCTTGTTATGAACTTATAATCTATCTTAATATACTGCAAATACATAATGTGTTCCATTTTTGAATCATATTGAAATACATATAAAACCAACCATTGTCCAGTATACAAACGTTGAATTGTTGGAAAATATATTACATTTGAGGATAATTCAGTGAAATTCATACATTATATACAAAATGTTTTAAGAAATAATTCAAACGACACGGTAAAATATATGTCACAGAATCATATGATTAAGGATGAAACATATAAAAAATTATATGTGAATCATATTTACTATCATGTTTGATAATGTGATATATGGAAATTCTAGGGACGAAATTCTTGAATTATGTATCAATGTGACAAACCAATCATTCATAACATAAATTCTTTATTGAATGAATAAATTTAAAATAAAAAATTCTAGTTTTAAAAATAATTGAATACATTTATTATTTAGGATGAATATATACTATTAAATTTGTATGATTATTTAGAATCATAACCATTAGATGGTGACTATAAGAATTTGAATATATTATGTGTCATAATAATTTCTATTTCAATATGGTGAACAATGTGTATACCATGACTAGATTTGTCTTCCATTATGAATCTCATTTATCAATGGTTATGAGGGAGATGACACATTTGGGATTTTACCTTGACATAGACTAGTATTTAATCTAAAAACAATATCATTAGAAATGATTTTTTATTTTTGAATTTAAATATTATGATATAACATACGAACCCATGCTTGTCGAACCACCATAAGAATTTCAAACCATACCCTACTGTACACTTAGGTTGTAGGTACATGAATTTTTTGGTCTTAAATCTAGAGGACAGACTTTTAAAATATAATATTATATTATACATTAAATATTGAGTTTATTATTCCCCATATAGTATTAAAAAATATATATTTTTGAATAATCATTGTGATGAAAATTTTAATTTCACATGAAAAAACTAAAATATTAATTATTGGGAAATATATATAGTTATGAATAGAATATATTTCATGATGAAATTAATTCTTTAATGAAAATTTTATTTTCATAATTTATTCTTCATAACTAATATTTATTTACATATATAATATAATATAATTGGAATAAGTCAAATGTAATTTTTAATAGGGTCAGAACGATCTTAATGTGATGAGGAATACTATATTCTATTATGTGTTGATTTTTATTTTAAATTTTGATGAAATATAATTTGGATAATATTTTATTAAAACCAATTTTTTTTTCTAGTCATCCTGAAAAATGTAACCCATGGGTATATTATCATAAAATATGCTAGAATCAATTTTTTATGTATAAAATAAAAATTATATAATCATACTCTATGTATTTTGACATAATACTATCCCATATTTTTGGTAATAAATTCTATAAAAACAACACCAAACAAAATATATTTTTACAATTTAAAATAATTTATTATTGAATTTATTTGACTAAATTTATATTTTGATAATTATTCCAACAGAAACTATATTTCATTTTAGGGATCTGAAGTCAAATCAATATTAACATTACACATATTTAAAAAATAAACTATATTATTTTAATATTTAGATTTAATTAATATTGGATATTATTAAAAACACTCCTCTTTAATATTATCATATAATAAATCTATACATGGTTTGGATTTTGGTTTATATTAATTTTTTATATAGTGACAAAAACACATTTTGGAAAACTAATAAAGAGGTACATTATAATTATACATAAATACCAAACTAACCTCAAATTATATTCATTTAATCCCCATTTAGAATAATGATACACTTAATAAACCTCGTTATAAACCTCCCACAGTACTATGCTTCTCTTTATAAGTTCTTCCAAATTATATAGAAATTCCTTATGATATAAGTGGATCATTTCCTCATCCATTATAGTAAATAACATTCTTTTAATTAATCCATTTATTTACTCATTTTCAATATCCTAATTATATTTTATGCATTCCACATAAAATAATTTTTTATGTAATGATAGAACAACTTTGACATTAAATAAATAATTTCATGAATTTTTTCATATTCATGTTATGGTTTATAAATTATTTTGTGAAATTTCATTAAAATAATTGTTTACTATTTAAAAATCACCATTTATACATATTTTTATTCACATTTATGTACATTTACATTATCTTTTTGTGAAATAATTATATATAACCCATAGTCTTTAATAATAGAATAAATTTTCATCGAACTCAGAAATATTTTTTATGATTTTAGAGGCACACAAGTGGACATACATAATATAAATATGAATTATTAGAATAAAATTTTATTTACATACAATTTATTTTGGAAATTATTATCACTTTATATACCTGTTATAGTGAATGATATGTTATATCTAACATATTAAAGTGATGAAAATGGATTTCATCCCAATATTGCATTTGGTACAAGAATGGTTATCCCATGAAAAACATGTAATGAATATGTTAGTGAGTTTACTTGACGTTTTATTTCTATTCTTATTAATATGACACACTATATAGAAAACAGTTACGAGAATATAATATAATACATTTAAGTTATTCTACATTATGGTATTTGTTTTCAATTATGATTCATATAATGTAAATTGATTAAAATTATATGATGATTTTTTTTATGATCTATTATATGTTGGATATAAATTGAAAAGGGTAATATTATGTTCTATTTCCCTTAATTCTCATGAAATGTTAAAAAAATGTGTGGTTTAATCATTTTTACCATTATAGTGCATCATAGATCACCATATGATATGTTTTATTATAACTATTATATGATTAAAAGTTATAAGTATTATTGTTTACATCACATTTGTTATAATTATATCATTAAATAAATAAATAAAACCCAAAGAAATCATTACACAAAACACCGAGTTTTTTTAAACCTTGATAAATTATATTATATTAATATTATAATTTTTACATTGTAGTTAAAATGGTGATTATGAATATTATTAAATAAATTTTGTATATTTTTAAAAAATTATGTAATTATTTAATTTATAAATTAACTATTATTGAGAAAAATAAGTTTACACTAGAGGTATTGTCTATAAAAAACATGAAATTTTTTTGAAGGATTCATCAAATTTTTAAAAAAATATAAAACATTCATTCCACATTAAAATTGTGAAATTTAATAATTAAATATAATTTTTTAAAATATAATCATGATGTTTTAGAATATTTAATATTTGATAAATTTTAGAGAAGATATATATTTCAATGAGTACTTTAAAATACGTTTTTATTAAGAATTCCATATTTATATGAAATATTTTTAAAGATAAAAAAGTAATAATATTTTAAATGTAAAATATGTACAATTATATATTTAATAATACAATTTATTTCAATATTAAAAATTACATATGGAATTATAATTTTAAATAATTATACAGATGAAAAGTTAATCGTATGAAACCTTCATTTACATCCATCCATGGGATTAATTATTAAAAAAATCTACTAATTATAGGAAAATAAAATTAAAAAATTGTCCCCATTTTTTGAAATATCATACTTAATATTATCTAACAGGGTAAAATAATTTTATGTCCATAATGTATATTTAAAATAAATAAAATTAATTCCCCTTATTTCGGTAAAAATTTGTTCAATGGGTGTTAAGCTAAATAAATCAGTTGGAAATGACCTCTGATCTCTCCCAAAACCGATTTAAAGGCATTAAATAGTCTTTTAATTGTATATTATCGATAATTGTCAATTATTTATCACTATGTAATGAAAAAATGGGGGTATATCTTTATCTTTTCATAAAATCAAATGGTATCCACTTCCCATCTTATTAAAAGGAACACATGTTCCCCACTTATAAACAAATTTTATACTTTATTTCGGCCAAAAACTATCAAAAATCAATTCATTAATTACCTGAAAATTTACATGTCTCATATTTTCATTATAAAATTATTTTATTAAATGTTTTGGTGTAAACATACAAATGTTTTATAATGGATATGCAATGTTTGTAACTGAGGGTTTTATTTTATTTATTCATTCAAATCAATGGATTATTTTAAATATTTGATAATAAAATAATTAGATAATATTATTTCTATAGGTGTGTTTTTTTGTTATGGTAAGTTCTTATATCTTTCCTATATTACCTCAAATAGTAAACAAACCCATCAATCATGATTATGATGTACTATAGAATCATGAACATACATAAATTATTTCCCATAACCACCTATAAAAAATTATTATAATTATGTTTATGACATATATATATTATATTAATAACATAAATAAACATCTATAATTATTCCATCATGTATTTGTTTTTAAATTTTCATTCACTAGGGTGTATGATATCAAAATTTGTGTGAAACAACGAAATACAACCTCACCCAATGATACAAGTCATTTCTTAGTCCAAATTTACAAATAAGGAATTACAGATAAATATAAATAATATATATATTATTTAATTTATTACAGTATTATGGAAAGATAATTCCACCTATAACATTGTACCATTCAATATTTTGGAATGTTATAATGTTGTATATTCGTAAACTAAGAAACTAATTCCAAAATTGATTTTATTTTTATTCCTTTCAATTTTATGTAAATGATAATATGGATGGATGAAATAAATATATATGATATAATATTGATTATTTAATGGTTAATTATTATTTACAATTCATTCAGTCATACCTTCATAAAAACAAAAACAACATTCATGAATACGTATAACTTACAGACTCCTTGAACAATGTAATTTTTATATATATATATACCTTTATATATGATTCTAAATATATAAATTATGATTATGTTTTATATTAATAACACTACTAATTTTATTGATATTTTAAAATAATTATCAATGAGAGATTAATGAAACTACCGAAACCCAATCTATATAGAAAAATGAAAATGTTGAATCCTAGGAACTGTTATTTTAATGAGGAATTAATAATAATGATGAATTGATAAATTATATGATATAAAAATATGATATTATAAATATTATTATGATTATAGATTAAATTAGTAATAAAACAATACTTATTATAAAGTATTTATTAATTATTGTCAATCATATTGAAAATTAATGTAACTGATTTATAGTAATTTTTTATTTCTGGGAGTCATTTTTCTTTTTCACTAATAGTTTTTTTAATACACATCCCCATTGATATGTTTTATTTTCAATATATATAAATTTTAAAAATGTTCATCATTAATACTTATATTATAATTTTACGGGGCTTATTATAAAATACTAAACAAAATGGTATGGGGATTTAACAACACATAATACACATGTTAGATACATTCCATATTTAGTAGGATTTCCTATTTTCTGGTATATATTGTTCAAATAAATTACATATGTTATTATTATATATAAAATTATGGTGATTTTCATATCTATTTTTTATCATTTATAGTTTTTATGATTTAAATTATACCAAAACTATATGTGATATATATTTAAATCAAAAAATTCATCATGATTATCCTTGAATAAAATTAAAAAGTGTAATATAATGATATAACTCTCTATAATTATAAGTAGATTCAATCTGTATAGGTTATTTCTATAGAACAATTTTTCTATTAATTTTTCTCTATTTATGTTTAGTATATCCTTATAGATTTTTAATAAAAACCAAAATTTATTTATCTCCTTTTTAAATTTTTTCATTATATATCTATGTTTTATAAAAATGTAGTAATCAATCCAGTAATAGTAATCCAATTAATACATATTGGAATTTTATCATTTGTATAATAGGTATACTGTATATGGTATCTGAATGCTTACTTTTTTTAAAATTAACATTTCATAATATATAAGGAATCATATCATTAAGGAAAACATGTTTATTTGGTAAGGTAAAAAAATAGTACATCAGTATTACATTACATTTTGATGCACAAATTACTAATTTTTAATAGAATTACATTATTCCATCAACAATATCTCTGCATATTTTCATTATTTCATTCAATGATAGTTATTTAATAGAACAAAAATAATATTTTTCTCAAATAACTAGTATTATTTAATTATAGCGGATGTAATCATGAATCAATATTAAAAATAAAAATGTAATGGTAAAGAACATAAAAAATAATTACATTAAATAACATGATATAGAATTATCAATATAGAATGTTCAATAGATGAAAAATATGAAATTTAAATAAATAATAATAAAAAATTATAATGGTAGTGTAGAAAAATGACCACACATTCCATTTATAAAATTGGATACTAAATTATATACAATGAAATGTAAATAATTGACATTAATTCCATTAATGTAATAATAAAATAAATCCATATATAATAAAAAAGAAAAAATAACATGGATGATAATTAATTAAATCATAATTACAGAAATGCTAAACAATTGGATTCGATGTTTTAGGAAAAATTAAAACCAATATTATCAATATCCATAATCCAAAATTATTAAAACTACATGTTGAGAACCATTTAATCTAGGAAACATATTTTTCTCCAGTGTCATGTTGATGCATCAAAGAGAAATATATACTTTTTCCCCACATATCAGTGCATTCTGTATGAAATCCTCATATATCAGGTAATATATTTCATTTCTGAACTACTCTTCCTTACCAAAAAATATCAATATTTTTAAAGGATATATATTAATAAATAAATCCCCAGTAAAATAAATAATAATCAAAGATAAGAACAATATTTTTTAATGAGATAATATTATAAAAATCAACACATACATGATAAAACCTAGTTATATTTAGGTTATATTTCAAATTTAAAGATCACAATGAGGATAATATTTCATGATAATGTTATTATTTTCAAAATTTAATTAGAAAGTGATAGTAAATACATTCCCTATTCAAAATGATAATAAACCATATAGATGAATAACAAGGATAAATTAAATAAATCATGTACAAATAGAAGAAAAAATAAATGTTTAATTAAATAGATTAATATAAATAGAATAAATATATATTTAAAATCAATTTTATGGAAGATATATTTTTCATTTAGAAAATAAATTTAAAAATAATATTTTTCATAATATATTTTATAAAATTTTATATAAATATACCCCTGCAGGTATAATATTATTGATTTAAACTAATTATCATCATTAATTTGTTTAATTCAATACATTTAGAGAATTTTAAAAATCAATTTTCAATTAATATTGTAAGGAAACATCCTTGTTTAAAAATTAATAATAGGATCTCATTATCATTTTTGGTAAAAGATAAATGTGCATTATTCTGAAACTTATATAATAGTCCATTGAAAATATTTTTACATAGTATAAATGGCTGAAAACTAATTTCATAGGTAATTTAAAAAAATATTAAAAATATTAATTTTTTAATATTTTATTTTTTTAGGATATCAATATTTGACCGATGAGACCAATAATGTTAGATTTTTATAAAAAATTCCAAATACATTTAAGGTATAAATGTGTGAAAATTTGGAAGTGTTATTTGAATTATATAATTAATAACCACATGGGATTAAATATAATATATATATATATATATATATATCTAATGATATCATTTGATGGTAATTTAATAATAGACAACCTCAATGAGTGTGAAATGGTGAGAAAAACAATTAATATGAACATATAATGTAATTATTAATTATTTATTCAATAAATAATTATTAATATCATTATATCCCCATAACCCTTTGAGATTCAATGTTATGAAAAAATTCATTATATACATATATTAATCAACTAAATGATAATGAAGAAGTAATATTACCCTATGTAAAGAAAATTGAGTTCTGAAATTATTTACCACTTGTAAAAGTATAATTTAAATCCAATTAGATGGATGAATTCAAATTGAAAAATAATATAAAATGTATAATTAATTATTCATGATATTACATGTTAATGTGGAAGTATATAAACCATATAAAAGAAACTAGGTGTGTACCATTACTAAATACGTCTATGAAATTAAATTGTTATAAAATCCATAACACATGTATCTATTCTGTTGATATTGATTAAACCATACTATGAGTGGATTTAAATAGGTTATTAAATGATTCAGGAAAATTATTAACATTTATAATTCCATATATACTACTTTTGATAATATCATATGACTCATTTTTTTTATTATCTTTTGTTATTTATGTTATTTCATGTTTTAATTGTCATGTCTTCTCATGCACGTTTCTTCCCAAATGATATGATTATTGAACATTTCATATAGTTCTATAGACAACATAATAGTAATTACGAAATAGTTATAATATTTTTACCTTAACTATTTATTTAAAATGAATTCTAATTTATGGGAATTGAATATGAATTATGTTATGACCATGGAGATGGTAGGCCAATATTATGAATGAGTATAATTTCCTTTTTTAAATGATAATTATGGAATGGAGATTAATAATATATAAAACTTACAGAATGAAAAATATATAATTCATATCACATTGTATATAAATTTATATCAACCATGTTATTTGGTGATGAAAGGAGTGTCATGTTGTTTTCTTAATGTGGTAGTCAACAAATATACGAATGATGTTATATTTTTTACTTGAGTGAAATGTATTAAAGAATTACTATTTATATTATCATTACATAAGGATAAATATTTCATTTATGTAATTATAAATTTATTTATGTCACATGTAATCAATTATATAGTATTAATCACCTCTATGGGTAGTGTTATATAATGATGAATCTCTTTTCTTCAAGAGGTGGTAGTTTATTCTACCAATGTGCAATGTTGGGTAATCTTCTACAAAAAGGAAGGTAAAATTATATATATATTATAGTTACTATAAAGGTATAAATATTTGAAAATATCATATATATATATATATATGTATAATTTATATCCTTCTTCGTACACTACAATGGAAGGTGGTAATGGAAAAATAAATGACATAAATTTAAAATATATTAGTTTATTATAGATATAGATGATGATATAATCGATTTGATGGAAGTGTGAATACATTTTGAAATTATACATGAATTTACCACATAAATTTTTTTAGAAATGAAAATTTTAATTTATCATTAAAACCCAAAATTAGTTGAAGGAGTTGGATAATGTAAAAATATGGAGAAAATTTTTGAAGTATAATAACAATTTTTTAGGTAGCCTCCTTCTGATGGAAAAAATAACATTATGAAATTAATTTTTAAATAATTAAGTCCTATAAAATCTTGGCATGGAATTTGGTATTATTTTATTATATATTTTGGGAAATATTTGTATTATTGTGTGATGTGGAGAGGATTGAAGGTGGCTATTTGTAATTTGGCTGAGTGGGACAATGGTAATTTTTTATTTTCAGAACTACACAAATATTTCTCTCATGGAAAAAAGACCTAAAAGTTTTAAATTCTCGATCCAATATTGTATAATATCTAAAGATCTGTAAAAAAATGTAGTCGGATATATATTTTGTACATTTTTTTCTTATGGTATAATATCTAATCCATCAATAAAATATTTTTCACCATCATTATCATTATTATTTTTAATCATTTTCAGTAATCATAATAGTAAAAAACTAATATGGCCTCATTAAAGATTATATATTAATCAAATTGAAATTATGGAATATAATTTTCTAAAATTAAATCAATATAAGTGTTAAAACAACAAATTTTAATTAATCACACAAACGTGGTGAGATATAGGGGCTTTATAGTTTATACATTAATAAGAATTGAGGGTTTTATATATATATTTAATATGAAAATTATAAATATTAAATAAATTGGATTAATATAATAATAATGTCACTATTGAAAATTTATTTCAATTAAGATTATAATGTAGAATTATAAATCATATTGATGATTATGTGGTATTTAAATGATTTTAATTTTATTCAATATTCTAAAAAAATAAAATTTCTTAGAAAAATACCAAAAAATCATTATATTAAATTTTTTTTATTTCTCTATTAATTCCTTTTCATTATTCATAAATTAATTAATTAATTAATTTTTTTAATTATTTTCTACCTGGAATGGCTAAAGGATTTTTTAAGAGAGTACATTTCTCTAAAAAATATATTTTATTTTTAAAATTTATTATTATTATTATTATTATTATTATTATTATTATTTATAATAAATAGTTAACCTATAAATATTTTAAATATATTTTTATATTTTATTTAATCCAATTTATACCCTCTAACCAAATATTTATGATATAACAATCATATTTTATGATTTGAAGAAAAACATTTCTATATTAGAACTCATCCTTTCTTGTAAAAAAATATATCAAAGTAATTCATTGTTGTGCGTGATGTGAGATAAATTTATTATTTCATTTTTTTTAAGTTAAATTATGTATTGAATTTATATAAAATAGTTAATAAATCATAAATTCATATAATTTTATATTCCTTAATATGATTACTGTTGTGATCCACATATATTTTTTTCATAAAATTTTTTTATTTTATAAATTTGGGGTGCTACATTCCCCCCAAGTTTTTAAAATTTTTCCACAAAAATTTAAACATTATATTCATGATCAACATTTTTACATTTTCAAATTCTATTATTAAAAACTCCAACATAGAATTATGTTAAAAAAAATATCCACATACTATGAGAGAAGGGTATGTACAAAGGTTATATTGAATATTAAATATCAAGGATTATATGGTGGAGACCATTGGTGGAAAATAATGTAATATACATGTTTGAAAAGAATAAATATTTATAAATAGTGATTAAATTCATTGATCAATAAAATATTAATGACCATTATAATGTTGAGAGTCTGAAATTAATAAATATATGATTACATGAAATACCACTTGATTTATTGGATAATAATGTAATGGCATAAATTTTTTTCTACATATTTTGGAAATATAGATGATTTATTTTACATTATTTGAATATAAAGAAATATATTGAGTTAGTACATTTTTTCATTAATAAAATAGCATAATTTGGTTTCACATAAATAAATCATAAAAAAATCCTTGCTTCAAAAATTTCATATCAAACTGTTTTTTATGAATCATTAATATTCATTTTCAATGGATCATAAGGAATATAATAGAGTAATAAGTATTTCATTCAAACTCATACTATTTTCCAAAAACCAATACAGTGAGTATAAGTCATATAGTATAATTAATTAGTCAATAAACCTCAAAATTATTTATTTTGGCTCACATACTACATTTATTAAAATATTTTTTAGTTAAATACAATGAAATATTATTTAACACATCACAAAGGCCAAAGGTATGAGTGAAACCCTAATAATTATTCATTCATCAGTTTAATCCCCACTGACTTTCGAGGTGTGATATGTTGGCACCCTACATAGATGTTTCCCTTTTTTGAAATTAAATTAATATAATTCCTTTAACATTCCAAAAAATATAATTGACCACATTGAAATAAATATAATCATTATAGAAAATTTATAATTCAATTTACCCATAAATTCTAATTAATCATATTTTATTTTATTTTTCCTAGAATCCCTATTGGTTATAAAGACATTTAAACTAATATATATAAAATGTTACTTTTTTATTACACAAATAAATTTTCCACTAAATCATTTTATATCCATAAAAATATCCAAAAATAGAGTTAATATTGTGATATTCCTATAAACTTTGAAAAAAATTATTTCTAATGAATTTCATATAATGGTGAATATTAATCTCATTTACCAATGATAGAATGCATAAATATTATTATAATTAATAAAAAAATTATTTCTAATGGTTATTATAATCCATAGATGTTCATAATTTTTGTATGGAATATACTGTTGTAAAATATTAAACAATTTTATTCTAGAATAAAAATAAATAAATACTTATTCCCTTATAATTCCACTTAAGTCATTCCATGGTATATTGTTTAACGATATAATTATTTATAGAATTTTAAATTCATGAAATCATATCTTCAATATAAATTATAATGTGATTATCCTATATAATTCAGTGTTCCAATATGATCATATCGTCCAAAATGGTTTTATTGTAGATGGTTATTATACAACGAATATTTTATGGGAGTGTTAAAAAAAAATTCCCAGTAAGAATCATTATTATGAACAATGTTAAAATCAATTCTATACAATTTCACCCTTTTCGGAATTATTACCACTAGGTACCATTGTTCCAACACAACATGCATATGAATTATCTATATAGTGATTTATTTCTAGGAATACAGTATAATATGTTTTTTAGAAAATTAATTGGATGTTCTTATATACTTATCATAAAATTATATCGTAGGGTTAGGTTCCCATATCAATGAATGTATAAGTAAATATAAATAAAATCCCCAGTAAAAAATATCATATTTCATGCATATGAGGAAGAAATATTGTATATATAATTAATATACAATCTTAATTATGAATAAATTATTGTAATCATTAACTATTAGAAAAAATAATACATATATCTATAAAAAATTATTGCATAAAATATCCATTACATTTGGCACACAATTTTCAAATCCCATTACATTAAAAATATTATATAATTTTTTATTAAAATAATCCTAATAAACATGAAATAAATCATCAATGACATTATGGTGATTAATACAGGAAATTCCGTACAAGTAAAAAAATTAAAAAAACAATCATTTTAAAAATTAAAAATGATATGAATTTTTGTTTTTCTGATAACTACAATAACATTCAATTCACATATCTCATAAAATACAATGTGGGGTTGTTTTTAAAAAAATTAATTTGATAGATTTTTTAAAGTGTAATAATTGGTAAGTATTCTATTGATAAATTATATTCAAAATGATAAAATCATTAATAATTTTTTTGAATACATGGTTTTGTAATAAAACATATTTCGGGCCAAAGACTGAACTGATGTTAAATTGTCACAAAATAATTTTCGTATTATTTTTATGTACCAAAGAACGGAATAATGGAACAATTAAATGAAAATTTTAATTAATAATCATAGTATTAAAAAATTAACTGCATTATTGAATTGTTATAATATCATTTCATTCAATTATAATTTATGAAAAAACATTCTAAATTAGAAAATGATTGTAATCTAAATCCTTACAATGAACCCAAAGTAAAAGTAGGTATTAATGAATGAATCAACTATGATTAGTATATATAATTAAACATAATAAAATATTATATACTTATTATAAACTATAAATTAATTTTAAACATAATCATAGATTATCAAGGGAGGAAAATAAGTAATATAACATAATGAAAGGAAATTTAGTTATGAAATTATTTACCATATAGTATCTTTTAAGTCAAAACCATTTAGGTGATATAATTAAAATTGAATCATATAATAGTAAATTCATTAATTATTTATAATATTACATGTGGTATAGGCATTATATAACCCATATTAAAGAAACTATGTGCATAGTGTTACATAATGACATATAGAAATAAAATTTAGAGGAAATCATTAACCTTATTATTCCTTTTGGTTAAATGTGAAAAAAAATTATAGTGGTTCTAAATAATTTATTAAAATATTTTAAATTTCAATTAATACTGAAAAAATAATATTTTATACTTCTACTAATATATTATCACCAGTTTATTAATTATCATTAATTATTTTCAATTTTTGGAGTGTAAATTCTGATGTTCTATCATGCGTGATTTGTAATGAAAGATAACATTCACAAACATAATATGTTGTAATGTAATATCCCTAATAAAAATATAGATATTATTTAGATATTTTTACATTAATTATTCATTTAGAAATAATATTCAATTATATGAATGAAAAATTATGTACGTTATTATCATTTAGAAGAATAGTGGCATGTACACGTGAGTTACAATTATTTTTTTAAACGATCATTATAGAAAAAAAGTATGCTAAATTTTAAATATTAATAATTTTCATAAAACAATATATAAAATATTCTATACATATATATCATCCATGTGGAGTGGTTATGAAAGGAGAGACACATTACTTTATGATGAAGCTAGTCCAGAGACCCCCACTGATGATGTTATCATATTTTTGTAAGTGAATGGAATTAAAGAAAATGATATATATTATCATTATAGAATGATTAATAATATATTTATATGAAAACAATATATGAGATATAAAAATAATCTTTTTTATCACCTTAAAATTTATTTATTAGTGAATGATGAATCACATCACTTTGTGATGTGGTAGTCCAACGTAGACATGTGCAGTGATATTTTATCACCTAAAGAATGGATGGTAAAATTATTTATATGATATAGATAGTACATGAATATACATTGATTTAAATATAATATTTATAATTTATATCCATCAACATACCCAACCATGAGGGGTAATAATGTAAAAAATGATGGACATCAGTTTTTGAGGTGGAAGATCACCATACACCAGAATGTTAATTTTGTAAACTGTTTGATTGAATTGTTATAGGATATAGTTCATAAACATAAATTAACATCATATAATTATATGGTAGATACTAATATTATTATATAATAAATTTTTCAAAATAATTAGTAGAGGTGGTTAGGAAATAAAATGAAAACTCTTTTTGAAGAACAGTACAACTTCATTGGGTATTCTCTTATTGTTTTCAATAAAGACTCAAAATTACTGATTTATGCAAAAAAATTTATGATATGATGATTTTAGAGAGATTTTGAGTTTATCTTGGATTCTATTATCTGGATGAATTTTTTTTTTGTTGTGACGTAGAGAGGATAGATGGTTGAAATTTATAACTGGGATTAGTGGAACAATTGTACATTTTGAAAGACTAAATACCACCCATATATTAATCCTGTAAGAAGGAGACACTGATAGTAAATTATAAATAATGGGATTCGTAAGGTCAATATTGTTCATTTAAATTTTTTTTGGGAATGTTTTTATTTCACTTGTCCGTTGATAATTAATGATTAATCCCTCAGAAATGTCATTTTTTCCATAATCGCTAAAATTATTTTGAACTATTATCAATAATGATTGTGGTAAAAACTAATTCCGGAATTATTAGACATTAAAAAAATTATTCTAAATATATAATCCATTTTTCTAATTTCATGTCATGAATGAGGTAAAATATTTATTTATAATTATTCATATATACATAACAAGAAAACATGGTTTCAAAATGAAAATCATCTTAAATTTACAATGTTCCTATAAATATATACAATATGAAAATGATTCAAATGAACAAAATTCTATTTATATATTTATTATTTAAATATTATTAATTTAAAAAAATCAAAATATAATTTAACATTATAAATTAATTATATTATAAAGTCCTCTTTAACAAAAATAATGTATGTTTCACTATTCAACATAAAGTGATACATCACAGAAATATCCCATAAAATCACCCTAAAATAGATTTTATATAAATATATCGATAATATATTTTATTATTTAATTTTTTAAAAATTAAATAAAATTATGTTTTTCATGAGTCACTAATCTATCCTTCATGGGAGTATAATGTTCTTATATCAATTTAATTTTCTTTGAAATGTTGATTATTGTTATTTATAATAAATATATAATAAATAAATGTTTGTAAAATATATATTTTCATATAATTAATAATTTTATTCATACACTTTATTCCATTTCAGGGGCTATATGTATCATATTAAATAACATTAAAAGTATATTGTTGTTTGATAAAACATTTCCTTGCATGTAACACATGCTATCGATGAAAAAAGATGTTGCCTATAAATATTGAAAAACTCTATATTTCATAAATTATAATATATATAATTCACATAATTTTTTTTAAAACATTAAATATGTTTAAATTTATAGGAGTGTTTTTTTCCATTCTACGCTCATAGTTTTATGTCATAATCTTTATTGAATGAAATGTTTTTTATTTATTATTTTCTTGTTTTACATACTCCCCACCTTAAATAAAATGCATTATTGAATTTAAAAATAAGCACTTAGTAACTAAGGGATTGTAATTTTGAAATATAATTGTTGAAAATAACAAATATTAAATCAATTTATAATGTATCACTTTAACAAGATATAAATTTATATACAAATGACATATAAAATAACACATATTTACATTTCATATAAGGATATCATAGGGGTCATGCTTATATTTAAACATAGATGAATATGTAATATATTAATATATATTTATTGTGTTAATTGAACATAATAAATTGAAAAATAAATTTAATTCTTAAGGCTTCAAATACATAAATCTAAAATTAATCATTCTCACATTGTATTCATCATATATAATGTCATTTGATATCATTTCTTTCAAGATCCTTTTTCAAAATTTTGTCAACATAATTTTCTATATTATAATAAATTGTAGCATAATTACATTGTAAGTTTCTATTACATACAAAAAATTTCATTCGTCTATTAGGCTTCCAACACTTTTTAATTAATCTCTTACTCAAAGAACAAAATATCCAAATCTAATTTTTATGCCAGAAGAACTAATATTTAATTTTAATGGATTGAAATGTTCATAGAAGAATAATGTGAATTTATATCTATCATTAACCATTTTTTATAACCAACACACTTAGAATTATCTTTCCAATGTAATAAATTGATCTATAAATCTCCAAAATAATACAAAATTATTATAATTTATATTTATTCATTATATTTTTTAGCTAAAAAGAGATACATAAACAAGGATATTACATATTCTAGATGAAGGTGTGTAACACTAATCATCCATTGGTCATGTGATCAAGCTCTACTGCCTTTCCGGTTATGACGAGTTATCATCCTCTAAGTGGCATTAACTTTTTTATAAATCTGTATTAATTTAATTCCAAAAACATTGCAAAATATATATGAAATTTGAATTTAAATAAATATATTTATTAAATAACCATTTTAATGTAAATAATTTACCACAAATTTTAATAAATTTAAATCAAATATAATGATAATACTAACCCTAATTGTTATCCCATCTATTAACCTTATGTCTATTAAACATAAATTTTTTATTTTTCAAATAAATTTAAACTATAAAATTATCATCAAATAAATATTCCCTAAAATATCAATAATATCTTACAATTTCGTCAACCTTAAAAATAAAAATATATTTTTAAGAATTTTATCCTTTTATCAATCAATCACACATTAACCCATGATTGTATCTGTATCTCTTTTGTAAATTAATAAAAACATCCCTCTATACATTAAATAAATATTTAAAAGTTTCATAAATCTTGTAACCAAAATTTTATATGTACTATTATTAAAAATTTAATTATTGAATCCCAATACATTAAAAATTAATTCAAATTAATTCAACATAGTTTCGTTAATAGTCTACGATTTACAAATCTAATTATTTATTTGAAATCTAAATCAGTACACCATATATTGAATCTAATAAAACAAATTTTTAACAATGTTATTTCATTGTGATTTTATATTTGAATATATAATAATGTTGTGAAAAAGTATTGAATTATCTAAATCATATATCCTAAGAGGGTCAAACAAGGTATGTAATAAGGCTATTTTCTTTACACCGGGTGACTATTGGGTATATATCAATATTCACATTTAGAATGTATTAATAGTTCGAATATCTATGCTAGAACCATATCCACTTGTAATATATATATCGGGATGTATTCATAAGAAAACAAATAAGATATATTTGTTACCAAAACATTAGGATGTTCTTCAATAATTATCCTCAAATTATTTCACAATGATACAATCTATAATATACATTATCCTAAATCATGTTATTATGGTTTCAAAAAAAAATTATAATACCACTTACATAAAACTTAAGCCCATAAACATATATTTGGGTCATGATACCATTATATTGGTAATATATATATATATATATATATTAAATTTCATCCATATGGTCTGAAGAGTTTTTAAGTCATTATAAATTAGATACACAATTTACTAATAAATTACATATGAATCCCAAAATTAAAATAATTTTTATTCAAGAATTAAATTAACCACTATATCATATTCTTACATATATTTCTTGTTATTATTTATTTTGTCTTTAATAAATTGAACATATAAGGTTGTACTAAAATTCCCATTAAAGGTTATGTAGATTAGAATAAATCAATATTTAGTAAGAAAACTCAACCTGAAAGGTAAATATCTAAAAATAAATATAAATAAAATTAATAGTTAATTAAATATAAAAATTGAATGGTAAATAATTCAACCGAAATACCTTTTCATTAACAATATAATGAATTATCCATAAGGAGATGTAAATAAAATTACCTAGATTCAATTTTAATAAATAGAAAAGAAATAAATAATATGGAAATGTACAATAAGTGAAATCAGGAAATTTAATATATAAATAGAAATTTAAATGAATATAGAAAATCATATATGTATTGTTAAACAATTATAAAATTATTTCTTTTGACAGGTATTTTAGATTAAACAATCACAATTAGAGTGAGATTGTAAAATAAAACCTTACAATGATCGTAATGGTTATGTGTGAATTTCTCAATGAATTCATTATGTTTATTAGTTATATGTCCACATAACAAATTTAAAATTCAACCCTTGAAATTCATAATTTATTATACACATTATATTTAATTTCAATGATAATGAATATAACGACCCATACATTACATACAATGTTAGTACTTCAAAATTGAAGTACACTTATTATAACATATAACAAAACCACGAAAGGACCGTATAGGTATAGTGTCTTTAGAAACTGGGAAACATAATCAACTGGTTCATAAAGCGTCTACACTGTGTCCCATTTATTTCATCATATCTATAGTCCCTTTGGGCGTATCATACTTAATAACCTTCTTCCTGACCAAATGGAAGAAAACATACAAAAGGGTGAGCTCAAATGCTCAGTAAGAGTAAACAAAAGAAATATAAATCACATCATATTCATAAGAACATAACATTTTGGAATCTTACCTTGCAAAATAGATCATAATTTCATAACATGGGATAAATCCTGGTAGTGAAATGTAATCATAATAATCAAAACATAAAACATGAATCATTGTTTCATACACACATAATCATAGAGAATCATTTCTTATTAGTCAAGACTCATGGCCAAGACAATCTTAGTGGACAATATCCATTTCTAAACTGAGTTCATTCCTCGTTTCAGTCCTGTTTCACTGAACTGGTTTAACCTGTCATTCCAGCCATGTCTATCTCATGAGATATAAAATCTTTACCCAATGCATTGGAGGAAGATATACGTCCCACCCATCTCATAATTATACCATTCTTATGTGTGCCACATAATCATAAACCATACATCATAGCATAACCCATGTAATAAAAATGGGATTCTTAAACATTGTGACATCAAAAAACATTTCATATAAGATAAAGGAATTCATAAAAATAATTCAATCACAACATAATCAAATCAATGTAATAATAGAGATAGAAACAAAACCCTTTATTATCTTAGATGGAAAATAATTTTGATAAAACACTTGAACTCCATTCTTGAGAAAAATATCCTTTCTACTTCAAAAACACTTTTCCATTCATAACATGTCATACAATTATAAACTAAAAGACATTTATTAAAAATATACTTGAAAACTTTTAAAGGAAGATTTTTGGAAATAATTTTCTAAAAAACCATTCATGTCGTATAAGATAAGAAAACATTGTTCTTGTACTTTTGTCGAAAAAGTAAAAAAGTACCTCGTACGAAAAACAACAAAAGATTCCTTTCATATCTTTTACTAAAATCTCATCAAAGGGAAAATTGGATTTAAACAGTTGTAGGTGGAATGAAATAATATTACATATTGAGGAAACATGGATGTGAATGATAAAATACACCCCAGTAAATTCCAAATTATAAACTATCTCGGATAAAAATGAGATTGTGATATTTCCCTTACCTTAGGTCTGATTTGCTTCGTAAGTGACCGAACCTTTTGTATAATGACTTAAATAATGTAATTGACTTATTCCCGAATCATAATTATTTTTATGATATCATATATGGTCATATTCTTAGCATCATAGTAGTAATATTTCATTACTACTAGTTTATTCGGGTGTTTATTACTTTTTGTTCTTATTCGTGTTTTGTCAAATAAATTCTTATTCTTCTTTTTAGGTTATAGATACCTAATTTACATAATGGTATTAGTGTAATATATATCATATTTTTTCACTCAATTCATTTATATAACCATTATGCAATGAAGATCATGTAGAACTAGTCTCATCACATCGTGGAGACGGTATTCCGTACGTACGCACGAGCGATGATATCTTTCCCATGATCGTGGAATTGTATTGGAGTGTATGTATATTATTTAAGATTAAATATCACTTTACAATAGTCATATATAGTCATTATTTACACCAGTATACCCATCAAAGTAAGGTGGTGGTGGAAAATAGATTACACCACGGCGTGGAGACGGTATTCCGTACGTACACACGTGCGGTGATTTCATTTTCCGTAGGGTGGATAGATGGTGAAATAGGGTTGTTTCATACATATAATAACATATCAGTATATGAGTGATACTGATGTTATTACTTCATAATGAAACAACTAAAGAAGAAGAAGTGGAAGAAGAAATAAAGTTGAATGAATTGGTAACGGACATTACCTCTTCTTTGAAGCGCCTCTTTGATATCCTCTTTTAGGGCAGAAAATTGGACTTTTAAGAAGACCAGGACTTATAGGATGTTTCTAGGGAATTGGAGAGGATAAATTGGCAGGGGTTGGTCGATCTTGAAGGCTCAAAGTGGTGTGAGGAAGAGCGGGAGGAGGTTCCCTTTTATAAGGGGGGAGAGGGGCTACTTTGGAAAAACTAAAAATATTATTTTATTATAAAGACAAATTCGGTTTTAAATAGCTCAAAATTGGTTTATTTTGAAACTAAGGTGGGGATGGGTGGAAATAATATCATCCAATAGAATTTAGACAAGTTTAGGTTCCTATTTTAACCTTATCATTTAGATTTAACATTATGTTAAATAATTTTACATTTACCGTGTCTTTTTGTGTTCTTATACTATAAGGTTATTAAACTTACTAAAAGAAGCCAAAAGAACCCCAAGTAGTTTATTATTAATATATATGACATTATCTAAGTCATTTGGCCTAAAAATATATTTTTAGGAATAAAATAACAATTAATAATATAATATTTTTTTAAAAACTATTTTATATCAATTTTGACACTATTTAGTAATTGATTTTTGTGAAAATCATAACAGAATTATTAGTTAGAAAAAAGTTAATTAAATCAATACTAACATGTAATATTAACCTATAAAATTATTTTAATTCACAAAAAGTCTCAAATTACATTTATTTGGGTATTTATAACATCAATTATGTCAATATTTCATTAATAAGATAATTACTACATCATATTTGTGTCATAAATAAATTAACTTATATAAGTATAAAAATTAAAAAAAATACCATTATGTATTAAATATTTTTAAATTTCTAATGAATATTTATATTTGAATTTATCTTATGTATACCCCTATATTAAAAATTATATAGTTATTAAACTTTGATTTTAACTATTTTAACCCTTCTTTAAATAAATTAATAATAAATGTCCTAATCTAATCCTTGTGGGCCTAAATGGTCATATTTTATTCCTAATGTTGTTTTTGGTCTAATTACAATTATCCAATAGAATTAGGACATGTGTTAACATAATAATAATATCATTTTTACCCTTAATTACCTAATTTATTTTTAACCGTGGTAAATAAAAGGAAAAAAGTTACTATTCACCAAAAATTATTTACATCTCATTGAACCACATTTTACTTACTGACATCAATCGTATCTCTCTTATTTTTGAAATTCCACTCACAGAAGCGGTAAAATTATGTTTTCTGAAAAATTCAGTTTTTTTAACTACAACTTAGTGGTTTCACTATTCATCAAAAATTGAATGTTTTCAGAAAAATACCAAAATTTCACCCTAGGGTAATTTCGATATTCCGAATTCAAAAATGAAGTCAACTTTGAAAAATAAAATTTTCATATTTTCAAAAAGTGCTTATTACTATTCATAACGGCTTGTTTTAATAATATTTTAATACCATATAGTTGTTTAGTGATACTCGGTATTGCGTGCGATGCAAGCTATCGAGGAAGGTCACGATTGCGTGTAAAGCAAGCCGAGCAAGTGTTGTGTGTAGTAAAATATTTCTTTGATTATTTATATAACATACAAACAAAATTTTTCTCATTAAATTCTCGGGTGTTACATTCTACCCCCCCTTAAAATGAATTTCTCCCTCAAAATTCGTTACTTTGTAACAAAAAGATGAGGATACCTCTCCCTCATCATATCCCCAAGTTACCATGTAGCTTCTTCTAATTGGTGGTTCCTCCATAAAAATTTCACCAATCGAGTGGTCTTGTTTCATAGGACTTTTTCGCTACGATCCAGAATCTCTATCGGCTATTCTTCATAAGAAAGATCATGCTCCAGCGGTACAACTTCTAGGCTGAGTACATGTGAAGAATCGGGTATGTACATTCTCAGGAGAGATACATGGAACACATCGTGAACTTGTGAGAGATTCGGTGGGAGCACCAATCGGTAAGCTACCATCCCAACACGATCCAGTATTTCGAATGGACCGATATATCTAGGCCTCAACTTCCCCTTCTTTCCAAATCTCATGACCCTCTTCCAGGGAGATATTCGTAAGAACACTTTATCACCCACTTCAAACTCAAGGTCTTTTCTTCGGTTGTCGGCATAACTTTTCTGTCAACTCTGAGCTGCTCTTATGTGTTGTTGAATAGATATGACCTTTTCTGCCATTTCATCAACGAGATCAGGTCCTAATAGCTTTCTTCCCCCAACATCATCCCAGAAAGTTGGAGTCCTTCATTTTTTCCCATAGGGAGCATCATAAGGAGCCATCTAAATACTGGAGTGAATTCTATTATTATAAGAAAAGTCCACCAAAGGTAGGTGTTTATCCCAACCACCTTTGAAATCCATAGAGCAAGATCTCAACATATCTTCTAGAGTATGAATTGTTCTCTCAGACTGACCGTCTGTCTGAGGATGATAAGCAGTGCTGAAACTCAACTTTGTATCCATAGTATGCTAAGGACTTCTCCAGAACATTGAGGTAAACCTCGGATCCCGATCAGATATAATAGAAAGTGGTACTCCATGCAATCTTACCACTTCCTTCACATTTATCTTGGCAAGCTGATCCAGAGAGAAATTCTCTCTAATAGCGATGAAGTGTGCAGACTTTGTAAGAGGATCAACTATGACCCAGGTATCATTATTGCCTTTGGATGTTTTAGGAAGTCCGGTGAAAAAGTCCATAGTGATGTTTTCCCATTTCCATTCGGGTATGGGTAATGGTTGTAACATCCCCTTAGACTTCTTTCTCTCATCTTTAACTTGCTGACAAACCAAGTATCGAGAGACATATTCAACAACATCATTTTTCATGCCATCCCACCAGATGTACTCTTTCTGGTACCTATACATCATCATGCTTCGATGATTAATAGAGAATGAAGAACTATGAGCTTCATCCAGAAACTCCTTCTTTAATTTGGGGATGGGAGGAACACATACCCAATTCCTGAACTTTATTATCCCATCACAATCAAGGTTGAATTCAGGAACATTTCTCACCTTCGTTTGTAACTCAAATTCTTCTTTCTGTGCCTCTTTAATCTTCACATGTATAGATGGTTGAACATTCATTTGAGAAATATAAGATTTTCCCCTTTCAATATAATTATAGATCCATCCTTTGTAAATCCATAAATATTGGATCATTTGTGATCCTCGTCATGGATAAACTGGGATGGTCTTGTCGACTTAATGCATCTGCCACTTTGTTTGCTATCCCAGGGTGGTAATGAATTGAGCAGTCATAATCCTTAATCAGCTCCAACCATCTTCTTTGGTGCATATTCAGCTCCTTTTGTGTGAAAATATACATTAAACTTTTATTATCAGTATAAATGTCACACCATTCTCCATAAAGATAATGCCTCCAAATCATTAATGCAAATATTACTGCAGCTAACTCCAAATCATGAGCTGGGTAATTTTTCTCATGGGTTTTCAACTTTCGTGAGGCATAAGCTATCACCGTATCATTTTTCATAAGAATACACCCCAATATCTTATTGGATGAATCCCTGTAGATCACAAACCTTTCTCCACTACAAGGCAGTGTGAGCATAGGTGCAGTGGATAACCTTCTTTTCAACTCCTTGAAATTCTCTTCACATTCCTCTATCCAGACAAACTTAACTCCTTTCCGAGTCAACCTGGTGAGTGGATTAGATAATCATGAAAAATCTTTCACAAAACATCGATAATATCTATCAAACCATGAAAACTTCGGATCTCAGTTACTGTTGTTGGTATCGACCATCTTTCGATAACCACTGTTTTTTATGGATCCACAGATATCCCCTATTTTGAGATTATGTGACCCAAAAATGCCTCTTTTTGAAGCCAAAATTCACACTTTGTAAATTTGGCATAAAGCTTCTCCTTTCTCAGGATCTTCAATATAATTCTCAAGTGATCTTCATGTTCATCATTTCTCTTTGAATATACAAGAATATAGTCCATAAAGACTACCAAAAAATTGATCAAGATAGTCTCTAAAGACTCTATTTATCAGATCGATGATGATAGAAGGGGCATTATTAAGACCAAATGGAATGACTATAAATTCAGTGTCCATACCTTGTATGAAAATCCGTCTTTGGTATATCCTCCCTTTTGACCCTTAATTGATGATACCCTGAACAAAGATCAATCTTGGAAAAGTATTGAGATCGGTGTAGTTGGTCAAATAAGTCATCAATGTGCCGGAGAGGATATTTGTTCTTGATAGTGATCTTGTTAAGTTCTCGATAATAAATGAAGAGTCTCATTGATCCATATTTCTTCATATCAAACAGAACAGGTGCTCCCCAAGGTGATGCACTAGGGCGTATGAACCCCTTATCAAGATTCTCTTGGATTTTCTTCTTCAATTCATGTAACTAAATTGGGTCCATTCTATAAGGTGTCTTTGAAATAGGTAAATCACCCGGTACGAGTTCTATTGGAAACTCAACTTGACGATTTGGTGGAAGACCTGGAAATTCCTCTAGAAAGACATCGTCAAACTCTCGTACAATGGGAATATTCTTAATCATGAGTTTCTCACCAAACATTTGAGATAAATAAGTTTAATTTTGTGGAATCAAGACCCATAAGATGGAAGAAATTTCCACATGAAGGTTATTTTCATCCTTCCATCGATAGACGATCAATGATTGATCTGGAATATGAAATGTGACTTCCCTTCATTGGAAATTGATATGAGCTCCATATAGAGAAAGCCAATCCATGCCAAGAATATCATAAAATTCCACTATAGGGAGGATCCCAAGATTTTCAGGAAGCACCTTCCCACAAACTTCAATCGGAGAAGAATTATAAACATTTGATGCGACTGTTGTTCCATTAGGGGTTGCCACAGCTAACTAAATATATAATTGTTTAGGTAATACGGTGATACCCTTAGAAAATTATTCAGAAATAAAAGAGTAGGTGGATCCAGAATCAAATAAAACATTTGATACTTTAGAGTGGATGGTATGTGTACCTTTCAACACTTTATTATCGTACTCCACATCACTGATAGAAATTGCATGTGTCATTCCTTTTTCTTTAGCCTTAAGAGTTTGTTGACGTCGATCATCATCAACAACCCTTGGATTAGGGCATTGAACGGCATAATTCCGCATTTCCTTGCACTTGTAACATTGAAGTGTAGGTGGTGCACTCTATGTATCCTTTTCATTGTTCTCATAACTAGACATCTTCTTCCCATCATTTTGGCATTCAAATGCCAGATGACCTTCCTTTCCACATTTGAAACATTTACTTGTCCCTTTAAGACAACTCCCTCCATGTTTCATTCCACACTTTGAGCATTAGGGAAAGCTCATCTTCTTTTCAGTGTGCTCTTTAGATTTTTATTTGAATTCCATTTTCCTCTTCTTATCAAACCCATATGACTGATGGGTTACTCCAATCTCCATCTCAACTTTGAGAGCTCATCGAACGATTTCATCGTAGATATTGAAGTCCCTTATGGATAACGCCCTTCGAAGACTTGGTTTTAAGCCACTAAATAATCGATCGATCTTACTCTGCTGTTGGATAATAATACGAGATGCGTACCTTGCAAGTCTTGTAAAATTATCTTCATAGGTACCAACAGATTCATCATCCTTTTGCTTCAGTTCAAGAAACTCTTTCTCCATCTTTGTTCAGAGAATATGAAGGAAGTAGTTATTGAAAAATAAGATCTTGAACTCGTCCCATTCCATGCACTCAATTTCATCCCTTTGTCTCGTATTCTTAATAAAATTTCACCATTGATCATCATCACCTTCCAAACGATACACTTCTAAGATGACATTATCATGTTCAAAACATTGAAGAACTGAAAATATCATTTCAGTAGTACTAATCTATTGTTCAGAAACTAATGGATCAGTAGACCCGCTGAATGAAGGTGGACGCTGTCTCATGAAGGATTCAACAGAATGTTGCTCCTTATTTTCTCGTTTGGAAGTCCTTCATGATGCATATCTTGAGAAATTTGTGTGATTATGGCTATAAAATTTTCCATTCCAGCTCCCATAACGTTTGGTTGCTCAAGGGGACAATCATTGCATTTCCCGTCGAAATCGGCATTAACACGGTTCCTTCAGGTTACATCCATTAAATAAAACCAAGAAAAATAGTGCGAGCAAAAATAATAATAATAGGAAAACCACATAATCATGAATAAAATTTCACAATTAGGGTCTTATCCCAGGTTATTCATGGCCATTTATAAAACACTAAGATTGTGTTCTATGCTTAGACTTATCCTTAGGGTTCTTACTAAGGCTTTCACATCCTAGTTTCCAAAGGATGACTATACCTTTCCTCTGATACCGACTATAACGACCCATACATTACATACAACGATAGTACTTCAAAATTGATGTACACTTATTAAAACATATAACAAAACCACGAAAGAACCGTATAGGTATAGTGTCTATAGAAACTAGGAAACATAAACAACTGGTTCATAAAGAGTCTACACTATCTCCCATTTATTTCATCATATCTATAGTCCCTTTTGGCATATCGTACTTAATAACCCTCTTCCTAACCTGGGGAGAGAAAACATACAAAAGGGTGAGATCAAATGCTCAATAAGGGTAAACAAAAGAAATATCAATCACATCATATTCATAAGAACATAACATTTTGGAAATCTTACCCTGCAAAAGAGATCATAATTTCATAACATGGGATAAATCATGGTAGTAAAATGTAATCATAATAATCATAACATAAAACATGAAGTTTTTTGGCATACACACAAAATCATAGAGAATCATTTCTTATTATTCAAGACTCATTTCCATGACTATCTTAGGGGAAAAAGTCCATTTCTGAACTGAGTTCATTTCTCGTTTCAGTCCCGTTTCAGTGAACCGGTTTAACCTGCCGTTCCATCCATGTCTATCTCATGAGATATAAAATCGTTAACCAATGCATTGGAGGGAGATATAGGTCCCACCCATCTCATAATGATACCATTCTTATGTGTGCCACAAAATCATAAACCATACATCATAGCATAACCCATGTAATAAAAATGGGATTCATAAAAATTGTGACATCAAAAAACAATTCATATATGATAAAGGAATTCATAAAAATAATTCCATCACAAAATAATAAAATCAATGTAATAATAGGGATATAAACAGAACCTTTTATTATCTTTGATGTAAAATAATGTTGATAAAACACTTGAACTCCATTCTTGAGAAAAAAATATCCTTTCTACTTCAAAAACACTTTTCCATTATTCACATGTCATACAATTATAAACTAAAAGAAGTTGACTAAAAATAAAAATGAAAACATTTAAAGGATACTTCTTGGAAATAATGATTTAAAAATCCATCCATGTCGTATAAGTTAAAAAAAATTCTTCTCGTACTTTTGTCAGAAAAGCCAAAATGTACCTCGTACGAAAAACGACAAAAGATTCCTTTCATATATTTTACGAAAAACTCACCAAAGGGTAAAATTGGATTTAAACAATTGTATGTGGATGGAAATAATATTATATAATGAGGAACCATGGATGTGGATGATAAAATACACCCCAGTAAATTCCAAAGTATAAAAAATCTCAGATAAAAATGAGATTTTGATATTTCCCTTACCTTAGGTCCGATTAGCTTCGTAAGTGTCCGAACCTCCTGTATAACGATTTAAATAATGTTATTGACTTATTACAGAATCATAAATATTTTTATGATATCATATATTTTCATATTCTTAGCTTCTTATAGTAATATTTCATTACTACTTGTTTATTTGGGTGTTTTTTACTTTTTGTTCTTATGCGTGTATTGTCGAATAAATTCTTATAATTATTTTTATGTTATAGATACCTCATTTACATAATGGTATTAGTGTAATATATATCATATTTATTCACTCAATTCATTTATATAATAATTATTCAATGAAGATCATGTAGAACGAGTCACATCACATCGTGGAGACGGTATTCCGTACGTACGCACGAGCGATGATATCATTCCCATGATCGTGGAATTGTATTGGAGTGTATTTATAATACTTCAGAATCAATATAACTTTAAAATTGTAATATATAGTAATTATTTACACTAGTATACCCATCCAAGTAATGTGGTGGTGGAAGATAGATTACACCACGGCGTGGAGATGGTATTCCGTACGTACGCACGCGCGATGATTTCGTTTTCCATAGGATTAATAGATGGTGAAATAGGGTTGTTTCATAATTATAATAACATATTAGTATATTATTGATACTGATTTTATTTATTCATAATGAAAAAACTAATGAAGAAGAAGTGTAAGAATAAATAAATATGAAAGAATTGGTAACAGACATTACCTCTTCTTTGAAGTGCCTCTTTGAGATCTCCTTTTAGGGAACTAAAATTGGTCTTTTAAGAAAACCAGGACCTCTAGAATGTTTCTAGGGAAGTGGAGAGGAGAAATTTTCAGGGTTTGGACGATCATGATGGCTCAACATTGTGTGAGGAAGATGGGGAGGAGGTTCCCTTTTATAAGGGTGGAGAGGGGGTCCTTTGGAAAAACACAATTATTATTTTATTATAAAGCCAAATTCGGTTTTAAATAGCTCCAAATTGATTTATTTTTAAGCTAAGATGGGGATGGGTCTAACTCCTCTCATCCAATAGAATTTCTACAAGCTTAGGTTCCTATTTTAATCTTATAATTTAGATTTAACATTAAGTTAAATAATTTTACTTTTACCTTGTCTTATTGTGTTCTTATAATATAAGGTTAATAAAATTAATATAAGCAGCCAAACTAACCTCAAGTTGTTTATTATTAATATATATATCCTTATATAAGTAATTTTTCTGAACCATAGATTTTTAGGAATAAAATAACAATTAATAATATAATATTTGTTTTATATACCTTTTTATGTCAATTTTGACACTATTTAGTAATTAATTTTTTTGACATTTATAACAGAATGATTAGTTCTAAAAAAGATAATAAATTCAATAATAACATGTCATAGTAACCTAAAAAATTAGTGGAATTCATAAAAAGTCTCAAATTACAATTATTTGGATATTTATAACATCAATTATGTCAATATTTCATTAATAAGATAATTAATGTATCATCTTTATGTCATAAATAAATTAACTTATTTAAAGTCTAAAAATTACAAATAAAATACCATTATGTAGGAAAACGTTTTATCTTTATAATTAATATTTATAGTCGAATTTATCTTATGTATAACCCTATATTAAAAATGATATACTTATTAAACATTGATTTTAACCATTTTAACCCTTCTTTAAATAAATTAATAATAAATGTCCTAATCTAATCCAAGTGGCCCTAAATGGTCATATTTTATTCAAAAGGTTTCTTTTGGTCTAATTACACTTTTCCAATAGAATTAGGACATGTGTTAGGGTAATAATAATATCATTTTTACCCTTAATTACCCTATTTATTTTTAACCGTGGTAAATAAAAGTAAAAAATTTACTATTCACCAAAAAATATTTTCATCTCATTGCACCACATTTTACTTAATGATATCAACCGTGTATCTCTAATTTTTTAAATTCACTCAGAGAAGTGGTAAACATAAGTTTTATGAAAAATTCTGTTTTTTAACTATCGCTTAGTGGTTTCACTATTCATCAAAAATTGAAAGTTTTTAGAAAAATACCAAAATTTCACCCTAGGATAATTTCTATATTATGAATACAAAAATGAAGTCAATTTTGAAAAATAAAATTTACAAATTTTCAAAAAAGTGGTTATTACTTTTCATAATGGCTAGTTTTAATAATATTTTAATAGCATATCGTTGTTTAGTGAAACTCGGTATTGCGTACGACGCAAGCTATTGAGGATGGTTGTGATTGCGTGTAAAGAAAGCCGAGAAAGTGTTGTGTGTAGTAAAAGATTCCTTTGATTATTTATATAGCATAAAAACAAAATATTTCTCATAAAAGTCACAGCTGTTACAATGAAGAATTAATATTATCAAATGAAAGGAAAGTTTTTTGAGAACTTTATTACCACATTGTAACATTTAATTAAAATCTATATAGATTAAATAAAAGAAAAGAAATGATAAAATAACATTAATAATGATTTATTATGGATATTTTGTGTTAATGAGTAATTATATAATCCATATGAATGAATATTTATGTATAAAATTACAAAAATCCTAAATAAAATGAAATGTAGATGATGTCTATTACCTAATGATTCCATTTAGTTGGACATGATTTATCATTGCTTGTAGTTGATTTATAAATTATATTAACATTTTAAAATAATATATGAAAATTTATAGATCCATATATGAAACATTTATAATATATTTTCACCCATTCAGTAATAATCATTCATTATCATCACTATTTCAGGTGTTAATTACCTTTTTTATAATTCATGTTTATTCATGGGGGTCCTACTTCGTACACATATAATGTATCTAAATAATATAAATAATAATAATCTAGAAATAGTTACACTAATATTACGTGATTTATAATTTTGAAACAATTAATGAATTATATATATGAAAAAATTAATGTTATGATCATAGAAACTCTATGTCGTAGTAACACATGGAAAACATTTTCATTTTATTTGTTATTTATAGAAATAATTTAAGTAATATTATTCATTTAAATACTCAAAATAATATCGTATGTACAATATTATATAGTTATATATATATATATATGTTTCAAGTGATTTGGTGAGTTAGAGAGAGTTATGTTGTTTTGTGATGTTAATAGTCCAGTCATTCACATATAATGTTATAATATTAATGTGAGTAAAATAAGAAAAAAAAATAATATATATATTTTTAAAAAATATTAAAATTTTCATGAGTATAATAATTATATCATTTATATAAAATATAATATTTAACATTATCATTACCACCATTCGTGTTATGAGTTAATGGATAATGAATAACATTGCTATGTACTGTCATATTCTGTCATACACATGAGCTTCATTATCATATGTCATATGGAAGGGAAGGTAAAATGATATATATCAGATATTGACTACAAAGGTATAAATATGTTAAAATTTTCATATAAATTAGTTATATACATCATAATACCAGACCTTTAGATTTTGTATTGTTAAACACGAATGACAATGGTTTTTGAGGCGGTATATTCATGTACACATGAATGATGAGTTCATACGAAAATTTATAGAAGTTTGTCTTCTTTTTTATATTTACCATAACTAAAAAACATATTTAAATCAAATATATGTGTGTTACAATATCATAATGATTATATATAAATTGAATGATGTATATAAGGAAATAAAATGATGATGATTGTTGAATAACATTACATATTCTTCCGGTATCCACATTATGTTTCCAATAAAGTCATAAGTAGTTAGTTTTCCTAAAAATTATTATAAGAATAGGTGATGGTCATTGAATTTTTTTTTTAGTTATTGGATGATTCAATTTCTTTTGTAGTTTCATGTGGATAAGAGATATGGTGGCCTTTTGTACGTGGGGTGTGTGGTAGTCATCTATCTTCTATGAAGAAGTAAATTCCATACACATTTATGTCAGGTGACTAGGAACAAATAATACACCATTTTAAATACCAGAAGATATAATGTAAAAATATTTTTATGAAATCATTGTTGGACTAGTTTTTTGCGAATTTTACCCGTTCTATTTAAATATTAATATCTATGTGAACTCATTTTCACGTTAGTATTTGGAGTTAAATTTTATTACTTTCACCAATATCGTTATTAGGAAAAAAATTTGGAACTATTGTAAATTATATATTATTAATATTATAAATATAGTTTACATTTTTCCATATTTATTTCTAATTTGTGGATAAAATTAATTTAACATAAATCTCAAAGACATGAATAGAATGATTTTGTTAAAAGTGAAAATGTTCAAACATTTTCCAAAATTTTTTTCAAAATTTAATATAAAATTGAATAAAATTGAATATATTGAATGATTTTATTTATAATTTCAATATTATTTTATTATAACCAATTAAAAATATAAATTAACATTATAAATTAATGTTATGAAAGTGTTATCTTCTACAAAAAACAAGTGATATTCATTATTCATAATAAAAATTATGTATTTTTTAGATATCCAAAAAAATAATATCTAAATTTTTTTCATACACATTCAAAAAAAATTTATATTATAAAATATAGATTTTTTAAATTTTATAAAAATTACATTTATAGTATATATTCCATTTGAGAATAAATCATCAATTATGAAAATATTATTTTTCAAAGAATGTTTATTTTTATTTAAAAAAAATTCAATATTATTTATAATGAAGATATATCAAATAAATGTGGGAAAAAAATTATCATCATAAATTGTTTTATACTAATTATAATCAAAATTCCAAATAATATGTGTCGACTAACTTTTTAAACAATATTAAGAGTATATTTTTGTATAGTATAAAAATATCTTTCATTCCATGTAATCTATTCAAGTAACACAATGTTTCATGTAATCCAAGATAAAATCATAGTTTTTCTATTTCTATTCGTTAAAATGTATTTAATTTTTTCAAGTTTTAAATATATCAATGAGCCTCCAGGTGTTATAATTCCATATACAATCACTGTTGGAAATTATTTATGTTAATAATAAAAAGTTATATTTTTATTATTTCATGGTGTTAAGATAATTCATTACGAAATGTTATAAAATTAGTATTCATTTGATTTTTAAAAGAATTTTATTTTTTATTTATTACCAAAAAATTAAAGGGAATATATTTTTTCGATGTACACAAAATAAAAATAATTTCTCTATATCATGACCACTCAATTAATTTTAATTTATAGTACATAATTTAATTATTATTTTAATTTATTATGTTTCTCCATACATTTAGGAAATTTTTAGACATTAAATATGTTATTTTCAATAAAAAATTATTTTTTCTTCAAAAATGTTTTAATTTATAATTAAATATTGATTTATATTTTTTCAATGTTATTTTAAATGTTTCATTTTATAGTGATTTATATTTTATAAAAAATATCATCAATATGGAAATTATATCTTCATCAAAATAATTTAAAATTTAATAAATTTTCATTAATGACATTACGATGTTTATTTCATGGAATGTGTATTTTAATTTTTTATGTTTTATAATGTTTTATCATAGTGAAAGGGATATTATCATTAATAGTTATATAAAATTTTATTTAAATCATTATATATAAGATTAAATTGTTATTTAAAATGAAATTTTTTCAGAAAATGTTTTTTATTTTAAATTGTAATCACAAAAGGAAAAATTTTAGTTTCATCGTGAATTTATTCAAGTTATATTTTTAAATTATTTTCTACATAATATAAAATTAATTTATATTACAAATTATTCACTTGGTATATAAACCATGTTGACCTATTATATTCATTCCCAGAAATGTTTACCATGAAATTTAGGAAACCCATTTCTCTTCCCTTGGTTATAAAATGATAATGTTTTTATGATTTCCATATATATATACTATGTGTAATACTAGGATGAAATGTTTTTGAAACCAAATTATTTTACATCAGTTATGTTTTGAATAAATTTTTATTATATCAATTTTGTTTCATGGGTTATGTTATAAGGAATATTTTAAAAACAACATGTTCTCATACATTTGATTATAATTGTATGATGGTTTCATCTAATCCATCCAAGCAATAAATTTACCAAAAAGATTTTTTTCATGAGATATATATGAGTGGAATGAGGAGAGAACCTAATTTAGTAAGAAACATTTTGACACTCTAATGGCCATGTGTTTGATTGTTTACTATTACAATAATATAGGGAGTGGTCCACTAAAATAATGATAGATTTTTTAGCATGCCATGAATTCAATGGAAATTATTTTCTTTATTAAGGATTGAACCATGATTCCATGACTTATGATTGTATTATAATCTAATGTATAATTTTCATTGATTCAATTATTATTCATGTATTATAAGATACCTACCATAATTCAATTACTACAATTTATAATCATTTTCTTATGATGGGTCAGGTTTCAGAACATTAAGCTAGTTTTCTCAAATAATTATGAGCATGCTATATATATATTTATATTTCTTAATTACACAAAATATATAATTGACTTCACATATTTTATATTTCCATATATGTTATATAATAAGGGAATTGTTTATTAAAATTATAATATGTGTATAATTTAAAAATAATTTAGGTGGTAGGTCATGGTTCACAAATGAACAAATTTATTATTATTTGAGATTTCAAAATATACTAAATTCTTATGATACTCTAATATGACTTTTTTAATTTATCGAAGAATCATATGAAAATATATAATATTAATGTATGAAAATAATAAGTTTGTATAGTGTGTATAAAATGTGTTAATTTAGTTGATTATCATAATTTAGGATTACAAAACATTAATAAAAACAATTAGTAAATGTATAATTATATGATAAAATCGTAATAATTTAGAAATGAAAATATTAATCTCCATTACTATAAACACATACCTGTCTAAAAATAAATTTTTACATCATTTAGGAATGAATAAAATTATGTGTAAGAACGTTGAAAATGGTGTATCAATCATATGTCAAGTGTTACTTGCTACAATTAAAAAAGAAATACTCTACTAATATTTTTACACTCCATGGGTATATGATTTGGTAAATTCATATTACCATTATAAACCATTAAGAAGGGTTTTAATAGACCATGGTAAAATTTGGGTAAAACAAAGGTTTCATATATTTAAGTGAATGTGTATTTATATCTACATCTTATAATCTATTTTTTTATTTGTGATTTTTCGTTATTATTATAATTTATCACTCTTTTAATTTTGTTTTTAGTCTATGATGGTAATAGGAAGATTCGTGTACTCATTTAATTTTATGGAAAATTTTGTGGTTATGGGCATCCAAATTTAATTATCATTGGAGATATATATTTAATTATTATGAATAATGAGATATTATAGTATATGTTTAACAATTTTATCTTAAATTATATTTGTAATCATTCAAATATAAAAACAGTTGATTTTTTTTTGAAATTTCATTTACTTATTAACAGAGAGTAATGAAATTACTATAACACCGCAGGCAAATAAAGAATATGACATTTTCATATTTATCCATATTTGTGAATAAAATATTACTATGACTTTAAAGGGGACGCTATGCTCGATGGCGTACCCAACACGAAACAACGAGTTTCTTGGGAATCTTATGTTGCACTCTAATAATAAAATAATATTATTTAAAATGGTAGTTAACATGTAGCCTTTTTATTGGTGGGCATGTATAGAAATAACTAAAATATGATTATATATGTTTTTAAATGTTTTTACATTTATCCAATAAATTATAAAGGCTTAAAATATGGAAAGAATTCAATTTTAGGCGTATATGCCCTAGTTTTCACTAAAGGTTCACTTATCACCTTTTGATGGAGAACCGTCATTAAATATAGTTCTGTTCACTCTTATACATTCCATTGGACCAAATAATACTATTCTTAATAATTGGGACATAAAAATTTACTTTGTGTAAATTTTTGGTATCTTTCCGATAAAGTTCATTTTTTAATGAATAGTGTAAAATGTTGTATTTTAATTCAAAAACTCTTTTTAATCTAATTTATTTATAGGATTAGATTATCTTTTGAATTGTTTTTAAAGTGAAATTAGAATATACTTTTACCATTAAATCCAATAGTGGTTGTTGGAATTAATTTCACTTTGAAATCAGACTTAAACTAGTGTCAATCTTTTGATACTTATTGTTTCATAAAAACACGCTATTTTCTCTGACAGCAGGAATTAATTATTAAATTAATTATTTTGACTTATATGTTTTTAATTTTGTAAAATATACTTCATTTTTGAATTCGGAATATCAAATATAGATTAGGGTGAATTTTTGGGATTTTTCTGAAAAACTTCAATTTCTAATGAATAGTGAAACCACTAAGTGGTACTTCTAAAAACTGATTTTTCCGTTTAAATGAAATTTTTCCATCTTTGTGTTTTGAATTTCAAAAATCCGACATACATGGTTTTCATTAAGAAGTAAAATTTGGTTCAATGGGATAAAAATTATATTTTGTTGAATAGTAACTTATTAAGTTTTTAATGGCGATTAAAGGTAATTAGTGTAGTTTATGGTAAAAAAATAATGTTTTAATAAAATGAAATGAACTAGACACATGTCCTACCCTCATTGGATGTGTCATGGACGACCAATAAAATACATGGGTCAACTTTGGGACCCCATGGAGCCACATTTGTTGGAAAATGACATAAATATCTTTTTATTAAATGTTAAAGTAAAAATGACACAAACATTAGATGTTTTACTAAAACAATTTTTACATGGGATTATACAAGTCATATTTTTTACTATAAATATTCATTGTAAATATAATAAGATTTCCTACCTCATAGTATTTTTTAATAATTTTTAGACATTAAATAAATTAAATTATTTATGACATCATGATGATGCAGCGATGACCTCATTATTTAATGATTTAAATAAAATGGAATGATAATGTAATATATAAGACATAAACATGTCCAAAACATATCGGATGAGTGGATTTAGAACCCTTATCACCTTATCCTGGAAATACATCAATGTGGGACCTTTAAAATCCGAAACTCTTTTGAAAATAATGTAACATTTTGTAACTTTACAAGAGTGCCCCTCCTCTCCTCTTATAAAAGACCCCCACCTCTAACTCTTTATCGACACTCCCAAAGCCATTGTCTTAGCCAACCACTGACCATTGTGTCTCTACACTTCCCTCTACTACCCCTCGAAGACTCACATTGGGCAGAAGTCTTCCCAAGGAAGCCTTTGAGCTCAAACCAATGGGAGTTACCCGATTTTAAGGTAATGTCTTCACTTGTGTCCTTTTGTTTTATTTTGCTTCTCCAACCCCCTAAACTCTTTTTATTCATTTATTTTGTAAAAAATAAATTATCTTAAATATACTAGGACATTTTTATAATAATTATTTGAGCTACAATGACACACAACTACATCCAATGGTTAAAGAACATATCGTTTCCGTGGATGGCGAATTTCTGCCTCCCAAAATGATGATTGTTCAACATTCTTCTAACACCTTAAAAGGTGGCCATTGAGATGAAACTATATTTATATATGATATCTAATATGTTTATGTTTTACTTAAGCTTCTGTATTTTACATTTATGACGTACCTTCATGGTTTCCATTATGGGTAAACACGATATCTTCATTTAAGGAAGTGCGGACTACCACCCCCTCAAAATTATTTGATTCGTTAATACCATATGTGGTACGTATAAATGATATATTTAATGATATTTTATATGATACCATACTGTAATTAAAATAATATTATGTTTCATTATGTTTTAATTCCATTAAATATGAAATAGAAATAAAAGTAGCGTTCATGCGTACGTACGGCTTACTGTCACCATGAACGGTACATTTCATTTCTTATCTCAAATTGTTATGTAATATTATAAGTACATATATATAATGGATATATATACAATATATTACATCTGAATTATGGTTATCATTCTGGAATTATAACATATATATATCTCTCTCATTTCGTTTTAATTCCATTAATATGACAAAAAATGAATGTAGTGTTCATGTGTACGTACGGTCTACCGTCTCCATGAACGGTGATTTTTGTTTTATATCTCCAAATGATATGGAATAGTATAAAATGAATATTTACTGGATATATATTATATTTTAATCATTAATACTATTCTAGAATGTATTTACATATAACTACATGTGAAATATTTCTTCAAACAAGTTCATTTTTGACTCATGTACCAAACATCGGCAAAAACGTCTGATGTGAACTAACATTATTAAACAATTTTTATAACATTATAATATGTGATATGAACTGAATAATAATCTCTAAAGGAGGTACTTAGGAAATTATTAATTTACCAAAGTTTATTATTCAGAAATATAAGGAAACGAACAAGACAAGTTGGACTTAAGGTAATGGATCATACTCCACTCTTTCTTTTTAAGTACAATCATTTATTTCATTCCTTTTAAAGCTAACATTTCTTGTTATTTTGATGTTATTTTATATTAATCTTATTTTAATTTTTATGTTCATGTGATGATAGCCCCTATTCTCTTTCATCAATCTATTTTGGAAGTTTTGAGTGGCGCCGTTAGGCTGCTGAATTTTCGTAAGAGATCTAACCTCTCTCTTTCTTTTTAAGTACTCTCCTTTATTTTACTTCTTTTAAGCTCCTATTTTTTATTTTGGGGGATGTTATTTTATATTACTCCTTCTATAAACATTATGTTAATATGATGAGATACCCTATTTGATCTCATCAATCCATTTTTGTAAGTTTTATGTGGCGTCATTAGGCTGCCGAGTTTTCGTAAGGGATTTTTCATCTCACTTTTATTCCCGTGAGATTTATGCTACATTTGCCATAATTTCCTTTGAGTGGTGTATGTACTGCCCATTATTTTACTCCTAGTGTAATATAATTTCTTTTATGAGTATTGACATCAATGTTGTGTTTTCCTTCTTTCACGAGGTGTATGTTTCGAAAGATACCCATGTCGGTAAGGGAACCTTTCACCCTCCTCTTTTTTAAAAGACTTCTTTTGTTAGGTATTTTAATTTACATATTGTTATGTTGGGATATGTTCTCATATATCCATATTGATTTAAATTTTATGTCCAAGTGATGAGATACCTTTTTTTATCTCTCATAAACTCATTTTGATGTGACATTGTTAGGCTGTCAAGGGAACTTCTTAACCCAATTTCGATTTCTTTGGGTTCAACATTTAGTTATTGAATATTTCATCGTTTGAATATGTGTGAATGAACTTTGATTATTTTACACTTAATATCCACTTATATTTGGTGTATTCGTTTGTCACACATAATTATGTAATTGATTTATCCTTAAACCAAGGATACCGTCTTTGTAAGGGACTTCATCTCAATCTCCTTTCATTGAGGCATATTCTATTTATACACAACCTTATTTTATACGGTGTATAAACCCCTTTGACTTTTACGTTTATTCAAAAGGAATCTTTTTTATATGATGTTTTTATTAAACGACAAATTGGAATGTTTTTGTCGTTCGTATGCGGAGACAATGACTTCTCCGCCGTCGTGACCATTATTTGAGTTTTGGCTTCCTCTACAAGCCATACCTTCTTTTTAAAAGAAAAATAAATACCATGTTTTAATTTTCTTTTATTTTGGTATTGAAAATGGTTTTCATAATGTTTTTATATCAATGTGTTGTATTGATATCTTTTGATTGAATGGTGAAAATGTTATGTTTCCTTTATGCATGTTTTACGTGATACGATTATGTTGAGGTTCTTAGGAAGTGTTATGATGATGGGTAGTTCCATGATAAACTAAGGGCGGGTGAGCCCGATGTTTCTCTCCAATGTATTGGGTAACGCGAAGGAGTGAAACATTAAGGTTTCTCCAAAGAGATTTAGGGAATATACTGTGATGGGTATTTCAAACGTAACCAAGAGGGTTACTCCCTACGTAAGAATGTTATGAATGACTCAAGATACCTTTTATGTATTTTGATTTTTATGATTTATTCATGATTTGATGAGGTATGTTACAGTGCCTATGTTTTATGGGTAAAGAATGATTTCATTCTTATGTATATATGAACTCATGTTTCCTTTCCATATTTTTATAACCCTTACTGAGCTTTTTATGCTCATCACAAGTTTTTGAAATGTTTTTCACAGGTCATGGGAAGGGTACATGATGTGATGATAGTGTCAAGGATGTGTCAAGAAATAATCCATGTTTTATTTTAAATATGTTTCCGTTGATGGGAAGAATGAATATTGTCTTTTATGTAACCACTTTGTTTAAATGTGGAATGTAATGCAGGTGTCATGGTCTAATTCTCTAAAACTCTAAACCTGAAAAGATCCTCAATGTGTAATCTTGTAATAACTCAAGATTAAGTATGGTTTAAGGTTTGGGCCATATAGTTGGTATCAGAGGTTGGTTTAGATAACTTTAGAGGTTAGGGTATTCTTTAAGCATAAGTGACATTACCATAATGGTTAGGATTTCAGAAAGAGTTCTAGTTTTAGATAAAGTGAATGAGTAAGTATATCTTAGTGTTTATCTTACTCATTAGTACATGATGGTTTTGTTTATATACTCACACTGACATTTCTGTTTTTAGGGAATGGATGGATCTAGCAGGCAACAAAGTGAAAAATGGTTTGAAGTAAACTGTGGTGGTTCTCTGATTTAGAGACTGGATGAAATGGGGTATTTAATGAGGAAACTCATGGTTGTTCTGAACCAACTATCAAGGAGTCGTGATCAACCACATGAACCTTGGTATGTTCTATAATTCATCAGGTACGAGATGGACAATCGATGCAAAATTCTAGGTAATAATTATAAAGGTAACCATTAGGGTTTATATGATCCTTACTTTTGAGGTAATTATTGGTTATTATATGTTATGATGGAAAGTGAAAGGCATGAGATAAAATTGAGGTTAAATTGTGTTATGGTTATTTTTGATGAATTTATCTCTTTTGGGGGAATTATTTGAGAATTATATAGTTTTAGAAAAAGGACAACACGCAGACCGTGTGAAAACCCGTCGTGTCAGACAAAGCTGCGGGAATCAAACCCAAAACCAATGTGAAATAGTATTTATTGCCTACCACTGGACTACGTGAAGTCCCTGGTTAGTTTGACTGATTCTTTTTAGTTATATGATTTTATGAATTAAGAGTAAGTTGATTTTGGGTTATTTATGAAAATGATTAACCTATCATGGAGGATATGTGATTAGGTTAATTACTTTTCAATACGAGACTTTAAGAGCAACTAATGTTGTTTGGAGATAAATGTTATGATTTAAATTGGATGACTATGTGACTAAAACCTTAAAATATTTGGGTTTCAATCATAGTTTGGTTTACATTGAAGAATTTTATGGAGAAATTGTTTATCGGATGGTCCTCGTTGAACATTGGGTTTTGTTGGACAAATTTTGGAGATTAACCATAGATTTTATTTTTAAAGGGTTATACTTTTCTGGATTATCTCACCTTGTACTAACCTTTTTGGTTTTGGTTTTGGTTAATTCCTAAATACATGGGAAGTATATAGTTCTCCTTGGTGGATTAGGTGATTCTCTAGAATTTTATTATAGTACTCTTAATGTGAAAAAGTCTCCCTTCATACTCGTGTTTTGGAAAAAAATATGAGTTTGATTAAGGAATCTAGTAAAATTTGAAAGCCAACATGATAAGTGATAATGTTTCCTTATGAATTAATTCCTCAATAAAAAGTAACTTAAAACAAAAATGCTGTCTATTAACTTTTCCTACTGTGGAATCGAATACCGTTTAACCCATCACAAGTTTGTGATTTTCTTATGGTTAACTTTATCCTAGACATGTTTACTATCACCCTCCCTCAAG